>CM038143.1:203489897-204155203 GCA_021437245.1 Aegilops speltoides
GAAGCACTCGATTTGTGCTTAGGTCCAGATTTGGGTTTCTTCTCTTGAGCAAAGAACTTGCTTGCCGTTCTTTTGAAGTTCCCCTTCTTCTTCCCTTTGCCCTTTTCTTCAAACTAGTGGTCTTGTTGACCATCAACACTTGATGCTCCTTCTGATTTCTACCTCCGCAGCTTTTAGCATTGCGAAGAGCTCAGAATAGTCTTGTTCATCCCTTGTATATTATAGTTCATCACAAAGCTCTTGTAGCTTGGTGGCGTGATTGAAGAATTTCTGTTAATGACACTATCATCGTGAAGATTAACTCCCGCTTGAATCAAGTGATTATTATACCTAGACATTCGAGTATGTGTTCACCGACGTAACTATTCTCCTCCATCTTGCAGCTATAGAACTTATTGGAGACTTCAGATCTCTCAATCCGGGCATTTGCTTGAAATATTAA
Source organism: Aegilops speltoides (assembly GCA_021437245.1). Taxonomy (NCBI): domain Eukaryota; kingdom Viridiplantae; phylum Streptophyta; class Magnoliopsida; order Poales; family Poaceae; genus Aegilops; species Aegilops speltoides. The sequence continues at coordinate 203,490,340 of CM038143.1, forward strand.
CTTCAACTCCTCGAACATCTCATATGCTCCATGACGCTCAAAACGTCGTTGAAGACCCGGTTCTAAGTCAAAGCATGGCACATCTAACTATAGAGTAGTCATCACTTTGCTTTCGCCAGACGTTCTTAACGCCGTCGCCAGATCGAAGCAGTTCGGCACCCAGCGGTGCTTCCAGGATTTAACTCTTCGTGCAGCAATGAAGATAATCCTCGTGTTTCGGACCCAATCCGTGTAATTTCTACCATCATCTTTCAACTTTGCTTTCTCAAGGAACGCATTAAAATTCAACGGAACAACAAGACGAGCCATCTATCTACAAACAAACATAGACAAGCAAAATACTATCAGTACTAAGTTCATGATAAATTTAAGTTCAATTAATCATATTACTTAAGAACTCCCACTTAGACGTACATCTCTAGTCATCTAAGTGATTACGTGATCCAAATCAACTAAACCATAACCGATCATCACGTGAGATGGAGTAGTTTTCAATGGTGAACATCACTACGTTGATCATATCTACTATATGATTCACGCTCGACATTTCGGTCTCCGTGTTTCGAGGCCATATCTGCATATGCTAGGCTCGTCAAGTTTAACTTTGAGTATTCGGCGTGTGCAAAACTGGCTTGCACCCGCTGTAGATGGACGAGAGCTTATCACACCCGATCATCACGTGATGTCCGGGCACGATTTAACTTTGGCAACGGTGCATACCGGGAGAACACTTCTTGATAATTTTAGTGAGAGATCATCTTAAAATGCTACCGTCAATCAAAGCAAGATAAGATGCATAAAGGATAAACATCACATGCAATCAATATAAGTGATATGATATGGCCATCATCATCTTGTGCTTCTGATCCCCATCTTTGAAGCACCGTCGTGATCACCATCGTCACCGGCGCGACACCTTGATCTCCATCGTAGCATCATTGTCGTTTACGCCATCTATTGCTTCTACGACTATCGCTAGCGCTTAGTGATAAAGTAAAGAAATTACAGGGCGTTTGCATTTCATACAATAAAGCGACAACCATATGGCTCCTGCCAGTTGCCGATAACTTCGGTTACGAAACATGATCATCTCATATAATAAAATATAGCATCACGTCTTGGCCATATCACATCACAACATGCCCTGCAAAAACAAGTTAGACGTCCTCTACTTTGTTGTTGCAAGTTTTACGTGGTTGCTACGGGCTGAGCAAGAACCGTTCTTACCTATGCATCAAAAACCACTACGACAGTTCGTCAAGTTGGTGCTGTTTTAACCTTCGCAAGGACCGGGCATAGCCACACTCGGTTCAACTAAAGTTGGAGAAACTGACACCCGCCAGCCACCTATGTGCAAAGCACGTCGGTAGAACCAGTCTGGCGTAAGCGTACGCGTAATGTCGGTCCGGGCCGCTTCATCCAACAATACCGCCGAACCAAAGTATGACATGCTGGTAAGCAGTATGACTTGTATCGCCCACAACTCACTTGTGTTCTACTCGTGCATATAACATCAACGATAAAACCTAGGCTCGATACCACCGCTGGGGAACGAGTGATTTCAAAAGTTTCCTATGCACACGCAAGATCATGGTGATGGCATAGCAACGAGAGGGAGAGTGTTCGCCCACGCACTCGTGAGACCGTGAAGCGAAGCGTTAGCACAACGCGTTGATGTAGTCGACGCCTTCACGATCCGACCGATCCAAGCACCGAACGTCACGGGCCTCCGAGTTCAGCACATGTTCAGCTTGATGACGATCTCCACCTCCGATCCAGCCGAGCTCGGAGATGAGTTCCACAAGACGACGGCGTGGTGACGATGATGATGTTCTACCGGCGCAGGGCTTCGCCTAAACTCCGCGACGATATGACCGAGGTGGAATATGGTGGAGGGGGGCACCGCACACGGCTAAGGAACGATCCGAGATCAACTTGTGTGTCTATGGGGTTCCCCCGCCCGTATATAAAGGAGCAAGGGGAGGCCGGCCGCCCCTAGGCGCGCCAAGGAGGAGGAATCCTCCTCCTAGTAGGATTAGGACTCCTCCTTTCCTACTCCTACTAGGAGGGGGAAGGAAGGAGGAGAGGGGAAGAAAGGGGCGCCGCCTCCTAGTCCACCGGACCAGGGGGGGGGCGGCCCATCTTGGCCGCCGCTCTCCCTTTCCCTAACGCCCATAAGGCCCAATACTCTCCTGGGGGGTTCCGGTAACCCCCCCGGCACTCCGGTTTTCTCCGAAAACTCCCGGAACACTTCCGGTGTCCGAATATAGTCGTCCAATATATGATTCTTTATGTCTCGACCATTTCGAGACTCCTCGTCATGTTCGTGATCACATCCGGGACTCCGAACAAACTTCGGTACATCAAAACTTATAAACTCATAATAAAACTATCATCGTAACGTTAAGCGTGCGGACCCTATGGGTTCGAGAACTATGTAGACATGACATAGAACCATTCTCAGTCAATAACCAATAGCGGGACCTGGATGCCCATATTGGTTCCTACATATTCTACGATCTTTATCGGTCAAACCGCATAACAACATACGTTGTTCCCTTTGTTATCGGTATGTTACTTGCCCGAGATTTGATCGTCGGTATCCAATACCTAGTTCAATCTCGTTACCGGCAAGTCTCTTTACTCGTTCCGTAATACATCATCTCATAACTAACTCATCTTGCAAGGCTTAGGTGATGAGTATTACCGAGAGGGCCCAGAGATACCTCTCCGACAATCGGAGTGACAAAACCTAATCTCAAATTATGCCAACCCAACATGTACCTTCGGAAACACCTGTAGAGCACCTTTATAATCACCCAGTTATGTTGTGACGTTTGGTAACTTTATTATTGCCTCTAGGGCATATTTCCTTCACATAGTGCTTCTTCAACCTCTGGTCTTCTAGCTCCAGCCGCCCAAAGCAGCGCCGGTCGTGCCGCATGCTCCTGCCTCTCGTGGTCGGCTGTGATGCCGCGGAGGCCTCACTGTCTCCTACTACTCCCACCGCTGGCCCAGGGTTTCTTTCTACTCACCCACACACCCTGTTATTCTACGGCGACGGCAGCCTCACGCCGCAGCCGAACCAATGAACCCTCGTACTCCTCTCCGCGTGGCATCCACTGCCGCGTCTTCCCCGGCTCTGCATCTTCCCCTTCCAAGGCCTTGCCGTCGTCCACCGCCTTGGTGCTCTCGGCGCGGCGTGGTCAATGTGGTCAACGACCGACTTCCATCGGAAGAGTACTTTACGTGGAGAGGCTGACAACTGGGTCCACGGCCACAGCCCAGTTTTTTTTGATTTGCCAAGTAAGTCGCTTTGTCAGGCCTATTGGGCTGCAAATATTTCAAGACGAGGAGAGCTTCATTCGGCTAGCTGAGAAAATGGCCTATCAGTAATGAGAAATGGTTTGTACATTTTTAAAACACATCAAACTGGCAATTAGTTTCAAATATATTTTTTTCATTTCGAGATTTTAAATTACATTAATTTTTATGCGTGGAGAATTTGTTGGATTTTATATTGATATACATTTATTTTTAAAATCAGTTTGAATGTGAGTCGAAATTTCGGGATTAAAAATAGTTCAAACAGCACCGAAATATGCAAAATTTCGTATAATGTTTTAACCGTGGCCACAATATGGGTTGTAATGCTAACAAAAAGAATATGGGCTCCAAAAAAACCTTAAGAATTAGCAAATGGGCTATAAATTATTAGAAATAATGCAGATGCATTGTAAGCTGTTTTCCACAGATTTGAGGCTTTCCTAAAAAAAGGTTGACGACTGCAAGGATCGTTGGATGTCCATCCAACGGCCATCGTCTTCTTCAATCTCTGCTCTTCCTGCTCCACCCCACTCAAACAAGCGCCCATGGACTGCTGCTCCTCCTCCCATGACCGGGTTGTCTTCTTGCTGCAGCAGCCTCACCGCCCCACCGTACTCCTATCACTGGCCTAACCATCCCTCTACTCACCCACACCCCTGCCGTTATTCTCTGGCGACGGCAGATGAACTAGTAAACCCTCGTACAGTCGTACTCCCCTCCGCGTGGGAAACAACTGCCGAGTCTTCCTTGCCTCCGTGTCGTTCCCTTCCTAGGCCTCGCCTTCGTCCACCGCCCTGGTGCTCTCGGCGCAGCCTGGTCAACGTGGTGAACGACAGACATGCAGCTGAAGTGGACGGTACGTGGAGAGGCCGACAGCTGTGTCCACGGCCGCACGCAAGGAAATGCCTCCTTATTACACGCAAAATAATGATTCCTCCACCTGACATCAGGGACCAATCGAAAGGGCCGTTGTATTTCACGAAAAAACGTTACCGCCGCTGACAGGTCGGACCCACCAGCTATATCTTTGCACCCAAGGAAGTGCCTCCTTATTACGCACAAAAAAAATGAATACTCCCCCTGTTAGCTGGGACCCAGTATAGTGGCAGGCTGACTTGTGGGCCTGCTAAGTTGATGGGGACGGAGGGCTTTGTGAACTTAGTCAATATGCACGATTCTAGCTCCAGTGACCATACGATGTCCATCCAACGGCCTTAGTGCTTCTTCAACCTCTGGTCTTCTTGCTCCAACCGCCCAAACTAGCGCCTGTCGTTCCTCATGCTCCTACCTCCCGTGGCCGGCTGCGATGCGGCGAAGGCCTCACCGCCCCCTACTACTCCCACCGCTGGCCAGGCCATCCCTCTACTCACCCACACCCCCAGTTATTCTGCGGCGACGGCAGCCTCACACCGAAGCGAACTAGTGAACCCTCATACTCCTCTACGCGTGGGTATCCACTGCCGCGTCTTCCTCGGCTCCGCGTCGTCCCCTTCCTAGGCCTCGCCGTCGTCCACCGCCCTGGTGCTCTCGGCGCGGCGTGGCCAACGTGGTCAAGGATTGGCTTCCATCGGACGTGGACTGTACATGGAGAGGCTGACAGCTGGGTCCACGGCCGCAGCAAGGAAGTGCCTCCTTATTACGCGCAAAATAATTATTCGTCCACCTGACATCGGGGACCCACCGGATGGGCCACCGTATTTCATGAAAAAAATGTTTCCCCCTGACTGCTGCGACCCACCAGCTACATCTTCGCACGCAAGGAAGTGCGTCCGCAAAAATAACACCGCCCCGACTCGGGACCCACCAACTACATCTTCACAGCAAGGAAGTGCTCGATACGGGACCCACTTGGTCGAAGCGTACGTAGCGTTGTCATTCTGGTCGCGAACGTGTACGTACATACTGGTCATTGTAGAGGCGCGCACGTGTCGTAGTAGAGGCGTGCATGTAGCATGTACACGTACATACATCGGCGAGGGTGCAAGAAAGAAAATACGGCCACGTACGTACATACGGGCAGGGTCTCGAACGCCTACTCGCACATACGTACGGCCAGGGCTTGTGTACATGGCTGGGTCGGAACAGAGAAAGGGCTCGTGTACATGGCTCGGTCGGAACAGAGAAACATCATCGTCGTCGTGTTCATGGGGAGGCAACGGAATCTGTCGTGTTCATCGGGAGGCAACGAAATGTGTCGTGTTCCTGGGGATGCAACAGAATGTGTTGTGTTCATCGGGAGGCAACGAAATGTGTCGTGTTCATCGAGAGGCAACGGAACGCATGGGAGCCAACCGGCTTGGACGGAACAGGCGATGGAAACGAGGCCTGGCGTACCGCACAACGGAGGAAACGGACCTCCTACGTTCAGAACAGGGATCCTGTTGATCGGGAGGGGTGTGGCGTACCGCAAAATGGAGGAAACAGACCTCCTGCGGTCGTAACGGGGGGTCCTGTTGATCGGGAGGGGTGTGGCGTACCGCAAAATGGACGAAACGGACCTCCTACGGTCGAAACGGGGGTCCTGTTGATCGGGAGGGGTGTGGCGTGCCGCAAAACGGACGAAACGGACCTCCTACAGTCGAAACGGGTGTCTTGTTTATCGGGAGGGGTGTGGCATACCGCAAAACGGGACTCCACGGGATACTTTTCATCTCCACTATCGACCTCCTCCAGCCTCCATGGGCTCCTATTCATCCAGCCTCCACCGCGCGCTACTCCACCGTCTACTGTTCAACCACCCCTCCACGGGCACCCCTCCACCGTCTACTGTTCATCCAGCCCTCCACACCACGGGGTCCTGTTCAACCACCCCTCCACGGCCACCCCTCCACCGTCTACCGTTCATCCAGCCCTCCACACCATGGGGTCCTGTTCATCCAGAGGCAACGCCAACGCCATCGCTCATCCAACCCCCGCGGTGCTCACTATTCATCTAATCGATCGGCTTCATTAGCAGCAGAGTGAAGGAATCGCCGATTGGGTTCGATTAGCAGCCATCGATCGATCGCCGGGTTCGATGAACGCGTAGCTCGCAAAGGCAATCGCCGGGTTCGCCAGAGCCCAACGCCTCGCCGGTTCGATTAGAGCTAACGCCGCACACATGCGCCAGACGTGTCGAGAAAGCGCGCATCGCTCGGCCTCCGACCTCCCACCGTAACCGGGAACTCCCCAAAATTTTCCTCCCCCTCGCTTCTACCACGGTTTTTTTCCGTCATGGACGGCCCAAAGAATGTCATGCAGTTGCGTCTCCAGCCAGCCCAGGACGAAAAGCCCATTTTCTGTCATGATTTTTTTTCATAGAAGTAGGAGCCCACCACATCTATGATGATACCGGGTTTTGGCACAATTATCGTCATAGAAGTGCCATATGTATGACAGAAATTTTTTTCGTTCAGCCCAAAATGTCACGGATGTGTCTTTTTTTTGTAGTGTAGGGAACCACCGAAATGTCCGAGGTATAGATACAGTTGCTTCTCATAAATGGTAGTAACATTGTGTCAACAACAGTTGGATCGCCTTTCACCATCATTGGATAGTTTTGTCCAAGGAAGAGCGAGTTTTCTCCAAGACTATCAATTCTGTACCATGGAGAAGGTGTTGGCGCTAGCACACTAGTATCCATCCCGAATACCATGCAACGGGTGTTGGAATAGGTCTGGAGAGTGTGACCATGGGAGACAACACCTGCTTCCTTAGTAGTAACATCAGCAGTGTGCTGTATACAGACAAGAAGGGTTGATCCATCAGAATAAGTTGCCAGGCGCCCCTGAGTATATGGGCCCTGCTCGTCCTCATGCTCGTGATCATCACCATCGTCATCTCCCGCTTGGTTATAAAAATTTTCAAGTATAGGTGGTGGAATGTTCACAGGACCTTGGAAACACAAGAAGAAGGTTAGTTGGTAAAGGGAAACTTGCTAACCCGCATGCATGTGGATGAAAGAATTATAATTATGCTTGAAGACAAACGTACCGAAACTACGAGGATCCCATGCAAAAATAGTGCCATGAGTGGTGGAAGCAAACACAGGACCCTCGTATTGAATTGCATCACAGTACACATCCGTGTACAAAAACTGATTTTTGAGCAATATCCATCCAGTCGAACCACGAAGGACGGCAACAAGCTTGTCGAAGATAGCAAACACTACATAGTTCTTGTAATTCCAAGAGCGGTTGGGAACTCGACAAATTGCTATCTTCCATAGAAGACAGTCACCATGATCGTATTTGAACGTGCGTAGAATACTGGTGTGCTCAACCTCTGGGCAGTCTGCTGAGATTTTTGGAAGTGGAACCCGATGACGAGTGTACACATTCACAAGTTCCCACTCGCAGTTGTACCCAATATAAACAACCCAATCTCCATTTGCGCCTGCCCAAGCCATGCCCTCAAGTGATGGCATCTTAGCATCATACGTATCATTATCAAGCGGCATCAACTTGCACAAGGCGAGGCCTCCGTCGTCCCCGCGCCAGTCATCAGGGTCACGGCAAAGAAGATAGGGGAGATCAAACCGCTCCTGGACCCTTGGGTTCCTTGTAATGTTGTTATTAGTTGAGTCGAGAATGGTCTTGAATGAACCTGCCATGCTAGCCGAGGTGATGACGTCGCACCGATCAATGAGTTCCTCCACCATGTCATCTACTAGATCGGGGCAAGAATAACGGGGTCGTTTCCGGCCTGTTCCCTCCATGGAGAAGACGATCGAACAATGGTAGAAGGAAGGGTGAAGGCAAATGGAGGAGGGAGGAAGAGCGTGCAACAGTAGTTCCAAATCAAGAGGGAAAGGCGAAGAGTCGGTGGACGGTTGCTAGTTTGCCATGGTACACGAAGAGGCACCCCGGCCTACACGTCCGTTCGAAAATACTAGTAGAAAAGGACTCGCCATCGTCTCACTGACATGTTGGAACGGGACCACATGTCAACGAAACATGGTGTGTAATTTCTCGTGCAAAATGCGATCTGGCCACGTTGGCCCGAGGTGCCACATTAGTTATCGACCTTTATTTTTTAATGGAGTGTCGTTCAGTTTTGAAGCACGACTAACTGGTACTGTATGCAGAGAAAAATATAAAGTACTCCACCACTACTCCACCTCTAGTACTAGTAGTATAAAAAAAGATATATAGGTTGGAGCTTCAGCGCTTTCTTGCTAAGGGCTGACCTCTTTCTTCTCACACTATCACCCTCTCTCCAGATCTAAAAAAGATGGCCTCCCTCTCACTCCTCACCGGTGGCCACAGATCCGCTGAGGAAGAAAAGGACGTGCAGTGTTGACGCACTCATCATCGGCGAGCGAGGTCACGCACTGACGACAAGGCCGTCCTCTCAGACCTAGCGCCCGCGCGGGATGGCCTCTGTTCCCAAGCTCGTTGCCGTAGTCTGTGCGGAGGACGAAAACCACGAGCGAAGCCACTCCCCGCCGACCCTCAGGTATGCTACCTCTTTTCGAACCATACCCTTGTTCTAGTGCCCCATCTGCCACATCGCTGCATGTGGATCTTTTTCCACTCCACCATCTTCCCAATTTGCTATCCTCTGCTCTGCTAGTCACGTAGACGAAAACCTTAATTTGCACTATTAAAGTAAACCCTACTTCATGCAGACTAATCCATGTCTGGGTTGAATAAGGAAAGGAAGGGAGACTGTACTGTCCAAGAGAGTAGGCATCGAACGTGCATCTAGGTTGAAAAGGGGAAAATCAGTAGCTAAGGAACGAGTCTCGTGTCTCTTGGTTGAAGAAGGGTAGAAAGGCATGACAACGCAATAGAGAATGACCAGGTCGATCGGTTTGTGGTCCTCACATACGGAAAAGGTGGCTAAAGAGAATAAAAATGGGACTTAATCCACATATGCTGCCTGGATATTTGTTGCTCTGGGCAACCATACCTCCCTCACCACTCTATGCGTCCGTGGAGGTACATCGTACTGGTGCGCCCACTGTCCGAATGGGCCTCCCATGCTCTTATTGCCACTTTTTGCTGTTAGTATAACGCCAGCAGTCAAGTCAAGCAATGCTACTGCTAAATTTAAGCAATGCCACGTTTAACTAATGCTGCACTCAGTCTAATGCCACCGATAAATTTAAGCAATGCTATTTAATGCACTGGATTATTTCAGGGTTAGCTGTTGATTGTGGATGTATTAAAGATTTTTCAGCTAAGGCATTCTAATGTTGTTGCACAACCAGTATACCAACGATGAAACTTGTTACTACCTTCAGATTTTTGCACTGTTAATGCTTATAGATTACGTACCTCACTTTCATGAGATAAGTTAATTTTTTTGTACAGTGTCACCAAAATGCCAAGGTGCTAATGTCATTTTATTTTGGTTAAACTACACAAAAAATTATGAAGACAAGAGGAAAGGTCAAGAGTGGGCACCTCCTCCTCCGGATGTTCTCTTGATTCGTTCGATCAAGTTTTTATGTTTGATCGATTATCAAGATTGGGATAGCAATTTTTAAGGTCCCCTCAAGTTTGAAATGATATTTACCTTGGAGGTACATGGTTTGCAAATCTTTTATACCGTCGTTAGTTAATAATGCTAGTTACCTTCAGACTTTTTTATTTGGTTTAATGCTCATGCATAGCTAGTATACCAATGGTGAAACTTGTTACCTTTACATTTTGTATTGTTAATTCTTATAGAAATCTTCCACTGCTAGAGTTTATTGAAATCTGTTCAGTAAAACCATTGTACTGTACCCTGTAATAAAATAACTACTCTACTCTTGCACTAGCCACTGGATTAGTGCATATTTGTAGTATTCAAATGGTGTTGCATTAGCGTATGGACATAAATAAAGTGTGGCAAGCTTTCCCAGATATGTGCTCAAGAAAATTACTACCTTTTTTTCTAAATACTAGACATTTGGGTACTTTAAATTGAACCGCAAAAACGTCTTATATTAAGGAACAGAGGGTGTAGAGTTCACTCAAATTATCCCGGTAAAGCTAGTCACACCTTTGTTAAAATTAATGTTCATTATGTTAGCGGAGGAGGTCTGTATGTTTGTATCCAATGCCTGTCGACTACATACCTGACATCCTGATGTAATGTTAAGTCATTTCCTTTTGTACAGTGTCACTGAATTGTCAAGGCGGTGATGGCATTTTATTTTAGTTGAACTGCACAGAATATGCTTAAAATAAGAGGAAAGGTCAGGAGTTGATCATTCTTTCAGAAAGAACTATATATGCCTTTTTGACATCAGCCGATGTTACCTTATTTATTCCTTCAAACAAGTGGTTAGAAACAGTCTTGCTACCTTTTCCCATTAACAAATTGGAACGCTTATATTTGTGAGTCTATGCTTCAACTAGTGTCATTTTTACATTAGTCACACTTTCAATATCTATGCAGACATGGAAGCTCGATTTTAAACTGCACAAAAAGTCCAACTGATTCAACATTAGGAGCATGTTTTCTTCCAAACCTTTATATCCAATTGGTGGCGCTATGAGCTGTTCATTATGAAGGTACATGGTTTGCTACTATCTTGCTACTCTTTTTGTACTGTCATTAGATAGTAATACTAGTGGTTTGCATGTGAATTTATTGGCGGGGTGGACCTACATTGGAGGTGGAGGACAGGATTCAATGATTGGATGCTCAATTTCTATTGTATTGATTTCACCTCTTCTATCACTGGAACATGGATATCCTTGGTCTGATGAAGAATAGGCTCTATATTTCTGCTCTGAACCAGCAAATCAATTCAGTATGAAATTGTCCAAGGCAAAACATAACTGTATCCAATTGTCCAGTGTAGAACATGACAGATGCTAAGCGGCAGAGACATGTTTAAACCAAAAATACAAGGTGGGGTATATGTTTACTAGCTTCTTGATATTTGTGCAGATACAGATGTCGGCCTGTTGCTATTTGGCAAACAAATAAAGTGACCACAATTTTGGTTGAACTTCACAAGAGAATAGCATAGCCACTGCATGCACTGCCATTTAAAAATAGATGATACGTCTCCAACGTATCTATAATTTTTGATTGATCCATGCTACTTTATCTACTATTTTAGGCAATATTGGGCTTTATTATCCACTTTTATATTATTTTTGGGACTAACCTATTAACCGGAGGCCCAGCCCAGATTTGCTGTTTTATGCCTATTTCAGTGTTTCGAGGAAAAGGAATATCAGACGGAGTCAAAACGGAACGAAATCAACTGGAGAAGTTATTTTGGGAAGGAAACCCACTTGATGGACTTGGACCCCACGTCAGAAGATACGGGAGGTGCTCACGAGGGTGGGGGGCGCGCCCTCCCCCTCGAGCGCGCTCCCTGCCTCGTGGGGCCCCCGTAGCTCCACCGACGTACTCCTTTCACCCATATATACCTACGTACCCTAAAACTACCAGAACAGAAGATAGATCGGGAGTTCCGCCGCCGCAAGCCTCTGTAGGCACCAAAAACCAATCGGGACCCTGTTCCCGCACCCTGCCGGAGGGTGATCCCATCACCGGTGGCCATCTTCATCATCCTGGCGTTATCCATGACGAGGAGGGAGTAGTTCACCCTCGGGGCTGAGGGTATGTACCAGTAGCTATGTGTTTGATCTCTCTCTCTCTCTCGTGTTCCTCTATGGCACGATCTTGATGTATCCCGAGCTTTACTATTATAGTTGGATCTTATGATGTTTCTCCCCCTCTACTCTCTTGTGATGAATTGAGTTTCCCCTTTGAAGTTATCTTATCGGATTGAGTCTTTTATGAACACTTGATGTATGTCTTGCGTGGGATAACCGTCGTGACAATGGGTTATTCTATTGATCCACTTGATGTATGTTTTGGTGATCAACTTGCGGGTTTCGTGACACTTGGGAACCTATGCATAGGGGTTGGCACATGTTCTTGACTCTCCGGTAGAGGCTTTGGGGCACTCTTTGAAGTACTTTTATGTTGGTTGGATGAATCTGAGATTGTGTGATGCATATCGTATAATCATGCCCACGGATACTTGAGGTGACAATGGAGTATCTAGGTGACATTAGGGTTTTTGTTGATTTGTATCTTAAGGTGTTATTCTAGTACAAACTCTTTTATAGATCGATTCGAAAGAATAGCTTTGTGATGGTTTCATACCCGACCATAATCTCTACGTTTGTTCTCCGCTATTGGTGGCTTTGGAGTGACTCTTTGTTGCATGTTGAGGGCTTGTTATATGATCTATCTATGTTATTATTGTTGAGAGAACCTGCACTTGTGAAAGTATGAACCCTAGGCCTTGTTTCCTATCATTGCAATACCGTTTACGCTCACTTTTATCATTAGTTACCTTGCTGTTTTTATTATTTCAGATTACAAAAACCTATATCTACTATCTATTTTGCACTTGTATCACCATCTCTTCGCGAACTAGTGCACCTATACAATTTGCCGTTGTATTGGGTGTGTTGGGGACACAAGAGACTCTTTGTTATTTGGTTGCAGGGTTGTTTGAGAGAGACCATCTTCATCCTATGCCTCCCACGGATTGATAAACCTTAGGTCATCCACTCGAGGGAAATTTGCTACTGTCCTACAAACCTGTGCACTGGTAGGCCCAAAAACGTCTACAAGAAGAAGGTTGTGTAGTAGACATCAAGCTCTTGTCTGGCGCCGTTGCCGAGGAGGCTAGGTAAGCGAAGGTATATCTTTAGATCTTGCAATCGAATCTTTTTGTTTCTTGTTTTAGCACTAGTTAGTCTATAAAAGAAAACTACAAAAAAATTGAATGGAGTTTGTCTCATAAGCTTCACCTTTTTAATATCTTTCGTGAGTATGATGGGAAGGAAAATTGTGCTCAAGTGTTAGAAGAAGAATTACATAGAATGCTTGGCATGAAATATGTGAATGATGAGCATGATTGCAATGTTGTTAGTATGAATTCCTTGAATATCCATGATGCTAATGGTATGCAAAGCCACAAGCTTGGGGAAGCTATGTTTGATGAAGATAATATTTTTTGTCCCCCAAGCTTTGATGAGCAAATTTACTACGATGAAAGCATGCCTCCTATCTATGATGATTATTGTGATGATACGTATGCCATAAAGAAGAATTTTGCTTATGTGGAGAGAAGTAAATTTTCTATGCTTGTAGATCATGAAAAGAATGCTTTAGGTGCTGATTATATTGTTGAATTCATTCATGATGCTACTGAAAATTATTATGAGGGAGGAACATATGCTTGTAGAAATTGCAATAATGTCAAGTTTCCTCTCTATGTGCTTAAAGTTTTGAAATTATGTTTGTTTTATCTTCCTATGCAAGTTGATTCTTGTTCCCATAAGTTGTTTGCTCACGAAATCCCTATGCATAGGAAGTGGGTTAGACTTAAAAGTGCTATTCATATGCTTCATGATGCTCCCGTTATGTTTCAATTCTTATCTTTTATGTAAGCATCATTGTCATCATCATGCCTAGCTAAAAGGCATTAAAGAAAAGCGGTTGTTGGGAGACAACCCAATATTTATCTTTACTGTTTTTGTGTGTCCACATGATTATGCTACTGTAGTAATCATGTTTTATAGCTTTTGTTTCAATAAAGTTCCAAGTAGAACCTTTGGGAAGACTTGGGTGAAGTTTATGTGATCTTGCTGTGAAAAACAGAAACTTTAGCGCTCACGAGAATAGCTGCCATTTTTGACTGGAGATTGCTTTTAGGTTGATTCTTTTTGCAGATGATTAATAGACAAATTGATCAGGTCCGGCAATTTGTTTTATAATTTTTGGGGTTCCAGAAGTATAGGTTTTATACAGATTACTACAGGCTGTTCTGTTTTTGACATGCTTATTTTGCTAGTATACATGTTGCTGTTTGAAAACAGAAAGTTTACCACTGTTGCAAAAATTCCCTAGAAAAGTCAGAGAGTGGTATAATGTTGAATCTTTTTGCATATTGAGCTCTGATAAATTTATTACAGTGGGAATTTTAGTTCATAATTTTTGGAGTCAGGGAAGTATTGATACTCTTGCATTCATTACAGACTGTACTGTTTTGGAAGATTGCTGTTATGGTTGCATTGTTTGCATATGTTTGCTTGTTTAATGATTATATTTGAAGATAGGTACGCCATTGTCTCCGTCAACCCTCCGGTCCCTGATCATCAGAAGGAGTTCTGGCTAGCTGAGGTCTGCCGCATTATTGTTGGAGATTTAGAGTATGAACTGCTAGATGACTTTGTTTACCCGCTGGGGATCGGGTGTGTTGTGTTTGCGGATATGGAGAGTAGAGATGCTGCTATTAGAGAAGGACCGCATGCTTTGACTGAGGATTCCACCTTCTCCCTAGTTCCGCATGATGAGAGTATCAATATGCGTATGCCTGCCTTTGAATATGAAGTTTGGGTCATGTTTCTTGCTTTTCCAATGGACTACCAAACTGAGCATTATTTTCCTAAGGCAGTCTCACACTTTGGGAAGATGCTTGCCTGGCGCCGTCCGGGACAGAACAAGGCCAGAGTCCTTGTTAAATGTCATATCAAAGATGTTGCTGAGGTGCCGCATAGTCTGGTGATTACTAGGGTTGGTTTACTGCCGGGTCTTGCTCGTTCGTGGTCGGTGCCAGTTTATGTTCTGAATGGCAGAAACACTATACCAAACTTGGTTGGTAATGAGGATGTTCCACCGCTTTTGAATGCATCTCCACATCCATACCAGCTCCCTTACTACACCCTCATGCAACAAGCAAGAATCAATGAGATGGCTGCTCAGGATGCTTTGAATAAGGCTGCCTGGAATGTCCCTGAACCTGCTCAGGATGTTCAGGATAACGGGTGGGGTGTGTGGCCTGTGGTACCTCCACCTTACACTGGATTCAGTTTCAGGACTTTCTTTCAGTATGATGGTCCGTCCCTCATGGATGGTGTAGACCCGGAGCATAATGTGCAGGATAATCTATCCGATATTTGGTCATCTGATTCGGAGTTTCAGACTGTGGAAGCTTTGGCTGATGGATTTGTGAATGGCAACCCTGCAGCCAGGTTGGGGTTCGTCAGGGCTGGGGGAAGCTCTGTTTTTCTTCAGGTTGTAGTTGATCATGAGTTCTTGCTTTGGATTGGGGGTATGCTCAAACGCATATATACACCAGCTATCACCCTTCAACACAATTCTCCTGTGATGTTGCCCCTCAACCCTTTTCAGATTATTCAGAATCATCTTAATGCCGCTGCGGCAGCTTGGATTGAGTGTATGGTGCCTGAACCTGACATCTTCTCAAGGATCTTTGCTTCTGCAATTCAGTGGGGGACAGTTACTGTTTCGTCGGGTATGCTCTCGCCTGAACCCAGGGCTCGGTTCATTGCTGCGGATTGGGCTCTGCCTGAACATTCTCCTGGCCTCAAGGCCATTACGCAGCTCGTTCCGGTGGAAGTGGAATCTCAGATAGTGCCCTCATCAGACCAGCCTTCTACTCTTCAGGTGCTTGCATCCTCCTCGTTGTTCAATGCTACTCAACACCGTAATGTGTTAGTACCTTTGGACACATCTACTGCCAGACGGAGCAATAGATCCAACAAGTATGATGGGTTCAAAATCAACCATGCTCCAGACGCAAGGCGCTCCAAATCAAGGGTGAAACTACGTGAGATTCCTTTTGTCAATGCTATTTCCTTGGTTGCCGCTCCTGTGCAGGTGCCCAATGATGCTTACCCCCCACCAACACCGATCGAGGATCTTCAGCAGATGGGGAGCAATTGTGGAATTGCTCCGGAAGCCCTCTCCCGTGATAAGCTGTTGGATGACCAGCACTCGTCGGGGGCGGATGAACACTGATGTCTTCCCTGCAGATGAATAAATCATGGAATGTGCTCTCGTGGAACATCAGAGGCATAAACTCTGATGCAAAACTTTTGGCTATTAGGAATGCGATTGATACTAGCGGTTGTTCTGTGCTATGTATCCAGGAAACTAAATGTGAATCTTTTGATCTTGCTTTCATTAAGACTTTCTGCCCTAAGCGCTTCGATAAATTTGTTTTTGCACCATCAGTGGGTGCCTCTGGTGGCATCATCGTCATTTGGAATAGTGTTGTGTTTACGGGCACATCCAGGTTTGTGGATTCTTTTGCCATTGGGATTTCTTTTGTGGCCACGCAGTCGAATGATTCGTGGAATCTAATCAATGTCTATGGCCCCTGCTCTGGTCAGCGTAGGCTGGATTTTACGAATTGGCTTTTTGATTTGAATATCCCTGATGATGAAAACTGGTTAATTCTTGGCGACTTTAACTTTATTCAATCCACTACTAACAGAAACAAACCGAGGGGTGACGCTGTGGACATGCTGTTATTTAATGAGCTCATCCGCGCACAGTCACTCATGGAACTACCAGTGAAAGGACGGGCATACACCTGGAGTAATATGCAGGATGATCCTCTGCTCGAACAGTTGGATTAGTTCTTCTCGTCGTCTTGTTGGACCACCGCATATCCAAACACAATGGTCCTGCCCCTGGGGAAGCCAATGTCTAATCACATTCCGTGCGTGGTCACGATTGAATCAAGCATACCCCGATCCAAGCTTTTTCGGTTTGAGAATTTCTGGACAAATCATGATGGGTTTATGGAGGTTGTTGCTAGATCATGGTCTAAATCTTGTCACGCTCCCAATGCCGCGGCGCGAATTTGCAAAAAACTTAAAAACTTGAGATATGATCTCAAGCGTTGGAGTAGGGGTGTCTCGAAACTTAAAGTTCTGATTCAAAACAGTAATGAGACTCTGGCCATCATGGACACACTTGAGGATAGGCGACCCTTATATGTCCAGGAGTCAAACTTCAGGAAGATATTGAAAACCCACTTACAGGCACTGCTCAAATACCAGAACGAGTACTGGCGAAAGAGATGTACTATCAGGTATTTTTTGCTTTGCTGACGAAAACACAAAGCTCTTTCAGTCTTTGGCCACTGAGAGGTACAGGCACAATGCTATTGCCATGCTCAGAGTTGGCGAGGTCGAAATCCATGACCATGTTGGCAAGGAGGGGGTCCTGTTCAATACATACAAGGACCATTTGGGTTCTTCTAAACCTACCAACATGAAGTTTGATCTCTCTAGGATCATCCGCAGGATTGCTGGGTTGGATCAACTGAGTGCGCCTTTCTCTAATGATGAAATAGATGTTGTTGTTAAGGAAATGCCGAATGACAGAGCACCTGGCCCGGATGGTTTTAATGGTTGTTTTCTGAAGAGGTGCTGGCAAATCATCAAGTCAGATTTCTATGAGCTCTGTCACGCTTTCCATGCAGGTGGACTTGACATCGCTAGCATAAGTGAGGGTTATATCACCCTGATTCCAAAAATATCTTCTCCGGAAACGGCTAATGATTTCAGACAAATTACATTACTGAACTGTTGTCTGAAAGTCATTACAAAGATCTTGGCGAACCAACTGCAGAAAGTCATTCTAAAAATCATAGACAGGAACCAATATGGATTCATCAAAAGTAGGACCATCCAGGATTGTCTCGCGTGTTCGTACGAATATATTCACCAATGCCACTCGTCTGGGAGAGAGATCATATTGCTTAAGCTTGACTTTGCCAAGGCCTTTGATACGATTGAGCATGCCCCCATGTTGGAAATCATGAAACACATGGGTTTTGATGATAGGTGGTTGGGCTGGATGGAAACAATCTTTGGCTTGGGAGTTTCATCAGTCCTCTTAAATGGTGTTCCTGGTCGGAAATTCAAATGCAAGTGTGGAGTGCGACAGGGTGACCGTCTTTCACCACTGATCTTTGTCCTTGCGGCTGATCTGCTACAAGCTGCGATCAATGATGCTTACGCTCAGGGGTTGCTGGAGCTTCCCATTCCACGTGAAAATGCAGGTGACTTTCCGGTGGTGCAATACGCTGATGACACAATCCTGGTTATGCAAGCTTGCCCTACGCAGGCAGCCCGCATGAAACTTATATTGGAGGACTACGCGGCTTCCGTGGGACTCAAAATCAACTTCCATAAATCGACCCTCATACCCATTAATGTCGACCACCAACGTGCTGGTGGGTTGGCGGAGGTGTTTGGCTGCTCTGTTGGTACCCTACCATTCACTTACCTTGGCCTCCCCATGGGGACGACTAGGCCCAGTGTTCTCGATGTCATGCCATTGGTGCACTCGGTTGAGAGGAAAACTTCCACTGCCCTATCATTGATGTCGTCGGGGGCCAAGCTAACACTGGTAAACTCGGTGATCACCTCCATGCTGATTTATGCAATGTGCACAATCAAGCTGCACCCTAAAGTAGTTGAACACCTGGACAAACTCCGCCGCTACTGTCTCTGGGCAAAAAATTCTGACGATGGGATCAAATCCAACTCCCTTGCTGCCTGGGAGCTTGTCTGTCGACCGAAATGGTGTGGTGGCCTTGGTGTTATTGATATCAGAATACAAAATGCCGCGCTTCTCCTAAAGTACTTGTTCAAGTTCTACAATCATGAGGATGTGCCCTGGGTTCAGCTAGTCTGGGAGGCATACTACCCAAACAAGGTGCCACACGCCACTGAGCCAGTGGGTTCCTTCTGGTGGAAAGATGTAATGCAGCTCAGTGGAACCTTCCGTGGAATCGCCAAGGTCTTCCCCGGAGATGGTTGCAGCTCTCTGTTTTGGAAAGATGTCTGGTTTAGCGACACTGGCTCCGCACTGATGGACACGCATCTGCGGGCCTTCTCTTATGCTCTGAACGAGGATGATTCCATTGCCAAGTTTCTCAGGACCACTGATTCCGCCGCGATCTTCAGTCTGGCTCTTTCGGTCCAGGCCAGGGAGGAGATCAGAGAGATACAGCAAGGGTCCTTGCATGTCAGTCTGCAAAATGGCTCGGCCGATGTTTGGGTCTGTGACCTAGGACGATATTCGTCAAAGAAATACTACAACCACTGTTTTGGGCAGGTGAAAGCTGATGAGGCCTTTGGATGGCTATGGAAATCCGAAAGCCCGATCAAGTTCAAGATGTTTGGGTGGCTGCTTATGGTCGATCGTTTGAACACCAGGAACAGGCTGAAGCGGCGGCACTATGCTGTGGCTGGGGGCAACTACACTTGCATGCTCTGCCAAAACCCGCCCGAGGAAACCGTGGAACATCTCTTCTTCACGTGCCCTTTTGCCCAACAATGCTGGAGTAAGGTTGGTTTGACATGGCCAGGAGGGACCAATAGGCTTGCCATCTTGCATGGTGGGAGAGAGAGCTGGCGTCGGCCGCTTTGCATGGATATCTACTTGCTTGCTGCTTGGAGCGTGTGGATGGAAAGAAACAACCAACATTTTAGGGGGATCCCACACTCGTTCGTGGCGTGGTTAGCTAGGTTCAAACATCTGTTGGGTTTGGTGACCCATAACTGTCCTGAGAAGGTTCATCCTTTTCTCTCTGATTTCATTATAAGTTTGGACAGCAAGCTTTTGTTTCTGCAAACCTCATGGCCGTGGGGGCCTAAAACCCTTTGTAACACAAATGTAACTGTTATGTTGTGAGTAATACAAAGTCAGTGGGAGCCTCTCCCACTGTCACTGACCCTTCAAAAAAATTATATTTGAAGATAGGAGTATTAAATATGCAGAGGCATTTAGTATTGAATGTTGAATAGTAATTTTAGTGATTTGCTACAGTAGAAAATGATAAGGTTTTGCATTGGTTTATACTAACCTATCTCAAGAGTTCTTGTTGAGTTTGTTGTGAATGAAGCTTTTGATAAAAAGAGAAACCATGATATGAGAGGAATTAAGGAGACACAAAAGTTCAAGCTTGGTGATTCCCAAGGCACCCCAAGATAATATTTCAAGAAGTCTCAAGCATCTAAGCTTGGGGATGCCCTGGCAGGCATCCCACCTTTCTTCTTCAACAACTATCGGTTAGTATCGGTTGAGCCTATGTTTTTGCTTCTTCACATGAGTTGTGCTATCCTGTCAATATAGTTTTCTTTAGCTTTGCTTGCTGTTTGAATAAAGTATCAAGATCTGAAATTATTAAATCAGAGAGAGTCTTCGCATAGTTGCATAATTATTTAGCTACTCATTGATCTTCACTTATATCTTTCGGAGTAGTTTTTGTCATATGCTCTAGTGTTTCACTTATATCTTTTAGAGCATGGTGGTGCATTTGTTTTAAAGAAACTTTTCATCTCTCATGCTTCACTTAGATTATTTTGAGAGTCGTTGATAGCATGGTAATTTGCTTAATGTTAATATACTTGGTGTTCAAGATATGTGAAACTTTCTTTTGAGTGAATTGAATACTAAGATAAGTTTGATGCTTGATAATTGTTTTGAGATATGGAGGTGATAATACCAAAGTCGTGCTAGTTGGGTGATTATGAATTAGAGAAATACTTGTGTTGAAGTTTGCAAGTCCCGTAGCATGCACGTATGGTTAAAGTTGTGTAACAAATTTGAAACATGAAGTGTACCTGGCTTGTGCATCCTGATGAGTGGCGGTCGGGGACGAGCGATGGTCTTTTCCTACCAATCTATCCCCCTAGGAGCATGCGCGTAGTACTTGATTTTTGATGAATTTTCAATTTTTGCAATAAGTATATGAGTTCTTTTGACTAATGTTGAGTCCATGGATTATACGCACTCTCACCTTTCCGCCTTTGCTAGCCTCTTGATGCACTGCATTGCCCTTTCTCACCTTGAGAGTTGGTGCAAACTTTGCCGGTGCATCCAAACCCCGTGATACGATATGCTCTATCACACATAAACCTCCTTATATCGTCCTCAAAACAGCCACCATACCTACCTATCATGGCATTTCCATAGCCATTCCGAGATATATTTCCATGCAACTTCCATCATCATCATCATGACATACATTACTTTTGTCATATTGCCATTGCATGATCATGTAGTTGACATCATATTTGTGGCAAAGCCACCATGCATTATTTTTCATACATGTCACTCTTGATTCATTGCACTATCCCGGTACACCGCCGGAGGCATTCATATAGAGTCATATCTTGTTCTAAGTTTCGAGTTGTAATCCTTGTGTTGTAATCAATAGAAGTGTGATGACCATCATTATTAGAGCATTGCCCAAAAAAGGAAAAGCCAAAAAAAAGGAAGGCCCAAAAAAAATAAAAAAATAAAATTAAAAAGGGCAATGCTACTATCTCTTTTTCCACACTTGTGCTTCAAAGTAGCACCTTGATCTTCATGATAGTGAGTCTCATAAGTTGTCTTTTTATACTAGTGGGAATTTTTCATTATAGAACTTGGCTTGTATATTCCTACAATGGGCTTCCTCAAATGCCCTAGGTCTTCATGAGCAAGCGAGTTGGATGCAAACCCACTAGTTTTCTTTTGTTGAGCATTTATAGCTCTAGTGCATCCGTTGCATGGCAATCCCTACTCGCTCACATCGATATCTATTGATGGGCATGTCCATAGCCCGTTGATACACCTAGTTGATGTGAGACTTTCTCCTTTTTTGTCTTCTCCACATAATCCCCTTCATCATATTCTATTCCACCCATAGTGCTATATCCATGGCTCACCCTCATGTATTGCGTGAAGGTTGAAAAAGTTTGAGATTATTTAAGTATGAAACAATTGCTTGGCTTGTCATCGGGGGTATAGAAGTTGGGAACATCTTTGTGTGACGAAAATGAAGCATAGCCTACCTATATGATTTTGTAGGGATGAACTTTCATTTGCCATGCTATTTTGAGAAGACATGATTACTTTGATTAGTATGCTTGAAGTATTATTATTTCTATGTCAATATGAACTTTTGTCTTGAATTTTTTGGATCTGAATATTCATATCATGATTAAGAAGATTTACATTGAAATTATGCCAAAGTATCACTCCGCATCAAAAATTCTTTTTATCATTTACCTACTCGAGGACGAAAGGAATTAAGCTTAGATGCTTGATACGCCTCCAACGTATCTATAATTTTTTATTGCTCCATGCTACATTATCTACTGTTTTAGGCAATATTGGGCTTTATTACCCACTTTTATATTATTTTTTGGACTAACCTATTAACTGGAGGCCCAGCCCAGATTTGCTGTTTTATGCCTATTTTAGTGTTTCGAGGAAAAGGAATATCAGACGGAGTCAAAACGGAACGAAATCAACTGGAGAAGTTATTTTTGGAAGGAAACCCACCTGATGGACTTGGACCCCACGTCAGAAGATACGGGAGGTGCTCACGAGGGTGGGGGGCGCACCCTCCCCCCCACGGGCGCGCCTCCTGCCTCGTGGGGCCCCCGTAGCTCCACCGACGTACCCCTTTCACCCATATATACCTACGTACCCTAAAACTACCAGAACAGAAGATAGATTGGGAGTTCCGCCGCCGCAAGCCTCTGTAGCCACCAAAAACCAATCGGGACCCTGTTCCGGCACCCTGCCGAAGGGGGATCCATCATCGGTGGCCATCTTCATCATCCCGGCGCTATCCATGATGAGGAGGGAGTAGTCCACCCTCGGTGCTGAGGGTATGTACTAGTTGCTATGTGTTTGATCTCTCTCTCTCTCGTGTTCCTCTATGGCACGATCTTGATGTATCCCGAGCTTTGCTATTGTAGTTGGATCTTATGATGTTTCTCCCCAACTACTCTCTTGTGATTAATTGAGTTTCCCTTTGAAGTTCTCTTATCGGATTGAGTCTTTTATGAACACTTGATGTCTGTCTTGCGTGGGATAACCGTGGTGACAATGGGTTATTCTATTGATCCACTTGATGTATGTTTTGGTGATCAACTTGCGGGTTTCGTGACACTTTGGAACCTATGCATAGGGGTTGGCACACATTCTTGACTCTCCGATAGAGGCTTTGGGGCACTCTTTGAAGTACTTTTATGTTGGTTGGATGAATCTGAGATTGTGTGATGCATATCGTATAATCATGCCCACAGATACTTGAGGTGACAATGGAGTATCTAGGTGACATTAGGGTTTTGGTTGATTTGTATCTTAAGGTGTTATTCTAGTACGAACTCTTTTATAGATCGATCCGAAAGAATAGCTTTGTGGTGGTTTCATACCCGACCATAATCTCTACGTTTGTTCTCCGCTATTGGTGGCTTTGGAGTGAATCTTTGTTGCATGTTGAGGGCTTGTTATATGATCTATCTATGCTATTATTGTTGATAGAACTTGCACTAGTGAAAGTATGAACCCTAGGCCTTGTTTCCTATCATTGCAATACCGTTTACGCTCACTTTTATCATTAGTTACCTTGCTGTTTTTATTATTTCAGATTACAAAAACCTATATCTACTATCTATTTTGCACTTGTATCACCATCTCTTCGCCGAACTAGTGCACCTATACAATTTGCCATTGTATTGGGTGTGTTGGGGACACAAGAGACTCTTTGTTTTTGTGTTGCAGGGTTGTTTGAGAGAGACCATCTTCATCCTACGCCTCCCGATTGATAAACCTTAGTTCATCCACTTGAGGGAAATTTGCTACTGTCCTACAAACATGTGCACTTGCAGGCCCAAAAACGTCTACAAGAAGAAGGTTGTGTAGTAGACATCAAGGTCTTTTCTGGCGCCGTTGCCGGGGAGGCTAGGTATGTGAAGGTATATCTTTAGATCTTGCAATCGAATCTTTTTGTTTCTTGTTTTAGCACTAGTTAGTCTATAAAAGAAAACTACAAAAAATGGAATTGAGTTTGTCTCATATGCTTCACCTTTTTAATATCTTTTGTGAGTATGATGGGAAGGAAAATTGTGCTCAAGTGCTAGAAGAAGAATTACATAGAATGCTTGGCATGAAATATGTGAATGATGAGCATGATTGCAATGTTGTTAGTATGAATTCCTTGAATATCCATGATGCTAATGGTATGCAAAGCCACAAGCTTGGGGAAGCTATGTTTGATGAAGATAATATTTTTTGTCCCACAAGCTTTGATGAACAAATTTACTATGATGAAAGCATGCCTCCTATCTATGATGATTATTGTGATGATACATATGCCATAAAGAAGAATTTTGCTTATGTGGAGAGCAGTAAATTTTCTATGCTTGTAGATCATGAAAAGAATGCTTTAGGTGCTGGTTATATTGTTGAATTCATTCATGATGCTACTGAAAATTATTATGAGGGAGGAACATATGCTTGTAGAAATTGCAATAACGTCAAGTTTCCTCTCTATGTGCTTAAAAGTAGTAGACATCAATAGACACAGAAAGATTGGATAGTCACTTCATGGACTGCAGAAAAGTAACACTGTACTATTTATGGGCCAACACTAGGTGCTTCATTGCTTTGGTCTGATTATACAATGGGAATCATTTTGCCTAAGTTAAAGTTTGTATTCCGAAAATAGTCTCGCCGTGTGATCGATAGAAGCCCAAATCATATTGGAGTGGATGTTCCTCCATCATATGTGGTTCATTCTCATGGTTCCGGCTATTGGTGAAACCACTTATGTTTGCAAGAGGAATTGTAGACTTCACAAACAAATTGGTCTTTCAGTCTATACTGAATGTTGGCCAAGAGAAGCATCCATGTTAGTAGGAAGAACAGATGTTTTTTCTAGATCTTTGATTTCGGAGCTACATATTTTTATATGATATGTGAATCACTGAGATGCATTAACATGTTGATCTTATGTATGGGAATCATACTAGTTGGTTTTAGTTGTGACGGAAGATCCGAAGTGGCTGATCTTTGCTTTTGGAGCTACATATTTGTATATGATCTGTGAATCATTGAGATGCATTAACAGTTCCTTATTTCTGTTCGCTTAGTGTTTACAAGTTATTGATCGATCACTAGCTAGCCTATAATGCGCTCCTGGCAGTTTTAGTTGCGACGCAAGATCCAAAGTGGTAGTTTTTTGAATAAAAATTCCGACCTACTCGACCTACTCTGAAGAAAATGCCATGCAAATCTGAAGAAACTGCGAGCAAAAACGTTCGCAAATGTCTTATCTCCCAGCTAACGTTCATCAACTAATGCGATCGTACACATACACCATCCGACCTACTCGACCCTACACATACACTGTCCAACCTACTCGATCCTACACGTATAAATAGCGGATCACACACATACTACCTCCTCTCCGGTTTGCAGGGCTCAATTCAAGAAACGACCTACTCGATCCTACACGAATAAATAGCAGATCATGCACGTACTAGTACTGTAGCGACACGACGTCAGACGGTCAATTCTCTGTGCTTTAGTGTCATCCCTGGATCGGTATACTGACACACACAGTACCCGAGGATTTATAACAGAGGTAAATATAATGTATAAAGTAACGTAAATACTATTATCTCAATCCAAGTAGCGGAAGTAACAACAAGGTTGTGGATTCCCATCACCACCAACGGCAAAGTTGAGTGTAGAAATCGTAACCCTAAGGTATCACTTACTCGTCGTAAGAATCCTGCAACATGAGACGTTGCAGCCACAAAGGGTTAGTACATTGAATGTACTGGCAAATTCACACCACAGGATAATGATGAATAATAACTATCACTACATGCATGTTTGGCTGGTGGAAAGCTCTAAGTTTATTTTTGCATAAAGCCAATTTTTCCCTACTGCAAAGGAATATATTTTATTTAACTACAAAGTTTGTTGAAAACATTGAGAAGGTTCCTCCAACTCAATCCAAAATTAATAATCATCAACCCACAAATTATTTAAGTAACGTGATGAGATCAACACGATAATCCAAGAACTAGATACTCAAAACGTCCATAACTAGGGACAAGGCTAACCATGATTAGTTTGTACACTCTGCAGAGGTTTGCGCACTTTCCCCACAAGACTCGATCTCCTCCGTTGGATTTCTCGCACTACATGATGTTTGAGAAACAGATGACCGAGACACAGTCTTTTAGAAGCATTAACTCTTTACTTTGGGTAGACAGTACCACCTACACCCCCTACATCTACTATTCTACCTCTTCAAGAGCTCACGCAACATACTCAACTATGCCAGAGCCCATAATGGCTTGTGGCTGCACACGAAAGTTTCTAGCATGAATAACCTTGTGATCCTTTTGAGCCTGGGTGGCATTCCATAGGGTAATCACACGGGTCCTCCAGGATTCCCTTGGGCAAGCACTGGGTTCTCCCGGTGCCCGGGCAAACCACTGGGTGCTCCAGGGTGCCCCAACCATTCCATCCAGATGTGTATTAAAGTAACCACCTTAAGTTAACCATTAATAATAACTCTCACATCTGTCATGAATCACTCAAACCAAACCACGTCTACGAGCATAGCATAGCAGTATAAGCACAACGTAGAAGTAACTCCCAAGGTTTGAATGCAGTATAATAGGTTCCTACCTCATCAACTACTTCCCAATACCCACATGTTATCAATCCCTAACCATGCAATGCTTGAGGGTGAAACTAATGCATAAAAACTGGGTATGAAAGGGACATGATCAAAGTGTGAACTTGACTGTACTGTTGATGAAGATGATTCGCACTCAACTCCTGATAGTTCTATTCGTCACACTCCGTTCAATCTACCGTAAGCAAGCAATAGTAACCACACATAAGAAACCACTCAAAAGATCAGAAAGAACGAAGAACACAGTTCAAAAAACTCCAAAACCAAGCAAATAACTCTTGCAAAAGAAAACAATTCCTAACAGTACCAAAATTGAATTAATTTGGTATTATCAGAAAGTCTAGGTCAAGAGCTTCGATTTGCAAAAAGAAACACTCAAAACGGAGTTATAAAACTCAAGTTACGATCAAACAAAGTTCGAATACAAATCTATTTGAATTTAAATTTTAAAACTTTCAAAAACATGTTTAAGTTGTTTTACTGGATAGAGGGGATCATAACGAAGAAGTGGGCGTTGGTTTCGTTGGATTTGGATGAAAGGTGTAAAAGTTATGAGGGTTTGAAGACCGGGGGCTAAACTGTAAATAATGCACCTAGAAAGAAGTCCCTGACTAAAACTAACAGAAAAAGAAAAAGTCTAAATAACGAATGTTCGTTAAATAGTACTACAGAATGAAAACATTCACTAAAACTTCCTAAACAGAAAGCGTTCGCTAAATAATCTAACCTGAAAAAAAAACTGGCTAAAAGGTAAACCGAAGAAAACTGAAAAAGAATAAACTGGACCGGGCAGTTTATTTACCGGTTCGGTGATTCGGCGGTTTTGGCGACAAATCCGACGGTGGCGAGGTTGAACTCCGGCGACTGCGGGCGGCTCGGGCGTGGTCGCTGGCGGTGCTCCGGTGGCCGAGGGCAACGGCGAGGGGCGAGGGCGACGAGGTGGCGGCGGTGGCATGCGGCGTGGAGGCGCGGTGAGGCGGTGGCGCAGAACAGCGGCGGCGGCGGCAATCGATGGCGGCGGTGGCGGATCTGGCGATTGGCGGCGGTGCGAGGAGAGGGGGAGAGGCGGCGGAGTCGGAACCCGCCTTTTTAGAGGTGCAGGGGAGGGCGATGGCGTGGGGAAGGGGCGGCCGGTGGCGCGGCGGTGCCGGACTCCGGGAGGAGTCCCTGTCGGGGACGACGGGCGAGGCGATGCGGAGCTGGGCCTTGGCCCGGCTTCGCACCGGCCCAGTGGGCGGAGAGATAGACTTTTTTTAAAGAAAACATTTTGCAAACAGCAAAAATAAAATTAGTTATACAAAATAAAAACATACTATAGGCATATAATATATCAAAAATTTTAGAAAATTATTTTCTACAACATGGACATTTTTATAACATCAAATAAATTATACACAAATTTAAATAAAGCAAAGAGTGTTACTGCTACAATAAAACCTCAAACATTTTAAAAATACCAAAATGACTTCAAATTTATTTCTCTCCATTTTTTCCACTGTAGGGAATGATTTTACCTTAATTTCCATATGTTTTATTTTTGGAGAAAATAATTTGAATAAAACCCAAATAACTCCAAATTGAAAATAATGTCAAGAGAATTTGAAATTGGATTTCTTTGAAACTTCCAACTCATATTTCATATGTTTTGAAGAAGTCATTTTATCTTCTCTCATGAAAATCATTGAGTTGCTTAAAGTTTCTGAAATTTAAAATAGTTTCAAATGGAATTCAAATATTTTCAAAACCCGCTTAATTTATTTAAATGGAAGAAGTCATGTCATATTCTCTCTAGGGTTTTGTATTTTAAAAGAATTTGAATTCCGGGAGATCAGAAAGCAAAGTGAAAGTTTTGGGAAAGTCATATTATTCCCTCTCATTTAACTTTCAAAAAGTCTCAAGTTTCACTCAGTTTCACACAAGCAATCATACAATCAATCAAAACTATCTATTTAATATAAAATTCCAAAATTTAGAATGTTGGCATGTTACAAACCTACCACCCTTAAAATGAATCTTGTCCTCGAGATTCGGAGAGGCTAGCAAGAAATAGGTTAGTTTCGGGGTCTTCTCAAAATTCATCGATCGTCACAAGGGGTCTGGGTGCTACCACCCTTAGAAACATTGTTATGCTTCCATCAAAACTCATATACTCCATCCTTATTGTTGACCTTGTCGATCTTCTCGGATCTTCAGGATAATTCCTTCTCTGGGCTCTTCTGATAGTGGCATAACCTTTTTCCTTAGTACTCCTGTCCTTTCATCCGGGTATGGTTTGCTGTGACGTGGTCTTCTTAGCCGATGGGTCTGGCGCCAATACTAAACAACTATCGATATCTCATGGTGGTCAACAATTTATGGTTTCTCCTACAGGAAATGGGTCTGGGGTTCATTCTCACTGTATATCCTACGATTGGCAGCAGATGCCTTGTACAAGGGAAAAATAATTATACCATTCTAAGGTTTAAACAAGGTTTAATATCGTCGCCTCTCTACTATAGGTAAGTCACTCAAATTTACCATCCCGTATAGCAAGGCGAATAATAAGAGTAAGTCGGTATGGTGATCAATCCATCCCGCACCCAAATCATTACCTTGTATACATTTTAGTGAATCTCGCATTCTAACACTCGGTCACCCTCACAAGCATTGCAGAATTTCTCTTGTCGATGAACTGGGTTCGGATAAATCCATTGATTCTGCAAGCCAAACAAACATCTATCGTTCCATCACAACTCTTAGATTTTGCGTTACTCCTATAAGACCGTCTGTTGATAAAGGCATATCCTCTCCCAGGGGGTTTACTTCAGCAAGAGTGTGCTTGCATCTTAGCAGGCCCTGGAGCCTGTGGGTTATGGCCCATCTCCTCACTTGTAAATCTTGAACTCATCATCGGGGCAACTGATCATTATTCCAACATCCAACTTCCTAGCATTCTTAAATCCATCCAAGGGTATTGTCTCCCTTCCTTCTATTTGTACCAAACTAAGGTGTGATTACTCATACTCCTCATGGAATTACAATTGCCCCATACTTCCAACATCATACCTCCTTTATATCCAATAGTAATCCATCCATTCGTATTCTTGGGGTATCCCATATATCGAGATAAAACTCATACTTGTTTAGTCCGAAATCCACTCCGTGGAATATCATTATCCTTTCCAGGGGTGAAATCTCCTCATAGGTACTACCACCCTTAAAATGCTCCAGTCTTCCATAGACCATATTTCTCATATCCTCGAAAATGGTCAAAATCTTTCTACATAGAGTAACAACTCATAAAAATCCAAATCAGTACCAACGATGATAACTTCATTGATTCTCAAAGTATTACAATCTCCTGTATTTCCATTACATACCTCAACTCAACACCTCTATATAAAAATTAATATTCCCACTACTTCTATTATATTTCTTTTGTTGCTAACTCAACTATTCATCACAAGTCTCCTTCTTTTTGGGGCAATCTCTGGCAAAGTGCCCTACTTCAGTACAACTAAAACATATCACTTCTGATGAGTCTCAAGGTTTCCTTTTTGGGCAACCTTTGAAGTAGTGCCCTGACTCCTTGCACCTGAAACAGGTGATATGACTCAGGTCCTTTTTGGTATGCAACCTACTTCTCTTCCTTGATTTTTCTGTTCCAATCAGGGCTTCTATTTCCTGTGGGTCATACTTTGCTTCCTCTGTCAGGAATTCTGCTAGATCTCCATTCAGACAATTCTGGGAGATGTGTCCTTCTTCTCCACACGAATAGCAAGACTTGGTGCAGGGTTTAACTGGGTCTCCCTCGGGTGTGTTCTCCACCTCTTCCTTCATCACAAGTTCTTCTGAAATTTTCATAAGGGCTCCTTTCTTTGCTTCTTTCTTCTACTGGATGGTTCTTTGTACCATGGGGTAAATGTGACACTGAGCCGGGTAGTGGGTAGTTCGTTCACAGAAGAAACAAGTAATCTGCCTAGTTGGGCATTCTTCAGCTGGGTGACTTCCTTCACAATTAGGACATTCATCCTTGTGTTCTTTATGGTTGTGTCCTATTTCTCCACAAAGCTTGCATGCATGGAGTTTCTTCATATCCTTTCCATGAGGCTTCAAATTCAGGGACACAAACCAAAACTTTAGCAAAGTCAACTTAAATTCCTTCCAAGTGGTTACTCCTTGCTATCCGTTGACGTTTTGGTACATCCTCCACCAAGTAGCAGCACCTCTTTCAAAGCATTGAAAAGCATGATGGGCCATATCCTTTCCGGCTATAGGGTTATTCTTCATATGATCCTCCATGTTCTGAATCCATCAGTCCGTCTCCAATTGACTCATCAGTCCATATAATATGAGCTCATCTCCATTCATCCTCTATTGGGTACAGAGGTTTTGGGGTGAGATAAGAGAAATAGAGAGGGATACACACAATACAAACAATAGTTTTGAAAAGGCATTTTATTTTGTGGCTGTCAGAAAAACATCAAACAAAATACAACTCACAATCATCGCATCTAACGTAAGTATATAACAGGGGTTTGGCCTACTAAAGGTCAATAAATCTTCAAAGTCGCCAAACTCTTCAAGTCTTGTTCATGTCTCCGATGGCTTCTTCTGATCGTACTAGTCCTTCTCATGTTCTTTTGCTAGATCATCTCTTATTGACACGAAGTCTCTCGTGACATCCTTTAATATTTCCGGAGTTGCGTTCCAAACTTCTA
The DNA here is from genome assembly GCA_021437245.1 of Aegilops speltoides. NCBI lineage: Eukaryota > Viridiplantae > Streptophyta > Magnoliopsida > Poales > Poaceae > Aegilops > Aegilops speltoides. Next base: position 203,521,645 of record CM038143.1, read on the forward strand.
GGTTTCAACATCCTTGGCATGAGCCACAGTCCTACTGTCCTTCAGGTCCTAAAAAATCTTCGGTATCTTGAGGTTTTAGCTCCTCCAGCTTGGCTACTTTTAGCTTCTGGTTCCCGAGTTCTTCACGAATTGCCTCCTTGTCAAATATGACTTCCTAAAGGTCCCTCTAAAATTCTTGATGTAATACTCCAGATACTGGTGATACACTGGCTAAGGTTAAAACTGCATCCTTTGCTGACAGATGCTCCATTAGCCCTTTTGTCATCCAATTCTTCCGAAGAATGCATGCTTAAATCCTCACGGTGACAATAACATGAGAGAGCGATAGCATCATGGATATCCGTGTTTATGCCCATGTCTCTGCCATGAGCTATCATTCCATACACTACAGGAATCTGCTACTTTGCCATCTGCCACGGCGGACGGCAAAGGCATGGATGGCGGACGACAAAGGTCTTTGCCGTCGGCCGTGGACGGCAAAAGTGGACGGCAATGTAAGGGACGGCAAAGAGCTACATTGCCGTCCGCTTCGGGCGGCTGACGGCAAAGGGTCCTTTGCCATCAGCTGCCGACGGCAAAGAATGCTGACGGCAATAATTGCGCTGTTACTCCGTTAGGTTGTTAACGGCAAGCCTTTGCCGTCCGCCGCTGTAGGCAAAGTTTTTTTCCTCTTTGCCATCCGCCGCTGTAGGCAAAGTTTTTTCCTCTTTGCCGTCGACCATCATGGCAAACTGACCAAATAGGTCACCTCCCAGAAGCTACAGTGCCTACCATGTGGCCTCTTTGTCGTCCATTGCGATGGCAAAGAGCCCTTTACCATCGGTGGCGGACGGCAAAGAGCCTGCATATTGTCTCTTTTTGTCTGTTTTTTTTAAATCCAACAATTTTCACAGCAAATATATAGGACATATATAGATATATTTCACATGGCTATTTAACAGCACATAAGTTTCATCGTACATATATATATAGTTCCATCCACTCATACATAGCAAGTTGCACATACACATAAGTTGCAACCATTAGGAGGTTGCACATACATATTACAATGCAAAGTTTCATCAAGATAGCAAGTTCCATCGTAGCATACACATAAGTTGCAACCATTAGAAGAATACTAGAAGAGAATGAAATAAAAAACAAGCACTCCATAGCAAGCTAGCTTCCGAGAAGTGAATGAAATCTACAAAATGGCAAATAAGAAAGTTAATAAAAGGTGACTAGAAGAAGAAGACTAGAAGAACAAGCACGCCATCGTTTGTGAGGTAACTTAGGTGGAATGGATCGTTTATGAGCTAACTTAGGTAAAATGCATCATTTTAGAGCTAATGTAGGTAAAATGGATCGTTTATGAGCTAACTAAGCTAATTATGCCGTTTTTTACATAAGTAAGGTAAGTACATGTCTTTATTGAGCAAACCTAATTAACTAAGCATATTATAACTAACTTAGGTCATTTTGGAGGAAACAAAGCTAAGTATAGATCGTTTTAGAGCTAACTTAGGTAAAATGGCTGGTTTTGGAGGTCGGTAAGCTTATTAAGTCATTTTGCAGGAAAAGAAGCTAACTCTAGGTCATTAAGGTACGCATATTGGATGAAATAAAGCTAAGTCTAGGTCTTTATGCATTTGTTAAGCAAAAAACTAGAGAAACTTACCTTGATCATGGAGGTGTGGGAGCGGACTAGCTCATGCCAGTAGCTGGAGAAGGATCGTGTGATGCTTGTGTGGAGTTACGCTGCACCAAAGATCATTTCGAATGTTTCGCTAGCATGATGACACTCAAATGTTAAGACTAGCAAGTAACGTCCATTCAAATTAAACTCACCGTGGTCTCAGGAGCAATCTCTGGATCAATGGCTATGGAGCCATGGGACCTCTCGCCACTAGATATCATCACCGCTCAGACAGTAGGGATCTGCTCGGGTTAAACTCCTCCCCTTTCCTCGCCTTCCCCTTGACTTGCTTGTAAGAGGCAGTGTGGGCCATGGCATACAGGTCATACCCCTCTAGCACCTTATCCGTCTTATTGTAGCATGCCTGAAAGAGAGAAACAAAGTAAATTAGTAATTAAAGGGCTCAAGCTAGCATGATGAATGAATTGCATTAATCATGAAGCAAACCACATTACCAAATTCCGCCCGAACTGATATAAGCTGGAGCTACCTTGATGGTGTGGCACACCTTCAATCTGGGCACGTTTGTCCTTGGCCTCAGTCGGCTCCCCTTCCATCTTTCAACACCTGCCATGACAAAGAGTAAATGAAATTAGTACAACATAAAAAAAATACCAACATGAATAATAATATGTATATCACTTAAGTGTATCATCATCAAGTACAACATAAAAAAATTGAATACCTGACACTACTAATAATCTTGATCAGTATCATCAATAAATGCATAATCATCATCATCACTATAATCAATGACGGGCTCATAGGGTTCATGGCATCAACATGTGGAAGGCCACCTTTACGTGTCGGTCAAGCATTGAGAGGTCTTCCGCAGCAACCTCTTATTGTTCCGGATCTTCTTGTTCCTCCTCTGGGGTGATGTGGGATTCACTGTCGCTGTCTACTTCAATGTTTTGGGGTGAAGTATACCGGTTCTGGAAACGCTTTTTGGAAAGACGTGTCTCTTGGGAGAATTCTCCTTCATATGTGTCTGGGTTAATGTGAGGTTCATAATCCTCTTCCTTTGGGGGAGATAGTCTAGCACGTGGCGGCACTTCATAAATGACATCCCAACCTTTCAGATTTGGATTAGTTTGGCAGGCCCAGGGTAGATAGAATACTTGGGTCGCCTATTGAGCCATAATATAGACATCAGGAACATCTAAATGGGTGCTTTGGTTGATTTCAACTAGCCCTATATGTTCATGAGTCCTTCTAGTCTCCTTCGGCTGAAACCAATAACATTTGAAGACTACGACATTCGGTGGGTTTTCACCATAGAATAGAAGTTCATAAATTGCTTCAACTCTCCCATAATACTCGGTACCTCCTTCGCCGATAGTAGATACACAACAATTTGTAGACTTTCGGTCGGCCATAGATAGCTCTTTGCCATAGGTACGAAAACGATACCCGTTGATGTCGTATTTGTCAAATGAACGGACCTTATAGTCAAAACCATTAGCGACTTGTCTCAATTCGGCGTCCATAGACTCTGAATTAGCCTACAAGTTTAATATGAAAGGATTGTTGCATTACGCACAAATTAGCGAATGAAATGAAATTGTCTAATAGAATTTACCGTCTGTTTGAACCAAGAGATGAAACCGGGATAGCCGCCTCCTTGCTTTGCGAGAAGCTCATACTCTTCGACGAAATCTTTTTGGATCACCGCTCCATACGAGAATAGGGCGACGTATCTACTGTATGAAATATCCAGGAATAAGAGCAGTACAAAGGAAATAGAAGTTGCGAAACAATGTACCGAGAACTTACTCAATGTACGGCCGCACTTCTATCAGGTTGTTGAAGATATACAACGAAATGGTCCGCCATTCTTCGTTATCCAAAGATACTGGATTTGAAACACTGGCTGGTGCGAGATTGCCTTTGAATAGGCTGAGGTTGGATCCACCCTTTTTAGGCTCGTCAGCATTGTACCGAGGCTTCGGATTATGCAAATGACGATTTTTGGTTTCATAGTGTGCTGTCACGAAGTTTGTCGCCTCCTCAGTGAGGAATGCCTCAGCCATAGACGCTTCAATTCTACGTTTATTTTTACATTTTTCTCAAAGCGTCTTCTGCACCCTCTCAGTTGGGTAGCACCAATGATTTTGCACGGGCCCCCCCCCCCAATCTTGCCTCTGTCGGGAGATGCAAAATCAAATGCTGCATTGGATTAAAGAAGCCCGGTGGAAAGATCTTCTCTAACTTGCAGATCAACTCTAGCGCCAACTCTTCCATTTCTTCTAGCACGCCAGGCGATAGTTCTTTCGCACAAAGAACACGGAAGAAATAGCTGAGTTCTGCCAGTACTAGCCATTCATCCTCAGGGACGAAGCCACGTATCATCACCGGCATTACCCGATCAATCCATATGTGCCTATCATGACTCTTGAGACCAAATATCTTCAATTTATCAAGACTCGCTCCCCTCTTTAGATTCGCTGCATACCCATCGGGGAACATCAACTGCATTTCCACCCACAACATAATTTCCCTCATAGCTGGCCTTCCAAGATTGAACCATGCCTTTGGCTTCATCCAGTTCTGCTTTCCTTTCGGTTCTTTCATGTTTTGTAACGGCCTATCACATAGCGACTCTAGATCGACTCTAGCCTTAGTATTATCCTTTGACTTCCCATCTATGCCGAACAATGTACCAAAAAGTGCCTCGGCGATATTCTTCTCAGTGTGCATCACGTCGATGTTGTGTGGGCAAAGGAGGTCTTTGAAGTAAGGCGATCCCATAAGCATGTTTTGTGAGTCGAGCGTGCTCGAATTATACCCTTGAAGTACCTCGGGCGCTCTGGATCGCTCAAGAGCATTTAAGCGATCCAGGTGCATTGGCTGTCAGCGCAGGTGGTGCGAGTTTTTACAACTCTACCTCGATGAAGTTCTTCTTGTCTTTCCCGAACTTATGGCGAGGATCCGAGAACTGTCTATGCATGTCGAAGCAAGAAAACTTGCGACCGCCCTGAAATAACGAAACTCAAGAGCTCCCTTGCATGTGGGGCACGGAACCTTCCATGCACACACCAGCCAACGAATAGCGCATACGCCGCAAGTCATCGCGCAGTACATGTACGAGACACGATTATGAAGTTTCGTTTGCTATAGGCGTCGTATGTCTTGAACCCATTATCCTGCTTCTTGCAACTCGTCCTTAAGCGGCTGCATGTACACATTCATATTTTTCCCCGGATAGTTGGGCCCTGGAATTATCAACGTCAGGAAAATGTTCTTTCTTTGCATAATCTGTCCGGGGGGGAGATTGAGTGGAAAGACAAATATGGGCCAACAACTGTATTGGGCTGCCGTCATACCAAACACGCTGAACCCATCGGTGCTGATGCCGACTCGAGGATGCCTCGGATCTGCCACTTTGTCAGCATGTAATTCATCAAACCTTTTCCACGCAACACCATCCGATGTGTGTACCATCATCAGTTTCCCATCTGCATCTAGTTCGGTTCCATTGCCTGTTTTGTGCCATGTCATCTGTCTGGCCGTCTCTTCGACCATGAAAAGATGTTGAAGTCTTGGTATAATTGGCATATAACGAAGAACACTAACAGGGATTTTGGTCTGTGTCTTCTCACCCATACCGTTGTCTACCAGAATATACCTGGAACACTTGCGAATGGGACAATAGTTCAAGTCCGCATAGTCAAGCCTAAATAAGGCACATCCTTTCTCAAAGGCATGTATCTTCTCATAGGGCATCTTCAGTGCACGGAGGATTTTGTCCGACTGGTATAGGTTTGCAGGCATTACATGGCCTTTGGGTAGAAAGCGTCCAAATACTGTCATAATTGCGTCATAGCATTCGCTACCCAAGTTCAACTGAGCCTTCAAAGCCATTACTTGTGAGATGGCATCCAACTGACAAAGCTCAGTGTGCTCGTGGAGCGGACGTTTTGAAGACTCCAACATTCATTGAAGGCCTTTGCAGATTCCTCCACCTCCTCATCCGAATCCCGAGCATCATCATAGTCTTGCACCATGTTTTCCATCCCGGTAGCATGCTCGTCGGTGCGATGATGATCCACCTCAGCTCAGTCACGTTGGGCAGACTCACCATGAAATGTCCACACCGTATAATCGGGCGTAAAACCATTCTTCTGCAGGTGTTTACCCATTTCAGCCTCTGTCCTCTTTTCCCAATTGCCGCATCGGAAACAGGAGCACCAAGTTTTCCTCTGGCCATTTGCAAATGCGGCTTGCACAAACCCCTTGGTTTTTGTGAACCATTCAGCGCTCCATTTGTTCTGACCAGTGTGACCTGTATACATCCACGCACGATCACCCATCTTGACTTTCAGAGCTACTGGACACACAACTGTCGTGGGAGACGAACACCTATGGGGCAGGGCCCCTTTTCGGTCCGGCAAGGGAGCGGAGAGCGCACGAAGAGCAGATCGAGGCGAAGCACGTGAGGGATTTTACCCAGCTTCGGAGCTCTCCGGAGAGATAAAACTCCTACTGCTTCTTTGTGTTTCTATTCTGTTCTTGCTCGAGAGCGTGGGTGTGTTGTAGTTTCGAATGAGTCGAACCCCTTCTACGTGCGCATGGGCCTCCTTTTTATAGTCTAAAGGGGTCACCGACAGGTGGCAATGCAGAGAGAGGGGTAAAAAAAAGTAAAAAGAGGGGTTGGTACAACCGCTATCACCAGTGCACCCTACCTAACTCTGACGGCAGGGGACAAGGGCATTTAATGTCCGTCCGGTCGCCAAAACAGTGCAGGAAGCGACCGTTAGGGGCGCCACCAATCGCCACGATGGCCTCCTCGTCATCTCCACTTGCCACGTCGCTCCGCTTGGCTGCACAGCTACTCGCCACGTGCACCGGGAACGATCCTGCGGTGACACGTCGTCGGACGCACTGGAGCGTGGGCGCAGAGTGGTGGCTTCGCCGCGGTCGCTGTCTTGTCGCACCCGCAAGCTTGCCGCTCGCCGGGTCTTGCCGGGACGCACGGTGCATCGCGGCAAGTCTCTTGAAATGTCTTGGTTGGCCTTCCCGGCAAGCTCCTCTTGTCGGGGTCTTGTCCTTCCCGGCAAGCTCCTCTTGCTGGGGCTCTGTCTTCTCAGTTAAACACTTTGTTCTTGAATGGCAGTAATAGGAATAGCGAAGGATCTTGGCGGAGGCCCGGCAAGCCTTGCCGCGGGACGCTGCGACTACCCGTGCACAAGTTCGGGATACTAAGGTACCCCTACTTTAGTACACCGACAGGAGCCCCCGGGCCTGGGCCATACACGGTGCCGAGCGCTGTTGGGCCAGGCCCAAAACAAGGCACGGGCACATGCGGCCTGGGTCCACACCAAATCTAACTCCGTATCCGCCGCGCCCTCCCGTAACGGCACGCGTCAAATGCGGCGTCGTGGGAGAGATCGTGGGCAATTCTTTAATCAGGAAAGGCTTAACGTTCGCCTCTCCCCCTTATAAGCAGAGGAAACAGGGGCCATTCCCCCACCTTCGCCACTTGCGGTTTCTTCCTCAAAAAGCTCCGCCGCTCCCCTCCGCTTCCCAAGCCGAAAGAGAGCAGTGCTCCGCCGCCCGTCGCCGCCGTCGCCGCCATCGCCGCCAACCTTCTCCACCGCTTTCGCCATGGCTCCGAAGACCGGGAAGAGCGTGAAGTCGGCCGAGGCGCTGCGGCTTGAGGCGTTGCGCAAGGAGCGAGCGCTTTTCCCCCCCGAGCTCACCCCGAAGGCGCTGCGGGAGGAGTTCTACCTCTTTTGGTCGACGGAGACGCGGGCGCATCCGCGCACGCAGGTACTCTCCGCCGAAGCTTCTACTTTGAAAAAGTGTCCCAGAGGATACTATTTCTTCCCTCTGTTCTTCTATTGCGGGCTATGCCCACCTTTTTCCAATTTCTTCTACGATATCATAAACACATACGGGCTCCATCTCCTTGACTTCACCCCCAACGCCATTCTGACAATGGCGGTTTTCGCGCATCTTTGCGAGAATTTCGTCGGAATTCATCCCAACGTTGCTCTCTTCCGCCATTATTTCATTCCCCGGGTCGAGAAAGGAGAACCCTTGTCTGGCAGGGTCTCCTGGACCTCAAGGCTCGGCAAGAAGGAGGTGTATCTGGAGGGGGAGCTCCGCAGCAAATAGGACGAGTGGAGGGCTGAATGGTGTTGGATCGTTGACGCAGATCCGCAGCCCTTCACCAGTTTGCGCCAGACTCGAGTAGTGCGCGGCGGCAACTGGAGCGCTCTGTCGCCGGACGATGCCAAGCTGAAGATCGCCACCACCCAAATCCTATGGCTCAGGCTTGCCGGGCTCACAGTAGGGGCCGTTGGCGCGGATTTCCTTCACCGTCGCATCGCCCCTCTGCAGGAGAGGAGGAGGCCCGCCTGGCTGTTTGGCGGCCCGGCGGATATCATGAGGCTGCGTCCAGGCCTCAACTTCAACTTCACAGTTCTGGAGCTTGACGGGATGCTCAAGGAGCTGTTCAAGCATGACCCCAACCATCCTGAGTGGTTCAGGCTGCCGCAGGGCGTCATCCCACTGTGCAACAACTCCCAGCGTGATCGCATACGTGCAATGATGCCGAAGTGCGACTCGCACGGGATTGTCCCAACTTGGATGGAGCCCGCCGACGACGTCGTGCGGCAATTCTTCGACAGCTTGGCGGAGGTAGCGGTCCGCGCCGACGAGCAGAGGCTCCTCACCCGCGACACCACCGATGACGAAATGCTATACATCGCCACCAGGGCCGAAGAGGCGGCGGCAGCCGCCGCCGCGGGCGAGTTTGGCTTCACGTTGGAAGAGGCAGAGGCGGCCAAGGCGGCAAGTCTTGCCGATCGAGAGGATCTTGGCGGAGAGGTTGCTGGCGAGGAGGAGCCCGAAGCCGAGGCAAACGAGCCTGCCGGGGACGCAAGTGGCCAACCATCTTCAAGCAGCTTGCCGCAGACGGAGCCCTCAGCGCAGCCCCCAGCTCAGCCGAGGAGGCGCCTCCGCAAGACTGGGGACACAGCAGGGCGGCGGGCAGGCCAACAGGCGTAGCGTCGCGGGACACGCTCTACCGCGGCAAGCACCATTACCGTGGGAGCGCCTCATGCCGCGCCGTCAACTGGAGTGGGATCTTCTCGAGCCGCTACTCCTGATCCTGCCACAGCTCCCGCCAAGCGTCCAAGGGAGCCTACTCCTCCGCCTCGTCGCGCTGAGAGGGTGCCGGATTTCGACCTCTCCGCGCTGAGCTCCGATGAGGAGGAAGAAGAAGAGGAGGAGTAAGACTTTCTCCTTGCTGTACTTGTAATTCTTCAATTTTTGTTGTTTCTTATCTTGCATCTGATCTGCTTCCCTCCGAATCCTTGTTCTATTTCAGGACTCTGGCCGAGAGAGCAGCGAAGAGGGCTAAGGTCCCCGTGGTCGTCATTGAGGATGATCCTGCTGCGATGGCAAAGGACACGTCCGAGACTACCTTGACGGACCTGATACCATCTCCTCGAAGCAGCCCCCAGCACAGCCCCCAGCGTAAGTGTCTGGTTCACTTCCTGTTGTGGGGCGCGCATCGGTGCTTTCTCTTTTGCTGACATCTTGATTGTTGATTTACTTGTGTAGGAGCAGAGCAAGTCCATCAGGAGCAACCAGAAGCCGTTCCAGAGGTGCTGTCTGCTTCGACTACGCCGCCAAGGGGCGACTCTCCGAGAAGGGAGCGCTCTCCGGCGAGGGAGCGGTCCCCGGCAAGGGGCAGTTCCCCGGCAGGGGACGGGACCAATGAGCCTTCGGTGGTGGAGCCCATGGTCACGGAGCCCAGCACAGGTAACCCTCCTTGTCGGAAATTTTCCCTTGGGCTCTTCTTCTGATCTTCTTTTTGGATCTTTGCTTGACTTTTTCCTTCCTCTTCCTGTCCTCAGATCCCCCTCTCACCGACCCGATGGAGACTGAGGCCACCGGCGAGGAAGACGCACGCGGCAACACTGAAGGCGCCGCCACTGACGAGGGAGAGGCCGGCGCTGATGAACCCGCCGACGAAGAAGCCGCCAAGGCTGCGGGCGCAGGAGCTGGCGAGGGGTCCGGCGATCGTACTGACGACCCGGAGGGCACAGGAGCGCAAGGCGCTACACCGACCGCCGACCCCTCCGCCGCTGATGCAGCGTCGGGCTCTGAGGAGCCCCAGCCAGGCGCCTACTTGAAGGCCGGCGAGGGCGTATACATCAAGCTTCCCTGGGCGTCGAGCTCCAGGGCGCTGGTTGAAGGAGAGGAGTTTGACGGGGAAGTACTCGCCTCATTGGCTGGCGGTGGTTGACGCGCCAAAGCAGCAGCGGCGGCGAGTCCGAGGAGGAGCAATCGCTCGGAAGCTGGTGTCACTCTACGCCCGACAAGCGAGTTGGAGTCCCGGAAGCGCTTGTCGCAAGCAGCGGAATTGACATAGAAAGCATGCGGAGGAGCTCGAGAACCGCAACCGGAGGCCCTCGGTCCATTCTTTGAGGAGAGGGCGAGCTCGTCGAGGCGAAGAAGGCATTCATCCTTGAAAAGGCTAAAGCCAAAGAGCAGCAGAGGCTCGCCGCCGAGGATCGTCCGGGAAGGTGGTAGCGCAGAAAAGGTTAACTTGGACAGCCACGAGGAGGATCTCGCTGCCCGGGAACAATCACTTGGCGGGGCGCTCAAGGAAGCGAAGAATGCTGCCGCAGCTGCCGAGGCCGCCAAGAGGGAATTGGAAGCAAAGGTGACGCAGCTGGAGGCTGACATGAAAGGGAAGAATGAAGAGCTTGCCGCACTCCAGCGCGAACGTGAGAAGTATGCCTTGCCCATGGCGATCTGCAAGTTCAACTTGCCGACAAGATCAAGGAACTGAACGCCGCCAAGGACTCAAGCGCTGATCTGGAGCTGAAGCTGGCCACACTGACAGAGACGCTGGATGGCGCCAAGAAGCGCGAGGATGACTTGAAGAAAGAGGTCAAGGGCAACAAGGAGCTGCTGACGAGGGCCGCCGAGACTCAGAACACCCTCAAGGCTACGGTGGAGCTCTGGACGGAGGGCCTCGTCAACATTGCTGCAGCCATCGACGAGGAGCTGGCGGAACTGGACTTGGCGGGCTTCGGGTACTCCACTTACGAAAATCTCCAGCCCAGCGCCAAGCTTACTCTTTTCTTCAAGGGCGTGGTGACAGCCCTACAGCAACTTCAGGAAAGGATCCCAAAGAAGCTGGCGGACGAGTCACGCACAATCTACGCCAAGGTCTTGGAGAAGGTGTTGGTGAAGATACTCTTCCGCAATCCGGGCCTCGAGCTCACCCGCGTCCTCAAGAAGCTGCCGGCGGGTGCTGATCTTGAAGAACTCAAAGCCATTGTCGCACCCATTGTGGACAAGGTGAATGTGGTCAGGAGGGTTGACAGCGAGCGCATGGATTAGGCCACTCTTCTTCCCCTTTCCTTGTCGCTGTTATTTAAGTTATGAAAACAATTTAGTCAGTGCCGCAACAAGTTATCTTTGTAATATAACTTTATTCTGGGCAATGCTTGCTATGTTATCTCCTTTACTTGATTCCTTTCTTTGTATGTTTTTACCCTATGCTTTTAGGGAACTTGCGGCGTGAGCACGCTTGCATGAAGCTGAGTCTTGAACATCAAGCAGCCCATTGGCGGTGCAGTTCCGGCAAGAAACCTTGCCACAACTAGTTGCAGCACACTTAAGTTGTTGAGCGGACTCGAAACAAAGTAAGGGCGCAACTAGCTACGTGGAGGTTCCTCCGCGCACAGGTTTTCCATACAAATTACAGTCGTTCAAGGAAGATAACTTAAAATTTTAAGAAACTGATCATGCTCAAACTTTGGCAACTTAGCTTTTCTGTCTTCTGTGTCCCGGCAAGGCTAGACTCCTTTGAACGACGCCTAGTCCACACCACCATCTTCTCTCCCCCCTGGTGAACTTGTGGGCGGATGAACCTTCTCTTTTTGAGAGAAAGAAAGAAGAGAAAATAAAGATATGGAGCCTTAAGGCTCGTTATTGCTTACCGGGAGCATGTGCTGCACAAGGTGTCAGATTATACATGAAAAAGAAAAATGCATGAAATTTGACAACTTTTGCATAGCATTTTATTTATGCACGGGATCTGCGCCCGGCTTTGTACAAAGGGTTACATGCAACAACGGCAAGGCTTGTACAAAAGGTGGTTGCCGGAACAGTTTCCGGCAACCGCGCCTTATGGGTAAAACTTACGAAGATGCTCTATGTTCCAGGAGTTGCTCACCAGAAAGCCATCTTCGGTCTCAAAGGCGATGGCGCCAGCCTAGTGACTTCGCTTTACCCGATAAGGGCCTTCCCACTTCAAGGTCAACTTGTTGGAATTCTTGGCGGATTGAATGTGCGAAGAACAAGGTCGCCTTCCTCGAAGCTTCGGCATTAACTGCGGCTATGGTAGCGGCGCAAAGCTTGCTTGAAGCGAGTAGCTCATCTGACAACTGAAGGACGATCTTCCTCGAGGAGCAGCGCGTCGTCTTGCCGCAGCTGCTCTTGCTCAAGCTCATCGTGAGCGAGCACTCGAGGCGATCTGTATACGAGTTCCATGGGGAGAACTGCCTCCGCTCCGTAGACGAGAGCAAAAGGTGTCTGGCCAGTGGCTCGATTCGGTGTCGTCCTGATCGACCAAAGAACCACCGGCAGCTCCTCGATCCAGTTTCTTCCGCACTTGTGCAGCCTATCAAAAGTCCTCGTCTTGAGCCCACGCAGCACTTCAGCGTTCGCCCTCTCCGCTTGACCGTTGCTTCTCGGGTGAGCAATAGAAGCGAAGCAGATCTTGGCGCCAAGATCTTGGACGTACTGCATGAAGGTGCGGCTCGTGAATTGTGTGCCGTTGTCGGTGATGATCCTGTTAGGGACTCAAAGCGGCAAAAATTGACTGAAGAACTTGATCGCCGATTGTCTTGTCACCTTCCTCACTGCTTCCACCTCCGGCCACTTCGTGAACTTGTCGATCGCCACATACAAGTACTCGAAGCCCCCGACAGCTCGGGGAAAGGGGCCGAGAATGTCGAGCCCCCAGACCGAAAATGTCCAGGATAAAGGGATTGTTTGGAGAGATTGAGCTGGTTGATGTATCTGCTTGGAGTGTAACTGGCACGCTTCACACTTGGTTACTTGTGCAGTTGCATCCTGGAGTGCTGTCGGCCAGAAGAAACCTTGCCGGAAGGCTTTGCCGGCAAGTGATCTTGCGCCAATGTGGTGACTACATATGCCTCCATGTATCTCCGCCAACAGCTCTTGTCCTTCTTCCCGGGAAATGCACTTCAATTTCACTCCGTTGAATCTTCTTCTGTACAGTATGTCATCGACAAACTGGTACATACTTGATTGCCGGGATACTCTCTCTGCTTCTTCTTGCTCTTCGGGAAGTTCTCCTGTCTGAAGGAAATGGACGATCTGCTGCGCCCATGCCGGAGCTTGTAGCTCAACGACAAGGACTAAAGGCACAAATGCTGCTGCGGGAACATCTGCTTCCACGGCAAGAATCTGTGATTCAGCCAGAGCATGATGCTCCCCGGCAAGCGTGTCGGGACACAACTTGTCGGGAGCGTCTGCTTCAACGAAACAAACCCTAGGGCTTGTCGGAGCAGACTGCCCCTCAGCACTCTTTGTGTTGATCTTAGGGACCTTCTTGACGGTGGCTTCGGGGAGCTCTGCCGGAAAGTAGTCGCCAGTAACCAACTTCCTCTTCTTGCTCTGTCGAGTTGATGGTGTTACAGATGGTTGAGTCAGCTTGAGCACAAAAATTCCTGGTTCCACAGGTAACTTGAGTGCGGCGCACTTTGACAGGCCGTCTGCAATGTCATTTTGAGCTCTTGGAACATGTTCCATTTGCAGGCCGTCAAAATGCTCTTCCAACTTCCTCACTTCATCGATGTAGGATTCCATCAACGGACTCTGATAATCTTTGTTCACTTGACGGACGACAAGTTGCGAGTCACCCCTGACAATAAGCTTCTTGATCCCAAGGTCCGCGGCAATCCTGAGTCCAGCAAGCAAGCCTTCATACTATGCAGTATTGTTTGTTGCTTGCTCCTTGGGGAAGTGCATCTGGACTACGTACTTGAGGTGCTCTCCGGTGGGTGCGACAAGCAGTACGCCCGCACCGGCGCCTTGCAGCGAGAAGGCACCATCAAAGTACATGATCCATTCTTTGCTCGCTTCTTTGATGGGGATGCTCGTCTCCGGAGTTTCTTCATCAGGTGTTGGCATCCATTCTGCTATGAATTCTGCCAATGCTCGGCTCTGGATAGTTGAGGTACTCTCAAACTTGAGGCCAAAGCTTGACAATTCCAGTGCCCACTCGACAATCCTGCCTGTTGTTTCTGGATTTTGTAATATCCTCTTTAACGGAAAGCGAGTGACAACTGTGCTCTCATGTGCTTGAAAGTAATGGCGCAACTTCCTCGAGGCCATGAGAAGGCCGAAAAGCAATTTCTGCACACCAGAGTACCTTGATCTAGCCCCCTACAGAAGGGAACTGACGAACTAAACTGGGCGCTGCACCATCTTCTTCTGTTTCTCTTCTTGTGGCTGCGTAGACCCATCCTTGCCGGAACCAGAACTTGTCGGGGAAGCCCCCTGCTTGTCGCTGGACTCGCTTGCCGCTACCGCTGGCTCATCATCCGCCTCCCTCTCCGCTACTAACGCAACACTAACCACTTGATTGGTTGCCGCTAGATATAACAGCAACTTCTCTTGTGGCTTAGGTGCGACAAGTATTGGAGTGGAGGATAGGTATCTCTTCAAGTCCTGCAGCGCAGCCTCCGCTTCCGGAGTCCATTTCATTGGACCTGCCTTTTTCAAAATTTTGAAAAATGGCGGTAGCGCTCAGCAGACTTAGAGATGAACCTACTGAGAGCAGCAACACAGCCGGCAAGCCTTCGCACATCCTTGACGCGCTTCGGTGCTTCGATCTGTTCAATGGCTTTGATCTTGTTGGGATTGGCTTCGATCCCCCGCTGAGATACAAAGAATCGGAGAAGCTTGCCGGAAGGAACTCCAAACACGCACTTCTCGGGACTCAACTTGAGATTGATCTTGCACAGATTTGCAAAAGTCTCGTCTAAATCTTGGATCAAAGTTTCTTTGTCCTTGCTCTTGACCACTATGTCATCCATGTAAGCTTCTACATTTCTGTGCAACTGTGGCTCAAAAGCATGACTGACTAGCCTTGCAAATGTTGAACTAGCATTCTTTAGTCCGAAAGGCATCCGTACAAAGCAGTACGAGCCACATGGAGTAATGAATGCTGTTTTCTCTTCATCCTCCTCTGCCATGAAGATCTGGTGATATTCTGAGTATGCATCAAGAAACGAAAGCAGATCACATCCTCCCGTTGAGTCGACAATCTGGTCAATGCGCGGCAAGGGAAATGGATCTTTGGGACAAGCTTTATTAACATCGGTGAAGTCGATACAAAGCCTCCACTTCCGTTAAACTGCGCCGACTCTCTGGATTAGCTAACCACGTTGGATGGAGTACTCCTCGGACAAGGCCTGCTGCTTCCAACTTCTTGATCTCTTCCGCAATGAACTCTTGGCGTTCCACGCTTGCTTCCTAACTCTCGCTTGGCGGGCGGCGTGAGGACAGACGGCAAGGTGGTGCTCAATTACTTTCACAGGAACACGGGGATGTCGGATGGTTGCCATGCAAACACATCGATATTCGCCCTGCAGAGAAAGCAACGGCGCTTTCCTATTTAGGGTCAAGCGTGGCAATCGATGGTGAAGGTACCACCGTGCCGTCCTCCTAGGCGGCCACTTTCTTGGTCTCTGGTGAAGCTGTCTTCGCCTTCTTGCACTTGCCGGTGGAGCTCGATGGTGTGTCCTCGACGGTAGCGCAGCACTCCGAAGACGTGCGCTTGCCGGAGTGGGCATCAGAGCTACTCTTGTCGGACTTGGTCTTCTTCTTCCCCCCGGGAGCCTCAGCGGCAAGTGGTTTGCATTCTGCTGCGGCTGCTGCTTCCCGGTAGATCTTGTCGGTACAGATAAGTGCATCTTTCTTGTCGCCAGGGACAGAAATAACACTTATCGGACCGGGCATCTTGAGCACATTATAGGCGTAGTGAGAGGCTGCCATGAACTTGGCGAGCGCTGGACGGCCAAGTATCCCATTGTAGGGCAATGGGAAATCAGCAACGTCAAAGGTGACTTTCTCTGTTCTGAAGTTCAGCTCGCTGCCAACTGTCACCGGCAGTGTAATCTTTCCCTTTGCCTTGCTCCTTCCCGGATTTATTCCTTGAAAGGTACCAGTCTCTTCGAGCTCGCTGTCGAGGATCTAGAGCTTCTTGAGCACCGCGGAGGAGATCAGATTCAAGCCGGCCCCACCGTCAACCAGCATCTTCGTGACCTTGAGGTTGCGGATTGTTGGCGAAACCAACATCGGCAAACACCCGACCGCAGTTATGCGATCAGGGTGAACCTCAACGTCGAAGATGATGGGCGTCTTCAGACCACCGAGGGCTTCGCGACTCAACGGACGGTTCTGCTGCGTTCACTTCCCGCACCCACTGTTTGAGTTGGCGGTGCGAGGTGTGTAGAGAAGCACCGCCGTCAACGCACAAAACCTCTGTTGCCTTCTGAAACTCCTGCTCGTCGGCCTCATCCTCATCCATCTCATCATCTTCATCTTCGTCTTCGTCCTTGTCGCGGTCGCTGGGAGGCCTGTCTCCTTGCCGCTGCTTGGCCTTGCCGCGGCGCCCTCCCCGGGCGGGACGCTTCTTGCCGGATCCTCCGCCACATTCCTGGGCCTTCTCCTTGTCGCGGCGCTCGTACTCAGCTTTTTGCAGTTCTACGAGCTGCTCAACCTTCTTGCAGGCCTGAAGATCATGGCCCTTGGTGCGGTGGATCTTGCAGTACTACTTGCCGGAACCGTCCTGCTTGTCAGCGGCCACCACAGCCTTGCCGGAGTCACCAGCTTTGGCCTTCTCGGTGCCACCTCCGTTGCGGGACTGCTCGACTACTAGTACATCCTTAGCTTTTCTCTTTCTGTTATTCTGCCTCCGGTTCTTCTTTGCCGGAGCGGCATCCTCACTGTCAGATCCTTCTGCTCCTGCGTTGTCTCCGGGGAGTTTCCTCCCCTCCTCAGCACGTGCACACTTGTCGTCCAGAGCATATAGCTCGCTGACATCTCTTATTTTGCACATCGCCATCTCCTCCCTCATCCTGCGATTACACACGTTCTGATGGAACGCGCTGATAACCGCGGCAGGGTGGACATCTGGGATGTTGAGCTGCACTGGCTGAATCTCTGTATGAACTTGCGCAGGGGTTCTCCTTCCTTACAGGCGAGCAAATGAAGGTCGCTCTCACAGCCATGGGGCTTGTGGCACACTGTGAAAGCGCCGACAAACCGATAACACAGCGGAAAAATAGTTGACGAGATCTTCTCGTCGCGCCCCGCAGCCTGCACGCGATGGTGTAGACGCCGAGAACTCCGACGGATGTATCCTGCCATCGTACTTCTCGGGCACATCTGGCAGCGTTCTTGGTCTTGGGCCATTGGACCTCCGCAGCTCACGAGTGAGCGCAGGGCAACCTACAGCGTCTGACAAGTCGCTGGTTCCCCTGGCGCATGCATATCAGCGATGGGCCCAGCCGCTGGTCGATTGACGCCGCTTTCTTCTTCTGCGCTCGATCGAGTCTGGCGTCTTCGTGTCGTCGTTCTTGGAGAACTTGGCGCTGATCGCGGCGAGCTCACGGGTCCGCGACGCAGATGGAGTCGTGTCGAGGTTGGCCCGGCGAGTCGGCGATCTTGGCCTTCGGGCGAGGAGTGCAGTGGTGGCACCCGGCGATCTTGTCGGCATCGGCTTGCGCTGGGCATCTTGCGAGGCTTCGATGTGCTTTCGATTCTTTGGGGCTTGTCGCCGTTGGCGAAGCCGATGAGGCTCTGAATGGTGGCCCTCCAGTCGTCGATCTTGTCTGGCGCTGGAGGGTAATCTAGAAGCAGCTGGGCTCGGGCTAGCGCTTCCTCTAGAGTCTTGGGTGGCGGTGGCGAGCGACACGAGCTGCGGGATATGCTCAAACTTCTAACAGTGTTAGAAGGAGCAACATCTCGTCCAGGCGACCGTACTGCGCTCGTGCCAGCGTGTTGACGCGCATGTTGGGCTTGAGCATCCCGCGATCTGCCTGCTTGGCCTTGTTCTAACGCGAGCACGGTGCTAGGAGCACCATGGCGTTGTCGATCCTGCACCTCTTGGGAGGGGTGCGGTGGATGTACCGATGCTGAAGCTTGCGGGGCCTTGTCCTTGGACCTGGTGACGACGTGAGTCCCCCCGTCGGTGCCCGCTCCTCCGCCGGCGTCCACTCCACCGCCCGTTTGCTCCGGTGGCGGTAGGGTAGACGTACACGGAGCGGCCACCTCCGAAGCCTTCTTCTTCGGTGGCATGTCGATGAAGATGTTGACGTAGCGCGTACAAACGCTGGATCAGGTTCGCACAACCTCGACGCCCCCCTACCTGGCATGCCAAAGATGTCGTGGGAGACAAACACCTATGGGGCAGGGCCCCTTTTCGGTCCGGCAAGGGAGCGGAGAGCGCACGAAGAGCAGATCGAGGTTAAGCACGCGAGGGATTTTACCCAGCTTCGGAGCTCTCCGGAGAGATAAAACTCCTACTGCTGCTTTGTGTTTCTATTTTGTTCTTGCTCAAGAGCGTGGGTGTATTGTAGTTTCGAATGAGTCGAACCCCTTCTACGTGCGCATGGGCCTCCTTTTTATAGTCTAAAGGGGTCACCGGCAGTGTGCAACGAGAGAGAGGGTAAAAAGTAAAAAAGAGGGGTTGGTACAACCGCTATCAACAGTGCCCACTACCTAACTCTGACGGCAGGGGACAAGGGCATTTAATGCCCGTCCGGTCGCCAAAACAGTGCAGGAAGCGACCATTAGGGGCGCCACCGATCGCCACGATGGCCTCCTCGTCATCTCCACTTGCCACCTCGCTCCGCTTGGCTGCACAGCTACTCGCCACGTGCACCGGGAACGATCCTGCGATGACACGTCGTCGGACGCAATGGAGCGTGGGCGCGAGTGGTAACCGCTACTGCGACAAGCGCCTTGCCGCGATCGCCTATCTTGTCGCACCCGCAAGCTTGCCGCTTCGCCGGGTCTTGCCGGGCCAGCGCGTGCGTCGCGGCAAGTCTCTTGAAATGTCTTGGTTGGCCTTCCCGGCAAGCTCCTCTTGTCGGGGTCTTGTCCTTCCCGGCAAGCTCCTCTTGCCGGGGCTCTGTCTTCTCAGTTAAACACTTCGTTCATGAATGGCAGTAATAGGAATAGCGAAGGATCTTGGCGGACGCCCGGCAAGCCTTGCCGCGGGACGCTGCGACTGCCCGTGCACAAGTTCGGGATACTAAGGTACCCCTACTTTAGTACACCGACAACAACAATTATATATATAATTCACCATGTATATATTCATCAGTTGATCTACTTTGTCAATTTTATTACGTCCATGCAACCTACACTCTAATAGGTAATGATAGGTCCTAATCCCACCCGAGTATGTGTAGATTGGGTTCATTTTCCCATATGCTATGCTCGGATCCGGCATAAAATTTGGCAGCACCTCCCGCTGTTCTCACGATACGTCTACGCAATAAGCAGAGAGGATGTTTACCGGAGAACAACAGGGGAATCAAAAAATTTATGCGTCGAATCGAGCTCTATATGGGAAAATGAACCCAATCTACACATACTGGGCTGTCCATGGATAGCGTTGGACAATTGAAAGAATCAAGGTTATAAATATGCAAATGCATGCATATTTATAAGTATGATCTTTTCGAGCAGGAGACACATATTGATTACGCATACTAATGATTCAAGACACATATATAGCTAGCTACCAAATTTCATGTCATTTGTGCAAATAATTAATGGGGACAAGGACATGTCATTTGTGCTCACCCACGAACGAAGGGCGAGCTCGTCAAGCGCGCCGGCGAGGTCGTCGAACACCAAACCTCATAGCGATGAAACAACTTCACATTTAAATCTACCCGATCAACACAATTATATATGATGTTTTTCATAACAAAACCGAAAAATATATGACCTAACTAATAATTCACAAATATATAACCCCGTCGGCCTCTGGAAGGCCAAAGAGCACCTTTTCGGGAGGTTTAGGGGGTCGGGGTGTCATGTCGGTGTCGGGGTGCTGTTTCAGGGTTAGGGTGTCGTGTCGGGGTGGGGGTGTCGAGGTGTGGTGTCGGGGTCTGTGTGTCGGGGTGTGGTGTCGTGGTCGGGGTGTCGGGGTCAGGGTGTCGGGGTCACGTGTCGGGGTCGGGGTGTCGGGGTGAGTGGTTGGGGTGTTTCCTTCTATCCTTCTTCTTCTTTCCTTCTCTTCTTCTTCTTTTTCTTCTTCTTTCCTTTCTTCTTCTTCTTCTATCCTTCTTCTTCTTTCCTTTCTTCTTCTTCTTCTTCTTTCCTTTCTTCTTCTTTCCTTTCTTCTTCTTCTTCTTTTTTCATCTTTTTTCTACTTCTTTTACTTCTTTTCTTTTCTTCTATTCTTCTTCTTCTACTTCTTCTACTTCTTTTCTTCTTTTTCATCTTTTTTCCACTTCTTCTTTTCTTCTAAATATTATTTTTTCTAACACTAACACTAAATTTTCTTCTTTTCTAACACTAAATCTAACACTAACAATAACACTAACAATTAACCAAGAATTAAACAGCAAAAAAAAAGAAAAAAAGAAAAAAAAGCTCACGGAACAAGGCGGCGGCCGGGGTGGTGGGTGGGTGGGGCGGCGGGCTCGGGCGGTGGGATGGCCAGGGCGAGGGGCGAGGCGGCGCTGGGCGGGGGGGGGGCGGGGCGGAGGGGCGGGCGGTGGGGCGGTGGGGCGGTGGCGGGTGGGGAGGGGTGGGGCGGCGGCGGCATCGGGCGGCGGGGTGGTGGCGGTGTGGTGTGGCGGGCGGCGGGCGGCGGGCGGCGGCGGGGGGCGGAGAAGGTCGAGGAGAGAGATGAGTGTGCGCGGGGAGGGCTCGGCCGTTAGTTAGAATAGTTAGGGTAGCCTTTGCCGTCCGCCCTCCTTTGCCATCCGCTATTCTTCATATTTGCCGTCTGCGGCGGACGGCAAAGAGGGGGGACGTTAAGTATTTTTTAACCAGCTCCTCAGTGGGCCCCCCTCTCTCTCTTTGCCATCTGCTAGCGGATGGCAAAGATTCTTTGCCGTCAGCTAGCGGACGGCAAAGAGCTGGCTGATGGCAAAGGCTTTCTTTGCCATCGGCCGATTCTTCCGTCTGCTTTCGAATAGTGATGGCAAGAGCTTCTTTGCCGTCCGCTAGCTAACGGCAAAGAGCTGGCAGATGGCAAAGTAGCTGATTCCAGTAGTGATAGTTGATATCCCCTGTCTTGGGGCTTTCTTGACAAAAACCTCAAGTTTTTAACGTTCCATGTACCGGCCTTTCCCCGACACACCTTGATCTCGGGTATTGACAGCTTCCATAGTCTGCCAAGTTCCATAAGGTAGCCTTCCTCAGTCATACCAATCTAGCAATTCTTCAAAGCCTTCAAATTCTCCTAGTCTTTGGAGTCTTTCACTGTTGTTGTTTTCGTCATTGTAATGCATGGTAAAAATCCTCTTATTCCAGAGTAGTCTTAGTTGTCCGATATCTTGTACTTCTTGGAGTGGTCTCATCAGCCGAATTCTTCATGTGGTCAAAAGGGGAAAGGGTATAGTCTCACTAAAAGGGAATATTTGAATAAACTCAGAAGAGAAGAGAGGTAAGAGATCTTTTAGAAAATAAAGTAGTCGAGAAAATCTTTCCTATGGGCTTGCCAGTCACGAGGGTCACATCCTACTGTCAACATGTGCTCCGATACCATCTTGTAGTGACCCGACCTCAGACAGTCAAGTCTCTATGCTTAAGTGTCATCCCTGGATCGGTATGGTGACACACACAGTACTCGAGGATTTATAACAGAGGTAAATCACATCTATAAAGTAACATAAATACTATTACCTCAATCCAAGTAGCGAAAGTAACAACAAGGTTTTGGATTCCCATCAACACCAAAGGCAAAGTTGAGTGTAGAAATCGTAACCCTACCATATCACTTACTCATCGTAAGAATCCTGCAACATGAGACGTTGCAACCACAAAGGGTCAGTACATTGAATGTACTGGCAAATTCACACCACAAGATAATGATGAATAATAACTATGAATACATGCATGTTTGGCTGGTGGAAAGCTCTAAGTTTATTTTTGCATAAAGCCAATTTTTCCCTACTACAAAGGAATATATTTTATTTAACTACAAAGTTTGTTGAAAACATTGAGAAGGTTCCTCCAACTCTATCCCAAATTAATAATCATCAACCCACAAATTATTTAAGTAACATGATGAGATCAACACGATAATCCAAGAAATAGATACTCAAAACGTACATAACTAGGGACATGGCTAACCATGATTAGTTTGTACACTCTGCAGAGGTTTGCGCACTTTCCCCACAAGACTCGATCTCCTCCGTTGGATTTCTCGCACTACATGATGTTTGATAAATGGATGACCGAGACATAGTCTTTCAGAAGCATTAACTCTTTACTCTGGGTAGACAGTACCACCTACACCCCCTACATCTGATAGTCTACCTCTTCAAGAGCTCACGCAACATACTCAACTATGCCAGAGCCCATAATGGCTTGTGGCTGCACACGAAAGTTTCTAGCATGAATAATCTTATGATCCCTTTGAGCCTGGGTGGCATTCCATAGGGTAATCACACGGGTCCTCCGGGATTCCACAGGGAAGCTCTTGGGTTCTCAGTGCGGGAAAACCACTGGGTGCTCCAGGGTGCCCCAACCATTCCACCAGATGTGTATTAAAGTTACCACCTTAAGTTAACCATTAATAATAACTCTCACATGTGTCATGGATCACTCAAACCAAACCATGTCTACGAGCATATCATAGCAGTATAAGCACAATGTAGAAGTAACTCCCATGGTTTGAATGCAGGACAATAGGTTCCCACCTCGTCAACTACTTCCCCACATGTTATCAATTCCTAACCATGCAATGTTTGAGGGTGAAACTAATGCATAAAAACTTGGTATGAAAGAGATATGACCAAAGTGTGAACTTTCCTGTACTGTTGATGAAGATGATTCGCACTCAACTCCTGATAGTTCTATTCGTCACACTCCGTTCAATCTGTCGTAAGCAAGCAATACTAACCACACATAAGCAACCACTCAAAAGATCCGAAAGAACGACGAACACAGTTCGGAAAACTCCAAAACCAATAAAATAACTCTTGCAACAGAAAACAATTTCTAACAGTACCAAAAGTGAGTGAATTTGGCCTTATCAGAAAGTGTAGGTCAAGAGCTTCAATTTGCAAAAAGAAACACTCAAAACGGAGTTATAAAACTCAAGTTATGATCAAACGAAGTTCAAATACAAATCTGTTTGAATTCAAATTTAAAACTTTCAAAAACATGTTTAAGTTGTTTTACTGGATAGAGGGGATCATAACGAAGAAGTGGGCGTTGGTTTCGTTGGATTTGGATAAACGGTGTAAAAGTTGTGAGGG
This sequence comes from Aegilops speltoides, assembly GCA_021437245.1. Classification (NCBI taxonomy): domain Eukaryota; kingdom Viridiplantae; phylum Streptophyta; class Magnoliopsida; order Poales; family Poaceae; genus Aegilops; species Aegilops speltoides. Next base: position 203,544,838 of record CM038143.1, read on the forward strand.
TTTGAAGACCAGCGGCTAAACTATAAATAATGCATCTACAAAGAAGTCCCTGACTAAAACTAACAGACAAAGAAAAAGTCCTAAATAGAAAGCGTTCATTAAACAGTACTACAGAACGAAAACGTTCACTAAAACTTCCTAAATAGAAAGCGTTCGCTAAATAATCTAACCTGAAAAAAAATAATAAAACCGGATAAAAGGTAAACCGAAGAAAACTGAAAAATGATAAACCGGACCGGGCGGTTTATTTACCGGTTCGGTGATTCGGCGGTTTTGGCGACAAAACCGGCGACGACGAGGTTGAACTCCAGCGACAGCGGGCGGCTCGGGCGTAGTCGTCGGCGGTGCTGCGGTGGCCGAGGGCAACGACGAATGGCGAGGGCGACGAGGTAGCGGCGGTGGCGCGCGTGGTGGAGGCGCGGTGAGGCGGTGGCGCAGAACAGCGGCGGCGGTAGATCTGGCGATGGGCGGCGGCGCGAGGAGAGGAGGAGAGGCGGGGGAGTCAAGACCCGCCTTTTTAAAGGTGCAAGGGAGGTCGGTGGCGTGGGGAAGGGGCGGCCGGGGGCGGGGCGGCGCCGGACTCCATGAGGAGTTCCGGTGGGGGACTATTTGCGAGGCGGCGCGGAGCTCGGCCTTGGCCCGGCTTCGACTGGGCCGGCCCAGTGGGCGGAGAGAAAGATTTTTTTTAAGAAAACATTTTGCAGACAGCAAAAATAAAATAAACTATACAAAATAAAAACATACTATAGGCATATAATATATCAAAAAATTTAGAAAATTATTTTCTTCAACATGGACATTTTTTAACATCAAATAATTGCTACACAAATTTTAATAAAGCAAAGAGTCTTACTCCTACAATAAAACCTCAAAAAAACATTTTAAAAAATACCAAAATGACTTCAAATTTATATCTCTCCATTTTTTCCACTTTGTAGGGAATCATTTTACCCTAATTTCCATATATTTTATTTTGGAGAAAAATAATTTGAATAAAACCAAATAACTCCCAATTGAAAATAATTTCAAAAGCATTTTAAATTGGATTTATTTTAAACTTCCAACTCATATTTCATATGTTTTGAAGAAGTCTTTTTATCTTCTCTCACGAACATCATTGAGTTGCTTAAACTTTTTGAAATTGAAAATAGTTTCAAATGGAATTCAAATATTGTCAAAACCCTCTTCATTTATTTAAATGGAATAAGTCATATCATCTTCTCGCTAGGGTTTTGTATTTGAAAAGAATTTGAATTCCGGGAGATTAGAAAGCAAAGTGAAAGTTTTGGAAAAGTCATATTATTCCCTCCCATTTAACTTTCAAAAAGTCTCAAGTTTCACTCAACTTCACACAAGCAATCATACAATCAATCAAAACTATCTATTTAATATAACATTCCAAAATTTAGAATTTTGGGGTGTTACAAGTACCGGTTTGCAGGGCTTAATTCAAAAATCTCACCAACCAAGGTACTCCCTCCATCCAGGTTTATTAATCTCGTGAGCAAAGCAGCAAGACCAAGGCATGGCAATAATTAACTGCATGTAGAAGTTTAAGCCTAATTAATTCCAGTGATTTAAGTGGATGCATGCATGCCCTCGGCTGCGACTCGTTGCATGCTGCCCCGCGTACTGGCTGCGAGCGATTCTGAGTGCCTGCATGCATCCGACCGTAATTAAGGCAGCTAACTGGTGCGAAAAAGATGCACTTTAATTGTTGCAGGCCTTCTATCGGTCTTCAGATGGCAATGCGGAGATCGAGGACTTGTTGGAGCGCGACCGCCTGGAGGAGGAGCAGCGTATCACCGATTTTCGCTGCCAGCGGTGCATGGAGCAGCAGCGCACCGACGCTCTGAGTCGTGAGCAGAGCGCCCGCAACTGGGCCGACTACATGGAGGCCAGCGCCCGGCAAATAGCCCTGGAGGCTGTCGGGCACACACGCGTTCACGACGCTAATTTTTACTACCAGCTCGTCAAGTGGGTTTCCAGCTTCGATGGACCAAGCCGGCATGGAAAGGGCCAACGCGCGCGAGCAACGCGCCCTATCACACCTTTGGCAAGTCCGAGGCGAGGCGGAGGACGCTGGTGGCGGCGTTTAGCGTGTACCGCAAATGGCGGCCGGCATCGTCTAGTTAGCTTAGATTAAGTTAGTACTTGTACGCTACTAGAGTATTAGTGGGAGTAGATAGTTAACTTGGCTATGATGGTTGTCAACGTGGAAGTTCAGTACTCTATATGTGGATCAGACTTGTTACTTTGCTCTGAAAGTTGAACTTTCATGTTGAACGTATGGAACGGGCTGTTATTTTTTAAATGGGTTGTATTTGTCCTCCACGGGTTTAGAGGCTGACTTGTGGGCCTACCAAGTTGACGCGTACACAATCATGAGATGATTGTACGTGGAGCGGATGATAGCAGGAACCCACCAAGGTCATGGCAGTACGCAAGAAAGTGCCTCCTTATTTCAAGCCAATAAAAAATGGCTCCTCCTAATGGATTTCTGACATCTGGGTCCCATGCCATTGTCAACGTAGTCAATAAGCGAGAGAATTACTGTGGCGGTGACACGAGGACCCAACAGCTCGACCAGTCATTTTTGTTTTGGGTTAATTTGATAAATGCCACTTCAAATCTGGTGTTTCCGAGAAATGCCACTGCAATTTCCAAACTTTCGAAATTGCCATTTCATGCCATTGCCAGTGGCATTTTTCGAACTCTGGAGTGGAGTTTTTCAAAGTTTGCAAATTGCAGTGGCGTTTTTCAAAGTTTAGAAAAATGGCAATGGCATTTTTCAAAGTTTGGAAATAGCAGTGGCATTATTATGAATTGCCATAATTGGAGTCGCATTTATCTAATTTGTTTTTGGACGGAAGCAGGGTGTCAACTGGGCTGTGCGGGGCACTTTGGCCTGTCTAGACAGCCTTTTCTTTTATGTTTACCACAGACCAGCCCAGTAGTTTTTTTCTTTCTGAAAATGGCTAGCCCAGTTTTTTTGTGATTTGTCAAGTAAGTCACTTTGTCAGGCCTGTTGGGCTGCAAATCTTTCAAGACGAGGAGAGCTTCATTAATTTGGCGAAAAATAGCCTATCGATAATGAGAAATGGGATGTACATTTTCAAAACATATCAAACAGGCAATTAGTTTCAAATTTCTTTTTTTCATTCCGAGATTTCAAATTGCATTGATTTTTATGCATGGACAATTTATTGGATTTTATATTGATATACATTTATTTTTAAAATCAGTTTGAATGTGACTCGAAATTTCAGGATTAAAAACAGTTCAGACCGCACCGACATATGCAAAATTTTGTATAATTTTTTAACCGTGGCCATAATATGGGCTGTAATGCTAACAAAAAGAATATGGGCTCCCAAAAAACCGTAAGTATTAGCAAATGGCCTGTAAATTATTAGAAATAATGGTAGATGGCCAATATGCTGTTTTCCACAGATTTAAGGCTTTCCTAAAAAAAGGTTGACAAACAATCAGTGACTGTTGGATGTCCATCCAACGGCCGTCATGCTTCTTCAATCTCTGCTCTTCCTGCTCCAGCCGCTCAAACAAGCGCCCGGTAGTGCTGCTCCCTCCTCCCAGCGGTTTGTCTCTGCCACGCAGGCCTCACCGCCCCACCGTACTCCCGTCGCAGGCCTAGCTATCCCTCTACTCACCCACACCTGCTATTATTCTCCGGCGACGGTAGACGGACTAGTAAACCGTCGTACAGTTCTACTCCCCTCCTCCTGGGAAACAACTGCCGAGTGTTCCCTAGCTCCGTGTCGTTCCCTTCCCAGTCCTCGCCGTCGTCCACCGCCATGGTGCTCTCGGCGCGGCGTGGTCAACGTGGTCAACGATCGACATGCATCTGAAGTGGATTGTACGTGGACAGGCTGACAGCTGGGTCCATGGCCGCACACAAGGAAATGCCGCCTTATTACGCGCAAAATAATGATTCCTCCACCTGACATCTGGGACCCACCGAAAGGGTCTCTGTATTTCACGAAAAAAATGTTACCGATGTTCGCAGCTCGGACCCACTAGCTATATCTTTGCATGCAAGGAAGTGCCTCCTTATTACACACAAAAAAATGAATACTCCCCCTGCTAGATGGGACCCAGTAAAGTGGGCCTACTAAGTTGACTGGGACGGAGGGCTTTGTCAACTTAGTCAATATGCACGATTCTAGCTCCAGTGACCATACGATGTCCATCCAACGGCCGTAGTGCTTCTTCAACCTCTGGTCTTCTTGCTCCAGCCGCCCAAAGCAGCGCCGGTCGTGCCACCTACTCCTACCTCCTGTGTCTGGCTGTGCTACCGCGGAGGCCTCACCGCCCCCATACTACTTCCACCGCTGGCCAGGCCATCCCTCCACTCACCCACACCCCCTGTTATTCTGCGGTCACGGCAGCCTCACACCACAGCCAAACCAGTGAACCCTCGGACTCCTCTCCGCATGGGCATCCACTGCCACGTCTTCCCCGGCTCCACGTCATCCCCTTCCTAGGCCTTGCCGTCGTGCACCACCGTGGTGCTCTCGGTGTGGCGTGGTCAATGTGGTGAACGACAGACTTCCATCAGAAGAGTACTGTACGTGGAGAGGCTGACAACTGGGTCCACGACAGCCGCAAGGAAGTGCCTCCTTATTACGCGGAAAATTATTATTCCTCCACCTGACAGCAGGGACCCACCAGACAGGCCACCATATTTCGTGAAAAAATGTTTCCCCCCTAACTGCAGGGACCCACCGAACGGGCCACCATAATGCGCGAAAAAAACGTTCCCCCCACTGTCAGCTCAGACCCACCAGAAGTGCCTCCTTATTAAGCACAAAAAATGAATACTCGCCCTGCTAGCTGGGACCCACCTTGGTGGGAGGCTGACTTGTGTGCCTACTAAGTTGACTGGGACGGAGGGCTTTTTCAACTTGGTCAATATGAACGATTCTAGCTTCATTGACTGTAGATGTCCATCCAACGGCCATAGTGCTTCTTCAACCTCTGATCTTCTTGCTCCAGCCTCCCAAAGCAGCGCCAGTTGTGCCGCATGCTCCTGCCTCCCCCCCTACTATTCCCATGGCTGGCCAGGCTCTGCGGCTACGGCAGACTCATAGCGCAACCGAACCAGTGAACCCTCGTACACCTCTCCGCGCGGGCTTCCACTACCGCGTCTTCCCCGGCTCCGCATCATCCCCTTCCTAGGCCTCGCAGTCGTCCACCGCCCTGGTGCTCTCTGAGCGGCATGGTCAACATGGTCGAGCGACTTCCATCGGAAAATCTTGTATGTGGAGAGGTGACAAGCCCCAGGTTCTGGCGCTGCAAGGAAGTGCCTCCTTATTACGCGCAAAATAATTATTCCTCCACCTGACAGCAGAGACCCACCGGACGGGCCACCGTATTTTGCAAAAAACACGTTTCCTCCTTGACTGTTGGGACCCACCAGCTACATCTTGGCATGCAAGGAAGTGCGTGTGTGCAAAAAAATGATTCGCCCCCTGACTGCTGGGACCCACCAGCTATATGTTCGCACGCAAGGAAGTGCCTGATAGTTGGGACCCGCCTGGTCGAAGCGTAGGTAGCGTTGTCATTCTGGTCGCGAACGTGTACGTACATACTGGTTGATGTAGAGGCGCGCACGTGTCGTAGTAGAGGCGCGCACATAGCATATAGACGTATGTCCAACGGCCAGGGTGCAAGAAAGTAAATACGGCCATGTACATACATACGGGCGGGGTCTCGAACGACTGCTCGTGCATACGTACGGCCAGGGCTCGTGTACATGGCTGGGTCGGAACGGAGAAACAACATCATCGTCGTGTTCATGGCGAGCCAACCGGCTGGGTCGGAATGGAATGCGTTGTCGTGTTCATCGGGAGGGCTTGGACGGAACAACCGATTGAAACGAGGCCTGGTGTACCACAGAATGGAGGAAACGACCTTGTGTTCGACCGGCCATGTTCGAAAAAGGATCCTGTTCATTGGGAGGGGTCTGGCGTACCGCAAAACGGAGGAAACTGACTTGTGTTGGACCTCCTATGGTCGAAACAGGGTCCTGTTGATCGGGAGGGGTGTGGCGTACCGCAAAATGGAGGAAATTGACTTGTGTTGGAGCGCTACAGTCGAAACGGGAGTCCTGTTCACCGGCAGGGGTGTGGCGTACCATAAAACGGGACTCCACGGTATACTGTTGATCTCCACCGTCGACCTCCTCCAGCCTCCACGGGCTAATGTCCATCCACCGTCGACCTTCTTCAGCCTCCACCCGCATCTGTTCATCCACGGGCTCCTATTCATCCAGCCTCCACCGCGCGCTACTCCACGGGCTACTATTCAACCAGCCCTCTCCACGGGATCTTGTTCAACCACCCCTCCACGGGCTATTGTTCATCCACCCCTCCACCATCTACTGTTCATCCAGCCCTCCACGGGGTCGTCCTATTCATCCAGTCCTCCACGGGTTCCTGTTCATCCAGCCCCAACCGGCTCGATCGATCTGGATCCTGTTCATCGTGAGGCAACACCACGGGGTCTTGTTCCTCCACCCCACCGAACCTGTTCATCAAACCCCAAAGAACGCTCCTTTGTTCATCGAGGCGGCATCGATCGGCTTGATTAGCGGCGATAGTGAATGAATCTCTGGATCGGGTTCAGTTAACAGCCATCGATCGATCGCTCGGATTCAGTACCGCGTAGCCTGCAGTGCAATCGCTCATGTTCAGTAGGCGAACGCCTTGCTCGGGTTTAGTTAGAGCCCAACGCCTCGCACCCACGCGCGTGCGTGTATCAGAGAAACGCGCAAACCTCCATGCATCGCTCGGCTCCGACCACCCACCATAACCGGGAACACCCCGATATTTTCCTCGCCCTCGCTTCTACCATGGTTTTTTCCGTGACGGACGGCCCAAAGAATGTCATGCAGCTGCGTCTCTGGCCCGCCCAGGATGAAAATCCCATTTTCTTTCATGATTTTTTGTCATAGAAGTAGGAGCCCACCACATCTATGATGATACCGGGTTTTGTCACAATTATCGTCATAGAAGTGTCATAAGTATGATAGAAAAATACTTCGTTTGGCCCAAAATGTCATGGATCTGTCTTTTTTTGAAGTGTATAGAACATGTTCAACAAGTATTTGTTTCACGTGCTCGTAGGCAAATGGAAACAATTGAATAGGATATATGGTTTGCGGGATATGATCTTATGGAGATTCCAATTTCAATTAGAGTTCGTCAAATTTAAAAGGTTTGGACAAATGAAATATTAATTCTACAAGATGGTAGAGGTCATTCTGAACATGTAGGATAAAGGATCACTCGATTTGAATGTGCGGATCTCAAGGTATAGCAAAATGAAAATTGAATTGAAATCTGCCAAAAAAGTCTGTCGTGGCAGCGTTTCTGATGTTGTTGCCACAACTGTTGTTGGAGTGCCACATGGCATCGCCTTATTGAACTATACCGGTTTAGAGTTTAAAAAGATATGGTTTGTTGGATTAAGTTAGATCGGACGGTGTAGAGATGCCTCACCGGAGAACAGAGCATGCTGGCACCGAACATGGAGATGAAGAGCTGCAGGGCTCCGGTCGTTGATGTAACATCCCAATTTTCAATTTGGATGTTATACATAGATCATCATATGCATATCATATTTATTCTTGCATTTGGTTGAGATCCTAGAAATCTTAAGCAACTCGAGGACCCAAGGAGAGAGTTGGAGGTTTCACAAAATTCATATTTGAATTTATTTCAAATTTGAAGAAGGGATCAATTTGATTTTATTATTTTTCTCTCCAATTATTTCCAATAATGAAAAAATATGAGAGAAGATAATATGACTTCTTCAACTTGAGAGAAATTTTGGAGAAAGAATTTTAAAATCAAATTATGATTTTATAGGTATTTTTGCTGTTTTATTTGAATTATAAAAATATTGCATTTTTGAAAATTGCATCTTAGTCCAGAAAATGTTCATCTTGTCCTAAATATTAGGTTGGATGGTGAAAATTGTTTCTGGAATTTTTAGAATTTTTTATATTTTATTAGGATTTTTCTTTCGGGCGAAATTTATTAAACAAATCTCTCGGACCAATCTGGCGGAAGCCCGGCCAAGCCTGGCCTTGCCACCGACCCCTGAGAAGTCCCCACCGCCATGACGAGTCAAGCCGGACTCCGCCGCCGCCGCCCGTGTGCGCCCTTCAACAAGCAGCCGCCGCCTCCTCCCCCTTTAAATACCGCCGCCACCGTCCCCTCTCCCCTCATCTCGTGCCGTCACTGCCAACCCCGCCGCCAGTGCCACCGCTCGCCGCCATCGACGCTGCCAGCTGCCGCCGCCACACCGGAGCAGCAGCAGGACACCGCTGCCGCCTCGCGCCACCCCACACCGCCACCCCGCAACGCCCGTGCCGCCACCGATGCCCCGCATAGCCGCCCGTCATCCGCCGCCGCCGAACTGCCGCCGCTGACCGTTTTTTTGGTTAGTCGGTAAACCGTCGACCCGTCCCCGTTCTTATCGGTTTTTCCTCGGTCCGGTTCAGATCGGTTTAGTATCGGTGTTTCTTAGTTCACGAACGTCCATTCGTTCGTTCGTTTTAACGAATGGTTTTCGTTGTATAAGTTCTGTTAGCGAACGTTCGCGCCATAGGATTTTTTTATTTTAGTTTATTTTTCGGCCAGGGACCTATCCGTGAATAGTTTTATCGTGATTTAGCCCCTGAGCTTTAAACTAGCATAACTTTTTACTCGTTTAGCCAAATTAGATGAAACTAGCGCCTAAATCTTCGTATCATTCTGTTCTTTCCAGTTAACCAACTTGAACATGATTTTGGTACTGTAAAATTTGAGTTTAGTCCAGATTAGAAACAATTTTGTTTCGTTCGTATTTTGAGTTTCGTTGCTCCGTTTGAGATGGATCTTTTTGCAAATCGTAGCTAATCACATGTATCTACTGTTAAGATCTAGTACACATGATAATATTGCTGTTAGGTTTGACTTTTGGTTAGTTTAAGTCGTTTGCTTGTTTCGTGTTCGATTTGGATCTATTCTTTGTTTTCTCGTGTTTCGTTTGAGTGATTGCTTATGTATGCTATTGTTTGTCTATGCTAGATTACCCAGAGTGCGAAGCTTGTTACTATGAATCTCTAGAGTCTGCAGATTGTTAGCAAGGCAAGTTACACTTTGATCATACTCTTTTATACCCAGTTTTTACTATGCATTAGTATTACTCCTCAAAGAATTGCATGAGTAGGATTTGGGAACATGTGGTTTGGTTGTAGTACTTGAGGTAGGAACCTAATACCTTTTGATCACCCTGGGAATATACGTTATTCTTATTTATGCTTAGCCCCTCTCATAGACGGGGTTTGGATCATGATTCAGACATCGAAGTTGAGAGTTATTTAATCATGGATAGCATTAAGCTGGCAACTTTAATATACAACTGAGTGGATTGGTTGAGGCACCTGGGGAACCCAGTGTTGTCTGTTTTGGGAAATTTTGGTGTACCCGTGTGATTTTTCCTATGGAATGCCACCCAGGATCAAAGGGATCATAAGATTATTCATGCTAGAAACTTCCCTGTGCAGCCACAAACCATTATGGGCTCTGGCAAAGTTGAGTAAGTTGCGTGAGCTCTTGAAGAGGTGGACTAGCAGATGTAGGGGAAAGTAGGTGTACCGGTCCGCCCGGAGTAGAGAGTTTATGCTTCAGAAAGACTATGTCTCGATCTTCTGATCATGGATGCGGACGAGTCTTGTGGGGAAAAGTGCGGAAACCTCTACAAAGTGTATAAACTAACCATGGTTAGCCGTGACCCCGGTTATGGACATCTTGAATTTCTAGTACTTGAATCTATTGATGTGATCTCATCATGTTACTTTAATTAATGTGATTTGGGTTAATGATGATTCTTTTAATTGGGATTTGAGTTGGGGTTACCTTCTCAAATATTGGGAAACTTGGGAGTAGTTAAATCCATTTATTCCTTTGTTGTAGGAAAAAAATTAGCTTTATATAAAATCATAAACTTATAGCCTCCACCAGCCAAATATTGCATGTAGATATAGTTCTTGCATCTCATTGCTTATAGTGTAACTCTGCCAGCATATTCAATGTGCTGACCTACATGGCTGCAACGTCCCATGTTGAAGACTATGCAGACGATGAATAAGGTGCGATAGGTCGTTGTTTGCACCCAGCTTTGCCGTTGGAGTTGATGGACTCACTTACCTTTGAAGCTTTCGAGTTATCTAGATTAGATGGCCTTCAACCATGATATTTTTGTGTAATCATACTCGTTATGAAGACTCGATGTAATAAGTGTGTGATTGAAAGTCTGTTATAATTTCTCGAGTACTATGCATGTTAGCATTACCGATCCAGGGATAACACAGATGCACAGAGACTTGACCATTTGAGGTCTAGTCGCTACAGTCGACGTGCAGCTCGGCCGGTGGTCTCATGAATTAGGGTAATGCATGGGAAGGTGAAGCATGGTGTGGCATGTACGAGTGCATCCTCAGAGTGTTCCTTAGCTTCCTGGTGCAGCAGACAAACGTGGGCGGCGCTCTTGTGTGTTGTGACAAAGTGCGGTGGCGAGGAGTTTCTTTGAAAGGACATCCTCGAGCTTGATTCAGAGCTTCCAGGAGAAAAACAAAATACTCAAGGAGAGGTTCAATAACACATATATGAAGAAGCGGAGTTCAGACAGTCGAGGGGATCACCGGAGATGGTCGATTCACACGCCGAAATTTGGCTCTGTGGTGGATCTTCTTGAGGCCTGCGAGCACGAAATTAGGGTGGGCCTCAAGTGGTGATTGTGGGAATCGGTCGAGGGGTTTGAGAGGAGTTTCGGGGTGCCCACGGTTTGGAGTGAGGGATTCAAGATCGGGAAAATCGCACTGAGTCTTACAGGCGTGGCAACCTTTGTCGTCTGAAAGTAGGAGACCGGCGGGAGGTTGAAGGATCGTCACGAGACCCATGCGTCGGCGAGCGAGAAAAAGGGGCAGAGAGAGGTGCACTGCGAGGTGGGATGGGGCTCTTGCTGTTGTTCGACTCTTTGCTACATTCACTACAAAAAAGACACATCCATGACATTTTGGGCGAGCAATTTTTTTTTTCTCATACATATGACACTTCTATAGCGATAATTGTGACAAAACCCAGTATCATCATAGATGTGGTGGGCTCCTACTTCTATGACAAAAATCATGAAGGAAAATGGGTTTTTCGTCTGGCGGGCGGAGACGCAGCTGCATGACATTCTTTGGGCCGTCCATGACGGAAAAAACCGTGGTAAGCGAGGGAGGAAAATTTCGGGAGTTGCGGTTCACGGTGGGAGGTCGGGGCGGCGATCGCGCTTTCTCTCGTACATGTCTGCGTGTGTGCGAGTGTTGGCTTTAATCAACCCGGCGAGGAGTTTGGCTCTAATCGAACCGAGCGATGAGCTGCGAGCTACATGTTCTTGAACCCGAGCGATCGATCGATGGTCGTTAATCGAACCCGATCGGCGATTCGCCGCTCTCGCTGCTAATCGAAGCCGATCGATTGGATGAATAGTGAGTGTTACGGGGGGTTGGATGAGCGATGGCGGTGGCGTTGCCTCTGGATGAAACAGGACCCGTGGTGTGTAGGGCTGGATGAGCGATGAAGCGGTGGAGGGTGGTTGAGCAGGACCCGTGGTTTGGAGGGTTGGATGAGCAGTGAGCGATGGAGGGGTGCCCGTGGAGGGTGGTTGAGCGATGGCCGGTGGAGTAGCGCTGGTGGAGGCTGGATGAACATGAGCCCATGGAGGTGGAGGAGGTCGACGGTAGCCCGTGGAGGCCGGAGGAGGTCGACGGTGGAGATGAAACAGATATCCGTGGAGTCTGTTTTGTGGTACGCCACACCCCTCCCGATGAACAGGACCCCCGTTTCGACCATAGCGCTCCAACACAAGTCCCTTTCGTCCGTTTTGCGGTACGCCACACCCCTCTCGATCAATAGGACCCCCATTTCGACCGTAGGAGGTCTGTTTCGTCCGTTTTGCGGTACGCAACACCCCTCCCGATCAACAGGACCCCCGTTTCGACCATAGGAGGTCCGTTTCCTCTGTTTTGCGGTACGCCACAACCCTCCCGATCAACAGGACCCCGCTCCGAACGTAGGAGGTCCGTTTCCTCCGTTTTGCGGTACGCCCGGCCTCGTTTCCGTTGCCTGTTCCGTCCAAGCCCTCCCGATGAACACGACCATGCATTCCGTTCCGACCAGCCGGTTGGCTCCCCATGAACACGACGACGATGCTGTTTCTTCGTTCCAACCCAGCCATGTACATGAGACCTGGCCGTACGTATGCGCGAGAAGGCGTTCGAAAACCTGCCCGTATGTACGTACGTGGCCGTATTTTCTTTCTTGCACCCTGGCCGTTGTACGTACGTGTACATGCTACATGCGTGCCTCTACTACGACACGTGCGCGCCTCTACAACGACTAGTATGTACGTACACGTTCGTGACCAGAATGACAACGCTACGTATGCATCGACCAGGTGGGTCCCGACTATCAGGCACTTCCTTGCGTGCGAAAATGTAGCTGGTGGGTCCCAGCAGTCAGAGGGGCGAATCGTTTTTTTGCCCGGACACACTTCCTTTGCGTGCGAAGATGTAGCTGGTGGGTCCCAGCGATCGAGGGGTGAATCGTTTTTTGCTGGGCGCACTTCCTTGCGTGCGAAGATGTAGTGGTGGGTCCCGGCGGTCGAGGGTGAATCGTTTTTTTTGAGGCGCACTTCCTTGCGTGCGAAGATGTAGCTGGTGGGTCCCAGCGATCGAAACTTTTTTCGCGAATCGGTGGCCCGTCCAGTGGGTCCCCGCTGTCAGGTAGAGGAATCATTATTTTGCACGTAATAAGGAGGCACTTCCTTGCTGCGGCCGTGGACCTAGCTGTCAGCCTCTCCACGTACAGTACACGTCCGATGAAAGTTGTTTCTTGACCACGTTGACCACATCGCGCCGAGAGCACCACGGCGGTGGACGACGGCGAGGCCTAGGAAGGGAACGACTCGGAGCCGGGGAAGACGCAGAAGTGGATGCCCACGCGAAGAGGAGTTTGAGGGTTCACTGCTTCGGCTGCAGTGTGAGGCTCCTGTCGCCGCAGAATAAGAGGGGGTGTGGGTGAGTAGAGGAATGGCCTGGCCAGCGGTGGGAGTAGTAGGGGGTGGTGAGGCCTCCGCGGCATCACAGCCGGCCACGGGAGGCAGGAGCACGCGGCACGACCAGCGCTTGTTTGGGCGGCTGGAGCAAGAAGACCTGAGCTTGAAGAAGCACTACAACCATTGGATGAACATCGTATGGTAACAGGAGCTAGAATCGTTCATATTGACTAAGTTGACAAAGCCCTCCGTCCCCGTCAACTTGGTAGGCCCTAAGTCAGCCTCGGTATCTTTGGGTTCCACCGGCGGGGAGTATTCATTTTTGTGTGCGTAATAAGGAGGCACTTCCTTGCGTGCGAAGATAGATGGTGGGTCCGACAAGTCAGCGGGGGGCATGTTTTTTTGCAAAATACAGAGGCCCTTCCGGTGGGTCCCAGATGTCAGGTGGAGGAATCATTATTTTGCGCGTAATAAGGAGGCATTTCCTTTTGTGCGGCCATGGACCCAACTGTCAGCCTCTCCACGCACAGTCTACTTCCGATGGTGTCGTTCATTGACCACGTTGACCACGCTGGGCCGAGTGCATCCAAGGTGGTGGACGACGGCGAGGCCCCGGACAGCAACAAGCCGGAGATGGGATGACGTGGGAGTAGAGTCGCAGACGGAGAGGTGTCTGAGGTTAGCGGTTCTAGTGCGGTGTGGTTCGGCGGTCGGTGGAGAAGAACGGGGAGGTGTGGAGGGGTGGAGGATGGCCCGTCCAGCGATGGAGTAGCGCTTCATAGCGGCGTGCTAAGCAGAGCTGCTAGCGGCGGAGGCGGGAGGTGGTCGGCGGCGGCTGGAGGAAGAAGACGAGAGATTGAAGATGGATGCGGTCGTTGGATGTAAATCCAACGGTTAACATCGAAATCATTTTTGACTAAATTGACAATGACTTGTGTTGGCTTCACCTATTGGCCCACATTTCAGCCTCCAAAAATGTCGCATACGTATTCAACCCATTTTTTCGAATTCTGATCTTTTTTTGCGTGGTAGAATTCTGATCGGTTTGATCTTGTTTTTGAATTACAGCCATTAGCTGGGCTGGGTGAACAATTAATGTAGCGTCCATGCGGCCCATTTATTTTATTTCCTAAAAAATTACAGGCCATTTGCACTTTCTCGAAATACACGATTTTGCTGGGCTGATTCTAATTATAATGTTGGGTTGGGCCAGCAATGTTATCAAAAAATAAAAAGCGGTTGAGCATTTTGTTATAAAATTATTTAAATAATAAGTGATACTATTACATTCGTCCTTAAATCTTACCAAGCTTTTGTACACAATCACTAGGATTTTCGTGCCAAAAAAATCCAGGATTTTATTTGTTAAGAAATTATTTTTATAAGTTAATAAGATGTGGGATATTGTTTTCCTACATATGTAAGTATCTGTTAAATATATGATGACAATAAAAATAATATATAATAACATATAAAATAATTTAAATATATATAATATAGTTAGAAGGGAAACATAAGTTGTACCTGGCGTCCTATTCTGATATAGAAAAATAGAACAGACCTCTCCGTTTTCTTCAAAAAAATACATAAATTGGGCTGCCAAAAATAAAACCTCGGATGGGAGGTCCATAGGCTGGTCGATACATGACGGCCCTAAGAAAATACAAACAGGCCCTCCCATCCGAGGTCGCGGGCCGCGCATGTTAAAAATGAAAGCATAGACGGGGTAGCCCAAAACCACGTCCAACACTTGCCAAAACTTCGTCCTTCATTTTCTCTGTGTTTCGCACACTCGACATTGTGTGGGCATTTTGACTGTGCATCATATGAAGATGTGCTATGCATGAATGTTGATCAGCATGATGTTAACTTGCTGGTAGTTCCATTTTAGACCATGAATAAAACTTCCAACATGATGTTAACCCTGTTGAAAAGGCCGTGTTTATATAAATGCTTTGCCTCTGAAAGTTGCAGTTTCTTATCTGAAACTGAACTTGCAGTTTCTCATCTGAAACTGAAACTTGCAGTTTCTTCTCGTCTGCACTTCTACCTATGAAACTAAATTTTTTTAAGTGCTAAAAATAGATCTCTAGAATTCATAAAATTCTTCATATGCTCAATACTGCAAATCGGAAATTCAAAAGACATTCATATCTGAAAGTACTCTCAAAATACGCAACACAAAAGACAATTCACAACCTACAAATACTGACAACCCTAAGCTCCGCCTGACTATTCACAACCTGCCCGACTATTGGGCTGGGGGGGGGGCAGCCCCCTCCTATTTCTCGGCGGCAGACAGCTGCCCCGTGAGACGATGTGAACGGCGAGGGAGATGATGGCGGGGAAGCATCGTCAGGCCAACTTCTTTTCTCCTCTTGCAGTTGGGTTCAGTCAACGAAGACTCCACCAGCTCACTCTGGCAGGACACCCTCACAAACGGCACCCTGTAGATGCTCGATCCTTCAATCTCTGGTGGGTGTTCCATCTGGGATAGATACTCCCACCACCGCTCCCTCACGATCGGATTCGGTGAATCTATTTGCTCCATGCCCAGAGGAGCAGCTCTATGTAATCCGGCGCGAATCCCTCCGGGAGTATCGCCGCCTTTTTGCTCTGTTGCAGATATTTGGCCCTGGATGTCGTCGTCGCCCCTAGTTGGTCCTTATTGTCAAACCAAGACTGTATCTCCAACATCCTAGCTAGCTCCACAGGGTCGCCGTCTGCGATCCTCATGTATCGGTTGTACTCCGCCATCGATCTACTTCTCCACACCACCTTCACTCGCCGGCGGTGGTTTTTGAATGGAAGAGGAGAGGAGCCGCGCTGGTTTTGGATTAGAACGGGAGAGGAGCAATGCTGGTTTTGGACTGGAACAGGAGAGGAGGGCGGTGGTTTTGGAATGGAAGAGGAGAGGAGCGGCGCTGGATTTAGATTGGAACAAGAGAGGAGCGACGGTGGTTTAAGAGGAGAAGAGCGGAAGAGCGGCGCTGGTCTTGGAAGTATTTTTTTGTTGTTTTGCGTATTTTGGGTCAAAGTTTGACCACGTACTGTATTTGACAAGCAAAGTGTGAGTGCATGTCACCAAAAATTGTATCGTTTTGTTCGTATCTGAATGTACTTTCAAATTATATTATTTTTCCAACGTATAACATATATTTTATGTGTGAAAATAATGGTCAATTATGACCCATAATAAAAGGGAGACTAGTTAATGTGGGGTCGCTTTCTTAATTTAAGGGTAAATTGATTTTGATTTTGGTCCAGTCAGAGCGCGCCGGCCCTCTCGCCCAGTCCTAAATCGTTGCCGCACGCTCCTCTCCCTCTTCACCATTGCAAAACCACCTCCTCTCCTCTCCATCATCTCCATTCCAAAACCACCGTCTCACCTCTCCCTCTTCTCATCTTCTCCATTGCAAAACCTCCTCCTCTCCTCTCCATCATCTCCATTCCAAAACCACCATCTCGCATCTCCCTCTTCTCTATTGCAAGACCACCGTCTCTCCTCCCATCTTCCAAAGCTAGCACCGGACCACTCAGAAGGACATCTATGGAGAGGATGTAGCGGCGAATCAGGCAGATTGCCGACGGCGACCTGGCAAAGTTAGCCAGGTTGAAGGAGATCCTTAGTTGGTTTGACAATGAGTGAGAGATTTCAAGGACGGTGCAGGCCATGTGGAAATGTATGCAAAAGAGAAAGACGGCGGCGATGAGGGCGGTGATGTACATGTACTCCTCGGTGGCAGTCACGCCACAGTCCTCCGAGTTCATTGAGTATCTCCTACGGGCGATGGAGCAGACAGATTCGCCCTAGGCGACAGTCAGGCGGAGGTGGTGGGCGCACGGGTGGAAGGTCGAGCACCCAGAGGATAACGAATCGGTCGAGTATGGTGTGCCGTTCGTGATCGTGCAAAGCCAGCCGGAGCCACAGGAGTATTCGTTCTCGCACCGCAAGAGGAGGCCGGATGGCGTGACACCGCTTCCCCGCCGTTCTCCACGGTTCCCTCGACGCTCGCCTCGTTTCAACGGCGGCGGTAGGGTTTAAGGTAAGTTTCGCACTAACCTAATCTTCCACCTACTCATGCTTACAATCAGTGTGACAGCTAATGAAAATCATGCTTACAATCAGTCTCCGAGTACTACGCCAATCACCCTAAAATAGATCTGGACCTTTGTGTCAAAGTTGTGACACAGTGTACAAATAAAGAAAAATAGATTGGTGCTTCTTTTAGAAAAGAGTACTCCCTAGAAAACTGCCAATATAAGCTACTAGTATTTGGTTAGAGGATTTGCTACCGAGAAAGATCCGTCCACAGAGGGCGCCACACATCCCACTGGTGGTGGTGGATGCCAATGCGTGCATGCAGCATGGTTGGCGTCGGTAATTTTTACTTGGCATACCTCGCACTCTGCATATATGCCGGTTCCATACGTACATTTCTGCAGTTCCACCAAAATGCAGCTGAATAACCCTGTTTGCACAGATAATGATAAAGCGTGATTACATTATAGTGGCACTAGTTGATGAAACACACAAAATAAATAGAAGAAAATATAGCGATAGTATCATAGTATGCCATGCTGCGAGGGTGAGATGGGCCCTGCGACGCCTCATACGGTACGCCTCATACTGGACATTGTCCAAATCTCCCAGATACACCTTCTGCCAGTGATGAACATCTGTTAACAGTGGTAGTACAAGGAGGCGCCTTGAGACATTCAAATCTCTATTTTTGTACATATCAACTAAAATTAAGCACCCCAGTTTGCAGAAACGCTTAAACATTAACAATGGGACTAGTTGATGAAACATACTTTAACAAAGAGAAGCACTTTCTTTATCTACATTGGAAATGAAATGATAGAGATGACACTCGCTCTATTTTAACTTTATTATTACTTCATTTTATCAGTGACACTAGGGTCGAGCAGGTGGCAAACAAGGTGTACCGTGAGTCGCATGAGGATGGAGGCCGGGGTGCTTAGGCGGGATCTTTGAAGCTGGCTCTTTCAGTCACCAACATGGATGATTCAATTCATGGGACCTTCTGGTGCAGTTCACCTAAAATGAAGCAATGTCCCGTGAGCTAGCAACTTCTTCAAAAAAAAATTAAGAAAAGGGCTCCAGCCTCGTTTCCATTTCCATCAGAAAACGAAACCCACAGAGCTTCTTCTTCATTAGTTGCAATAAAATTGAGCAACATCGAGGTTGGTTGTGAAGCTCTTGGAATGCTCAACTATAAATTGGATATCATTTGTGCAGTTCAACTAAGATCGAGCGCGAAATGTATATCTCTGTTTGCACACAAAAGGTGGAAAGGAGGGTGACTAGCAAGTGATGAAACTTGCATCAAATGAAAAGAAGCATGTTCCTTATCTGAATGGCAATCCTACAAGGACAGTAGCAATTTCTAAAGCAGTGGCATTGCTAGATATTAGTGTGGGCATTAGGATTACCTATGACAACCATTAAATACGACATTACTTTCGGCACGGGAGTGTAGGCGGACCAGGACAGTTGCATTTCTAACAAAAAGAACCAACTTATCTTAATGGGAAATTTAGCAGGACATGTAAAGAAGTGCCATTGATTCATATTACTGGAGGCATTACATTGAAAACAACATTGGTTTAATGTGTCCTTACTTTTAACAGTGCGACTGCTACATTTTACCAGTGGCATTACATAAGAGTGGCTCGGGGCAACAAACATCAGAACAGGATATCTAGGTGTTGGTCCCATTTTTGTTCGGTATAGCCACCTTATACTGTGTGAGGCTAGCAAATCTAGTCTTGGACTTACTCATTGACTTGTCCCCCAGTCCCCACTTTCTTTCCTTTTTCAACCAATAGATCGGGTTTATATTGAGTTTGTACTGTGTTTCCCTTTATTTCCCTATTAGACTTAGACACTAGTTGGATAGCTAGTCTCTGCTACTTTTCGCCCCCATTATTTCCTCTTTCGACCAAGTCCTAGATTCAGGTAACAAATCCTCCCCCACCCCGACACCCTTTATTCCTTGTTTGAACCAAGTAGTACTAGATTCGAGTGCATGAACTAGTTTTACCTCTTAAACGTAAAAAAATTAGGTGGTTTTCGAATAGCCAATCGATCCTATCTATGAGGGGGCCTGAGAAATAGTAGAAGATACAAATGGAGCGACGTCAGGAGCTCGGGAAATAGAGCAAGGTGGGTTTCGAAGGAAGCTATACCTGATGGTCACCGGGATGTCACTAGGTGGGCGGCGGGAGGCCGGATCTGCCCACACTACAGCAGCGAGGAAGAAGGGGTCGGAGGCCCTCCCTCGCTAGTGGTGCTTGGAGAGAACGGAAAGGCAGGCTGATCGGGACGTGCCCAGCAGTGGGTAAGAGCCGTCACCGAGGACGACCGCCTAAATATTGCACCTTCTCACCTTCCCCGGCGGAGAGGATCCGGCTGGATCTGTGACCAGCGGTGAGCAGAGAGAGAGAGAGAGTGTGGCCACCGCTGTCATGTTTAGATCTGGAGAGGCCGAGACGGTGTGAAGAGAGAAACACTAGCAAGCAAGCGCGGAGGCTCCTGCCTATATAGTGGAGTAGTACTTAGTTTTCTTTTGTCTCACGGAGCCGGCTTGACCTCGTCAATGGTATCGAGAAGTCTTCATGCACGTGGCCGGGAGGCGCAGTTGTCATCATTTTGATCTGAAGCGCCAGATTATAACATATAACATGAAAAAAATGCCACATGACAAGAAATCATAACCTCACTGCCCAAAGGAGACAACATGAATCCCGACGGACAAACTAGACGAGGAACAAAGCTCAAATTAAAGATAAACTCGTAGAAAAGGGGTCCATCGATAGATGTCCTAATTAACATAGCCGGCTTGACCTAGATCGCAGCCGAGTAGTCACTGTTTGTGCATGTGCCCCCAATGACTAGCCCAACTCAGTTGTCACTTTTAACCCTCGCAGTGATCGGAAGCACATGACACCTAATTTTGTGAGATGACAAGAGACATTTTTTTAGATTTCTCACCACAACTACAGCCATGTACAACACAGCCTGCATGATGTGTAGACGATAGCCAATCTAGGCGTGTCTGTTGGAGTCTTGTCACATGCATGGACGAACTGATCTTCCGTTTCTTGCAGGGATCGTCCTAGCACCAACATAGTACAACACTTCTCTAGTACTATCGCTCGTCTCCCTCTTCTATTAAGTCACCCGACTTGCAGGGCCAGGGAGTGTGCCTATGGTCGGTTCTCAATTGTCGTCCCACATGTGTGTGCGAACGCAATATGACGCTCGTTCCATTCAGAGAGCAGCGTGCCAGACCGACCGACCGTCTGGGGTGCGACGCGAACGCGACGGGCGTGTTGTATACTCCATACATGTGTACCGCTGTTTTCTAGACGCCTTGCTCCATGGCGTGGGCGCAATCCATGGATACAAAATTATTATACTGTATACTATTTAAAAGTCGAGGGCGGGGCTTTTCCTACGCGGTAGGCGGCGGGGTAGTTCCGCCTAGTCGGTTCGACCGAGACGTGAGAAGACGAGGGAGTAGGCTACTGCAAACATAGGGCTGTGTGATTTGACAGCGAGTTACGGCTGGACAAGTGGGGCCCCGTGATTTGACTTGCCATTATCATTTCAATTGCGGCGCTACGACCGGCGTGAGTCTCCCGATTCCTGACCACCTCCATACAGGTGGCCCTCCCAATGCTCCACCATGTAGTAGAGGCTGGCTCTTGCATGAGAGCCCACTTCTCCACTTTTTCCTTGCCTCTCTTTCCTCTATATATGCAAAAATGCCATGTAAAGCGCACTATTGTACTTACTTGCTCCTACAGGTGCTTAAGCTTGCCACATAGGCATAAAGTCAAATGTGGCAAGTTAATCAAGAAGAGAGAGACTAGTTTGGTGACCCAAGGAAGAAATAGTGCTAAGCGCGTGTACCTAGGTGAAAAGACAATTTTGAGTCTATAGCTAATTAAATGAAGCAAACTTAGCAACACCATTTCATTGGAAGAGGTCACTCCTTGGCAAATGCAATAAATACTAGTACTCCCTATGTCCCATAATATAAGAACATTTTTTGACATTACAGTATTGTCAAAAACGTTCTTATATTATGGGACGGAGGGAGTATGAAGAAAGAGATAGAGAGGAGTAAAAAAATACAATTATAGCCAACCTTATAGCCAACCTTGTTGTAGTATGAGTGACTAAGTGATGACTATGTATGACATGCCAACATCAAATAGCCTAAAGTACCGTGTTAAATCTCCAAGGGCGCGACCGCGCAAGCGACGCGACGGTCGTGGTAGGCGCGGCCATGATACGGGATACTGGCAGCCCTTGGATCTGAGATCAAACGGCCGCTTGCTAAGTTGCTGAAAATTTGCAGAATAACCCTCCAGGATAGGATATTCACCCATAGGTCTAGAATCACGCCATGCAACCGTTCGATCTCAGATTCAAGGGCTCCCGGAAGCCCGTATCATGGGAGAATGGAAAGCCACTACCCTGCCGTTCGCACGCTGGCAGTTCGCTCCTACTCGTCCCCGCACGTCCTTTAATACTACGGCGGTTCGCTCCTAGTCATCCCGTCCATTCACATTACGACAGTTCCACTAATCCGAACCCTCCTCCCAAATCCATGGCATCCCAAATCTCCCCGATCGGTGGTGAGTACAAGGTTAGAACCATCACCGGCGATGATTTCGACGTCATCTACACCCGTACTTCCACAACGGTGAAAGGATGCCTTTCTCGCTTCAGACGCATGTTCGAAAACTCAGATGATGAGTGGGTCGCTGGGCTAGATGTTGATTACACCACAGTCCTGGGATGAGAGAAGGATCTAAAGTACGAAGAGAGGAAGAAGCCCGCCGTGATCCAGGTTTGCGTCCATAACGTTTGCTTGGTCTACCACATATGCCATGCCGACGTTGAGTGCCAGGATTTTAAGAACTTCCTTGAGGAGAAAACAGTGAAATTCGTTACTGTAGACTTTAAGAACGACAAAGAAGTCCTGGGTCAGATAGGCCTCATTGTAGGCAGCCCCTTCGACCTGCAGAAGAATCGGCTGGTGCCCTCTCATCAGCCCTCAATGCTGACCCTGGTTGTAGCCATGGTTCATCCTTCGTACCGTAAACTTCAGAAACCTCATTACACGTATCATCGTCATGCATGGCAGCGGAATGTACTAGATATAGACCACATCCACTACGCTGCAATGGATGGCTACCTTTGTTTCAATATCTACAAGGGTTGGATGAAGAGCAATAGCCAAGTTGGCGGTTCAAGCAAAGAAGTATCGGCCAAGAGGAAGAGGGACAAGGACGAAGTCGAGGACGTGGACGAGGACTCTGATTAAGGTGGCAGTGTCGTTGCTCATGGTGGTTCTAAACTTCTAATGCAGTGTCTACCGGATTAGTTGCATAGTTTAATTTCAGGTGTTCTTAGTTTAATTTGAGGGTGTGTTGTCTTTGAGCCCCAAAGAGAACTATGTTATGTTTCTTCTCGTTACTTTAACTCTTCAGTATGTACATACTACTAGTATTTCTTTAATAGAATTTAGCACACCAATTAAGCGCGTACTAGCTTTCTTAATAGTACTATATGCATAATGTGGCGACGAGCGCTCTCTATATGTACCACCTTTTTTTTAAATTTCAATTTTTGCTCCATGGTGCAATCCATCGATAGTACTACTATACAAAATTATACATTTTTTAAAAGGCTAGAGTACTGTTCATCACATATATATATAGCCAGTTAAATTCTCAACCTAGAACGACGTGCATGCCATGTAATAAACCGATACGGAGGAAGTATAGTAAAAATGAGGTGATTTTACCGAGCGATCGGCGGGGGAGCATGGCCTGTCATGCGGTCCCACGTGTCATGATGTACCAAAGGCGTCTGCGTGTCCTTTTGAGGCGAAGCAATACTAGTACGTGGTTTGAGATGATGTCGAACCGAAGTGTGAAATAATGGTTGCCGTCCTTCTAGGAAGGTGCGGCATTGTGATTTGGCGTCTCATTGCTCATTACTACTCTTGGGCGATACAGAGTGGGGTGCGTCCCCTGCTATTCTGCCTTGTTATTTGGTGCTTGACACGTCGACCGGTTGCTATATGTCCCATATGTCGGCGATGACGAAATCTGAAATTCATGAAAGGGCGTCGGCGGAGGTATACTACAGAATTCATGAAAGGGCGACTTAGTTTTGGAAAAATCTGTTTTTCTGAGTGCGTACCCACTAGGGTTTATAGGGCTCATCTAAAAAACATTCATTTTTCCGTTTGATAAGTCTCAATTCTACTATACTAGTAGTAGTACCATTACATGTTGGATTTGGAGGTGCGTTAGATCACCCGACTCAAGCAGTGTCAAGAGGAAACTAACCAATGCATGTACAAGTTCATGGAAATTTAGTGGTCATCCATGCATTCGTTCTAATTAATGCCTCGATCAACATAACTTCTTGAGAAAAATGAGCGTACTGTGCAAACTACGAAATTAATTCGACCACTCACCGTCTACCTTGATTGGAAAGATTTTGAAATTGAGCCATAAACTAGAAAGGAGGGAGTAGTAACTTTTGTCTCGATTACTATTTGTGGCCTTGTATAGATGCAAAATGTATTTTTTATAGTTGCCTTGTATAGATGCAAAATGTATTTTTTTATAGTGGCCTTGTATAAGTAAATGGAGGGAGTACTAACCAAAGTACGTAGTAGGGACGAGGAGTAAACGGAGGGAGTAGTACAATTTTCTCCTAAGTGATGACTAACCTTATAGATAACCTTGTTGTAGTATGAGTGACTAAGTGATGACTATGTATGACATGCCAACATCAGATAGCCAAAAGCACCATGTTAATTCTCCAAGGGAGCGACCGCGCGTGCGACGCGACGATCGTGGTAGGTGCGACCATGATACGGGGTGCTGGCAGCCCTTGGATCTGAGATCAAACAGTCGCATGCTAAGTTGCTGAAAATTTGCAGAATAACCCTCTAGGATAGGATATTCACCCATAGGTCTAGAATCACGCCATGCAACCGTTCAATCTCAGATCCAAGGGCTCTCGGAAACCCGTATCATGGGAGAATGGAAAGCCACTACCCTGCCGTTCGCACGCTGGCAGTTCGCTCCTACTCGTCCCCGCACGTCCTTTAATACTACGGCGGTTCGCTCCTAGTCGTCCCGTCCATTCACATTACGGCAGTTCCACTAATCCTAACCCTCCTCCCAAATACATGGCGTCCCAAATCTCCCCGATCGGTGGTGAGTACAAGGTTAGAACCATCACCGGCGATGAGTTTGACGTCATCTACACCCGTTCTTCTGCGACGGTGAAAGGATGCCTTTCTCGCTTCAGACGCATGTTCGAAGACTCAGATGATGAGTTGGTCGCTGGGTTAGATGTTGAGTACACCACAGTCAGGGGACGAGAGAAGGATCTAAAGGACAAAGAGAGGAAGAAGCCTACCGTGATCCTGGTTTGCGTGCATGACTTATGCTTGGTCTACCACATATGCCATGCCGACGTTGAGTGCCAGGATTTTAAGGACTTCCTCAAGAGCAACCTAGTCAAATTCGTTACTGTAGACTTCGGAAATGACAAAGAAGTCCTGCGTCGGATGCCTCGTTGTAGGCAACACCTTTGACCTCCGAAAGAATCGGCTGGTGTCCTCTCGTCAGCCTTCAATGCTGACCCTGGCAGGAGCCATGGTTCATCCTTTGTATTGTAAACTGGAGAAACCTCATTACACGTTTCATCGTCATGCATGGCAGCGGAATGTACTAGATATAGACCACATCCACTACGCTGCAATGGATGGCTACCTTTGTTTCAATATCTACAAGGGTTGGATGAAGAGCAACAACCAAGTTGGCGGTTCAAGCAATAAAGTATCGGCCAAGAGGAAGAGGGACAAGGACGAAGTCAAGGACGTGGACGAGGACTCCGAGTAAGGTGGCAGTGTCGTTGCTCATGGTGGTTCTAATGCTGTGTCTACTGGAATAGTTGCAAAGTTTAATTTCAGGTGTGCTTAATTTCATTTGAGGGGTGTGTTGTGCTGAGCCACCAGTAGAACTATGTTATGTTTCTTCTTGTTAGTTTAACTCTTAAGTACGTACATACTAGTATTTCTTACATTTCATCTTTTAGTTGGTATAGTACTACCACTCATTTCTTCACATTATATACGTACAATATATATGGCCAACATCATATAGCCAGCAGTTTAGTTGTCAAAGAATTTCAGGGTGCTTAGTTTTGTCAAAGAATTCCAGGATGCTTATTTTTATTTGAGGGGTGGGTTGTGCTGGACACCATTATTATGACTATCCTTTGTAATAGTACTATATGCATAATTTGGCTACGAGCGCTCTCTATATGTACCACCTTTTTTTTAATTTCATGTGTTGCTCCATGGCGCAATCCATTGATACTACTGCTGTACAAAAGTATACATTTTTTAAAAGGCTAGAGGGCGGGGCAGTCTAGCTTGGTCGGTTTCTCGAGAGGCGAGGGCCTTTGTGATTTGACGGCTCATTACTGCTGGAAGGCGGGGCCTTGTGATTTAACTACTCGTATAAATGCGCCGACGACCCGATCGAGGAGGAGCAAAGAACCGTGCAGTATACTCAAGTTTTCCACTGGAGTAGTACTGCAACGGAGGAGCACGAAACACGGCAGCCCAGTGCCATATGACGATAAAAAATGATCTAATTTGCTAGTAATCTCATTGTTAGCATTGTTCTATTCATTCCCTCAAAAAAACCATTGTTCTATTCATGCCTCGCAGAGAATGTGACACGTGCGGCGAAACACCCGAAGCAAAAGATGAAACACAGTAGCAAAAGAAGAAGGAAGATTATCACCCCAAATGATCGAATTCGCCGCGGAGTCATAACTGCTTCTTCATCGCCTCCACGACCTCCATCTCCTTGCGAGTCTCCTCCGCCATCTTCTTCATTCTGTCCATGATGTGGGATTTCTCGATGCGAGCCTTCATCATCTGTTCCACGGCCGCATTATGTACATTGAAGGCAGCCGGGTGCTCGATGCGAAGCTTTGCCAACTCCTCCTTCTGTTCCATGACGAGGGCCTGCAGCATCTTCATTGAGGAACTACTATTCTCATGCAGCTTCTTCCAGCCGGCGTTCTTCTCCTTCAACAGGTCGATCTCGCGGCAGAGCTTCACCTTATCCTCCTGAAGTTGCAGGATTTCGCCGGTCGCCTTCTTCTCCGAGGAAATGCTCTTCTTCAGCAGCATCACCAAGCCGGTGGTCAACTCCCCCTGCCGATTGAGCTCAGCGGGCATGTCGTCGAGGTTCTCCTTCAGCAACTCCATCAAGCCTTGGATGAACTCCTTCTGCTTATTGAGGTGCTTATTGAGATGATCAGGCATGTCGTCGAGGGATAATGACTCCAGCTCCGCCGGCTCGGCATGTTCGCCTCCGCAGCTAGGGCGCTCCTAGAGCCATTGCCTGCCCGTGAGAGATCTTTCGAGGTCTTTGTGTGGCGGCGAGCCCTCTCTTTTTTTCCGCAGCCTTGGTTGCCTCTCCCTTGTTACGAGTAGTTCTCGACCTAGAGCTCTGCTCACCGGCCATGGGAACGACGGACGAAGAAGAAGCACTTATGAGGAGGAAAGGTAGAGTAATTTTCGGTTAGGTAGTCCCTCTTTTTATAACCTAAGTACTAGCACTAGTACTAATACCTGCATAGTGGGAACACGTTCAGGTTTGGTACGTACTAGTAGGTGTGAGTAGGCTTTCGAATGTGATGGTAACAAGGTAAAGATTAATAGATGGTTTTGGTTTCGAGGCCCGAAATGGCTCCCAATGAGTTTAGCGGAACATAAATTTCAAGTACTACACTGCTCAAATGCGTAAATATTATGTTACTGTCAAAAATTAGCACAAAATACGAAGGAGACCAATGGAAGTACTACTAGCAACCCACGATTTAACTACTCGCATGCGCACAGTGGAGTAATAATGTCTTTCTTCCACCCTCACTCCACTCAATTTGCATGCGCTGTATTAATTGACCATCAATGAAATGAACGACTTTACATGCGTCAAATTCTCACATGGGGTGGATCTTGGTACAAAATTGCGTCCGCCCGTGTACCGCGATGTGCATGCGAGGAATGAGTGCATGCGTGGCGTGCGTGCACATCTTAAACCGTGCATGTACCGCCAAGATGGCTCGGGAGGGCAGTACATTCTTCCGGAACCAGCAACCGTCGCCATCGTGATCAATCCACGCAAGGAGGTCGCGACAACGCCTCCACATGTGCCACGTGGCTTCATGAACTGTAAGAGAGACACCGTAGCGTGCCATTGGTATTCTAATTTACGTGTTTTGCACATACTCGAAGTACTAGTAAGGTACACATGCATTGCACGCATCAGATTTTGCAACCAAATTATGAATAAATATCACACTATAGCATGTAAGCTCTGAGTCATATATGCGTGATGTAGCCCTTCGTTTAATTCTTATAGTTCATCTCATTCAAAATCAATTAGTTATTATTAAAAAGCTAAGAACGCGGGAATAGGAAAAACATGGGATTATAGTGGAATGTCGTCTTGAATCCTACAAGATTGTACGAGTGTTTGATTGTGCATAGAAAAAACGCAGAATTTTTTCAAAGAGGTTTGAGTGGATGGGATGTTTCCTATGAAATCTAGTGCAAATGAATCATATGGAAAAATTCCTATGGTTTACAATCCTACCAATCAAACAACCAAGATAGGAAAAATTCCTAATGATTAGAATCCTCCAAAATTCCTTTGAGAATCCTTTGAATCAAAGAATCCGTTAATCTGTTTTATGATTCATGGAATTGTTCGTTGTAAAGCATAAAGTAAAAACAAATAATGGCAATTCAACTAGAAAAAAGTTTGGGCAGTTATGATACGGAAGATTCTAGAACAAAAGAGAACCACTATTGTTTTGAGGTTTGTGCATTATGCTTAAGTTCAACCACGGAGTCTGCTAGATTACACATGTGGCAAAATCCGGTGGGGGGCTAGAAGATGGTGCGACGGGCCGAGTGGAGGGAGACTATGAAGGAATGAACTAGCGTGAGATCGATATTTAGAGAGAGGGGGCGAACACGTGCGCTATTGCACACAGTGGCGGAGCCATGAAAAATAAATGAGCTAGGGGGCCAAGCATTGCTAATCCTTTACGAGGAGGGTCAATTCATGAAATTAAACCTTTTTAGCAGCAATTGTCTAATGATCACATTCATATTAGCCTCGATATATAGCATTGTGCATGCGTCTGAGAGATGAAGCGGAAGGCATGGATGATGAGAGGGGGACGTTGGATATATAATTAATGTGGGTCTATTAGCTATATATGCTAATCCTATATAGGGAGGTATAAATTGATCGACATGGACGTGGGAAAGAGGGTGAGACCTCACTGGATATATCGATTGATCGGTTTGTGTGGAAACTATGAAAGACCTAGCTATATACACACATACATAGAGGAACATCGATCGTTGCACATGCACGCGTGAGAGATAAAGAATGCCCGATATGATGGAGAGGGGGATGTGTGTGGGTGTGTGCCTTCCTGGGAGACCAACCTGAAGAAAAATATTGCATGCGTGCGATGGATAATGCCCACTGGTAGTGTGTGTGTGCATGCATGCACGAGAGAAAGTTAGTGGTACAATTATAAAGAGAAGACTACTGTGTGGGTGTAAAAGAATAGGTGAGGTCATAATCAATGGAAAGTTGAATTCAAATATTTTAATAAGAGATCCTGATGTTTGAAACCCATGCATGCATGAATATAACGGAGATCTGTGCGGTGTGGTTTGGAAACGAGCATCTTGTAATGTATACACATTGAACAAGGTCAGACTGATTTGAATTTGAGATACCAATGGCAGACATCATTTGCCCACGTCGCATCCGTGCGTGGACACACTATTCTAATTGGAGATGATGGGCGGCTTTCGCATCACATATCTATATCTATACCCCTATATATATATATTATATTATATATATTTTTATATTGTGTGCGGGTAACTTTAACTTTGAAAGATGGTCGCTGGATGAGGCGAATCTGATGGTCCAAAGATGGCAAATTTGAGTAGTATTGGCTGTTGGATATCATCTAGATTCCACCAGATTTCGCCACATGTAAAATCTAGAAGACTCCATGGTTGAACTTAAGAATAATGCAAAAACATCAAAACGCAAGCACTTCTTATTTGTTCTAGAATCTTCCGTATCAGAATTGCCCAAATGTTTTTCTACATGATTTGCCATTATTTGTTTTTACTTTATCTCTTACAACGCACAATTCCATGAATCTTAACATAGATTAGCTTTCTTATAAAAACTAGATGATTTTGAATGAAATGAACTATAAGAATTAAACGAACATCTACATCATGCATATATGACTCAAAGCTTGCATGCTATAATGTGGTATTTATTCATAATTTGGTTGCCAAATCTCATGCGAGCAATGGATGTGTACCTTACTCTAGTCTAAATGGTGTTTGTGTGTGTGTTGTGCGTGTTGAGGTGCAAATTGTCTTCTTTTGGGTACATGTTAAGCTTGTTCTTCCGAAATTTCAAGCCGCGCCTTGTTATGCCGAAAATTGAAGCTAGCGTCTCTGTTTATCGTGCTGCGAAACTCCCGCCTCTTCAACCCGCGCCTTGTTAGCCCGAAATATTTAAGATATATCTTTGTCTCGTTATGCTCCGACAACTCCCTCCATCTCAACCCGCGCCTTGCTATTCTGAAATTACAACGCGTGCGAAAACTCCAACCTCCTGTGAAACCCCGACACGTGAAATGCCCATGGTGCCCCTGAACCGAAAGAACCGCCTCAAATTGGTGGGGGGTACTTTCGTAACTTACCCCACATTTCGGACAAGCGCGTCCCTAAGCCATGGTTCCCCACTACCATCCCATCCACCCACCCATTCGTACACCAAGGCCGCGAAGACCAATGATGAAACCCCACACCCTGCTCCGTCCGCCACCCAGCCGGAGCCTCTTCCTCGACGATGTTGTCCACAGCAACACCTCGACGTCCCTCATCCACCATACCGGATGAGGATCCGTCGTCGATCTCATCGTCCCGCCGGTTCAGCCACCCCGTCCTCCACCTCCAAGGAGCTGCCCCGACGTTCCCCTCGTCTTTCGTGCGACCTCCATTCCCACACCGCCGCCTTCACTTGCACCACTGGAAGAGCATCATCATCACTATTTCCTCCGATGAATCTGCGGCCTAATCGGCGCCACCAAAGAGGTTGTACACTAATCACCGCATTTTCTTCTTGATTCGATCTCACGGTGCTGCCGGCGCTCGGTCCTGAGCGGACACGACGCGGATCCATCCACGGCGGCATCGCCGGCCACTTCCTCCAAGGCATCGCTCCCTCGGCGGTGACGTCCACATCAGTAGGAGCTGCTGCTGCTTTAGCTCTTGCTCGCGCTACTTCTCTGCTCTTGCTCTCGGTCCCCTGTCTGGTCTGCTCTTGCTATTGCTCTTGCTCGCGCTGCTACTCTCGCTCTTGCTCTTGCTTGCGATGCTGCTCCGATTTGGCTACACTTCAGTCGACTGAATCGACTTTTGGGTCAGTCTATTTTCAAGGGGTGGGCTCGCCGGGGTGAAGGAAGAACCAGCCGCAGCGGGGAGGGGGGCTCGCTGGAGAGGTACCCCACTATCTATCTTAGGGTTCAGGATGGGGGCGGTGGTCGCCGGTGTTGGCGGGTCGGTGGCGGGGCGGTGGCGTGGGGATCGCCGGAGAAAAAGCTCGGCACGGGGGGGGCTAGAGGATGGCGGGGTGGCGGACCGGCGGTGGGGAGTGTTTTGAGGCGTCTTGGTGGCGCGCGCTGGCACATGGGTGGCGGGGGGCTGCTGTTTGGCCGGTGGTGGCTGGCGGCTTAGGGGGTGGAGGTTTTAGATGAAGCACAGGCCCTTGATTTTGTATCCAATGGCTGCAAAATCGACTGACCAGAGATAAAAAAGTCAGTCGACCGATGTGTAGCCTCACCTTGCTAGTGCGTTCGGTTTGACAAACAAAATTCAGTTTAAACAACAAAATTCAGTTTCGACAGCTTAAGTTCGGTTTGACGCTTAAGTTCAGTTTTGTGATTAAGTTCAGAGATGAGCGGCTGATGTATTTTACATCTAGAACTTTGTGGTTATGTATTTTATGTCATGTATTGGAGATGCTATTATAATTCCACTCAGGTTAACGTTGTTCGTTGTCTCTCTTGTCCTACTTCAGCCTCGGCGTCGTACAACTCACCGGAGCTGCTCCAACGATGAAACCCTCCATCACAGCGGAGCAGTACCTCGGCTCCATCTCCGGGCGCCTAAGATCTTCTTCCCTCCTCCGACAGACAAAGTAAACGGAGCATCCTCACCGCCAACCCAATCACGCTGAGATCGACATGGCTTCGCCAAAGAGGTTGTACACTTGTTGCATATCTTTTTACTCTACATGTTATATATATTGTCCATTGAGCACTTTCGTAGTAACGGAAATATGATTATTTTATCCTACTATATGACAAGCGGTGAGGTACCGGCAACTTAGCTATCCGTGATGGACTCTCTTGAATGCCATCATTATTTATCTCTGCTTTGAGCTGTGCATTTGTCGATGGGCACAGGAGTTGAGCTAGTATGGCGTGGCACAGGTCCAAAGTAATAGAAGTAGCACAAAACATTTTTTAGTGTAGGATTTTCCTTGCTCAAGCCTGCCTACTAGAATCGCTTGATGCTTGAAAGGAAAAGTGAATGAAAAACATAGGAATTGGAAAGTTTCCTATGGTATTACTTTTCATGAATTTTGTGCAAAGGAATGGAGCAAAGGAAAACTGTAGGATTTGTTCCCTCAGTGTCTCCTTGAAATAAAAACCGTAGGAATTCTAATTTCCACTTCTCCTCCTTTTCATATTCGTATTCATCAAGCACAAGACCAAGAGATAGTAGCATAATAGCATTATAACCGTACATTTTCTTGTGGTTTGACTTAATCTCACCATGCTTTTTGCATCCTGTGATCTTCCAATTGTTGTGAATCAAACACCCAGTTAGCGTAAATCCGTGTTTTTAAATTTTACATTTGCACGTGCATTCCTATCCTATTCCTGTATTTCCTATCCTGCATTGTTAGAATCCTCAAATTCAAACAAGCCCTTACTCAATTACTTCATTACAGATATGTGTCAAAAAAACCTTGTGTGGTTTGTCCTGCTCTGCTTATTTGTTTCCACCCAGCTCACCTGCTCCAACGACGGAAGGGTTCACCACAGCAGGGATCGGCTCTCCAGACTGTCTTTCGCCGCCTCAAATCTTCTTCCCCGCTGCCGGCAGCCACGATAACTGCATTACCATCATCAACCGAGCAGACGACCTTGAGGAGTCCGCAAGAGAGGTCGCACTCTTCCGTGTCTGCTTATGTTATGCGTCGCTTAATATGATGACATGCTACATTATCGTAGTGTTCACCTATTAGACTCTGAGTCAGGTCCAAACTAATGCTGAAACTTGAGTTTATAAATGGTTGTGGGGTCCAAACTATATGTCTACTATCTGGTTAATCTCCGG
This sequence comes from Aegilops speltoides, assembly GCA_021437245.1. Classification (NCBI taxonomy): domain Eukaryota; kingdom Viridiplantae; phylum Streptophyta; class Magnoliopsida; order Poales; family Poaceae; genus Aegilops; species Aegilops speltoides. The sequence continues at coordinate 203,577,570 of CM038143.1, forward strand.
TGTGTACTATGAGTTTCATGTTGGGTGCAAACAAACATTAAAGGAGCCATTATCTGTATTTTTTAACTAAAGCTATTATCTTCCTGCTATCATTGGTTTTGGGTCTATCCACAGTTTGCTACCATCACTCTGGATTTGTGCATGCACTCCTTACATAATCTCACTATGTTTTATTCCTATGCATGCCAGTTATTGTACACAATGGAACTGATCATGTAGAGCAAAAGAGACGAGCCTTGCTTGGCAATAAAATTTCATGTCGACGTCGTTCGATGGTGGGCGCAAAGGCAGCCCCCTTCCACCCATTTAGGATCATAATCAAGAGGAAGATAACTGTTCTGAGGGGGATTCAGAAGGAGAAGACCACTCCTATTTACCCCATGAGGTCTTCGCTCTAACTTGGCATGCTGATGTTGGTAATATCATGCATATGGTGCCTTGCATTGCTTACTGTATACATTAAAGATGTCATCTGCTTAGTTTAGACATGCTTTGTGTCAATGCCATCTATTTAGTTTCTTTATCGTATATGTGAATCGTGCAATGCCATCTTGTCTAGCCAAGCATCATATATGTGAATTTTGCAATGCCACCCTGGTTAGCCAGTCATCTTATATGTGAATTATATCATGCCATCATTTTTTATTATGTGTTAAATTTGTCAACAATTTTAGTACATTCAATTACTCTTCCTGTGCATCAGCCATTCGGCACTGTCATATAAAAATCTGGAGTGGAAACAAGGTCTTCCGAGCAGACAATGCTATCTGACGAAGCGCATGTCTTGTTGGTTACTGATAGCTCCTCAGAGGAGGATTCAGAGACAGATTACCAGTCATATCCCCCCCCCCGAGGTGCATGCCCTAACTTGGCAGGGTTATGTTACTCATATCGTGCGTATGGTATCTTGCATTGCTATTTCATTTGCTTAGTTTAGACATGCTTTGTGTGAATGGCACATGTTTAGTGTCTAATTACCATATATGTGAATTATGCAATGCCATCTTGTTGCAAGACATTATATATGTGAATTATGCAATGTTATCTTGTTGCAACGCATTATGTATGTGAATTATGCAATGCCATGCTGTTTAGGCAAGCGTCATATATGTGAATTATATCATGCCATCCTTTTTTTGTATTTCTCATTGCTTTTTTCGACAATGTTTGTATATTCAACTGCTCTTCCTGTGCATTAGCCATTTGAATTGGTGATGGAGAAATCTGGAGTGAAAACAAGGTCTTCAGAGCAAACAATGCTACCTGCTGAAGCAGATATCTTGCTGGTTACATGTAGCTCTTCAGAGGAGGATTCAGAGGCAGATGACCTGTCCTATTATCCCCCTGAGGTGTATGCTCAAACTTGGCAGGGTTATATTACTCATATAATGCATATGTTGTATTCTAATGCTTATTTTTTACATCATATAGACAATATTGAATGCCATCTCCTTAGTTGACACATCATATATGCAATTTCCCTCTGCTCACTTCCTTAGTATATAAATCATATATTTGAATTATGTCATGCCATGATGTTTACATGGACAACATGTATCTGAATTATGGCATGCCAACCCATTTTCTAAAGACATAATATAGTTATATCATCTCATCCTGTTTACATAGTCATCATATTTTAAATTATATCATTCTATCCGTGAATTATATCATGCCATCATGTTTCCATCGACGGCATGTTTGTGATTTATGGCATGCCAACCATGTTAATAGACACATCGTATAGTTATATCATGTCATCCTGTTTACATAGTCATCATATTTTGAAGTATGTCATTCTATCCTGTTTAGTTAGCCATCATACATGTGAAATTGTGTCATGCTATCCTGTTTAATTAGCCATCATATATGTGAAATTATGTCCTGCTATTCTGTTTGCTTAGACAACATAAATGTGAATTATTTCATGCCATGTTTTCTTCCCTACTATCCATTGCACCTGTCTATCTTACAATGTCTGTACATTCAATTACTTTTCTTGTTTATCAGCCATTTCAATTGGAGGGAGTGATGGCAGTATCTGTGTTGAAAAAAGATCGTGCTACCTGTAGATGCAGATAGAACCACGGTTGTACTTGCCCAAGAATCAGCCCCACCACACATAACCCACACTCATACAGATGTACCCCTACCAAGTTGGACAGAGAACCAGCTACACCCCTTCTAACCCCAACCCCAGCAGATAGACACCCAATTCCCGTTGACACAGCACCGTCTCCACCACAGAGCACCCAAACACGAGCAGTTAGTAAGGCGACTACAGTGCACAAATCACGAGGACCACCACTCCGAACCCAAAGTCAATGCTTAAAGCAGAAGAAGAATTGTTCTCAGGTCAGGTTCCGTAGCTATGGTTCATACTACTTTGCTCTTGCATCATTGTATTTACTGATACCAACAAATTTCAAATTTGAAGGATGCAATTGAAACTCCAATGACGCAACAGGTATGTTTTAAACCTGTTTCTTCAACGTGTTTGGCTATTTGCTGTTGTAACTTGCTCTATCTTGATTTCAGTTTCAATTGAATAAACAGTTATGTTCTCATGCCATGAACATTACAAGTGTTGTTATTGCTATGTAGTTTCCCACACTTATATTCTGTCTATGCTGCTTTGTCTTAAATAGATATGGTTCGAACTATATCTATCTTGATTTGGCAACATAAACTAGAATGATATAGACCATACAGTGACCATACTACATAGATATATGTTTGTTTCATGCTGTTATCCTGTCCACCTTACTACTGAACTAGTTTACCAAAATGAGTTTCATATACTACATTGTAAACCTGAGATGTGTTTGTTTGTTTCTCTTTTAGAACGCGGATAAAATATAGGAGAAGAGTACCCCGTTATGCAATGGTAAAGGAAGTAATGCAGATAAGGTTCAAGATAGTGAGACATCCCTGTTGGTCTCCAAGAAAGCTGATAAAAACAATATTAAGGACACTGAGACAACCCCAAAGTCCTGTCTTGATGTAGTGTTCGAGTTACTGGCTACCACTGCTGGCACCAGCTCTTCGAACTCGTTGCCTGAATCAGTTTGGCTTCTTGAGTCTCAACTTCAAGTTGAAGACATTGATCAGGTGTTATGCGACAGGAAGCCGAAGGACTGAGGAAGTCCCTGTAGAATTCAGATGCATACTTTCTGGTGCAACAGCAAGCGCTAGAGGACTTAAGCGCCAAACAAGAGAAAGTCTATAAGCTTGCTAAGCATCTTTCCAGCATTATGGGTACCCAGGATATTGTTTCTTGAGCTCTTCTGAAGTGGTTTCAGTTTTGGACTTGTTTTGCTACGGCGTTTATATGCTGCTGTGTGCCCTATATTTGCACTACGGCGAACTTTGATGCCCAGTGGATGTAATATGTGTAATAGCCGTGATAGCCTAGTGTAAGTTCCTTGCTTATTTATTTCCTTGTTGTCTTTTTTATTTGTTTGCTTGTAGTCAGTGCAGTTCTTTTTCTGCGGTTTGCTAGTGGCTGCAATAACCTATTTTTTAAAACTAGGCCACAATAACCATGGGCTAATATTTACTATAGTGACACTGGACCTACGGGCCGTAGAAACAGTGGGCCTTCTACGGGTCGTATAAATAGTGGGCCTTCTACGGGACGTAGAAACAATGGGCCTTCTACGGGCCATAGAAACAATGGGCCTTCTACGGGCCGTATCAGCAATGGGCCTTATACGGGCCGTATGATCGATTGGCCAAACATGGGCCAAACAGACCGCACTCTGGCCGTAAACGGGCTAGAGTTGGAATCATCTGTTCATGGGCCGACCATAACGGGCCATCGTTAATAGGCCTTATTTGATGATGCCATGAAAACGGCCCAACGTTTAACGGACCACAAACGGGCCGACTGTAACCACGGGCTGAATTTGGCCCACAAGCAGAAGATGACAGTAATGAGCCGTAAGTAGACGAATGCTGGAAATGAGCCCAAGAATAAATGGGCTCTGAGAAGGCCGAAAGATAACATGGGCTAGAAATGGCCCAATGGAATGATGGGCCGTTAATGGGAATAAAGTGATACACTGTTCTATACGGGCCAGTTTCACCACGGGCCGTTAATGGGTGTAAAGTGATACACTGTTCATTACGGGCCAGTTTCACCACGGGTCATTAATAGGCCAAGAGTTACATAGGGCCTCATATGGGCCGAAAGACGTCATGGGCCATACATGGGCCAGAAGTGAAAACGGGCTGGAATCATATTGGATGGCCCAGATGACGCTACTAGGCCTAATTCGAATAGGGCGTAGCGGGCCTTGGGTTAGCGGGTTGTAAATGGGCTATATGCGAACAGGCCGTTAACAGGCTTTCCATGGGCCGGCCCGCCACCTTTTGACCAAGTCAAACGGGCCGGCCATTTCACACCAATGGGCCTCTGTTGGGCCATGCCACATGTCGACGTATCATAGGCGCCTTTTGTCCAATGAGTTGATGACATCTGTCCCAGCGATGAGCCGACACGTGTTTCCTCCAGCCAATGATGATTTTACACGTGGAAAATCCCCATTTGTCGCGGCTGTTAACGGGTTATCAGATCCAAAACCTGACCCGATAGCTTAACGGCGTTCCGTTACGGTGGATGCCACATGTTAGTCACCCTTGACGAAAGCACTTCTGTGACGCGCGACTTATCGTCATGGAAGTGGACACTTCCGTGATGATAATTTTGGTACTGTCATGGAACACTTCTACGATAGCACAGGTATGACTATCTTGATTCTCTCATAAATATTTCATGGATGTACATGCATGACAAAAAACGCGACCTACTGTGACAAACACGTATCATCACAGAAGTGTATTTTTTTTGTAGTGATTGTCTCGCACGCGTGAGCGGCGGAGAGGGACTGGGCCGCCGGGATAGCTAGGCCGGGTAGGTTTAGAATAGTTTTTTTCTCTAGAATTAAAGAAAATCAAATTAGGTCAATTACTTGATTCAAATAAAATTCTATAAAAATACCAGAATATTCAAATACAATATAATGAATAGTGAACATTTTCACAGTCCAAAATGCTTATAAAACAATTCATATAATATTTTCGTAAACTTTACTTTGACACTTATAAAATATTCCATAAAATATTATTGAACTCTAGAGAAAGATTCAAATAACATTTAAAGAATTTCCAACTATTGAAGGAGTCATGTTACCTTCTCTAGTAAAATTTATTTTTGAGATGGAATTAATTTAAATGTTCAACATCCAAATGAGAGAATATTCAATTATTCCCCAATATTATTCTTTGAGGAAGTCATGTCATCCTCTCTCATATTTAAATTGGAAACATTATGAATATTATCAAACCTAAAATATGATCCAAATGAAAATTGGGAAAGTCCTTTTATTCCCTCTCAATTTAATATTCATTTAAACTCCAAAAGTTTCAAATCCTTGTCAAAATTTACTAACATCAAGCAACACAAGCAAAGTTTTTTAATCAATCCAATTTAAGCAATAAACATTCCAAAATTCAAAATTTTGGGATGTTACACCAGTAGGGGGCACAAGCAAGTCTCCAATCTATCCACTTGCACAAAATAACAAACACTTGCACACAACGCAAAAAAGGGGTTATCAATCCCTTCACAGTCATGAACAAGAGTGAGGTATAATAGAGATAGGTAAAAAAGACAAAGAAAAAGGCAAATAAAGTAAATATAAATAAAGGGCAACAAGGTATCTTTGGGTTTTTTGGTTTATAGATCCAAAAATATATGATGGAAATAGACCCGGGGTCCATAGGTTTCACAAAGGCTTCTCTCTTGAAGATAGCATACGGTGGGTAAACAAATTACTGTTGAGAAATTGATAGAAAAGCACAAAGTTATGACAATATCTAAGGCAATGATCATTAATATAGGCATCATGTCCTTGTCAACTAGGCCAAAACGATTCTGCATCTACTACTATTACTCCACACATCAACCACTATCCAGCATACATCTAGATTATTAAGTTCATAAGAACGGACTAACGCTTTAAGTAAGATGACATGATGTAGAGGGATAAACTCAAGAAATAAGATATAAACCCCATCCTTTTATCCTTGATGGAAACAATACAATACGTGCCTCGCTACCCCTACTATGTCACTGGGTGAGGATACCGCAAGATTGAACCCAAAACTAAGCACCTCTCCCATTACAAAAAAAACCAATCTAGTGGGCCAAACCAAACCAAAATTTCAAAGAGAAATACAAAGATACTGAATCATGCATAAAAGAGTTCAAGAAAACTCAAATAATATTCATAGATAATCTGATCATAAAACCACAATTCATCGGATCTCGAAAACACTCTGCAAAAGAATATTACATTGGATAAAACTCCAAGAACATCGAGGAGAACATTGTATTGAAGATCAAAGAGAGAGAAGAATACATCTAGATACTAGCTATGTTCGCGTAGGTTTATGGTAAACTACTCACGCTTCATCAGAAGGGCATCAAGGTTGATGTAGAGGCCCTCCGTGATCGAATCCCCCTCTGACAGGTTGCCAGAAAAGGCCCCAAGATGGGATCTGATGGGAACAGAGGCTTGCGGGAGTGCAAATGTATTTTGGTGGATGCCTCTGATGGTTTGGGAATATTCGGGAATTTATAGTGCAAAGATTAGGGTTGGAAGACCTCCGAGGGCCCACAAGCCCTCATGGTGCGCCTGGCAAGCTTGTGACCTCCTTTGGAACATTCTAGCCCTCACTCCAAGTTCTTTAGATGTCTTCTGGTCCAAGAAAAATCATCGCAAAAGTTTTATTCCGTTTGGACTCCGTTTGATATTATTTTCTGTAAACTCAAAAACAAAGAAAAACAAAAACTGGCACTAGGCTCTAGGTTAATAGGTGAGTTCCAAAAATAATATAAAAATAGCATATTAATGCATATAAAACATCCGGAATAGATAATATAATAGCGTAGAATAATAAAAAATTATAGATACATTGGAGACGTATCACTTCATCACAGAAACTTGGTCAGGCCATCTCGGTGAGACCGGGATCCATTTCGGTTGCACCGAAGTATTAGGGTTTGCATGTGGCAGTGTATATAGTAATCTCAGTGGGTCCGGATGGGAGTGTTTCGGTGGGACCGATATCAACTTTAGGGTTTGGATAACATGGAAGTAGAGAAATATTTGGGGGTTTTTGAGCAATATCACTAAGCACTTGAGCAACTGAGTCACGATCAAAACCTCATCCCTTTTAATAGTATTGGCTTTCTAATGGACTCGATGTGATCTTCGATCACTTAACGAAAAATATAGTCTTGAAGCTTTGCCAATCGTTATCCTTTCTACGTTGAGGGGTCCAAATCCACTTGTCTTTGACATGCCAATCATTGATCTTCTCTAAAACCTATTATCAATGTGCATTAGATCAATGACATATATGTTTTTATTAATTACCAAACACCCAAGGATTAAATGCACTTTCAGTCTCCCCCTCTTTGGTACTTGATGACAACATATAGATCAAAACTTTGACAAAAGATATAATGAATGAAATACATTGTCTGCTTAAGAAGTATGTGATAAGCAAGACCTCCCTCTAAATTTGTGCATTATTAAAATTTTGCGTTTGAATGCAAATGCACAATTGATTAGGCTCATGGGTTACTCTTCCATGTCACATACATCTTGGTGGAGCGCTCAAAATGATAAGATTGCATTATAATAAGCACTCATCACCAATCAACTAAGTGAATGATCATACAAAGAGCATAAGAATGAATATCCAAACAAGCATAGCATTAAAGTACGGTATGATCAAGCACACGATAAAGTAGTCTCATACATGCATCAAGCAAAAGTAACTCCAAGTAGAAAGAATCTCTCAAAGAAACCAAACGATAAAAGAAAAAGCACTCTATCAAAGCCTAATGACCTATAGTAATTCTCCCCCTTTGGCAACAAGTGCCAAAAAGTTCGAAGAAGTATAGAGCTAAAGGTCGCTCTAGGGTTGATCTCGGGCAGCTCCTAGTGGTGAAGTCCTCTTATTTGCAGCGCTGGTGTGCGTAGACGTCGGAGTGGAGAGAAAACTGTCTGCGAAGATCTATGCTGAAGTCAGCTAGGCTGGAGGAGTGGATACGACATGAGGCAGTGAGGGGGCAACTGAAGTGCAGCAGTTGGAGCTAAAACTGTAGCTCTGGAGGTGACTGGTACTGCAGCTGATGTGGGTATCCACTAGAACTGAGTGGTCGTCAGAATGCCTTCACTTGAGTGCTCCCCAGCATAACTAGAAGACTGTGCCTTGACTTCATCCACATCATGCTTCAGGATCTCAACAGTGGTCTGAACCTCTGTAACCTTGCCATCCAGATCATGAATTTTAGTGTAAACTATCCTCTCAAGACTCTTTTGGTTCTGCGAGGTTGGCCAAACTCCGCTTGTGTCGCGCGCGATGGGTGGCGCGGCACCTATGGGGCCGCCGGGGACGGCCCCTTCGTGTGTTGATGAGGCGGGCGCCTGACAGAGAGCGGATCGAGCGTCTTGGCAGGCGAGAGGATTTTACCCAGCTTCGGGCCGCGATGGTCGCGTAAAACCCTACTGCTGCTTTGTGTTGTATTGCGCTCGGGGGCCCGGAGAGTAGCCACACCGAGCGTGAGAGTTGCCAAAGAGTCGAACCCCTCTCGTTGTGCATGGGCCTCCTTTTATAGGGCAGGGGTCACAAGCAGTGTCAGCGTAGGGTAGAGGGGTAAAATGTAAAAGAGGTGGTAGTTGGAGCAGTCTTGAGAACAGTCAGCTCAAGTTGCATTCTACCTACTTTTGACAGAGGGGGACAAGAGCATTAAATGCCCGTCGCCGTCGCCCCAAAAGCTCCCGCCCTTGCGTCTCCATTTGCCACGGCGATGGAGCCACCACCGTGGAGTGCCACCGCACCCCGCATGCAGCACAGCCACCCGCCACGCGTCTCTGGAGAAGGCTGAAGGCGACGCGTGGGCAGATGAGCTGGAGTGCGGGCACGCGTCGCAGCTCTCCCGGCAAGTACCTTGCCGGGGTCTTGATCTTGCCGGGCCCGGGAGCTTGTCGGGCTTGTAACTTGTCGCTCCCCGGGCCCTCGCCGGGACGCGCATAGCGTCGAGGCGTGTCTTCTGTGATGTGATCTTCTAGCTTCCCCGGCAAGCTCCTCTCGCCAGGACTTGCGTGGCGATGTAGTCTTGAGCACAGGAGCGGCCTTCCCGCAAGCTCCTCTTGCCGGGTCTTAACCTTCTGCCTTGTACACTTTGTTCTAGAATGGCTTGGAATGGGCGGAGATGGTCTCCGCAAGCATTTGGTGGATCTAGGCTGGGGGAGCTGCGGTGCCCGTGCACAAGTTGGGTCTTGAGGTACCCCTACCTTAATACACCGACAGAGCCCCGGCTGGGCCATACAGGGTGCCGAAGCGCTGTTGGGCCAGGCCAAAGGCAGTCTGCAGGCACGAGGCCCATGGCGCGCCGACTCCACTTCCGCCTCTGCCGCCCTCTCGTGCAACAACCGCAGCGTCGATTCTTGGCGTCGTGGGATGGGGCGTGCCCACGTCCTTCAATGAGGAGGCGGAACGCCCCCATTTCCCCATAAAAGCAGAGGAAGCGGCGTGCTTCCCTCCATCGCTTTCATTGCTTCTTCTTCTTCCTCCGAAAAACCCTCCTTGCGCCCGCCCGCATCTCCTCCGCCGCTTCTTGCGTCCATGGCGTCGTCGGGTTCTTCGTCCTCCTCCCTCGCCGCCTCGCCATGGCTCAAAACCAGGAAGGGAAGGAGAAGGCGGAGAATACCAGAAGGAGAAGTCCGAGCAGGCGAAGAGCTCGCCCGGATCACGGAGGGAGAACGTCGTCTTTCCTCCATGGCTCGGCGTGGAAGAACTCTGGGGCAAGTATTTCCTGTTACGGGCCAAGAGGACCTCGGCGCATCCTCGGACCGAGCCCATCCGGCCGCCACCATGGACCACTATCCCGTGGGTATTATTTCTTCGACCTTCTTCCACTGCGGCCTTTGTCCTCCTTTCTCTGAATTTTTCTGCGATATTATGAACACATATGGCTTCCACCTTCTTGATTTCACCCCAACGCCGTCCTCACAATGGCGGTTTCGCTTTATGTGCGAAAACTTCATAGGGATATACCCAAACGTAGCTCTGTTCAGGCATTTCTTTACCCCGAGAGCAGAGCCCGGCTCCCCCCTCTCCGGAGGGATTTCTTGGGTTTTCCGTCTGAACTTGAAGAAGTCGTACTTGCCGGGGGAACTCCGCATCAAGTGGGACGAGTGGCGCGCGGATTGGTGCTGGATCGTCGAAGACGAGCCGCAGTCCTTCACTGCGCCGCGCACAACGCCCGTTGCGCGCGGCAGAGATTGGAGTGAGGTGGATTCGGACGATATCAAACTCGATGTTGCCCTCATCCGGATCCTTCGTCTCCGACAAGCGGGGCTGTCCATTGCAGCGGTAGGCGCGGACTTCCTCCGCCGCCGCATCGCCCCTCTCCAGGACAGGAAAAGGCCGGCCTGGGAGTATGGCGGCGCAGGGGATATAATGAGGCTGCGCACCGGGCTAAATTTCAACTTCACGACGCTGGAGCTGAGGGGATGGTCAGGAGCTCTTCAACACGACCGGCCCATCCAGAGTGGTTCGAGCTCCCCGGGTGTGGTGCCCCTCTGCAACAACTCAGCGCGGGATCGTCTCCTCGCCATGATGCCCGCGTGACTCACACGGCGTGGAGCGATCATGGATTCCGCTAGAGCCATCGGACATCCTCGACTTCTTGACACCCTTGAGGTGGCGAAGAACAAGGCAGATCCGGGTGCGACACGAGACACCACGGACGAGGAGCTTGCGTACATAGCTTCTCGGGCCGAAGAGGCCGCCGCAGCCGCGGCGGCGGGGAAGTTCGGTTGTACGCCCGAGGAGGCGGAGGCTGCGGAGGAGTCCTACCAAACGGAGGCAGCGGAGATCTGCAGACTGCTGCAACTTCCTCCCGGCACGCTCGCCGGGGTCCCCTCTCTGAGGCACTCAGGGATCCATGGAATCGCGGCCGAGGTTGCGGCAAGGGGTGGCGCCGCCGGAGGGAGCCGAGGCGCCGCAGGGAGCGGAGACGCCAGAGAAAAGGGTCGCAGCGCAGAGCGCTGAGTCGGAGAGCCGGCCGGCGAGGTGGAGGGAGGATGCCACGGTCGCCGAGGATGCCGGCGGTCCACGGACCTTCTGACGACGACCTCTCCTCGTCGTCGGAGACCTCCCGCCAGGCGAGCCCTGCGTTCTCCGCCGAGCGCCTCCAAAGGCAGCAGCAGAGGCAAATCACGCAAGCCCCCGGCAACTACCAGCTCACCGGCAGCGCAAGCTTCGGAGTCGAGCAGGCCGGGGCGACCAGCGCACCAGATATGGCGGAGGCGACCAGCCAAGAGCCACAGCAAAGGCGCCCGCAGGTCGGCGCCGAGCGGTCGAGGTCTTCACGGAGGGGGGGCGGCTCGTCCGCTTCTCTGGTCCCGCCACCACGGGGCCGGGTTTCGCAACCCGGGCCCGGGACCGCCAAGCGCCCAAGAGGCCTTCGCCTCTGCTCCTCGCGCCCGGCGCAACTCAGGTGCGATATGATTTTTCTGCCTTGGCGAGGGCGACGAGGAAGAACAGGAGTGAGTACCCGAAATCTTCATCTTTTTTAAATTTCGTCTTGATTGTTGTTGAGGCTGATCTTGTTTCTGTGCTGATGTCAGGACCTTGACTGAGCGGGCGGCGAAGAGAGCCAAGGTGCCCGTGGTCGAGGTCACGGACGACTCGCCCGTCGAGGTGACCGGGGAAGCGCCGGAGGCAAGCTTGCCGGACCCGAGCGCCGTCCCGAGGAGCAGCCCCCAGCGCAGCCCCCAGCGTAAGTCTGGGTCCCGCATCTTCGCTTGCCGGGTGCGTCCGAAAGCTTCATCTTATTCCAATATCTTGATGTGTTTGTCTTGACTTGCGCAGAAACGGAGCTGCAGCGACAGGAGGAGCATCCGGAGGTCGCCCTCGAGGAGCGTGCAGTCCTCCATCCCGCCAAGGCTGGACTCCCGGCAAGGGAGGCGTTCCGCCAAGGGCGGGTACCCCGCCAAGGGCGAGTAGCCCGACGAGGGCGGCTACTCCGGCAAGGGATGGTTCCCCGGCAAGAGAGCCCGCCGCTGAAGATGTCCACCAAGGTAAGTTCTGCAACTTTGTTTTCTTGTCGTTGCCTCTTTTCGAATAGTTGCTTGAACTGCTTTTGCTTTTCTTTCTTCTTCAAGATCCTCCTCCTCCCCGGCGGATGGAGACGGAGTCGTCGGCGAGGAGGAGGAGGGCGTGCGGTGGCGGCGACAACGCCCTGTCGTCGAGGACGCGGCAGAGCCGCCGAGCCACATGTGCGAGATCGCCTCGGCGCAGATCAGCGGCCGGAGAGGGGACGGCGACCGCACCACTGGCCCGGAGGCTGCGGGAGGCGTCAAGTGTCGCGCCGATCGCCGACCCTTCCGCGGAGAAAAACGGCCCGCTACTACTTGAAGCCCCAGCGGCGTCTTCATCCGAGATGCCGTGGGGTTCCTCGTCGCGGGCTCCCGCGGAGGGCGAGGCCTTCGACGGGGAGATCCTCACCTCCGCATGTTTGAAAGTCGTTGAGGGGCCCGGCGGGAGCGGCGGGTCTGATGAGGAGAAGCTGCTTCACCAGCTCCTGGCCCTTTACCGGGCAGACGGTAGCTTCGCTTCCGGGAGGCCCTGCCGCCAAGGCCGCCGAGGAGATGGAGAAGCGCTGGCGGAACTCCGCGCCATAATCAGGCTGCTCTCCGCGAGTGGCGGAGCGTGAGCAGCTCGCCGGGCGGTATGAAGAGTGGCTGCTGGAGAAAGCCGAGGCGAAGAGCAGCGGCGGCTCGCGGAGTAGAGCTGTCGGCGAGAAGGAGAGCTCAACCAGCGAAGGTTGCCCTCGGCGCCCACGAGGAAGACCTTGCCGTTCGGAGCAAGCCCTTGGCGGGGAATTGAAGGAAGCGAAAGACGCCGCGGTGGCCGCGGAGGCCGCCAAGGAAGATCTTGCCGCCAAGGTCGCGCAACTGGAGGAGCTGTTGAAGGTGGACTCGGAGAAGATCGCCTCGCTCAACACGGAGCGAGAAATACACCCACACCAACTCGAGCTCAGTAGCGTCTTGCTGAGAAGGGCGACGAGCTGAAGGTCGCCAAGGATTCCGTCGAGGATCTTGAGCAGAAAATTTCTGTTGAAAGACTCGCTCGGCGCTGCGGAACGAAACCAGGTGAAGGAGGAGCTCCGCGAGAGCGATCCTTAGTGGCTGGTGCCAACCATGCGCCGAGGACTTCCGCCGCATTGTTGAGATATGGACCAAGACTTGGTGTCTTCAAGTCCGCCATTGACCAGAGCTGCTGGCTGAAGCTGGAGCATCTCATCTACTCCCGGACCCAAACCTCGCTCCAGCGTAAGCTCAGCCTCTTCTTGAAGTCGCGCCAGCTCTTGCAAATCTGCGAAGAAGAAGATCCCAGCAGCTCACGAGGAGGCGCCCGGTGTCTTGCAGGAACCATGGAGCGCGTGTTGACGAAGATCGTATACCGCAACCCCGGTATGAACCTTTCCAACGTCCTCCGCAGCTTGCCGGCCGACGCGGACATGGAGGCCCTGAAGGAGCAGGTCGCCCACATCATTGCCAAAGTGAACAAGATCCCGAGGATGGAGGGCGACCGTGTAGACTAGGCCTCTTTTATCCTTATTTCCTTTTGTTGCTGCACAGGTCACTACGAACTTATTAGTCATCGCGACAAGTTTCTCTTTGTAAGATACTACCTTTATTCTCGATCGGCGAGATGCGGTGTCATTCCCTTGCCTTGATCCTCAACCGCGCGCTTTAACTTTATGCTTCTAGGAGTTTTGCGGCAAGGAGCCCTTGCATGATCTTGAGTGTCAAACTCGAAGCAGCCCGCAAGCCAAGGACTTCACGGCAAGCAACCTCGCCATGGCTTGCCGCGACGCACCTAGCTTGCTGGGCGGGCTCGAAAGCGAAACAAGGGCGCAACACTTTGTCGCGGCTCCGCTTAAATCGTTGAGCACGCTCGAAAACAAGATGAGGCGCGGCTATCCACGGGTAGGTTCCTCCGAGCACAAGTTTTCCATACGAAGCGTGGTTGTTCAAGGAAGGCAACTTAAAAATTTAAAACTTTGAGCTGCTCTCCGTCGAGCTTCTCTTCCTTGGACAGCACTTGGTTCATCCTCCACTTCCTTCCCCGGCAAACTTGTGCGAGGAATGTTTCTTTTGCTAAAGAGACAAGGAAAGAGAAGAAGGAAAAGCGGATGGCCTTCGGCGTGCTATCGCTTGCGGATATGCGTGCCGTTCGAAAGATGCCAAATAACTCATGCAAATAGCAAAGAAGAGCATGGGAAAAGGCAAATAGCAAGAACACGGAAACTTTATTGCTGCAGAAGTCTGCGCGGCTTTGTACAAAGGGTTACATGCAACTGCGGCAAAGCTTTTGTACAAAAGGTGGTTCTGGGGCGGATCACGGCAACCGCGCCTTCTGGGTAAAACTTGCGAAGATGCTCTATGTTCGGGAGTTACTCAGCGGCAAGCCTTCTTGGTCTCGGCCGGACAGCGCCGGGCCTCGTGACTTGTCTCACCCGATAAGGGCCTTCCCACTTCAGCGTCAACTTGTTGGAATTCTTGGCGGACTGAACACGCCAAGAACAAGGTCGCCTTCCTCGAGACTCTGGCCTTGACCTTGCGGCTATGGTAGCGGCGCAAGGCTTCTTGGTATCGAGCAGCTCGTCTGACAGCACAGAGCGTCCCCCTCGAGGAGCAATCGTCATCTTATCGCGATTGCTCTTGCTCAAGCTCATCGTGGCGAGCACTCGAGGAGATCCGTATCACGAGTTCCGTGGGGAGAAGCTGCTTCGCTCCATAGACTAGAGCAAAGGGTGTATGTCCGTTGGCTCGATTTGGTGTCGTTCGATTGACCAAAGAACCGCCGGCAGCTCCTCTATCAATTTCTTCCGCACTTGCGCAGCTGTCGAAAGTTCTTGTTTTGAGTCCGCGCAACACTTCAGCATTGGCCCTTTCGCTTGACCGTTGCTCCTTGGGTGAGCAGCGAGCGAAACAGACCTTTGGCGCCAAGGTCTTGGGCGTGTGCATGAAGGTGCGGCTAGTGAATTGTGTACCGTTATCGGTGATAATCCGGTTAGGGATCGAAGCGGCACACAATCGACGAAGAACTTGACCGCTGGTTGTCTTTGTCACCTTTCTCATGGCTCCACTTACGGCCACTTTGTGAACTTGTCGATTGCTACGTACAAGTACTCAAAGCCCCGACAACAGACGGGGAAAGGGCCAGGATATCGAGCCCCAGGACCGAAGGGCGAGGATAAAGGGATGGTTTGGAGAGCTTGAGCTGGTGATGGATTTGCTTTGCATGGGCAGCACGCTTCACACTTGGTTACTAGTGCGTTGCATCTTGGAGGGCTTCTTGCCAAAGAACCCTTCTTGGGAAAGCTTTCGGCAAGCGCCCTTAACGCCAATGTGGTGGCCGCAGATGCCTCCGTGTATCTCCGCCAACAGCTTTTGTCCGTCTTCCCTGGAGATGCACTTCAATCTGACACCATTAAGCCTTCTTCTGTATAGTTCGTTGTCCACGAACTGGTACATACTCGACTGTCTGGTTACCCTTTCTATTTCTTCAGGGTCGTCGGGAAGTTCTCGGTTTGCGAGAAGCAGACGATCTGCTGCGCCCATGCCGGAGCTTGGGGCTCGGCAGCAAGGACTAAAGGCATGAGGGCGCTGCGGGAACCTCGGCTTCTCTGGCAAAGATCCACAGCTCTGCGGGCTGAAGGTCCCGGCAAGCTTCTTTGGGGCAAGGCTTGTCGGGAACACTTGCTTTGATTGCACAAATTCGAGGATCGGCGAGGAGCAAACTGTTTCTCGGCGTTACGACCGTTGGCCTTGGGGACCTTGGCGGCGGTCTCGGGGAGATCCGCCCGGCAAATAGTCGCGGAAACCAACTTTCTTTTCTTGGACTGCCCAATTGATGGTGTGACGGATGGTTGAGTCAGCTTGAGCAAAAGGTCCTGGTTCCCGAGTAACTTCATAGAAGCACACTTTGAAAGGCCATCTGCGGTTTCATTACGAGCCCTCGGAATGTGCTCCATCTGCAGGCCTTCAAAGTGCTCTTCAACTTCCTCACCTCATCTACATAAGCTTCCATCAAAGGGCTCTGATAGCTCTTGTTTACTTGCGGACCACCAGGCGAGAATCTCCCGACAATCAACTTCTTGATCCCAAGTTCGCCGCAATCCACGAGGCGGCAAGCAAACCTTCATATTCGGCCGTGTTGTTTGTCGCTTGCTCTCTTGGGAAGTGCATCTGGATGGCGTACTTGAGGTGCTCTCCGGTGGGTGCAATGAGTACAACGCCGGCCCGCGCCTTGCAGCGTAGAAGGCACCATCAAAGTACATGACCCATTCGCTCGTTGCTTCTTATGCGGGTGTACTTGTTTCTTGCACTTAAATCGTCGGTGTTGGGGTCCATTCGCTATAAATTCTGCCAAAGCCCGGCTCTGTATGGTTGAAGTACTTTCAAACTTGAGTCAAAGCTCGACAACTCTAGTGCCCACTCAGCGATCCTGCTTGTTGCCTCCGGGTTATGCAATATTCTTTTCGTTGAGGCGAGTGACCACCGTTATTTCATGTGCACGGAAGTAATGGCGCAGCTTTCTCGAGGCCATGAGGAGGCCGAAAAGCAACTTTTGTACCCCGTGAGTATCTTGATCTAGCTCCTGGAGAAGGGAGCTTACAAAACTCTATTGGCTCTGCACCATTTTTTCCGCACCTCATCCTGTTCTGTGAGATTTGTCCTTGTCGGGGCGGAGCTTGCAGGAGCAGTACCACTTGTCATTGGATTCACTTGCGGAGATGTAGCTTCCTCGTCGGACTCCTCTCCACTACCAGTAGCACTAACCACTTGGTTGGTTGCCGCTAGGTACTGCGACAACTTCTCCTGTGGTTTAGGTGCGACAAGTATTGGAGTGGAGGACAGTAACGCGTTTCAAGTCTTGCAGCCATTGTCTCCGCTCAGGAGTCCACTTCATGGGCCCCGCCTTCTTCAAGATTTTGAAGAAGGGCGAGCCTTCAGCCAGAGACTTTGAAATGAATCTACCGAGGGCAGCCACACAACCCGCCGAGCCTTGACATCCTTGACCCGCTTTGGGGCTTGGATCGCTCAATGGCTTTAATCTTGTCGGGTTTGGCTTGATCCCTCTCTGCGACACAAAGAACCCGAGAAGCTTGCGGAGGAACCCCAAAGACGCACTTCTCGGGGTTCAATTTTAAGCGTATCCTGCGCGAGGTTCGGAATGTCTCTTCCAAATCTTGAATCGGTGTATCCTTGCTCTTGCTCTTCACCACGATGTCATCCATGTAGCTTCTACATTTACGTGGATCGTGGCTCAAAAGCGATATACACTACCCTTGCAAACGTTGACCTGCATTCTTGGTCCAAATGGCATGCGTATAAAGCAATAGGTGCCGCATGGAGTGATAAACGCGATCTTCTCTTAAATCCTCTTTGGCCATGAAGATCTGGTGATAGCTCGAGTATGCATCAAGAAAGCGAGTAGCTCACATCCGCGATGGAGTCAACAATCGGTCGATGCGCGGCAAGGAAATGGATCCTTGGGACATGCTTTATTCACGTCGGTGAAGTCTATACACGTCTCCATTTCCCATTAGCCTTACGCACGGCGGTGGGTTTGCTAACCACGTTGGATGGATCACACCCCTGACCAGGCCTGCTGCTTCTAGCTTCTTGATTTCTTCGTTGATGAACTCTTGGCGCTCCACGGCTTGCTTCCTTACTTTTTGCTTGACGGGCCGCGCATGGGGGCAAACGGCAAGCTTGTGCTCAATTACCTTCACAGGAACACGGGGATGTCGGATGGTTGCCATGCAAACACATCGACATTCGCCCAGAAAGCAACGGCGCTTTCCTATTTGTCAAGCGTGGCAATCGATAGTGAAGGTACCACCAGTGCCGTCCTCCTTGGCGGACACCTTCTTGGTCGCCGCGAGCAGCCATTCCCTTTTAGCCTTGCGGTGGAGCTCGGCGGGCGTCGTCGGCAACAACGCAACACTCGAAGGGTGCTGTTGCGGAATGGGTCGGGCGCTTGCGGACTTGGTCTTCGCCTTCTTTCTCACAGGAGCTTCAGCGGCAAGTGCATCCTTGCCGGCCGCTGCTGCCGCTTCCGGTAGATCTTGTCGGTGCGAGATAAGCGCGTCTTTCTTGTCCTTGTGGGCGGTGATGACGCTTATCGGCCCGGCATCTTGAGCACGTTATGGCGTAATGGGAGGCTGCCATGAACTTGGCGAGAAGCGGGGCGGCCGAGTATCCGTTGTATGGCAACGGAATATCGGCGACGTCGAAAGTGGCCTTCGGTCCTGAAATTGATCTCCCCGCCAAAGGTCACCGGCAAGGTGATCTTTCCCTTAGGCTTGCTCCTTCCCGGGTTGATTCCTTGGAAGGAACCGGTCTCTTCGAGCTCGCCATCTGGGATTTGGAGTTTCTTGATCACAGCGGAGGAGATCAAGTTCAGCCCGGCCCCGCCGTCAACCAACATCTTGGTGACCTTGAGGTTGCGGATGGTGGGTGAGACCAGCATCGGCAAACACCCGACCGCGGTGGTGCGGTCGGGTGATCCTCAAGATCAAAAATGACGGGCGTCTTTGGACCATTTGAGGAGCCTCGCGACTCCATGGACGGCTCTCTGTATTCACCTCACGTGCCTTGCTTTAGTTGGCGGTGGGAGGTGTGTAACGAGCGCCACCGTCGGCGCTTTGGGACCTCCGTGGCCTACGGAACTCCTGTTCACCGTCATCCTCATCCTCCACGTCCTCGTCGCCGTCCTCTTCATCCTTGTCGCGGCTCCGAGAAGGTCGATCACATTATCGCCGCTTGGCCTTGCCGGGGTCCTCCCGACCAGCGAGCGGCCGCTTCTTGCTCGGTTCTCCCCGCCACCTTGGGCCCTTTCCTTGTCGCGTCTCTCGTACTCAGCTTTTGCTGCTTTCGGCGAGGTAGTCGGCGCTTGCGATTGTAAAGGTCGTGGCCCTTGGTGCGGTGGATTATGCAAGATCGCTTGCAGGGCCGCCGCTTGTCGGTTGCCGCCACAGGGCAAGCTCCTTGCGGAGTTGCCAGCTGTGTTTGCTTGGCGGGAGCTTCCTTGCGGACTTTTCGACGGCAAGCACCTGTTCCTTGTTCTTCTTGAAAGTTCTGCCGCGGCGCTTCTTTGCCGGGCGTCATCGAGTCGCTCCCTCCTGCGCCAAAGATCCTCCCGAGGAGCCTCCTCCCTCTTCCGCGTGCACATTTGTCGGCCCGAGCATAAAGCTCGTGACATCCCGGATCTTGGTCATCGCCATTTCTTCACGCATGCGACGGTTCGCGCGCGTTACGGTGGAACGACCGATAACCGCGCAGGGTGGGCGTCGAGGATGTTGTCTTTGCCGCAGCGCTGGCGTTGGATGTACTTGCGCAGGGGCTCTCCTTCATACGGGCGGGATGTGGAATCACTCACGGCCGTGGGGTTTGTGACCGCCGTGAAGGCGCCAACAAACTGGTGGCAAAGATCCGCCCGAGAAGAAATGGAGCCCTCCGGCAAGTGCATAAGCCAAGAACGAGCGTTCGGCCTAAGCACGAGCGGAAGTGGTTCGCCAAAATCTTCTCGTCGCGCCCGGCAGCTCGCACGGCGATGGTGTAGACGCTGAGGAACTCCGAGGGGTGCGTCTTGCCGTCGTACTTCTCCGGCACGTCGGGCTTGAAATTCTTCATGCTGGGCCACCGACGCGCCCGCAGCTCACGGGTGAACGCAGGCAGCTCGCCGCGTCTGCAAGAAGTCGCGCTCGCGCCGGGCGACGCGTCGACAATGCTCCCAGCCCTCTGGTCTGATTGTCGCCGAGTCTCCCGGCGGCGCTCGATCGTGGTTCGAGCGTCTTCTTGTCGCCGCTCGTCGAGGACCTGGCGTTGATCCCGACGAGCCCGCGGGTCCGACGATGCCGTGGAACCGTCGTCGGCGTTATTCCGGCGGGGCGGTGTCTTTCGTTTCCGCGGCGGGGAGTGCACGGTAGTTGCGCCCCCGGCGGTCTTGTCGCCACCGGCCTTTGTCTTCTCGGCTTGCCGCGGCCGTGAGGCTGCAGGCTGCTGTTGACGATCGTTGTTGGCGGCGACGAGGCTCTCGATGGTAGCCTCCGATCCTCGACCTTATCCGCCGCGGGGAAGTCGAGAGCATTTGCGCTCTTGTGGCGCTTCGCGGAGTGGAGGGAAGCGGGAGCGGCGGTGCGAGGAGCGGACGCGCCGGGCTTCTAACGATGTTAGAAGGAGCAGGTCCTCCGGCACCGCCGCTTTGCCGTGTCGGGCGGGGTTGGAACATCCCGCGAGCCTCGCGCGCCCTTGTTCCAGCAGACGGATACCACCTCCGTGGTATGGCGCTGCTGGGTCGTCGTGGCGCCGAGATGGGCGCGGATCTCACGGAGGCCGGGCGTGGTCCTCCGCTCATCCCTGATCTGGTGACGCGCGCGGCGCCCTATGGCGTCCATCCTTCCATCGGCGTCTCCCGCCCACCGTTGGCTCGGTGGCGGTGGAGAAGACGGAGATGGTCTGCGACCCTCGAAGCTCGTCTTGAGGCCATGGCGCCGTTGTTGATGAAGCCCGATTTAAACGGAGAGGTTGATGAAGAACGCAGCGCGCGAACGCCGAATCAGTCCGCACAACCTCGACGCCCTACCTACGGCGCGCCAAAGATGTCATGTGCGATGGTGGCGCGGCACCTATGGGGCCGCCGGGGCGGCCGCCGTGTGTTCGATGCGAGGCGGGCGCGACAGAGAGCGGATCGAGGCGTCTTGCAGGCGAGGAGGATTTTACCCAGCCGGGCGCGATGGTCGCGTAAACCCTCTTGCTGCTTTGTGTTGTATTGCGCCGGGAGCCCGGAGAGTAGCCACACCGAGCGTGAGAGTTGCCAAGAGTCGAACCCCCTCGTTGTGCATGGGCCTCCTTTATAGGGCAAGGGTCACCGACAGTGTCAACGTGGGGTAGAGGGGTAAAATGTAAAAGAGGTGGTAGTTGGAGCAGTCGGGAGCAAGTCGGCTACAAATGCATTCTACCTACTTTTGACAGAGGGGACAAGAGCATTAAATGCCGTCGCCGTCGCCCAAAAGCTCCCGCCCTTGCGTCTCCATTTGCCACGGCGATGGAGCCACCACCGTGGAGTGCCACCGCACCTGCATGCAGCCAGACCACCGCCCGCCACGCGTCTCGGAGAAGGCTGAAGGCGACGCGTGGGCGAGATGAGCTGGAGTGCGAACGCTGCGTCGCAGCTCTCCCGGCAAGTACCTTGCCGGGGTCTTGATCTTGCCGGGCCCGGGAGCTTGTCGGGCTTGTAACTTGTCGCTCCCCGGGCCCTCGCCGGGACGCGCATAGCGTCGAGGCGTGTCTTCTGTGATGTGATCTTCTAGCTTCCCCGGCAAGCTCCTCTCGCCAGGGACTTGCGTAAGCGATGTAGTCTTGAGCCTGGAACGGCCTTCCCGGCAAGCTCCTCTTGCCGGGGTCTTAACCTTCTGCCTTGTACACTTTGTTCTAGAATGGCTTGGAATGGAGCGGAGATGGTCTCCGGCAAGCATTTGGTGGATCTAGCTGGGGGGGAGCTGCGGCTGCCCGTGCACAAGTTGGGGTACTGAGGTACCCCCTACCTTAGTACACCGACAGCTTGATCCTTTGAGTAACTTGAATGAGACAAAGCATTTGGTCGGTCTTGGTTTTAAGCACTAGAGCTGAGGGAGCACTAGGTCATGTAGTTCTTGCAGCCTCTGCCTCTGTCTGTGTTGTGGCAAAGGTAGGATGGTTGGATCCATCGTTACCATGTTATCCTCGAACTCAAGCCGTAGCGGCATATAGTCATGATCTAGCAGAAAATACTTGTTTGCACCCTTCAAGTTAATGAGTATTTGAATGTGCAGGGCAAAACCACAAGATCACTTATGGTCAGGAGCTATCCTCTTGACGGTTTCCACCATAAGATCATGACTTTGAATTTCTCATGTTGGTCAATGTGATGTAGCATATTGATGGAGTGACCATGAATCAACTTCTCATCGCCTGGCTTGAGCATCATTGTATGCCTCATGAAGGTGTTGGAGGTAGCAAGACCTGCCAACAAGTGATAAACTGAGCCAAGCTTATGAGAGTCCTTGGACTTCTCAGGAATCTTAGTGTACATGTTAGCCATGGAATCGTGGTCCGTCTTTGGCTTAGCATACACATCGATATCATTCTCATCAGCTTCACGCACACCCAACAATGTGGCCCACTTAACTACACTAGACTGGTACCTGACACCTTCGGTCATCCAGACTATTCTTCCATTCGGATAGAAGTGAGATGTCGAGTAAAATTGCATGATCATCTCATCGTTCCATGCAGCCAGTTCTTCCCAATGAACTCATCAATACCGATGGTCATGAAGTCCTTATGAACGTGGGGAAGTGATACTCATGCTTCTCAATGTACTTACAATCCACCCTATCGTGGAATTGTCACGTCAGATGTCCTAGTGAAAGGACTTAGTCGTGGAGCCATCGCAACTAGGAAGCTTGAAGGGGTTAATCAGGACAAGAGACACGAGAGGTTTATACTAGTTCGGCCCCTTGTGATGAAGGTAAAAGCCTACGTCTACTTGTGATTGGGATTATATATGTCTCGATAACCAGGGAGCAAATTGCTTGACCTAGCTCTCGAGTTGTTGTTTCGTATCTTGAACCGCCACTGGGTCGTCCCTTTATATACTAGGGTTGATGCCCAGCGGCTCTACAGAGTCCCGGCCGGTTTATAGACTGTATCTGGCTCGGTCTCTTAATACTTTTTGCCTTACAGTACAAGTTACATGAATAAGGCGGTTTAACACTGCGGGCCTTAAGTCTCCTCTAGGCCTTTGGGCCTTTACTAAACCACCGTCTTCAACCTTGAGCTTTGGCCTTCAAGAATGCTTATAGGTATAACCCGGCTCCTTCTGGCGGGTCATACCTAGTACTTATATCCCCAACATTAGGCCCCAGACAGATTTGAACTGGTTCATGTCAGTCTTAAATACTTAAGAGAAGTCTTCTGCTCCTTACTTAAGAAAGTTCGTGTAACCCGCCATGACATCACCCTTCAGATTTGTGGTAACCCGCCATGACGTCACCTATTATAAATGCGTGCATTGTCCAACATATCCTAACGGATCTCTGTCTTTATGACCATCCGAAAATCGAGGCGCCCTTGTAGCTGGATAAATTTATTTTTTCGGCCTCCTTGTTTTTGGTGCCCACTTAATAGCCCCGACTAGGCCTCTTTTCCATTCTCCGTTCACATCTTCTTCCTCTCGCCCCATCTACCACTGGAGCTCCGCCGCCGTCGCCACTGCGCCCTTCGTTCTCGTCGAGCTTTGGCCACTGCATCACCCTGACCTTGACCAGAGAACGGCGGCGCTATTCCTCCGCAGATCCCCCGCAGTAAGTGTTTCCCTTTCCGCGCCTTAGATCTGCATTAGGGTTATCGTGTTCTTCTGCACAGACATAGTTCATCCGAGCTCTTGCTCTTTTTCCTTGCCACGGCGTTGCCTGATCCAAAGAACCCCATGAATCTGATGCGGTTCATGCTCCGCATTCATTTTGATTAGCAATGGACCTCCTTTCCTTTTAAGAAAATCTCACCGTATCATATGAACTTCTCTGCGTCCTGTTTTTAGGTCTAGTAATTTTTCTTTTCTAAACCTTTGTTTGATCGAAAATAATTACCGCAAACTGTGAAACTTGTTTGTCCTACACTTAGGAAAAATCCATAACTTATTAGACTTGCCAGTCACGGTGGCTCAGATTGCCGGCATAAAGAAGTAATACCATGGCGGCTTAAGTAACCCGGATGTACTATCCTTATACCATTAGGCCCCTTAATAAGTCGCCATATTACATTCCACTAATATTTTTATCATGTACGGCTTAAATTTGAACCGGCCCTGTTATTTTGTATTTAGGCTTTCAAACATAATGGCGCCCAAGGCACCTACCTCTTGCAACTGGGTGAAATCCATTGTCACTGACAGCACGTTAGATGACTTCGTGAAAACCGGCTATCTGCCAAAGAAAGAAGTCATGCCTTACTATCCTCCAAACCCGGATGAAGAAATCCCTCAACCCAAAGATGGAGAGGTGGTTTTCTTTACAGATCATATGAACCGGGGTTTTACTCCTCCCGGTTCAAAAAATTTCAGAGATGTGCTGAAGTTTTTTGACCTTCACCCACAAGACATTGGACCCAATTCCGTGTCTAACATCTGCAATTTCCAAGTGTTCAGCGAAGTTTATCTTGGTAAAGAACCCAATTTACTGCTTTTCAGAGATCAGTTCTACTTGAACCGCCAGACAGAGTGTGCCAGTGTTCAGAGTTTGGAACTTGGTGGGGTTTCAATTCAGCGCCACAGGGATCCGATTTTTCCCTACGCCAACCCACCAAGTCATCCAAAAGATTGGAACATGACGTGGTTCTACTGCAAGGATACCTCCCCG
The DNA here is from genome assembly GCA_021437245.1 of Aegilops speltoides. Lineage (NCBI taxonomy): Eukaryota > Viridiplantae > Streptophyta > Magnoliopsida > Poales > Poaceae > Aegilops > Aegilops speltoides. Next base: position 203,602,135 of record CM038143.1, read on the forward strand.
GCTGACGAGAATCCTCTGCCCGGCTTTCGTGCCCTTCGTCTTGACACCAATCATCATTTGCCCGACAAGATTACTGCCGCAGAACGTAGATCCCTCTCTCCTACTCTGGCCAAGATCAAAGCTCTATTGGGGAATGGGTTGACGGGCGTTGACCTAGTTCGAGTCTGGCTTGCCTGGCGAGTTATCCCATTGAGCCGCCGTACCGTCTTAATGTGTGAATATACTGGCGCCAAGAATGACCCCCTGCACCATAGCCCTGACGACTTACTTTCTCATGTTGTTGATGACATGACCAAATCACTTCTCAACGAGAGTCTGGCGGATTGTGGCAGAGTGGGTCTAGCCCCGTTCTGCAAGGATAACCCGGCTCCAAAGGTAAAACACCCATATACAATGTTTATCTTATACTCTTAATGCTTCACCCAGACTCATAATATACTTAATCCTTGCAGGCGGGTGATAAATTTTGGACAGTTAAATATGATCATGAAGCAGCCAAGAAAGCCAGGAAAGAAAAGAAAGCCGCCAGGAAAGAAGCTGCCAAAAGGAAGGGCAAGAAAGCTACTACTTCCAACTTGCTTCGGCTGGCAGATTCTTCTGAGTCAGAAGTAGCCCTTGACTCCCTTGGCTTGTTTTTTAATCATCTTATTGACACTGATCATCAGCAGGAGGACACTGGGACAAGCCGTAGCAAGGCTGACGAGGTAACTATCCTTTCCTCCGACTCCGAGCCTTTGCCAAGATAGAAAATTCGCAGAGTGACCCAGAAAGTAAGATTTTCTCATCCTCTAGCTCATCACGATCCTCAATTTCTTTTGAAGCGGCAAATTCATGAGAGCCGGAGGCAAACCCGGACCAGCAAGGACGCGGAGCTCTCCTCCGACTTACCAAATACTCCAAGGAAACGCCGAAACGAGGTTACCTCTATTTTAACTAAGTTTTACCCCTTGGCGGGTCTCTTTCGTCAACCACTTAATCCCTCTGATTCGGATTATCAGGATACTTCACCTTCCTCCGGCGAGTCATTGCTGTCCAATCTGCCAACTTTTAAGACTGTACCAGGGTACAATAAGCCACTCACCTTTGTAATTATTGTAATCTTCTTACTTCTGTATTAATCTTTTTATTTGAATGTAGTGGTCAAGCTAAACCCAGCAATAGGGTTAGAAAGAATAAACCAACTGAAGAAAGAGTCGCCGCTAGGCCGGTTCTTGAAACAACCGTGCCGGAGTTAAGCACTCATGAGCCGCCACCTGAACCAGCGTCACCTCCTACTGACCTGCCCACTAACCAAGGTGCTATTGACTCAGAAAATCCCAAACCTCCAAGCCCAACCCGGACAGCTGATCCTTCCAATGCTGATGTTGAGATCACCGGAACCAGCCATGCTAACCCGGGGAGGCCAACCGTGCTGGCCAAATGCCCCGCCAAGGAAGAACTTCCGGACCAGCACCGAGTCAAGATGGATGTCACCAATTATGCTCATATGAGTATTGGAGACGTCTTCCCTGGCTATATGAGCCAAGTGCACAGCAGCCGGAACCTCGAGGTTGACATGGTGAAGCAGATGCACCATAAATTCGAGGTATAACCTGTTTTCTCTTGTTCATTATCCTTCAGTATGGTAGCCCCCAAGTCTGCTGCTTAAGATGCTTATGATGTAGACTTAGAAACAAATTTGACAACATAAAGAAAGAATAAACTTCCGGCTTACCATGTAGTCCCCAAGGGGCGGCTTAACCAATATGGTTGAACCGGCTCTTTATAGAGAAATTCTTATGGGTCTTTGAATAGCAATATGCATTAGCCCCCAAGTGCCAAGTTTTATTGCTTGCAAAATGCTTGGGACATACTCATATGAATCACCATATAATGAACCGTCATAGAAAAGAAAACTCTGTAAGACATTAGCCCCCAAGTGCCAAGTATTATTGCTGGCAAAATGCTTGGGACTTTAATACTGTATAAACAACTTACTTGATTTAAATTGTATACTTGCATAGGCTACCACGAGTCAACTCGAGTCTGAGGTGACCAATCTGAAGAGCCGCCTTGAGTTTCAAATGTTGGAACTTTAGAAGGCCAACAGTAAGTTTGAATTCAGTGTTTCTGAACAGGAGAAACTAAAAAAAGATTTTGATACTGAAAAGAAAGCCTGGGCGGATGAGAAGACGGCATTGATAAGCCGAGCTGAAAAAGAAGAAGCGGCTCTGGAAGAAGTCACTTGAGAATTGTCCGGGTTAAAGCGCCATATTTCACAAATGGTCGCAGCCATCTTCGGTAAGTCGCCTTGCCATTGTGTACATATCTTAAGCCGTGCAATAGTTTATATGCCAGAAATTAACTTTTCTGAGTATGCTTTGTACAGGCCCTAGAAGCTCAAATTTAAACCACAACATGCTGACGAAACTGAAAGTTGTGTATACCTTAGTGGAACAATTGTACACCGGGTCACAACGTACACTTGCGTCGGTGGCCTTATCCAATGAAATGCCAACCCTCCTAACACAGGTCTTGAGTAAGCTTTCAGTCCTTCTGCAGCGGATCAATGAATTGAGACGGTCACCGAAGAGCCAGAGCAATAAATGCTCTAAGCCGGGCTAAGGCCCGCTACCTAAACTAGACCGGAGGATATCGCCATTGGTTACCCAAGTTCGAAGGAAGACGGCACGCCGCTTGAGGACGCCAATTTCTTGCCTCTCATCAAAGAGATACGCCTGTGGCGACTCGAGAAGCATCAAGTAGATCTTACCAAGTACCAAAGCGGTTATGATGAACAAAATCAAGAATTCCGACACCTCAATATGACGTGACCAGTCTGATTCCCCTAATTCGTAAGCATACCTTTGCTCCTGAAGTTGACTCGGCCGGTCTTGTTGATGATGAAGTAGAATTTGAAGCCTTAAACAACATTGACTGGTCATCATCAACCTTCCAAGAAAAGGAGCAGAACGCAAGCGTGGAGAGGGCTAATCCGGACGCTTGCGGCCAATCCTGAAGGTGAACCTATCATGGCGGCTCATTACTTGGGGTAAAAAAATGCAAACTATTTGGACTTGTAATAGGATATAGATAACTCTATTGTGGCCGTGCCATCGTGCATGTTTTGATGCTTAACATTCTTAAACCGCCTTGCTGTATTCATGCACATAGTTGATCATTTTTGAAAAACTGTCCTTCAAATAAACTGCTAGGCAGGTCAAAAAGGTTAACAAAATAGTCATAGATTATCTGGTTGATAAAAACACAACTATGATAATATTTCACAACTTGCACCACCGGTTCATATGACCCGGCTGGTAAGGATAAAGGACCAATATTTGGAGACACGAAAAGTACAACGATGCTTATGGATTGGCGACTCATCAGTCGATATTGAACCGGGCTGCAGCTATCATATTTATAGTCAGGAAAAATCTTAAGTCAAATAATGGGGCTTCCAAAGAGAACTTAAACAAAAAAGAGAAGTAAAAAATGGCAAGGCTACTGACACTACAAAAAATACACTTCCGTGATGATACGTGTTTGTCACAGTAGGTCGCGTTTTTTGTCATGCATGTACATCCATGACAAATTTATGACAGAATCAAGATAGTCATACCTGTGCTGTCCTAGAACTTTTCCATGACATTACCAAAATGAATATCACGGAAGTGTCCACTTCCATGACGATAAATCGTGCGTCACAGAACTGCTTTCGTCAACGGTGACCGACACGTGGCATCCACCGTAACGGAACGCCGTTAAGCTATCGGGTCAGGTTTTGGATCCGATAACCCGTTAACAGCCCCGACCAATGGGGATTTTCCACATGTAAAATCATCATTGGCTGGAGCAAACACGTGTCGGCTCACTGTTGGGACAGATGTCATCGCTCATTGGACCGAAGGCGCCTATGATACGGCGACACGTGGCATGGCCCAACAGAGGCCCATTCCTGTGAAAAGGCCGTCCTATTTGACTTGGTCAAAAGGTGGCGGACCGGCCCACGGAAAGCCTGTTAACGGCGTGTTCGCATATAGCCCATTTATAGCCCGCTAACCCAGGGCCCATTACGCCCAATCCGAATCAGGCCCAGTAGCGTCATCTGGGCTGTCCAAAATGATTCAGCCCGTTTTAACTTCCGGCCCATGTGTGTCCCATGACTTCCTTCGGCCCATATGAGGACCTTTGTAACTCTTGGCCCATTAACGGCCCGTGGTGAAACGGCCCGTAATGAACAAAGGTATCACTTTATACCCATTAACGCCCGTTATTCCATTGGGTCGTTTCCATCCTGTTATCTTTCGCCTTCTCGGGCCCATTGATTCTTAGGCTCATTTGCGAGATTCGTTACATACGGCTCGTTACTATTTTCGCTTAGGGCCAAATTCAGCCCGTCATTACAATCGGCCCGCTTATGGACCGTTAATACGCTAATGCGTTTTCATGTCAAAATAACCCATTAGGCTGTTTTCATAGAGTTATCAAATACGGTCTATTAACGACCCGTTATGGTCCACGAATAGTACGGCCCATGATTGGCGAAATGATGATACGCCCCATAGAAGGCCCATGGATCCTATGGCCCGTATGATGCCCATGGATAGTACGGCCCGTAGAAGGCCCATGGACCCTATGGCTCGTAGAAGGCCCATTGATCCCTTAGTCCCATATAGAAGGCCGATGGATCCTACGGCCCGTATAGAAGCCCAATGGTCCTACGGCCGAACGAAGGCCCATGGATCATACGGCCTGCAGGAGGCCCATGGTTACAACAGTCCGTGTGTTGCCATGATTATTATGGCCTAGTTACCAAAAATAGGCTATTGTGGCCACTAGAAAAACATAGAAAAAGAACTGAAGTGACTACAAGCAAACAACTAAACAAGACAATAAGGAAATAAATAAGCAAGCAATTAAGGCTAGCCTATTACCGCTATTACACATATTACATCCACTGGGCATCAAAGTTCGCCACCAGTGCAAATATAGGGAACAAAGCAGCATATTACATACACATGGCCGTCAAAATTGGCCACCAGTGCAAATAAACGTGGCAGCAAAACAAGAGCATAACTGAAACAACTTTAGAAGAGCTCAAGAAACGTTATCCTGGGTATCCACCATGCTGGCAATAAGCTTAGCAAGCTGATTAGCTTTGTCCTGCTTTGGCGCTAAAATTCTCCAACGCTTGTTGTTGCACCGTAAAGTATGCATCCAATGCTCCAGGACTTCCGCAGCCTTCCGCTTCTCGCAAAGACAAATGATCGATGTCTTTCACTTGTAGTTGAGACTCAAGAAACCGAACTGATTCTCGACAAAGGAGTTTGAATATCTTGTGCATGCGGTAGTGGCCAAGAACTCAACACTAAACCAAGACAGACTTTGGGGTTGTCTCATTGTCTTCAAGATAGTCTTCCTTAGCTGTTTTATCGCCTTTGTTGGAGACCAACAAGGATGCGTCACTATCCTGAACCTTATCTCATTACTTCCTTTACCATTGCTTAATAAGGCACTCTTCCCCAATATTCTCACAAGATTCTAAAAGAAGAAACAAGCAAACACATAACAAGTTTAGCATGTACTAGTATATGAAACCCATTTCGTGAACCAGTTCATTAGTAAGGTGTACAGATTAAACTACCAAGTCTTCTATTGCCAAGTACTAGTACATAATAAAAGCATCAAACAAACATATATCTATGTCCTATGGTCACTGCATTGTCTTGCCAAATCAAAATAGAGACACGGTTCAAATCATATCAGTTCAAGACAAAGCAGCAGTGAAAGAATACAAAGCGTGGGTAACTACACGGCACAACAAGATTTCAGATGGGTACCACGGATCTACATGTACAACATCACTATTGGCTCTGTTGTGATGCTAGTAATGTGCATGATATGAAAGTCAACTATATACACAATTGAAATTGAAATCAACAGAGCTATTGATAAGAGCAAACCTGTTAAAGATACATGCGTGAACATACCTGATGTGCCATTGGAGTTTCGATTGGATCCTTCAATTTAAAAATAAGTTCATATCAAGAAATACAAGTGATACAAGAGCAAAGCAATCATAGTTAAAAAGGCGCCTTAAGCGAAGCGCTTAAGCGCGCTTAGGCTCTAGGCGTTATAAAACGCATTATGCATAACTACGCATAATCAGCATAATCACGCATAAGCATGCGCTTTGGTCAGTAAAGCGCAAGGCGGTGGCAAAATGCACAATTAAGGCCTATCGCTTTTTTGAAATATGATAGCAATGGAATCTTAAATTAGAACAGTTGTTCTTCAGGTTTAGGCACTTGTTCTACCTGAACAGAGTACAGTAAGACGCAAGAATAAAATACTTTAAAATAAGAAATGAGCTCATAGAATATACCACATTCTTGGTTCGGGACCAGTACAGAACAAGGCGTTCCCAGTCATTGTCGAGTAAATGTGTCTCAGGAGATCGTAAGGGAATTTGATGAGTTTCTTTGCTGGTGAAGTACGTTTTCTTCAGGTAATTCTGATACTGCCACCAAGCATTCTTGAAGATAGCAGAGGTATTAACACAGGTTACCTCATCCTGAGTTTCCACATCGGTCCTTCTCTATAGAGAAAAATGGGAAAATTTGTTGTATTATAACCATCATGGAAGTAGGATGTATGGGACGAAGCAAAGTAATTGCCATGAATAACATTACTTACACATAACTCCTGGACAAACACCTGCAACTGGCATTTTCCTTCATCTTTCGTATAATATTTACAAGATGGGAAGATATGCACATACGATTTAACAACATCAAATGCGATAGATGCTAAACTACAACTAGCTGGTTGTGCTTCCTCCACAGGAATAGGCGAGTTGGGGTTTGCCGTGATAGTACTGGCCCTTTTGGCACTGGAGCTGCCTTACTAACTACTGTTGTTTGGGAGCTCTGTGGTGGAGATGGTGCTGTGTCAACAGGAACTGGTTTATTATCGGCTGGGGTTGGGATTAGATTGGGTGAAGCTGGTTCTCTGCCCATCGCAGTAGGGGAACAATCTGCGAGAGTTTGGGTTATGTGTGGTAGGGCTGGTTCTTGTGCATGTACAACAGGGGTGCTATCTCCACCAAGAGGTAGCACTGTTTTATTTGAAGACCGTGTTTTTATTCCGCTAGATACTAGCATCACCCGCTCCAATTCAAATGGCTGATAAACAGAAACATAGTTGAATGTACGACATTGTATGAGAGATGATGCAATAGATAGTGTGGAAAAAAGAGGGCATGAAATAGTTGACATGTATATTGTTTAACTAAAACAGATAGCATGACATAATTTTACATATATGATGTCTATCTAAACTGGATAGCATAGCATAACATAATTCAAAGATATGATGAATAACTAAACAGGATTGCATGACATAATTCACCTACATATTATCTAAGTAATCAGGATCGCATCATTTAATTCACATATGTGATTTATGTGCTAAACAGAGGGCATTCGATATGATGTTTGAACTAAGAACATGGTGTTGAATATTGTGTATATGATGTCTAAACTATGCAATGCAAGACACCGTATGCATGATATGAGCAGTATAACCGTGCCAAGTTAGAGCATACACCTCGGGGGGAATAGGACTGGTCATCTGTCTCTCAATCCATCTACGAGGAGCTATCGACCCAACAAGAGATCTGCTTCAACAGTAGCACTGCTCTCTCAAGGCCTTGTTTTCACTCCAGATTTTTCCATCTCCCACCCAAATGGCTGATTCACAGAAGAGTAGTTTAATGTACAAACAATGTCGACAAATGGAAATGTAATGAAGAAAAGGATGGGCAAGATATCATTCAAATATATGATGTCCGTTAAACAGATGGCATTGCACATTTCACATATATTATGGCTGGCTAAAAGACATGAGACTGCATAATTCCCATATATGATATAGAAACTAAACAGTGGCATTCATGTAACATGTCTAAACTAAGAAGATGACATATATGATGTCAAAAGTAGGCACTTGCAAGGCAACATATGCATGATATGACTAACATCATCATGCCAAGGTAGAGCAAACACCTTGGGGGTAAATAGGAGCGGTCGGCGCTGCCTAATACGCCTCGAATGATATCTTCCTCTCGACTACAATGTGGAGAGGGGTGGGGAGGGTTTGCCATTGAACCCACCATGGAGCGTTGTCTGCATGAAATTGTATTGCCGCGCAAAACTCTTCTCCTTTTGTCTACATGTTCAGCATGACTGTGTACAATATCTGACATGCATACGAAAAAAATATGTTGAGATTATGTAAGGAGAGCATGCAGATATTTAGAGTGATGGTAACAACCAGTGGATTGATGTTTTTCCATTGAACCAAAATAGCCCGAATGGATCGATGTGAATGTATAGTAATAAGTGACGCAACAAGTGTACAACCTTTTTGCCATAGCGACCTTAGCATCATTGGGTTGGTCGCTGAAGCAGTTGAGGCAGAGGTGGCTGTCGGAGGTGTGGAGGAAGATCTGAGGAATCAGAGACGGCGCCTGGGCATCGCTCTGTTGTGATGGATCGCTTACGTCGTTGGAGCAGCTCCGTGAGCCAGAAGACGCCAAGGCTGAAGCAGACAAGACAGACATCGCCAATCTCAAGTGGGATTCTAATAGCATCTCCATTAGATGATGAAAATGGATGTAAAATTAACATCACCAAAAACCACTTGACTACAACAGATGAGGTAAAAACTGTTGACCCTTAACTTAATTGTCTAAACTGAAATTAATCAGGATCTGAATGCTACCGTTAAACTGAACACAATGGTAGCAGAGAGACACTTGACATGTAGTTTAGGAGGGCTGCAGTTCATCTTCAACTCAGCACCCTCGAGCCACTGCGACCACCGGCCGAACCGCAGGCCCCAGTGCCGCCTCGCCACCCCGAAACAACTCGCCACCGCCTGCCAGCCCTCTAGGCCCCCGCCTCCCCAACCTAAACCCTAAGATCGATAGTGGGGTACCTCTCCGGCGAGCCCCCGTCCCCACTGCGGGTGGTTCTTCCTTAACTCCAGCGAGCCCCCCCAACCCTTGAAAATCGACTGACCACAAAGTTGATTCAGTCGACTGAAGTGTGGCTTAATCAGAGGAGAGCAGCAACACGAGCGAGGGGGAGAGCAGCAGCAGCAGCTGGGCGAGCGAGCGATTGAGCGAGAGCCAGAGTAGCAGCAGCGCGAGCGAGCGAGCGAGCGAGAGCCGGAGCAGCAGCAGCAGCAGATCCGGCTAGTATGGACGCCACCGCCGAAGGGGCCTCGCACTGAGGGGAGAGCCGCCGTGGAGATGTCGCCCGTGGCACCGGCTTCAAGGTAGCCGCTCCATGGGGGTGCAAGATGGAGCACCATCGGCGCCGGGAGGTCGAGTTAAGGAGAAGGTGTGATGCGATGAGTGTACAACCTCTTTGGTGGCGCCGAGTAGGCCTCGGCTTCGTCCGAGGAGTCGGTGGGGATGCTGCGGTTCCGGTGGAGCAGGTTAAGGCGGCGCTGTGGGGATGGAGCAGCCGCGATAGACGAGGCAATCGTTAGAGCAGCTCCTTGGAGGTGGAGGACGGGGCGGCTGAACCGGCGGGACGACGAGATGGACGACGGATCCTCATCTGGGGAGGTAGATGAGGGACGTCGAGTTGTTGCGGTGGACGACGTCATCGGGGAAGAGGCTCCGGCTGTGCAGCGGTGACGTGGCGGACGGAGGAAGGTGGGGTTTCGCTGTCGGAGCAGAGAGGTTATGGCGGCCTGGGATTTCGAATGGCGAAAAGGGGGCGATGGGAGGGGGTGAAGCATGACTTACGGACGCGCTTGTCCAAAATGTAGGGTGTGTTACAAAAGTACCCCCCACCGATTTGAACTAGCAGCCCTTTCGGCTCAGGGTTACAAAGGGGGATTTCGCCTGTCGGGATTTGGCAGCTGGAGGGAGTTTTCGCGCACGTTGTAATTTCGGGATAGCAAGGCGCGGGTTGTGAAGGCGCCAGTTTTGGGAGCACGATATCTGAATTTTCGGGATATAACAAACCTAACGTGTAGTAATATTGTACTTGTACGTACCAAATCAATTCGCACTTCCCTCAACCAAAAAGTAAAAGAAAAAATAAAACTATTCACACCACATAAAGAGACAGTCTTGCCCCGTTTTACTATACAAATGCTATTCAAAGCTACTCCCTCCTTCCATCTATATAGGGCCTAGTGCGTTTTTTGATGCTAACTTTGACCAAATATTAGAGAAATGATATATGACATGCAGCTTACACAAAGCACACCGTTAACTTCGTCTGTGAAGGTTCTTTCAATGATATAATTTTCACATTGTGCATGTCATGTACTATTAATCTTGTCAATAGTCTAAGGCGGTCTTAAAAATCTCATTACGCCCTATATAGAAGGAAGGAGGGAGTATGGATCCATGTTATGTCCGATTAATTTTTTTCGCTTTGCTGTATAATGCATGTAACCTACTCATACCAACATTTTAGTGCATTCCAAATGTCTATACTACCGCTGCAATTCGAACTAAATTTGAATTCGTTTCTCTATTTCAATAATAATCTACAATCATGATTGTTGCCAACTTCAACCATCATAGTTTCCTTGCTATCCGCCAGATATAAATCGGACGTCCTATAATGCAGGATGGCAGGCACACCATCATCAACAACTCCGTTTTTTATAAGAGTAGAGATAAAATATATTAAATGTAGTATAACATGTTCATAAACACACCATGTGTATCACCGTTATATATATTCACACATACGTCGGTTTAAAACACTATGATAAATTCTTCAAATATTCAAATTCGCTTTTTATAATGAAGTATATATGATCTCTATTCATCTTTTACACCCACACAACCCTCTTATCTTTGTAGCTAGCGCTAACTTTCTCTTGTGCATGCACACGCCCTCATCCCTCTCACCCTCCCTCAGCATTCTCTAGCTCCATCACAAAATTGCCTTTTCACTTTAGGTCGTTCACCCACAGTGTGTGTAGGCCCCGAGCTCCTTCTTTACGGCACACATCGATCGATATTTCTCTCTAGCCAGGTGTGCCTAGCACAAACACAAGCTTACCCTCTTCTCTTGTCACCATCCATGCCTCACTCCCACCACTCCACACACTCCTCCCCGCTCGATATAGTATGCCTCTCGTACCACCTCCTACATGCACCCCTCTATCTCTATCCTTCTCCTCGTGTCTCATTTGCTTCTAACGCACACATGCATGTATACCAATCGATCTCCCAACATATACCTGGATCGACTTTAACTACCCCCCCATCGATCGACGTACCACACAAGTTATATCTCTCCTTTCTCTAACAAAGGGCGATTGATCATCCTATGTAGTTATGTCTGCTTACCAAAGCCACATCGTCCCCCCTCATCATTCGTGCATGCCACCTAACCCGTCTCTCACACGCACGTGCACAGACAACAAGCAGCCATCTCCTCTCTTATTGATATTGCGGGTGGGCCCTCCGCTTGTCTAGCAAGCCTATCCCACCATTTGTTAGAAGCAACTCCACTACCACCCCTCCAACACTCTAGCTCTGCTCTCTCCCAACCTTATTCCTCTCATGCACATATGCATGGATGCCGATCGATCTCCCTTAATACATGAGGCAGATTGATCTCCTTAATACATGAGGTAGGCCTCTCTCCTCCTCCACACATATACCAGCCATTGTACTTCTATAGTTAATTGGGCCTCCCTCTTCACCACACACCGATAGTCGAAGGCCGCAGTAGGTATCCATGCCACGAGACAAACCGCACATGTCCCTCTCACATTCCAAAGAGGCCAGCCACTCTATATCTTTGACGTGGGCACACACAAATTGATGGCACTTTTATCGATCGTATGCACACACACACATATCATCCCTCTTTTCGATTCTATGGACACCTCAAGCCGGTGATACCTCCACTCTCTTCTCGTGGATCGCCCCCTCTATATATATGTTATATCCAGGACTCTATTTCACACACATTGCATATGTTACATTTTTGATTGACCCCCCCAAAAAAAAAACTCTCAAGAACCCACATACTATATCTCTCTAGGTTTGTATCTCTCTCACACAACCCCACGTGAGGTGGTGTACGATACAAGAAGAGAATAGGTGCACCATGCACGACTCACGCCGTGCCCAGCCACACCAGCTGGGTACACGGTGGAGCTCATTTCTTTTTAAATGGCAGCCCACGTGCTAATTTGAACGCTCAGTAGCGGTTGTTTACCTAGGGAGGTCGTGTACCACGCCTTTGCACGAAACAAAGTTCGACTTGACGCTGCTGTGCAGCGTATTTTTAAATAAAGTTATAGCGCCAATGGCATGTACACAGAATATAAAACGATTTTATGGAGAAAATCGTAGTCCGCTCACTATATACAATGGAGCCTTGTGTGCCTGGTTTGTCGCTCTTAAGAGTATCTCACACAAGGTTGTGGTGGCCTCTCTCTCTCTCTCATCGTTGGTCACTGATCCAGCCGCATCCCGTCCGCTGGGGAAGGAGGCGGTGGCCTCTCTCTCACCGCTATCACCGATCCGCCGCATCTCATCTGCCGGGGGAAAGGGAAGGAGTGCATCATTTCTCTGTTCGACGGCGCCGAGGTAGCACGTCCGGATCTGCGGTACATGCCGTTCTCTCTGACCAAGCTCCGGCGCGGCAGGGCCTACGCCACCTGCTCGCAGATTCCGCCCGCCACCGCTCACCTAGTTACATCCCGACGACCTCCAGGTATCCCCTCTGGCCTTGCTCCACTTCCCGTCTTACCATGTCGCTGCATGTGGATCTTCCATAGTTCTTTGCCCAAAATGAAGCTCGTCCAGCGTACTTTCCATATTGCATTCTCGTCCTCACACCGTTTTGGACAAACACAACCGTGTTGTTATCTTCCCTTAGGGCAAGGAATATGCTTCTTTTTTGTCGTCGCATGTGTCATCAACTGTTATTGGACAGTAATTGTTTCATTTCTACCTCTTTTTTGCAAACAGGGCTATCCATTTCACCTCATTGCTATTGCGACCTTTTGGTGAACTGCACAAATCACTTTTTTCTTAAGAGTGTTTTGTGCAGTTGTACTAAAATGTCACATGGGCAACGTCTCTACATTTCAGTGCGACTGCACAAAGGGAGATTGGTTTTGCTCTATCCTCCTCATCCAACTCCGAGCCTAATCTTCTCCAACTAGTTAGTCTTAAAAGAGACTGCAAAGATGACCGACTCCTATTTATGTGTTTATTGTTTCATCAGCAGTCCTCTATTATCGTAATCACACTTAATATCTTTGGAACAGGGACGCTCAGCTCTATTTTAGTGGAACTGCACAAATTATCAGACTGTTGCATGCTACAGACAGCTACTTTTTTCCCCAACATGCCTTGTTGATTTAGACAAAGCTGGGGGGACGTTGCTGCCAATGAAAGCATGGATCAATTTTAATTTAACACCTTCTCACAACTCGTCTTCAGTTGTGATATAATTATTAGCTCTGATCTACTAATAATTGAGATGCATTAGCAAGGAAGTTAGTTTTTTATTGTTTCCGAAAGAGCATCGATGGCAAGACACGCGAAACAGAAGCTGAAAGCTCACACCATTGTACAATTTCATGTCTCGCTGGAAATTTATTTGTATAGTACGTCAATTATGTAAACAAATGATGGAAGCTTGATAGCATTGCCAGAAGTCTCTTCATCATCCGGGTTCATGTGCCATGCACAAAATTATACTCCTTCGTTCCTAAATATTTGTCTTTTTGCAAATTTCAAATGGGCATATTTTAGAGTGTAGATTCACTCATTTTGCTTCATATGTGTACTCCCTCCGTTCCTAAATATTATATTCGTCTTTCTAGAGGTTTCAACAAGTGACTACATACGGAGCAAAATGAGAGAATCTACACTCTAAAATATGTATATACATCCGTATGTGCCAGTCTATTTGAAATCTCTAAAAAGACAAATATTTGAGTAGTCACTCGTTGAAATCTCTAGAAAGACAAATATACTCCAGAGTATATTTAAGAACCGAGGGGGTAGTGCACAACCGGATGGGAGACTCAGCTCGGTCGTTGCACCGCATTAATAGTGAGTAATGAGCAGTCAAATCGTAAGCCCCACCTTTCCCAGTGTAAGTTGCTCTGAAGAAGCAACCATCAATACGCTCTTCTTTGAATCCGTTCATACTACTCCATTCGTCACTGTTTATACAACGCACTTCAGAAAAAAGAAAAAAGATCTATGGGACCAAGGCGACTAGCGATCGGCCTGAAAAATAGCATTGGTAGTTATAGCACGGCATCTATTACTAGTAGAGGGAATAATGCATACACACATGCATGCAGTGCTTCCACCTCGGGTACACACATGCATGCACTTACTCCATTTCATAGTTACATGGAGAGAAAATTGTGGACTTGATTGCGGTTACCATGCCCTAATTAATTGAGCATTAAACCAAACACGTCTAAAGTCTCTCTGGTGGTGGAAATGCATTGAGAGAAATGCATCATAATGAAGCGCATACCAGAACTCGACGGAGGGAGGAGTAGTATGAAGGTTCAAAACCAAGTACGCCAGATGGCGGTCGGTCAACGCACCTCCTCTTGGCATATCACCGACATGTGGGACAGGAGGTGAGCAAACCGATCTCAATTGACGGCAAAGAGCCAACCCGCCGTACCTTGAGAGAGACGAGGAGCAAGAACACACAGACGGGTTCGCATGGAGGCCAAGATATATTCGAGCATGGTTGGTTGATCGATATCATTCATTACATGTTGGGCTGCCATTTTCCGCCCTTCTCCGGAATAAACGTGTACTTTATCAGAGATAAAAAGAAATAAGAGTACAAACGCTCCACCATGCGGTTCTAGTAGTAGTACTGCTGATACTACTGCGCTTGGCTCTTTGCCTCTTTGTGAAGTCGAACAATGATGGTACTCCGCATGTTGGGTACTACAGTATATGCCTCTGACAATCTGACACTGAATGGACTGATGCATGTCCACCGAGGGTATGTTGCATTAGTCAAAAGGCGTAAGCGAGCTTCACCTGGTCCTGCAAGCTTCTCCTCGTTCTGCGAGTTGACGGGACACACCAAAAAGTAGTGCTAGTCCATACTCCCTCCTTTCCGGTTAATATGGCTCAATCCTTTTTGCGGTTAAATGATAGAGCTTTATTCATATGTAAGGATTCTTAGGACGATCAGCCAAGACATTGGTCACTAGGAAGCGAGGTACCCCGCAAAAAAAGTAGGAAGCGAGGTGTTTCATCAAGCCAGCACTCGGCCACATTCAAAGTGCAGCAAACACGGTTCAAGACGTGTCGGCGCTCGAGAACGGGGTCCCTGACTTGTTTACCTGCGCCTGCGGCGTGGCTCAAAGGGGCCCAAAGTCGGCCCATCTTCATCAACACAAGCTCAAGACCCTCGCGAGGGGCCAGATTGCTGGGCGGACGACAAGGAGCTTCCTCAGGCACAGCCTCATCAGGCTGGCTCACGAGGAGGCGGAGAGTTCAAGGCAGGGTACCTCGTGAGGTGCCCATGACGCAAGCCATGACAACCAAGGGCACCAGTCGGGCGCCAGCCTGCGCAGTGTCCTCCCTTTCCTCTTTGGTGCAAAGGGATCAAGCGCAGGCGAGAGCATCAAGCAAAGCCATCCATTTCGGTGCAACAAGACCAAGACCAGCCCAACGGCAGGGAGGAAGTCATTGTGGAGCCCAAGCAGGCGTCACCACCAGAGCCTTTGACAAGCGAGGACCAACTTTAGTCAGGATAAGTGTACCCGCTGTTCCCCTTCAAAATGGCCAATTGTTGGCGCCCTTCCCGCTCAATATTTGGGAAGAGGCCCAGGGCCTTTGCCTATAAATAGGACTAGCCACCCCCAGGGTAGAGGCAGCTCGAGCTAGTATCTGGCATACATCTAGAATAGAGAGTGAGAGAGAGAGCGCGACTGAACTCCTCATAGGAGTTCATCGCACCAGCCAAGAACAGATCCTTGCGAGGCTGTTCTTCCTTGTATTGTTCATCATCCACCCAAGAGGCAATCCACCACACCACACACTGGAGTAGGGTATTACACCACAATGGTGGCCTGAACCAGTATAAACCCGGTGTCTCTTGTGTTGTTCTTTTTGTAGTTTAGGCCCTAGCGGTTCGGCGAGGAGCAGGTAGGTAGAGGGCGAAATCTCTGCGCGCACCCCAGTGTTCGAACCACAAAGGCCAACCGGAACCCAAAATCTGACATTTGGCGCGCCAGGTAGGTGGTGCGCCGGAATTCGTCTTCCGTCGCCCTGTTCTTCTCCGACCATCGCATCCATGTTTTACGCTCGTCGGGCTCGCGCCGAGCGCCGAGCCGCCCTTGCTTCCCGCGTCGCCCAGACGGCTCCCATCGGCGGGCGCCCTCATCGTTCCCCGTCACCTGCCGTCAATGCCGCCACCGGCCCGGCGGGGAACGGGCAGCAAGCATCGTCCCAACATCCATCCATGAGGCGAGATGGCCGCAGTGCTACACCCTAGCTCACCCCCGCTGGTTCTTCGTCCCGCGCGCCCCGCGCGGCCATGGAGGCTCTAGCTGCGCTCATCGCGGCAAACGAGCTCCTGCGCTACCGCCCAATCGACGATGTCTACAAAGATTGGCTCGACCGAGTCGCCGAGCTCGTCCGCGCCGCTGGGGGCTCCCCCGCACCGTTCTTCTCACTACACCGCGCCCCGCCCTATGCGGGCAATGAAGCTCCTGGGGCGCCTCAGCCGCCTCCCCCTCAAGAAGGCGCCCTGGACCCAAGGTGCGCGGCCCCTGGGCGGAACCCGCTCCGTTAGGCGCCAGCGCAACAAGAGCAGAGCTGCCAAGAAGTCCTCGCCGAGAAGCTGCCCGAGCGCCTCGCTCCAAAGACGTCAAGACCCCACGCTGCTCCCAATGCAGCGCATGGGGACCCGCAGACCAAGGTCTGCCGCCAAGGCCTCCGTGGCCCACAGCTGGCTGCCGCGCCTTCACCATCGAAGCTCACGCGAGCATCGCGTGGCCCAAAGAAGTTCAAGCCGACCTGTCTCCTCGCCACGATGGCACGGCCGACCTGCAGAGTTCCTCCAGCTCACGAGCTGGGCATCGAGGCTGCCAACGGAGACGAGAAGGTCATGGCGAATCGCTTTCCCATGGCGGTCAGGGACGAGGCCCGCACTGCTCCCGAATCGCTCTCGAGCACGATCTCCTCTGGGGCGAGATGCGCACCCGCTTCATCGCCAACTTCCAGGGTACTGCGACCGGCCACCCGCCGTGAGCGACATGCGCCGTATCAAGCAGCAACCAGGGGAAACCCTGCAGAAGTACAACCAGCGCTTCAACAACGCACGCCTCAAGATCCCCAAGGTAACAGACGAGGCCATCATCTCAGCCTTCTCTGACGGCGTGCGCGACGTCAAGATGAAGGAGGAGCTGGCGATGCATGAAGACCTGTGCACCTCCTTGGAGCTATTCAACTTGGCGACCAAGTGCGCCAGAGCTGAGGAAGGGCACCTCTCCCTCCTCGAGCTGCCTGCCGTAGACCCAGAAGAGAAGAAGCCCAAGGCCAAGGACGTGAAATGCAAGGGGCTGCCGTGCTCGCGGCAGAGCTAGACACCAAGAGGGGCAGAGA
Organism: Aegilops speltoides; assembly: GCA_021437245.1. Lineage (NCBI taxonomy): Eukaryota > Viridiplantae > Streptophyta > Magnoliopsida > Poales > Poaceae > Aegilops > Aegilops speltoides. Next base: position 203,619,782 of record CM038143.1, read on the forward strand.
TCAGCCTGAATCCTCCAAGGGCAGTCGGTACTGCGTGTACCACGACCTCCACACCCACAACACCAATGAATGCCGAGAGCTTCGGGCCGTGCGTGAAGGAAGGGTCGGCCGACGTCCTGACCGCAGCTACCGGGGCTACGACCGAGGAGGAGGAAGGAACGCAGGACGCTGGGAAGACCACGGCCCACGCCAAGGGTGGCGCGACCAACCTCGCGAGGATCGCTGGCAGGACACGCCTCGCGAGGGAGGCTGGAGGGATCAGCCTCGCGAGGATCGCCCGCAAGGGAACGCAGGCCTCCCTCCACTGCCGCCGCAGCCAAGGAGAAATGAGGACCGCCATCAGGACGAGGGGCCTGGGGGCTTCCAGGAACCACGTGCGATCTCCTGCATCCTGGGCGGAGCTCAAGCCCCAGCCTCTCAGCGCATCTTCAAGCAATTCGCCCGCGAAGTGAATGTAGTCCTCCCCAAGCTTGAGGCCACACGCCCTCTCAGGTGGTCGGCATGCGCCATCACGTTCAGCTTAGTGGCTCATGCACATCACCTTGGGACCGTAACTCGGGAAGAATGTGGAGGCTTACGTTCACGACATTGTAGTGAAGTCTCGCGAGGCCAAGACCCTGATACAAGACCTGGAGGAAACCTTCGCAAACCTCAACGTAGTGAGCCTGCGGCTCAACCCGGAGAAGTGTGTGTTTGGAGTCCCCTCGGGCAAGCTCTTGGGCTTCCTCGTGTCCCACCGAGGCATCGAGGCCAACCCAGAAAAGGTCAAGGCAGTCGAGGACATGAGCCCACCAAAGACCCTCAGAGAAATGCAAAATCTCACGGGGCGCGTGACTGCGCTAGGGCGCTTCATCTCCAGGTTAGGGGAGCGAGCGCTGCCTTTCTTCCAGCTGATGAAGAAAAAGGGGCCCTTTGAATGGACTGAAGAGGCCGACAAGGCCTTCCAAGATCTCAAGAGATACCTAACCAGCCCTCCGGTGATGGTGGCCCCACGCCCTCAAGAGCCCTTGGTACTCTACCTCGCCGCCACTCCTTACTGCGCCAGCGCAGCTCTGGTGGCGGTTAGGGAGGAGCGTCGGACCAAAGCCAAGGCTGCTACCCGTGTCAAGGCAAAGCAGGACCAAGAAGGACTCGCAGAGATCGCTACCACGGCTAAGGAGGATTAGCCCCGCAGGGGAGCGTGCTGGGAACGGAGGAGGCCCCTCCCTCAAGCAACCAGCTTCCTGAGGCTCCATCGCCTCAGGAGGTGCCACGGCCTCCGGAGGACGCCACCAGCACCAACGCTCCAAGCCTCGTCGAGCACCCAGTGTACTTCGTCAACATGGTGTTGCGGGATGCAAGGGCACGGTACCCCATGCCAAAGAAGCTCCTCCTCGCGCTACTAGTGGCCTCGCGCAAGCTGCGGCACTACTTCCAGGGTCACCCGATCAAGGTTGTCTCAACTTACCCCATAGAAAGGGTGCTCAGGAGCCCTAACTCAGCCGGAAGGGTCGCTGAGTGGAACATTGAACTGCAAGCGTTTTAGCTCGAATTCAGCACGACCAGCGTCATCATGGGAGCCGCGCTAGCAGATTTCGTGGCTGAATGGACGGAGGCACCGGACCTCAAGGTCGGCGAGGATCGATCCCTCTCCTCGGGAAGCGAGGCGCCAGAAGGCTGGGTCATGTTGCTCATAACTCCCACTCAGGACAAGCTTTACTATGCCGTGCAGCTCTGTTTCCAGCAGGGTGAAAAGGTCTCCAACAATATAGCGGAGTACGAAGGACTGATAGCGGGCTTGAAGGCCGCCGCTGCCCTATGGGTGAAGCGCCTTACTATCAAGGGCGATTCGCAGCTCCTCGTCAATTTCTCGCAACTGTCGGCGTTCTGGGAACGGGGGTCCCCAGACTTGCCTGCTTGCGGCCTGCGGCGTGGCTCAAAGGGGGCCCAGTGCGGCCCATCTTCATGAACACGAGCTCAAGACCCTCGCAAGGGGCTAAGCCTCGCGGGGCAGATAACAAGGAGCTTCCTCAGGCACGGCCTCATCAGGCTGGCTCACGAGGAGGCGGAGAGTTAAAGGCGGGGTACCTCGCGAGGTGCCCATGATGCAAGCCATGATTTACCAAGGGCGCCTGGTCAGGGCGCCACCCAGCAGGTCCTCCCTTCCTCTTTGGTGCAAAGGGAGCAAGCGCAGGCGAGAGCATCAAGCAAAGCCATCCATTTCGGTGCAACAAGACCAAGACTAGCCCAATGGCAGGGAGTAAGTCATTGTGGAGCCCAAGCAGGCGTCACCACCAGAGCCTTTGACAGGTGAGGACCAACTTTAGTCAGGATAAGTGTACCCGCTGTTCCCCTTCAAAATGGCCAATTGTTGGCGCCCTTCCCGCTCAATATTTGGGAAGAGGCCCAGGGCCTTTGCCTATAAATAGGACTAGCCACCCCAGGGTAGAGGCAGCTCGAGCTAGTATCTGGCATACATCTAGAATAGAGAGAGAGAGAGAGAGAGAGAGAGAGAGAGTGAACTCCTCCTGGCAGTTCATCGCACTAGCCAAGAATAGACCCTCGCGAGGCTGTTCTTCCTTGTATTGTTCATCATCCGCCCAAGAGGCAATCCACCACACCACACACTGGAGTAGGGTATTACACCACAATGGTGGCCTGAACCAGTATAAACCCGGTGTCTCTTGTGTTGTTCTTTTCGTAGTTTAGACCCTAGCGGTTCGGCGAGGAGCAAGTAGGTAGAGGGCGAAATCTCCGCGCGCACCCTAGTGTTCGAACCTCAAGGGTCTGCCGGAACCCGATCCGACAGCACGAAGATGCGCCGCAAGGTTTGCTGACCTGTTTACATGCTGAATAACAAAAAAAGAGGAAATATTACCGAGCGCTACTATTTGTAACAGGATATGAGCCAGAATTAAGCGAGAATTGTGGCGAGTGTTCCATGCAATCAACTTCCATTATCACATGCGAGAACACTTGAAGATAACCAAATGTGTTGAAGATTGCTTTATCACATTTTAAAATTATAATAAGAGTGCAGACGCTCCTCCATCCGGTTCCTAGTACTAGTATAGTACGTACCTGTGGGGACCCCGACTCATAAGTCGTGATCACCGAATGCACGTGTACAGTGATTCCAGAGATCAATGCTCACTGAACACACAGAAGCTGAATAACAAGAGTCTTACATCCATACATACCGTATTACACAAGTAAGACCATTATGGTCGAGTCTTGAGTATAACATCGCAGCGGAAATCTTCGTCGATAACTTAGACCCATGCCATCTGCCTTAACCCTACAGGCATTCTGGCTGGGAAGCGTCCTAGCTCGCATGTTTGTCACCGAAGTATTGTCCATCATATCCTGTTCTTTCATGCCTGGCCAATAAAATAACCAGTGGCAAGCCAATGACTACTTTGAATGTACTCGCAAGCAACCCATGTTTTGGTTCAAGATACAACAATGCATGATATAGGTAAATTTTTGCAGAAAGCAAGTTTTGAGTGCAATGACATGTTCAATGTCTTTGTAAGGCATGAATCAAGAGAATTCCAAGTAACCATGAAGACAGGTTACAGATATCAACATAAATAAAGTGGGCACCAACCCATCTAACATCAATAGAGTGGGCACCAACCCAGCTCAATCATGTCAAGTCCTTTGACTTGACCCAAGTAGTTTTATCAGCTCACACACATGGTTGCAAAACTCTGGACATAGTTTAAGCAGCACCGCCCAACCATCCTTGACCGTGGACACGGCTATTCGAATAGTTTTACACTCTACAGAGGTTGCACACTGTACCCACAAGATCCGGGGAACTTCCATGTCATCCACAACCCGCGATACCTTAAGTACCCGGGGTAAGCACCCGATCACTACCTTTCCCTAGACGACACTAACATGGAGTCCACTCGATTGGCAGTAACCCCCGTGCCCAACATTTCACATCACGCTTTCGTGGAGCCTTGCTCCCATAATTATCACATACCACTGGCACGGGGTACCAACGGTGTGTCCGGTGCCCTGTGAAAACAGTCATGGCCGCCCTACCTGGCACGACCCCGTCCCGAGAGAGAGCACCAACTCTCCCCCGTCACTAGTAATGCGGGCCCCAAGCTAGTATCGTCCTAGGTAATCAATAATGCCCTTTCCCATATAAGGGTAGAGTGGTTGCGCATGTAAGGTTGGGTCAGTCATCAAATCGTAAATCTAATCCGTTTTCGAAAACAACACACACTTGCCTCGGTACACCACTTCGTCATCAAGTGGTTACCCATCTCATCATCTCCCTCGGGCATAAGTGGCACCCGATGGGGTTTTCAAAAAGTCTTTTGAAAATACTTTGTCTCCATCACCATGCATATCCCCGTCCCTTTTTGCGTAGCACTACTTAGCATCCTATCTACTCCCACCGGCATAACCCTCATAAGAAGGTAGGGTCATGCACAATGCAAGTATCAATGAGGAAGTAACAGAGGCAACCAACCCACGTGGTTCGCCATCTCATCATGATTCCGATGCAACAATAATAAAGAGCTATATGGCATGCATAAAAAGGTTTCAAAGACATGGTCAAAGGGATGCTTGCCTGTTTTAACAAAGTCTTTGAGGTCTTCAAATATCTCTGGTCCATCTCCGAGCATTTCGTCTACCTCGCCAACTATCACCGAAAGCAACCATAATAAGCAACACAACAAGGCAGAAAATAAAAGTGCTCTAAAAATATGAGTTGGACTTTTCTAGGATACCTCTGGTCATATGAGGGATGACCAAAGTGGTTTCATTGGGATTTGATGAATGGATATCTCTGAACATTTTGATATGGTGGAATCAAGGGGTTTATGGATTTGCAAGAAGTGTACAGAAATATATTTTTGAAAAATGATCAAAGGCACCCATTTAACAAAGGATGATTTTTGAAGCATCTAGGAATTGGTTTCACTGGATTTGGAGTTCAAATGATTTCTCTATGAATTTGCAAAGTTGGCTATATACAAAGAAATAGACCATTAGTTGAGGTGATGCAGAAAATATTAGTAAAAATGTTCAAAAACTAAGTTTTGAACTTAGATGCATCTAGGAATTTGAATCATGGGATTTGGGTCAAGTTTGAGCTCTCTGTGATTTTCTAAAGTTCATCACAGAAATAGGAAAAGTAGGATTTGATGAATATTTGTGAAGAAGAAGTCTCGAAAATGTGCATGTTGCACCAACAGTAGAGCATGATTTATGGAGTCTCTAGAAATTTGAATCATCAAATTTGGAGCTAATTTGATTTGTTTATGAATTTCAGAAACTGTACATAAAAGAAAAAGGGGAAAAGGGTTTTACCCAAATGGGCTGGACCTGGGCGGCGGCACAAGCACCGGCGAGGCTTAGCAATGGCGCCACTGGCTGGGCTCGCCGCACGCTGCAGGGCCACGCCGGCGGCGGTTGGGTGCGCCACAGGGGAGGCGGATCCGGCCGAAGCCGTTTCCACTTAAACGGACGGGCCCGCTCGCTGGGTTGCTAACGTTCGGGCCCCAGCGGCAGGTCGTCTTCCTCCTCCCGCGCGCGCCCTGACCGCGAGGAGGAGCGGCTCCCGCCGGCGATTGCTGGGGCTACAGAGCGTCTCTGGCGACGCTCCGCCCACCGGCGTACTCAGGAGGCCACGCCGCACCCATCCATGTGCTGCACGCACGCCGCGGAGGGCTGCAGCAGCGATGGTCTGGGTGGCCGTGGAGGAGGCTATCGGCCATCTTTGGCCACGAGCGCGTGGCGTTCCCGGGGACGAACGACGTTCATGGAGGGCCTCAAGGTGGTGGTATGAGGGTACTGGAGTGGCTAGGGAGAGAGGAGAGGCTCGGGATAGCCCGGATTTAGGCGGAGCCCGACGGCGGAGCTCCGGCCATTGCGGTGGATGGAGGGCACGGGGAGAGATGTGAGTTGGTCCATGGGGTGCACGGCAGAGAGGGGAAGCAAATGGAGTAGAGAGAGAGGCCAGGGACTGCCTTAAGTAGGAGGGGGCGAGGTGCACCGTGGCTCGTGCGCCGGCGAGCTCCTAGCCGTTGCTGGAGGCCACGGGGGCGCGCGTGGGCATGTCTGGGGTGTTCGTGGGGTTGGTCTAGGGCTAGAGGAGGGAGAGAAGGAGCGGAAAGGGCCAGGTGCAGCGGTGAGGCGCCCATTGGCGCTTCAGGCGGCCTCAGACGCTTAGCTGAGGCGCGGGAGGGGAGAGAGAAGGGGGCCGACCGCGTAGCGTGTTGCGGACACCGAGGCGCATCGGCAGGCGCGCGGGAGAGGCCCGAGGTGGACGGGAGTGCGGCGGCAGGGCTCGGCCGCCATCAGAAGGCGCTCCAGAGCAGGCTTTGGCCGGCATGAGCGCGTTTTGCGCGCTCTGCCGTGTCCACTTGCGTCTGGAGTGTGCAAGGTGATGGGCGAAAGCCTGAGGAGAGCCTTGGATGCTCTGTAGTGCCAAGGAGGAAGAGAGAGACTGAGAGAGAGGGAGAATGCTGCTGCCCAGAGAAGAAAAATGGGGTTCTAATCCCTTGATCATGGCTCCTCGGGCAGGAGAGATGCAGTGGTAGAGGGGACCAGATGAGGCTGTGGGAAAAAGTTTAGCTCATGGAGATTAGTGGAAGTGGCCAAAACAGCATTTTAATTTTCTCGCCGTAAGGTGTTTGGTGGTGGTTTGGGCAAGTAGATGATTTGCATCTGCCATGAGACTCCATAGGGTGAAATGACACATATAATTAGGGCCTTCCACCAAGTTGGAGCTCATTTGAAGAAAGTTGACAATGCAACTTTGGTAAACCCTAGAAATTAGCAGAAATGAACTTGCGTAGGTTTAGTTGAGCAAATCACTTCTCCTTGATGCATCACTTGGTGTAGTGTCATCATTTGAGGTTCTGAACATGCCCACAAAAGTTGAGATCAAAAGGAGAAAGGTGCCAATGTAGAGTTGTTCAAATATGATTCTCGTCAGAGAGGGTTTTGGGGCTCTTTGATCAAAGTAACTTGTTCTCCAACTTGTGCCACTTGGTCTAGATGAATAATTAGACCATTGGAGTATGTTCACAAGGTTTGAGAGCATTTGGACATGTTTGGCAATGTAAAGTTGCTCAAACTTCAAAATGGACAGAAATGGTTTTGAGGGGATTTCATGGAGTTATACTATTCTCCATGACATGATACTTGTCAAGATCATCAAACATGTCATAAGTGACATGCCAGAATTCTCTTGGGATTTTTGGAGAAAATTTCCTTTGTAAATATTTCAAAATCGTGAAATATCCAGAAAGGGTTTTTGAGGTATTTGACCAATATTTTGAACATGGCCATGTGTTGAAACTCTTATATATGGACAATATATGTCCTATGTGTTTCCCTAAATTTTGTCAAATATTTTTGAAGCAATAAAATAATTTTTCCCTATTAAAGACCAATTCTGGCCTTAAGAAAAAGCTTTTAAATAAAATAGGAAAATAACTTTCAAAATTATATTTTTGTGGTTTCTAGGTATCCTATATCTAATAGGAGTCAAATATATTTTTAGAAAGATTTTTACTGCCCTTAATTAAGTACTTGAAGTGCAAACCTCAATTCAGGGGTTTTTGAAAAAACTAATTTTTGAAAATACTATTTGGCCAAATTATTTTTGTAAGAAAATATTTTTATGTCCTATACACATGGCATGATCATTGGTTCAAGAGTTTGGAGCAAGGAGATGAAGTATAGGAGTTGGAGGATTTATTTGATTTTTAGAGCACTTGCAAATAGCAGTCAAACATTCAATAAAAGCAAAGACAAAACACTCAAAAGTTTTTGTCAAACCACATTTTAGCATGATTATTGACTTAAGTGTTGTGCCATGAAAATCAGGGTGTGACAGACCTACCCCCCTTACAAGAATCTCGTCCCCGAGATTCCCAAACTAGGCGCGGAAGGGGATACAGAAACTTGGATCTGGGGTAGTTTTCAAGTCCTCATGTTCTTCTGCTTCCGTGTAGTGCTCCATTGAGATTGAAGTACTTGATGGTGTGGCTTCGTGTATGACGCTCATCTTGGTCCAGGTTGCTAATGGGTAGCTCGCGGTAGGTTAGCTCGGGCTAGAGGTCGCTGGCTCGGTGGTTAATTGCCTCGTAGAGATCGGGCAAGTTATGAAGTTGGAAACACTTTCGGGGTTGTGATGCATGGAAAGCATTGTGCACATCAGGTAGCTCAGGTGGCAACTCCAGCTGGTAGCCGTCTATTCTTCGTCTTGCGCTGATCCTGAGGGGGTTGTTAAATCTTGGAGTGATCTCGAAGGGAGCCGATGAATCTTGGTGCGGGTCTCCTTGTCATGGAAATGCTTGGCTCCTTAGAGAGGGGTGACCCAGAGATAAACATGGTCTCCAACCCGGAAGGTCATGTCTTGATGACGTGAGTCAGCGTAGCTCTTTGTCTTGACTTGGCAGTCTTCAAACGCTCTCTGACAAGCTAGACTTGCTCTTCGGCTTTACGGAGGATATCGGGCCCAAAGACAAGTCCTTCTCCGGTTTCTGACCAATTGAGGGGTGTGCGGCATTTTCGTCCGTATAACACCTCAAATGGTGCCATCTGAAGGCTTGACTGACAGCTGTTGTTGTAAGAGAACTCGGCGAGAGGGAGGCAATCCTCCCACTTAGCTCCATATGCTAAGACACAGGCTCGAAGCATGTCTTCGAGTATCTGATTCCCTCGTTCTGTCGACCTCCTGGCCAGGGTGGAGAGCAAGGTCAAGGACAACTTGGTCCTCATGGCCTCCTCGAACTTCTTCCGAACCTTGAGGTGAATTGGGTTCCTCTATCCGACACAATTTCCTTGGGAACACCATGAATGCTCACAATTCGGTTGATGTAGAGACTGCTAACTGTTCCCTTGTAGGTCGCCTTGACAGAATGAAGTGGGCCACCTTGGTCAAATGGTCAACAATGACCCATATGGAGTCATGTCCCTTGCTTGACCTGGGTAAACCGGTGATGAAGTCCATCCCGATTTTGTCCCACTTCCATTCAGGCACCTTGAGGGGTTGCAACAATCCCGCGGGTCGCTGATGCTCAGCTTTGACTCTCTGGCATACGTCACACTTTGCAACATAGGTGGCAATCTCCTTTTTCATCCCATGCCACCAGAATCTTTCCTTCAGGTCTTGATACATCTTGGTTCCTCCAGGATGGATGGAATACCGATTTTGTCCCACTTCCATTCAGGCACCTTGAGGGGTTGCAACAATCCCGCGGGTCGCTGATGCTCAGCTTTGACTCTCTGGCATACGTCACACTTTGCAACATAGGTGGCAATCTCCTTTTTCATCCCATGCCACCAGAATCTTTCCTTCAGGTCTTGATACATCTTGGTTCCTCCAGGATGGATGGAATACGGGGTGTCGTGAGCTTCTTGCAAGATCAGATTCTTGAGCTCAATCTTGTTGGGTACGCAAATGCGATTCCCAAACCACACGACTCCTTGCTCATCTTCTGTGAAACCTAGGGCTTTGCCCGCCTTGATCTTCCTCTTGATGCCTTCAATACTCTCGTGTCCCGTCTGAGCTTCTTTAACCTCATCCATAAGGGTCGGCTTGACTTCAAGGTTAGCTAAGAATCCTGGTGCAACCAGTTCCAACCCAAAGCTTCCAAGTTCTTCATACAAGGCGGGTAGCTTGTCCTTAAGCATAGCATTCAAGGAACAAGCCTTTCTGCTTAATGCATCTGCTACCACATTAGCCTTCCCAGGGTGGTATTGAGCACTGAGGTCATAATCTTTGATCAACTCTAGCCATCTTCTTTGCCTCGTGTTCAGTTCCCTTTGATTGAAAATATACTTCAGACTTTTGTGATCCGTGTATATCTCACATCGCTTCCCTAAGAGGTAATGTCGCCATGTCTTCATGGCATGAACCACTGCTGCTAGCTCAAGGTCATGAGTAGCATAGTTCTCTTCATGAGGCCGTAGTGCCTTCTTGCATCAGAACACCTCCCAGTCCGGTTCTTGACACATCACAATATATCACACACTCCTTGTGTATATCCGTGTGGCCGTAATCGGGCGGTGGTCGATCTCTTCTTCACTCTCGAAGCTCTCTTCGCACTTCGGCGTCCATTCGAACTGCTTGTCCTTCTTCAAGAGCTGAGTCATGGGTCGGGCAATGCTTGAGAATCCTTCAACAAACTTGCGATAATATCCCGCGAGTCCGAGGAAGCTTCTGACTTTCTTCACATTGCTTGGGGATTGCCATTCAGTCACGGCTTCAATCTTAGCGGGATCGACTGACAATTCTTCTTCAGCTAAAACATGACCCAAGAATCCAACTTCACGCAGCCAAAATTCACACTTGCTGAACTTGGCATACAGTTGGTGCTCTCGAAGCTTGTCTAGGTACATCCTCAAGTGTCTCTCGTGCTCTTCTTCCGTCTATGGGTGGACAAGTAGGTCACCAAATGATGATGACAACTATCTTGTCTAAGAACTCCATGAAGTCTATGGGTACATATAGTGGGCTGAGGCATTGGGGATGGTTACGGTTGAGTATTGGCCAAGGTCTTATCGATCTAGAGCCAAAGCCCAAGGTCAGGATCTGACCGTGTTGTGGCTTGGTAGGGCGTAAGGGTTTCAAGGATTCTAGTGTGCGAGTGAATGTTTATCATCCCATCCTTGAGCACAGTTCCTGAGATGCCGATAGTCTATCTAGTACTTTAAACAATTCACATCATATCACCGATAGCATCATTTTGCATAAGTCAACTCCAATCATCACTCATGTGATTCATATCCTCATGGCTCCCGAGAGGATGTCTAACAAAATCGTACATGTCTACAATCCCCAAACTCATGAGTGTGGCTACCCCTAAAAATCCATGGGTAGAGCATACAAGCTTCCAAGCTGGAAATAAACAGGACAACCCAAGTGCTCATCCTACTATTGCAAGGTCCAAGATAAAGCACCTCTATCCTGAGGAAACACGTCGTAAGCCACTCCAAAATATTGTTTCCTTCCTATGAATCAACTCCAACAACTCATTAGCTACACCAATCATTACATGGTCCAGTAGTTCTCCAAATCCAATCTCCTAGTTTATCGTCCACCGAAAAACATGGTATCATGATCGAGATCATCAGTCTAAATCCAATTTACTCCGAACCATGTAGACATACTCAGCATCTATATTCAACTAGAATCGCCTACTAAAATTCAAATCCCTTGTCCAACGAGAATTCCTACATGTTCCCCCAAGTCGTTTATGTAAACTCAACTATCTCCTATCAATATCCCCTGGCTAAGATGAGTCCAAATACTTCCAAGAATTTCAGCTTGCGGTCATAATTGTCCTATTAAATCCAATTTACTCAGGGGTAATGAAAGCTATGCTACTCTATAATCATGATCCCATCAAGTTCATCTACCAACATGGTAGCCTTATAATCCACCAAATAGTCTCATATAATTCCTCAAGTCATTGATATAAACTTATCAAATCATTTGTCCTCTATTCCCATATCCTCAAACTAGTCTTCCTAGGGCATCGTCACTTCTGGTGCTATATTAGGATGATAATGTGTTCGTTCACTATGTCCACTAGTTCCATAATGAACCCAGTGATAAGCAAGGTTATGGAGGCTTAACAGGTTCTCTTGCAATTCCGTAGGTTAAGCTCATGGTTAAGGATTCGAGCTGGGGTATCTTGTGAAGTCTTGAAGGGTCTAGGAATAGGGTTCTAGTCTTGAGGTGTAAAGATACGGGGTTGTACCTGGTCAAGGAGGCTATAGCAAAAGTCTTCAGTGCTTGTTGGTCGCCGAGGTGGAATCCTTGGTGCATATTGTCTTGCTTGTCTTCAGTTGAGGAGAGAGATGAGAGGGAAAAGTAGCATAGAGAAGGGGAATGCCCAAAAGGGGGGTTCTAGAGTGCAAGTGCAAACAAACAGGTGCAAAAAGGGCCAAACAGAAGAAGCAAGGTAAGGAAGGTGATATAGTCGCATACTTGTCCCTAGGGCAAAAGTGCGACCCATATCAAAACACAACAAATAAAAACAAGCAACAAACAATCATGGTTCTATTCGAACTATCATACAGACTCGACTGCGCATAGGGGGTACACGACTCATCCTACCCTGGGGGTTCTCGAACTCAGTAGTCGTGCCTTGTGCCTCATGCAGTCTTCTGAGTTTTCCTCAGGTGTTGCTACGTCTCTTGTAGTTGTTCGATGAAACGATCCTGGGTGAGCTTGAAGAGTCTTCAACAAATTCTTGCCTGTTGAAGTGATGGGGTGACGGTGGCTCCTCGTAGCTGGCATTGACTCGGCCTTCTGTTGTCTTCTTAACCATGATTACCCCTTTTTGTCTTCTAAGCCGTCGATGGTACCAGGTAGGTAATCCTTTATGCAATGAAATTATCAAGGCGTAATAGAGGTCCATCATGTCGGTTACGTTGATGACAACTTCGACACCAAGAGCGGGGGATGAGGAGAACCGTTTTCCTGCTCACTATGGTGAGGCGGACCAAATGGCTAGGTTCTCATCCATTGGTGGTTGCCGATACAACAACGGTAGTGACATGGTTACTCTATTAGCGATGTATATCATGATCTTGCATATTCTATGCCCTGATCATCGTAGGCTAAGGTTGCATCATCTTGGGGCAGTGTCAAGGGTGTCACCATCTCCTGGGTCTTCAGGTCCTCATTCCTCGAGGATGTATCTTCTGTTGGTATCGTCTTGTTGTGATGTCGCCAATCTTGTGTTCAGGAGATGTGGGTGAATGTCTGGCAAGGCATCTTCCTTCTAGATTATCCGCGAGGATTTCAAGGAATCCAGTAGTCAGGGGCATAAGGGTTCTAGCGACCAAAGGTTTTGAAGGGGAAGAGATCAACAAGGAAAGTATACCTTAGTTTTCGAAAAACTGAAAAGGGAAGAGAAGTATAGATAGTTTTGAAAACCAGTAGTAGTTTTGGAAATAGTTTTACCCTAACTAACAACCATGCTAACTAAGGCTTCCTACAGTCAGGATGGCTCTGATACCAGCTCTGTGGGGACCCCGACTCATAAGTCGTGATCACCGAATGCACGTGTCTGAGGATCCCGAGATCAATGCTCATTGAACACACAAAAGCTGAATAACAAGAGTCTTACATCCAAACATACCGTATTACACAAGTAAGACCATTATGGTCGAGTCTTGAGTATAACATCGCAGCGGAAATCTTCGTCGATAACTTGGACCCATGCCATCTGCCTTAACCCTACAGGCATTCTGGCTGGGAAGCGTCCTAGCTCGCATGTTCGTCACCGAAGTATTCTCCATCATATCTTGTTCTTTCATGCCTGGCCAATAAAATAACAAGTGGCAAGCCAATGAGTACTTTGAATGTACTCGCAAGCAACCCATGTTTTGGTTCAAGATACAACAATGCATGATATAGGTAAATTTTTGCAGAAAGCAAGTTTTGAGTGCAATGACATGTTCAACGTCTTTGTAAGGCATGCATCAAGAGAATTCCAAGTAACCATGAAGACAGGTTACAGATATCAACATAAATAAAGTGGGCACCAACCCATCTAACATCAATAGAGTGGGCACCAACCCAGCTCAATCATGTTAAGTCCTTTGACTTGACCCAAGTAGTTTTATCAGCTCACACACATGGTTGCAAAACTCTGGACATAGTTTAAGCAGCACCGCACAACCGTCCTTGACCGTGGACACGACTATTCGAATAGTTTTACACTCTGCAGAGGTTGCACACTGTACCCACAAGATCCGGGGAACTTCCGTGTCATCCATGACCCGTGATACCTTAAGTACCCGGGGTAAGCACCCGATCACTACCTTTCCCTAGACGACACTAACATGGAGTCCACTCGATTGGCAGTGACCCCCGTGCCCAACATTTCACATCACGCTTTCGTGGAGCCTTGCTCCCATAATTATCACATACCATTGGCACGGGGTACCAACGGTGTGTCCGGTGCCCTGTGAAAACAGTCATGGCCGCCCTACCTGGCACGACCCCGTCCCGAGAGAGAGTACCAACTCTCCCCCGTCACTAGTAATGCGGGCCCCAAGCTAGTATCGGCCTAGTTAATCAATAATGCCCTTTCCCATATAAGGGTAGAGTGGTTGCGCATGTAAGGTTGGGTCACCATCAATTCTAAATCTAATCCGCTTTGAAAACAACACACACTTGCCTCGGTACACCACTTCGTCACCAAGTGGTTACCCATCTCATCATCTCCCTCGGGCATAAGTGGCACCCGATGGGGTTTTTGAAAAGTCTTTTGAAAATACTTTGTCTCCATCACCATGCATATCCCCGTCCCTTTTTGCGTAGCACTACTTAGCATCCTATCTGCTCCCACCGGCATAACCCTCATAAGAAGGTAGGGTCATGCACAATGCAAGTATCAACGAGGAAGTAACAGAGGCAACCAACCCACGTGGTTCACCATCTCATCATGATTCCGATGCAACAATAATAAAGAGCTATATGGCATGCATAAAAAGGTTTCAAAGACATGGTCAAAGGGCTGCTTGCCCGTTTTAACAAAGTCTTCGAGGTCTTCAAATATCTATGGTCCATCTCCGAGCATTTCGTCTACCTCGCCAACTATCGCCGAAAGCAACCATAATAAGCAACACAACAAGGCAGAAAATAAAAGTTCTCTAAAAATATGAGTTGGACTTTTCTAGGATACCTCTGGTCATATGAGGGATGACCAAAGTGGTTTCATTGGGATTTGATGAATGGATATCTCTGAACATTTTGATATGGTGGAATCAAGGGGTTTATGGATTTGCAAGAAGTGTACAGAAATATATTTTTGAAAAATGAGCAAAGGCACCCATTTAATAAAGGATGATTTTTGAAGCATCTAGGAATTGGTTTCACTGGATTTGGAGTTCAAATGATTTGTCTATGAATTTGCAAAGTTGGCTATATACAAAGAAATAGACCATTAGTTGAGGTGATGCCGAAAATATTAGTAAAAATGTTCAAAAACTAAGTTTTGAACTTAGATGCATCTAGGAATTTGAATCATGGGATTTGGGTCAAGTTTGAGCTCTCTGTGATTTTCTAAAGTTCATCACAGAAATAGGAAAAGTAGGATTTGATGAATATTTGTGAAGAAGAAGTCTCTGGAAAAATGTGCATGTTGCACCAACAGGTAGAGCATGATTTATGGAGTCTCTAGAAATTTGAATCATCGAATTTGGAGCTAATTTGATTTGTTTATGAATTTTAGAAACTGTACAGAAAGAAAAAGGGGAAAAGGGTTTTACCCAAATGGGCTGGATCTGGGCGGCGGCGGCGCGCACCGGGCGAGGCTTAGCAGCAGGCGCCACTGGGCCGGCCCAGGGGCTCGGCCGCACGCGCGCAGGGGCCACGTCGAAGGCGGCTTTCGGGGATGCTCCTTCGCGCAGGGGAGGCGGATCCGGCCGAAGCCGTTTCCACTTAAACGGACGGGCACGCCCGCTGGGTCGCTGACGTGCGAGCCCCAGCGGCAGGTCGTATTCCTCCTCCCGCGCGCGCCCTGGCCGCGAGGAGGAGCGGCTCCCGCCGGCGATTGCCGGGGCTACAGAGCGTCTCCGGCGACGCTCCGCCCACCGGCGTACTCAGGAGGCCACGCCGCACCCATCCATGTGTTGAACGCACGCCGCGGAAGGCTGCAGCAGCGATGGTCTGGGTGGCCGCGGAGGAGGCTGTCGGCCATCTTTGGCCACGAGCGCGTGGCGTTCCCGGGGACAAACGACGTTGATGGAGGGCCTCAAGGTGGTGGTATGATGGTACTGGAGTGGCTAGGGAGAGAGGAGAGACTCGGGATAGCCCGGATTTAGGCGGAGCCCGACGGCGGAGCTCTGGCCATTGCGGTGGATGGAGGGCACGGGGAGAGATGTGAGTTGGTCCATGGGGTGCACGGGAGAGAGGGGAAGCAAATGGAGCAGAGAGAGAGGCCAAGGACTGCCTTAAGTAGGAGGGGGCGAGGTGCACCGTGGCTCGTGCGCCGGCGAGCTCCTAGCCGTTGCTGGAGGCCACGGGGGCGCGTGTGGGCGTGTCTGGGGTGTTCGTGGGGTTGGTCTAGGGCTAGAGGAGGGGAGAGAAGGAGCGGGAAAGGGCCAGGGTGCCGCGCGTGTCAGGCGCTCCATTGGCGCACTCGGGCGGCCTCTGTACGCTAGCGCAGAGGCGCGGGGAGGGGGAGAGAGAAGGGGGCCGACCGCGTAGTGTGTTGCGGACGCCGAGGCGCATCGGCAGGCGCGCGGGGGAGGCCCGAGGTGGACGCGAGTGCGGCGGCAGGGCTCGGCGCATCAGAGCACGCCTCAGAGCAGGCTTTGGCCGGCATGAGCGCTGCTTGGCGCTCTGCCGTGTCCACTTGCGTCTGGAGTGTGCTGGGTGATGGGCTAAAGCCTGGGGAGAGCCTTGGATGCTCTATAGTGCTAAGGAGGGAGAGAGAGACTAAGAGAGAGGGAGAATGCTGCTGCCCAGAGAAGAAAAATGGGGTTCTAATCCCCTTGATTATGGCTCCTCGGGCAGGGAGAGATGCAGGTGGTAGAGGGGGACCAGATGAGGCTGTGGGAAAAAGTTTAGCTCATGGAGATTAGTGGAAGTGGCCAAAACAGGCATTTTAATTTTCTGCCAGAAGGTGTTTGGTGGTGGTTTGGGCAAGTAGATGATTTGCGTCTGCCATGAGACTCCATAGGGTGAAATGACACATATAATTAGGGCCTTCCACCAAGTTGGAGCTCATTTTAAGAAAGTTGACAATGCAACTTTGGTAAACCCTAGAAATTAGCAGAAATGAACTTGCGTAGGTT
Source organism: Aegilops speltoides (assembly GCA_021437245.1). Taxonomy (NCBI): domain Eukaryota; kingdom Viridiplantae; phylum Streptophyta; class Magnoliopsida; order Poales; family Poaceae; genus Aegilops; species Aegilops speltoides. Next base: position 203,636,564 of record CM038143.1, read on the forward strand.
TAGTTGAGCAAATCACTTCTCCTTGATGCACCACTTGGTGTAGTGTCATCATTTGAGGTTCTGAACATGCCCACAAAAGTTGAGATCAAAAGGAGAAAGGTGCCAATGTAGAGTTGTTCAAATATGATTCTGGTCAGAGAGGGTTTTGGGGCTCTTTGATCAAAGTAACTTGTTCTCCAACTTGTGCCACTTGGTCTAGATGAATAATTAGACCATTGGAGTATGTTCACAAGGTTTGAGAGCATTTGGACATGTTTGGCAATGTAAAAGTTGCTCAAACTTCAAAATGGACAGAAATGGTTTTGAGGGGATTTCATGGAGTTATACTATTCTCCATGACATGATACTTGTCAAGATCATCAAACATGTCATATGTGACATGCCAGAATTCTCTTGGGATTTTTGGAGAAAATTTCCTTTGTAAATATTTCAAAATCTTGAAATATCCAGAAAGGGTTTTTGAGGTATTTGACCAATATTTTGAACCTGGCCATGTGTTGAAACTCTTATATATGGACAATATATGTCCTATGAGTTTCCCTACATTTTGTCAAATATTTTTGAAGCAATAAAATAAATTTTCCCTATTAAAGATAATTTCTGGCCTTAAGAAAAAGCTTTTAAATAAAATAGGAAAATAACTTTCAAAATTATATTTTTGTGGTTTCTGGGTATCCTATATCTAATAGGAGTCGAATATATTTTTAGAAAGATTTTTACTGCCCTTAATTAAGTACTTGCAAAGGCAAACCTCAATTCAGGGTTTTTGAAAAACTAATTTTTGAAAATACTATTTGGCCAAATTATTTTTGTAAGAAAATATTTTTATGTCCTATACACATGGCATGATCATTGGTTCAAGAGTTTGGAGCAAGGAGATGAAGTATAGGAGTTGGAGGATTTATTTGATTTTTAGTGCACTTGCAAATAGCAGTCAAACATTCAATCAAAGAAAAGACAAAACACTCAAAAGTTTTTGTCAAACCACATTTTAGCATGATTATTGACTTAAGTGTTGTGCCATGAAAATTAGGGTGTGACAGTACCTTTATAGACTATATTAGTAAACTTTGCGTTTTGCTGTTCGCCTATTCGGGAAGTCTAACAATAGTAGCACTAGTAGTATAGTGTATGCTTCTGGCAATCTGACATCGAATTAACTGTTGCACGTCCACCGCCTGAGCGAGGGAGAGCTTGCATTAGTCAAAAGTTTCTCCTTGTCCTGCGAGCCACCGTGCGCAAGTAATGCTAGTCCATACTGCCTCCTCTCCGGTTAATATTGATTAATTTCAAACGAGATAAATACACTGTCTGTCATTGTATATTTGTAAAAATTCGGTCAGTGGACTTCATAATACGCTCATTCCGCTCAATATATATATTTTCCGGTGTTTATACGATCATTACCTCACCCTGACTGAGTATGTGTGTGCATGCACGTGTAGGTTGAGCACTTAGCGTGACCGTGTGTGTTCTGTTGTGTGCTCGGACATGCATGCATTAGGGCGTCGCGCACGTTTTTGCGTCCATGTGTACGTGTGACTGTTGCATACATGTAGGGGGAGTACGTTGAGGGCCACTAAGGAGCAGTCAAATCACAAAGTAAGTTAGTCAGAAGAAGCAACCATCATTTCACTCTTGAATGACACGTACGCAATATAAAATGGTTGATATGGAGAGAAAAAGAAAACCACTATATATACACTAGCAGGAGCCTAAGCTACAAGCCTGCTTGCTAAGGTTGCTCTCTTCACAAGCATAGAACGACGGGCCTGACCTCGTAGCTGGGGGAAGGGAATAGTGTTCTGCATAGATGCGGTCGACATCAGCGAGGGAGAAAACCCATAGTCGGTGCGTCCCAATAGGGGGTCACCGCGGTTTGGGCCAATGCCGCGTCCCAACCGCCCTTCTAGCTATAGCCCGACGTCCCAGGTAGTCCATCTTCCTTTTGGAGCCGGCTTGCTCCACTGCCGTAGCTCCATCTCCTTGTCGATCTTGCTCTACTTCTACCGGCTTCTACTTGTGATGAGTTTATGTCTCATGAACTAGTGCCAGTACTATTATTCTAATCACACTTCTTCAATATCTTTGCCATCAGGGATGCTCAGATCGATTTTAGTGGAACTGCACAAAAGCATTGTATGATCCGAGGGTGCCAGCCGTCTTTCCTTCGACAGGTTCTACCTGGTCAGGGAATTAAATCATGTTTAGGGTTTAGGGTTTAAGTCGTAGTGACCCCATCAGCAGTTTTTCTTTCGTACACACTCTCACAACTTTTTTCTTTAGTTGTGAAGTAAATATTGGCTATGATCTGTGAATCATTGAGATGCATCAGCATGCGTGTTAGTTTTCCTTTGTATTTGATGGAATGATGTAACGGGGCAACCTTGGAATAGGAATGAAAATGGAGTGGAAAGTTTCTGTTTTTTCGGAGAAAAAAATGGAAATGGAGAGAAACCAACGTTTCGTTTCGTTGGATCGCGCCATCGAGCAAAACCAACGTTTAAATCATGTCTGTCGTGTTCGTGTCTCACCCTCCTCCGCGGCTCGACCCCACACGGTCGCTCGCCATGCCACTCACCGCAAACGGAGTATACGATAACTTTGTCCGCCTGCTTGTCGATGGATCACGCCATGGAGTACTACTAGCACTACTGGAAGAGATTGACGAGTTGGGGGAGGACAGCTAGTTGTAGCACGGACTCCCAAAAACTTTTTACATGCATGTTGTAGCCGGCTATTGTGACCTTTGAACGCGGAGCAGCCGCGTGCACCCAGAAGCGGCGCGGACGACGCTCTCTCGGCCGGCGCGCCGCTTCAATGCCGAAGCTAGTGAGAGTTTGTGTCCGCTGTGACCGGGCATGAATGCGACACTGACCGTTTCGGGTGGGAAGCACGCGCGGGTGATGAAGAGGGTTCGGGTTGGTCAGGACCGGCCGTGGCAGCGGTCCGGACCTGCGCAAACAAGAGATGTTGTACGTTAATATTGTTGCGTATATAATTAACAACATAAATAATGTGCCAGTTGGACAAATATGACTGGAGATGGAAATGGAAATGGAATTTTATGTAAACACGGATATGCATGTCTATGTCTATGTGTGTGTGCGCGACAACTCTCGCAACCTGGAAGCGGTTGCGTGTTTTTGATCAAGTTTTCTTTCTTGGTACGTTAGAAAATCAGTTTGTCCAATTCACATCTAGATGTTATTTAAGGATATCACATCTAAGCTCCCACAAGTATATAATGTAGCAACAAGAAACAAAAAAACTAGGACCAAAAAAAATAGACCACAAACAGAGTGGACATCAACTTAGATGTGACATAACTATGTCACATCTAGATGTGTCCTAGACAGACCCTTAAAAAATTGTCCGCCAGTTTTCGTTTCTTTTTTCTGGGAACGCGCGTATTCTATTTAAAACCACTGCTATGGAGAGATTTTTTTTACTCCATTATAGCCTCTTGTTTGATAGAGTTTCTCGCATCTCACTCTCTCACCCTCTCCATATCAAAAAAAGATGACAGTGTCCAGTCTATCTCTCTCCTGACCGGTGGTCACAGATCCGGCCGAATTCCGTCCGCTGCGGGAGGTGAGGAGGTGCAACATTGACGTTGTCGCTGTCGGTGACGGGGGGATCCGATGCGTACTGTCCTCTCAGAGCTGGCGCTGGCGCGGACGAAGATCCTCTGCGCCCTTGTTTACTGCCGTCGTGTGGGTAGATCCCGCCTGCCCGCCTAAACGACATCTTGCCCACCTGAGTTATAACTTCTTGTACTGGTCCAGCTCCCCAGGTCGCTATGTGTGGGTTTTCTTCTATGCGACTACTCCCCAGCTCCCCATGCATAGTAGCTACGGTTCTTCAGCTGGTCCAACATCACCTACTAGTACTATTATGGAGGAAATGACACTCGAAAAGTTGTCCTCATTTATGCCTCGGTGGAGGTATACATGTTGTTTCGACAAAAAGTACATGGTGGTTGTGCGGTCATTATCCATATGGTGGCAGTACTATCACTGGTTAAATGAAGAAATGCTTTTTTTCTCGGGTATCCTGGTTTAGTTCCCATCAAGATATAATTATGATGCTTCTGTTTGTTGGTGTACTTTTCATTAACCCTTTTTTATATTTTTGGAAACAGCGATGCGTGTCTCCATACCCGGGCATGTCTTCCTCAATTTTAGTGGAACTGCACAAAATTGGATGGCCATTGTTGTTCCGCCATCGTCCTCGCCACGTGGTTCTTCCTTCCTCGAGCTTGATTATTGAGAAGAAATGACCACGTGAGGATTTGTCGAACTTCATAGGTGCCTCACCCAAACTTGATGCCAAATGGATGATGCATCACCACGATGACCTATCGATGCTCATGGTCGCGCCTCATGGTTGCGCTGGCTGGTGAAGCTGATCGATTTTCAATGAAAAACAAGCTGTCTTCCATCAGTGCTCTTTGCTTGTTACGCACAAAGATGATATCCTTCGTCAGTTCACCTTGGTTGCATTGGAGACGCAGTCGTCTTTCACGTTGGTGCAATTTTATCACACAATTGGCTATGAACCAAATGTTTCCTCGAAGAAGGATCGACGTTGGTACTAAGAGCATAAGTTTTGTATTGATTTCTAAGCCTTCTCACAACTTTGTCTCCAGCTCCCCTGTAATTTTATTTGTCCAGCTATTAACTTTGATTTAAAAATGGTGTGGACTAAAAACCCGGATGGATGTAGTAGCCCTCCATTTTTATTTACTCCGCATATTAGATTTGACTGAAGTCAAACTTTGTAATACTCTCAAACCTTTCCAATAATTGAAATTAAAATTCTTTATTTGTACACACTCTCACACGTTTCCGATAATTTGGCGCATGTGTGGTTGTTCACTTAAGGGAGGGTAGTGTACCACACGTGAAGGACAGGAAGTGCGACCAGGACGCGTGGGCGTGGATCGTTAGTTCATCGGAAGTAGTACTCCCTCTGTACATTAAATAAAGAGTTTCGTTTCATACTTACACAATTTAAAACGATTGTTATGGAGAGAATAAGAAAACCACTCCACTATATATTAGTCGTATACACACGAGAGTATTATATGGACGCAGCTTCATTAACTTAGTGCACCTGCCTTTGGGTTTATGACAGGTGGGCCCAAAATGTGGCTGGCTCACCTGTCATACAGCCAAAAGCAGATGGAGTGAAGGCACCGGAGCTCAGTCCGTACTACATTAGTATAGTATATATATATATAAGCGGGAGCCTCAACGCTTGTTCGCTAGGGTTTGCACTCTCCACACGCTCGCTGCAATACATATATGTTACATGCTAGAGGCTCAGCGTTCATTTGCTAGGGTTTGCTATATTCACTGTCTCTCACCCTCTCTTCACCAGATCTAAACAAGACTGCGTTGGCCTCTTGTCTCTCTCCCCCCTCACAGCTGGTGAAGGAGGCATTTGTATCCCGTCGCACCGGGAAGGGGAGGAGGTGCAGCGTTAACTCTATCGCCTTCGGCGAGGGAGGCAATCCACTATCGGCTGCGCTGTTCTCTTTCACCCAGCGCCTGTGCGGGAGGGCCACCGACCCCTTCTTCCTCGCTGTCGTACGTAGTGTGGGCAGATCCGGCCTCCCGCCGCACGCCTTGCCACATCCCGACGACCCTAAGGTATAAGTTTCTTTGAAACCATCGTTGCTCTAGCTGCATGTGGATCTTTTTCGATCTGTAGTCGAATCTAGGTCTTGGTTCAAAGAGGAAAGAAAGGTGCGGTGGGGTGGAGCATGAATTTAGGACGTGGTTCAATGAGGAAAGGAGGGAGGAAAAGTAGTATAGACTGGCTATCAAGCCGCTTTATTGGTCGAAAAGGGAAAAAAGGGGGTAACCCAGTACACACATCTATAAGGAACCGATCTCTTTGTTGAAAAGGGAAAGAAACTTGGGGGGGGGGGTCGGGTAGTTTGTGCAGGACTAGATTTGCTGCCCTCACATAGGAAAAAAGTTCAAAGAGAACAAACATGGGACGACCACAGATATGCTGCTTGGCTACATACTAGGCATCACCCATTTATACGTGTGGACGCACATGGTACTAGCATGTCCCATACAGCTATTTTGCTATTGTTAATCTAAGAATGCTCCGGAAAATTGAAGCAATGCCACTGTTAAAAGTAAATTACATTTTTAACGAATGTTGTTTCAAGAGAGTGTCTCTGTTAATATGAATCAATGCTACCGTTTTAGAAATGCTACTATCCTACTTTGTTTTCCATCCAAGATAAGTTAGATGCTTCTTTCTTTCACCGTTTGTTTCATCCTCCTTTATCGGCAAGTAATTGTTTCCTTTTTTGCCTCTGTTAAAACAGGGGTATCGATTCAACTTGTTGCTATTGCGACATTTTGCTTCGCTACTCGAAACACTTATGTTTTAAGAGTGTTTTGTGCAGTTCAACTTGAATGTCACACCGGTCACTTTGCTTAATTTTGGTGGAACTGCACAAAAGGAGATCAAGATTTGTTTCCAGTGTTCCTCTCGAGTTGTTTCAAATCTTGGTCTGTACCACATGATATCTATTCAACTTGTTGCTATTGCGTCATTTTGCTTCACTACGTGAAACACTTTGCTTGATTTCAGTGCAACTGCACAAAATGCGATTGGATTTCCTATTCGTGTTAGCAGATTTGCATTTTATCCTGGTGTTCTCATGAAAGGTTAGCACAGGCCTTCATCCACATGATTGTGCAGTGTGCTTTGAGATGTTGTGCTACTTGTATTGGTACTGTTTTAAATAGATGTTGAATTGAAGCTATTGTATTGCTGTCTTTTCCCATTAAGTAGTGAACAAAAATGGGACCAACCCAGACATGATGCTTGTTGCTTTGTTACAACAAACTCTGCATCACCCCTTTATAAGTAGATGGAAGCACATATTGTTGTTGCCCCACTCTCCCTGGAACTGTTTATGCTTTTCGTTAATCTAATGCATTGGTAAAATTAAGCAATGCCACTCTCAGAATTAATTAACTACTGAATCTTAGTTCAAAACCTCAACACTTGTTAGGAATGGTACTATCCTGCTTTGTAGTTCTTTCTACATGTTTAACCAAGGTATTGTTAAGATAATGTCTCTTTAAAAATGAATCAGTTGCATTGTTTTAGGAATGGTACTTTTCTGCTTTGTCGTTCTTTATACATGTTGAACCAAGGCATTGTTAAGATAATATCTCAGTCAATATGAATGAATCACACTGAGGGAGAATTGCTCCTCTCCTGTTTGTTTCCCATTAGGACAAGTCATCAACCGTTATTTCTCAGTAAGTGTTTCCCTTATACCTATTGTTGCTTATAGGGATATCAAAATTAAAGCTCGGTTTTATTCCAACTTCGATTTTAGTTGAACTGCACAAAAGGAGCCAATGTGTCCAAGGCAAACTGCTGCGTTCTTTCGGGTCCAGCTTGGTCGCTCCACTTTGCGTAAAGAAGCGATCCTTTGGATGCGGTACATTATAGAAGGAATGACCGAGAAGCTTTACAGAGTATTATTAGACACCGGTGACATGACTAGTCTGCAGAGGCCATTGGCAATTTAACAACACGTGGAGTGCCCTGGGCAAAAAGTGCCCAAACAAGTACAAGAAGCTAAGATAGGACACGATCATAGGCATTACTTATTTTGAATGGGAAAACCTTGTCAAAGTTTAATCATTGATGTTAGCAAAAAGACATTAGTTTAATATATTGGAATTGGAAAACCTTATCAAAATTTGCTCATTGATGTTAGCAAGAAGACGTTAGTTTAATGTATTGGAATTGGAATACCTTGTCAAAATTATCTCATTGATGTTAGCCAGAAGACATGCATTTGATATTTTTGAGTGGGACACCCTTGCTGTGAGCAGCGTCGAGTGTTTTTTCCTATTCCTGTGTTCAGTTTAGAAATAAATAGTTACTCTGCTGAGATATTCCTGTGTTAAGAGTTTGTTCTGAATATTGTCTATGTAATGCCAGGCCTTGTGTTTGATTGCAAAGTTGAGCTTGGAATGTTGTGGCATGCGGCATCACGAACTGTTCACGGTGCCACCTGAGAATAATGCTTCGTATTGTTTTGCATGTCGATCTAATGCCAGTGATTTGCTTGTTAAGAAGATCATCCTCTTCTGTTGTTTCTGTGCGTAAGAAGTTCATCGTCCGATGTTTCATTCATAGCCTATACGACATGTCGGGTAGGTTAGATGTGAAAGCATATGATCTTCCAACCAACTCATGATATTAGGTCGTGATTGGATCGTCATTTTCCAACCAAAACCGCTTGTAAAACTGATGCTTGTAAATTAAAGCAGATGGTCTCGGGCGAAGGCGCTTGGTTGGTCGATTTCGAGTAGTAAAATATCGGAAGTACTTCACACACGATAAAAATGCTGAACCACACTCGGACGATTGCTAATCCAGTCGTTAGCTGCTGTTTCAGCCTTGCCCATGGATGGCATGATACGCACGTCGTGCATGTATCGTCTGGTAATGTCGTGCATATAGCAATGCTCGTAAAATATACACTGGTCTCTCAAATTACACGCGTAACCCGCCGGTGTTACTTACAGACCTCGGGCCTTCCGATGACGAGTAAATTACAATTGTATGTTAATACAGGTTTGAAATAAACCAGAGCTCCCAAGCGCGGCCTTACCGTTTCATGCCGTCTCAGTTTCTCGAAGGTGCTCATAGGTGTCCGATGATCCTGGCTTCCTGAATGAGCAGCGGGCGCTGTATCAGACCTCTGTAGGGCCCACGAGGCCCTCTCCGTTATCCTTCGAATTGTTGCGCTCGCTGTGGCGCCGAGCATTGTTAACATGGTTAACAAACATGAGGATTCAGGAGATGACTTTATTTTTACTGGATGACACTAGGGACCCACTAGGGCCATAGCCGTACGTACACAAGTGCCTCCTTATTATGTACAACTATATTTTTTTGCTTTCTCCTGGTTTCCTGACATCACGGTCCCACACCATTGTCAACCTATGTAGTCAATATAAATTAGAGAATTGCACAAGGTGCGGCCGACAACAGGGACCAAGCAGCTCGAGCAGTATTTGTGTTTTTGAGGCGTGAGTACTGCAGAGTTTTTCTTGGCGATGATTTCATTTTTGTTCAGAGGAGAGCAGGGTATTAACTGGGCGGGTTGTGGCCCATCTAGCCCAGGCCAGATATCCAGCCCAGATACTACTTTTTTCAAGATGAAAATGGCTAGCCCAGCTATACGTCTTTTGGAGGAATACCCAGGCAAGGTCAACTTCTTATTCTCCGCCCCGCTGTGCTGCAAATCTTTCCTAAGAGGGATGCATTAGGCTTAACAGGAAAATGGGCTTTAAAAATAATAAATGGGATGTCATTATAAAAACTGGTCAGTAACTATAAAAAAATGCACCAAACACGAAATTAGTTTATAAATATTATTTATGGATTTTGAAAATCTTAAATTTTCATTGCGCAATGTTTCGTTCGATTTTTACGTAATACAAATTTATATTTAATCTGAATAGAAATTTCGGGATAAATATTTCGGATCCCATCAAAATGTGGGAAATTTTATTGAATTCTGTCTTCAACAGTTGGTTGAAATTATTAATCGTTGTCCTATCTAGAAAATGGGTTGTACTTTTAACAAACTGTAAATGGGCTGTTGTAAATTCCATTAGAATTCAAAAATGGGCTCTACATTCTTACAAAACGCTTGTGGTCCTACTAAGTGATGCGTCCCCTAAAAAAATAAGTTGACGCGTATGCAAGGCTTTGTCAACTTATTATAGTCAACACACGATTCTAGCAGCAGTGGCCGTTGGATGTCTATCCAACGGATGTCGTGCTTCTTCTTCAATCTCGGATATTCTTAGCTTCGGCCGCCCAAAAAATGATTCCTCCCCCTAACATCTGGGGTGCACCATTTCGGAGGGTGACCTGTGGGCCTACTAAGTTGGAGCGTACCAAGGGCTTTGTCAACTTAGTCAATATAAACGATTCTAGCTTCAGTGACCGTATGATGTCCATCCAACGGCCGTAGTGCTTCTTCAACCTCTGTCTTCTTGGTCCAACCGCCCAAAGCAGCGCCGGTCATCCCGCCTGCTCCTACCTCCCGTTGCCGGGTATGCTGCCGCGGAGGCCTCACCGCCCCCATACTACTCCCACCGCTGGCCAGGCCATCCCTCCACTCACCCACACCCCCTGTTATTCTGCGGCGATGGCAGCCTCACACTGCAGACGAACCAGTGAACCGTCGTACTCCTCTCCCCGCGGGCTTCCACTGTTGCGTCTTCCCCGGCTCCGCGTCATCCCCTTCCTAGGCATCACCATCGTCCACCGCCCTAGTGCTCTCGGCGCGGCATGGTCAACGTGGTCAACGACCGACTTCCATCGGAAGAGTACTGTACGTGGACAGGCTGACAGCTGGGTCCACGGCGGCCGCAAGGAAGTGCCTCCTTATTACGCGCAAAATAATTATTCCTCCACTTGACAGCAGGGACCCGCCGGACGGGCCACCTTATTTCGCGAAAAAAACGTTTCCCCCCTGACTGCTGGTACCCATCGGACGGGCCACCGTACTTCGCGAAAAAACGTTCCCCCCGCTGTCAGCTTGGACCCACCGGAGGAGCCTCCTTATTACGCACAAAAAAATGAATACTCCCCCTGCTAGCTGGGACTCACCTTGGTGGGAAGCTGACTTGTGGGCCTACTAAGTTTATGGGGACGGAGGGCTTTGTCAACTTAGTCAATATGAACGATTCAAGCTCTAGTGACCTTACGATGTCCATCCAACGGCCGTAGTGCTTCTTCAACCTCTAGTCTTCTTGCTCCAGCCGCCCAAAGCAGCGCCGGTCGTGCCGCCTGCTCCTGCCTCCTGTGGCCGGCTGTGCTGCCGCGGAGGCCTCACCGCCTCCATACTACTCCCACCGCTGGCCAGGCCATCCCTCCACTCCACTGACCCACACCCCCTGTTATTCTACGGTGACGGCAGCGCAGCCGAACCAGTGAACCCTTGTACTCCTCTCCGCGTGGGCATCCACTGCCGCGTCTTCCCCGGCTCCTCATCGTCCCCTTCCTAGGCCTCACCGTCGTCCACCGCTGTGGTGCTCTCGACGCGGTGTGGTCAATGTGGTCAACGACCGAATTCCATTGGAAGAATACTGTACGTGAAGAGGCTGACAGCTGGGTCCACGGCAGCCGCAAGAAAGTGCCTCCTTATTATGCGGAAAATAATTATTCCTCCACCTGACAGCAGGGACCCACCGGACGGGCCACCAGTATTTCGCGAAAATAACGTTTGCCCGATCTTTGGGACCCACCCGACGGGCCACCGATTTCGCGAAAAAATGTTCCCCTGTCACTCGACCCACCGGAAGTGCCTCCTTATTACGCACAAAAAACTGAATACCCCCTGCTAGCTGGGACCCACCTTGGTGGGAGACTGACTTGTGGGCCTACTAAGTTGACGGGGACGAAGGGCTTTGTCAACTTAGTCAATATAAACGATTCTAGCTCCAATGATCGTACAATGCCCATCCAATGGCCGTAGTGCTTCTTCAACCTCTGGTTTCTTGCTCCAGCCGCCCAAAGCAGCGCCGGTCATGCCGCATGCTCCTGCTTCCCGTGGTCGGATGTGCTGCCGCGGAGGCCTCAGCGCCCCCTACTATTCCCACCGCTGGCCCTGGTACTCTCGGTGCGGCGTGGTCAATGTGGTCAAGGAACGACTTCCATTGGACATGGACTGTATGTGGAGAGGCTGACAGCTGGGTCCACGGCTGCAGCAAGGAAGTGCCTCCTTATTACGCGGAAAATAATTATTCCTCCGCCTGACAGCGGGGACCCACCGGACGGGCCACAGTATTTAGCGAAAAAACGTTTCCCCCTAACTGCTGGGACCCACCAGCTGCACCTTCGCACGCAAGGAAGTGCGTCCGGCCAAAAAAATGATTCGCCCCCCTGACTTCTAGGACCCACCAGCTACATCTTCGCACTTAAGGAAGTGCGTCCGGGCAAAAAAAAATGATTCGCCCCCCTGACAGCTGGGACCCACCAGCTACATCTTCGCACGCAAGGAAGTGCATCCGGGCAAAAATAAAATAAAATCAAAATGATTCGCCTCCCTGACTGCTGGGACCCACCAGCTACATCTTCGCAGGCAAGGAAGTACCTGACAGTCGGGATCCACCCTGGTTTCCCTGGGAATTTTGAAAATTGGGATTTGAACCGCCGCCCGAACCATGAAAACCGCCACAACCTGAGCCGCCCGGGCCATTGTTACCGTAAAACATGTTGGAAATTTGAAAGCCTTCATAATCTTACAGTCTTTCCACAAATTTGTAGCCAGCTTCTCCTTAGTACCGTTTCTCGGACAAGGTTCATTCAACAACTGCTCAAGTGTGGGTCCTGACCCGCTGGATCGAGGAGGCGGCCTTCCCTTGCGCCGCCGGTTCTGACCCTATGCACTGGTGTTAGCCACAAAATCCAGACTATCGTCAGCCTTACGTTTATTACCTCCTTGATTTGCCGGGTTGTGGTGAGAGCCCTTACCGTTGCCATTCCTCTTTCCCTTCCTTCCCTTTTCATCATTAGACTCGGGATCCTTGGTACTATCAAAATCGGTGTACTTGACCAGAGCTGGCATCAGCGTGCCCATATCATTGCACTCACCTTTGAGCTACCCCAGCTTTTGTTTCAAAGGCAAGAAATGGCAATTCTTCTCCAACATTAAGACTGCGGAGCCGGCATCCATCTTATCAGATGAATGTATTATGGCTTTAACCCGGCGTACCCAATGGGTTGTAGACTCACCCTCTTCCTGCTTACAATTCGTCAGATCCACGATCGACATGGGCTGCTTGCACGTGTCTTTGAAGTTCTGGATGAACCGGACCTTTAACTCCGCCCATGAACTAATTGAATTAGGTGGAAGTCCTTTCAACTAGGTGCGGGAAGTTCCATCCAACATCATGGTGAAGTACTTAGCCATTGCCGCGTTAGTAACCTCCAACAGCTCCATAGCCATCTCATAGCTCTCAATCCATGCCCTGGGCTGCATGTCGGCTGTGTAATTTGGCACCTTCCTTGGTCCTTTAAAATCTTTGGGCAACCGCTCGTTACGTAGAGCCGGCACTAGACATGGGACTCCTCCGGTCCGGGTGGCTATACCTGCCTCAACCGATGTCGCCGGATAAACCAGATATGGCTGATAAGCCATCAACTGAGCCGCTTGCTCTGTGGCCTGCTGAACCGCTCGTTCAGTCTCTTGCCGTAGTCTGTCTTGATCTACCAAGTTAACAGCCACTTGACGTGGCGGGTTACCCCCACCTGGCTGGTCACGGCGTCTAACATTGCTTGACACAACCGCTGAATCCATGTGCCTGCTATAACTCAGGCTTCGGCTTGGACGAGGAGTCGAGTGGATCCTGTCTCGGCTGTATGAGTACGCATCCTGCTGTGCTAAGGCCGTTTGAAGAAGTTCCCTAACTCGGTGGGTTTTGTCGGATTTCAGGTTCCGGCAGACCGTCGAGGTTCGAACTCTGGGGTGCGCGCGGGGATTCAACCCTCTGCCTACTTGTTCTTCGCTGAATCGCTAGAACCTAAACTACCAAACAGAACAACGCAAGAGACACAAGGTTTATACTGGTTTAGGCCACCATTGTGGTGTAATACCCTACTCCAGTGTGTGGTGTGGTGGATTGCCTCTCGGGCGGATGATGAACAATACAAGGGAGGACAGCCTCGCAAGGGTCTATTCTTGGCTGGTGCTACTTGGTTCTGGCTCTTGGATTCTTGATTGGGTGCCTCGATATCCGATGCCTCTACCCAGGGGGTGGCTAGTCCTATTTATAGGCAAAGGCCCTGGGCCTCTTCCCAAATATTGAGCGGGAAGGGCGCCAACAATTGGCCATTTTGAAGGGGAACAGCGGGTACACTTATCCTGGCTAAAGTTGGTCCTCGCCTGTCAAAGGCTCTGGTGGTGACGCCTGCTTGGGCTCCACAATGACTTCTTCCCTGCCATTGGGCTGGTCTTGGTCTTGTTACACCGAAATGGATGCCTTTCCTTGATGTTCTCACATGCGCGTGCTCCCTTTGCACCAAAGAGGAAAGGGAGGACAGTGCACGGGCTGGCGCCCGACTGGCGCCCTTGGTCGTCATGGCTTGCGTCATGGGCACCTCGCGAGGTACCCCGCCTTGAACTCTCTGCCTCCTCGTGAGCCATCCTGACAAGGCCGTGCCTGAGGAAGCTCCTTGTTGTCCGCCCCGCGAGGCTTGGCCCCTCGCGAGGATCTTGAGCTTGTGTTGATGAAGATGGGCTGTGCTGGGCCTTCTTTGACCCACGCCACAGCCGCAGAGCGAGCAAGTCTGGGACCCCTGCTCCCGAAACGCCGACATGAGCCCCGGTCCCAGAGCGCGCCCGGACTTGGCCGAGCAGAGAGGAGAAAGGGCAAGTGCGAAGCGTCGCGGGCCCTAACAGCCTGCGGCCTTGGGAGCCGCGTGGCGGTCGATCGGTCGGGGGCGCCTCTGCTTCCCCACGACACCTTGGTAACCCTGCATGCAAAGCGGGTCATGATTACCTGCGATCGTGGAGGTCGACGATTGGCCTTCGCCGGCTATAAGTACGGAATGGCATGCGCCATTCCAGCCCATCCCCTCTTGCTTCTCCTTCTTATTCACGGCTCCACCAAGGAAGTTCTCAGCCGCAGAGAAAGGAAAGGCTCGCCAGGTCGAGTCTTCCTCTCCCAGCCAAGCGCGCCCAGTCGCCCTCGCAGCATCCCGTGGCCTCCACGGCGGCCCCGGCGATCGCGAGGTGGCTCTCACGCAGCGATGGCGGTGGCCATGGTCGGCGGGCGTGCTCCGGCCGTGCGACCCCTGAGGCCGCACCTCCATACTGCGGAGGTGCTGCCGGAGTTCATTGTGTGGGCGGTGGAGCCAACTGGCGCCCGGCTTCAGCTCCCTTGCTTCCTCCTAGGTGAGCTCCCAGCTGGCGCCTTGGGGGGGCTCTGGCTCCAGGCAGATGGCTACTGCAGCCGGGCCTCATGGGCTTCGCTGGAGGTCTCTGCTGCCGAGAACCTGGCCCTGACCCGCGGCTCGCAGACATTTGCTCGCGTGCATGGTCTCCGCCGCCGGTGCTCTCTGCACTTCAAGTTCGACGGCGACGCCACCCTCTACGTGAGGGTGTTTGGGGAAGATGGTCGCCGTGTAGGGTGCTGCCCTGAAGACGACGACTGCGGCTGGGGACTCAGCCCTGGCGAGGACGGAGAGGATAGCGCGCGGGCGGTTGGCGGCACTCGTGACTCCTCAAGCTTCACCAGCTCTTGAACAGTCGCGAGGGCCCCCGGGGCTCCCACCTCGTGAGCCCTCGTGCAAGAGAAATCGAGGCAGGAGAGCAAAAAAGTCGAAGAACCATAGGTCAAAAGGCAGCGATAGTTTCGATAAAACTCCAAATGAGAATGAAATAGCCAACTGCAGAAAGCAAATGAAAAAGCCGCGTCCGGCACCTAGTCTAGTCTTCGACGTCTTCTCACCAGCGCGGAGCTAAGTGCTGCCATCTGGCGTGGAGGGAGCCCAGGGCCTGAGGCCGGCACCCCTGAGACTCCGGGGCGTGTACAGCCCCAACTCATTATTAAGTGAGAGTGTCACGGGCGGCGAGCTTCACAGGCATTGGCCTTCTTCACAGGCTCCGGGCCTTTCTTCGGGGAAGCAAGCTTCACGGGCTTTGGCCATCTTCACAGGCTCCGGGCCTTTTCCAAAACGCGGTAGCTTCACAGGCATTTGCCTTCTTCACAGGCTCTGGGCCTTTTCCAAAAGGATGAGCTTCACAGGCACTTGCCTTCTTCACAGGCTCTGGGCCTTTTCCAAAACGATGAGCTTCACAGGCACTTGCCTTCTTCACAGGATCTGGGCCTTTTCCAAAAAGATGAGCTTCACAGGCACTCGCCTTCTTCACAGGCTCTGGGCCTTTTCCAAAAAGATGAGCTTCACAGGCACTTGCCTTCTTTACAGGCTCTGGGCCTTTTTAGGGGTTAAACCTCCAGAGGTGCTGGATGTTCCACGCGTTCTGTACAGGTACTCCCTCCTGAGTCTCCAAGTGCACGGAGCCGGGCCTGGAAACATGAACATCCTTGAATGGGCCCTCCCACATAGAAGAGAGCTTATGCGGTCCCTCCCTGGAGAGGACCCGCCGGAGCACGAGGTCCCCTACCTCGAGAGTTCTAGGGCAGATGTTGCGGCAGTGGTATCACCGGAGTGCCTGCTGGTATCTTGCCGCTCGCAGCGCAGCCTCTCGACGACGCTCCTCCCCCAGCATAAGGTCCGTCCCCCGCATGGCATCCTGCCGTGTCTCATTGAATGCCAGGACCCGCGCGGATCGACGCCTAAGCTCGTGAGGGAGGACCGCTTCGGCTCCGTAAACCAAGAAGAAGGGGGTCTCCCCAGTCGGCTTGGTCGCGGTTGTGCGGATGGACCACAGCACGGACTGAATCACGTCATACCAACCTCTGCTGCAGGCCTCTAGTTTCTTCTTGAATGTCCTGGTCTTGAGGCCCCTCAGGACTTCTGCATTGGCCCGCTCGGCTTGGTCGTTTCTTCGGGGGTGCGCCACTGAAGCGTAGCATATCTGCGTTCCAAGGTTAGCATAGTATGTTTTGAAAAGGTTACTGTTGAACTGCGAACCATTGTCAGTGATGAGCCGGTTCGGCACCCCGAACCGGCTCACGATGCCCTTGATGAACTTGACCGCAGAACCAGCAGGGATGGTGCGGACGGCCTCGACTTTGGCCCACTTGGTGAACTTGTCCACGGCGACGTAGAGGTAGCGGTAGCCCCCTGGTGCCCAAGGAAAAGGGCCCAGGATATCCAGCCCCCAGACTGCGAATGACCACATGAGGGGTATGGTTTGCAGACCTCCTGCCGGCTGATGGATCTGCTTGGCATGGAATTGGCAGGCCTCGCAAGCCTTCACAAGCTCGACAGTGTCATTGAGCGCAGTAGGCCACTAGAAACCGCTGCGGAACGCCTTGCCGACGAGGGTCCGTGGATTTATTTAATGATGCCCACAGCTCTCCACCGTGTATATCTCGCCAGTTCCTTCCTTGCTCCCTGGTGATGCAACGCAGGACACATCATTCGGTCGCTTCGGTAGAGCTCTCCATCCTCGAGGCGAGACTGTTGTGGCTTGCCGCGCCACACGCCTGCTTCCTCCTCCTTCTCCGGCCGGGTCCCTTGCGTTAAGTAGCACCGGAGCTCTGTGATCCAGCACCCCTCCTGAGGCTCCATCGTCAGGAGCAGGTGTGCTCTGGAGGACGGGCCACAATATGTGGCTCCCGAGGCAGGTGGCTGAGCAAGCTCCAGCCGAGGCTGTGCTGTGCTCGACAATGATGGCAGGGCCGAGGGTTTGAAGAGCCATTCCTCGAAGACGCCCAGCTCCTAGGGCAACCGCCTGGAGGCTCGCTTGGCGATGTCGTCGGCCTCTTGATTAGTGCCACGGGGCACATGCTGTAGCTCCAACCCCCAGAACTGCTTCTCCATCTTGCGGACCTCCGCAGGGTAAGCCTCCATGTGCTCGTCTCTTGGCTCGTATACCTTGTTGGAGAAATTGACGAGGAGCTGCAAATCGCCCTTGATAGTAAGACGCTTCACTCCCAGGGCAGCGGCGGCCTTTAAACCCTTCTCGATCCCTCTCACTCTGCTATATTGTTGGAGACCTTTTAGCCTCTTTGAAGCAGAGCTGCACGGCGTAGTACAGCTTGTCCTGAGTGGGAGATATGAGCACCGCCCCAGCCCCAGCGCCATGCACGAGAACGCCTGTCAAGTACATGACCCAGCCTTCTGGCGCCTCGCTTCCTGGGGATAGTGATCGGTCCTCATCGGCCTTGAGGTCCGGTGCCTCCGTCCATTCTGCCACAAAATCTGCTAGCGCGGCACCCTTGATGACCTTGGTCGTGCTGAATTCGAGCTGAAACGCATGCATTTCAATGTTCCACTCAGCGACCCTTCTGGCCGAATTAGGGCTCCTAAGCACCCTTTCCAAGGGGTACGCCGAGACAACCTTGATCGAGTGACCCTGGAAGTAGTGCCGCAGCTTGCGCGAGGCCACCAGCAGCGCGAGGAGGAGCTTCTGTGGCATGGGGTACCGTGCCCTCGCATCCCGCAACACCGTGCTGACGAACTACACCGGGTGCTCGACGAGGCTTGGAGCGTCGGCGCTGGTGGTGCCCTCCGGAGGCTGTGGCGCCTGCTGAGGTGACGGGGCCTCCGGAGGTTGGTTGCCTGGGGGGAAGAGCTTCCTCCGCTTCTGGTGTGCTTCCCTGCGGCAGCTGATCCTCCTCAGCCGTGGTCACGACCTCTACGTGTCCTTTCTGGTTCTGGTTTGCCTTGACACGTGCAGCAGCCGTGGCTTTGGTCCGATGCTCCTCCCGAACTACCACCAGAGCCGCGCTGGCTGAGTAAGGAGTGGCGGCGAGATAGAGTACCAAGGGCTCTTGAGGGCGTGGGGCCACCATCACCAGAGGGCTGGTTAAGTATCTCTTGAGGTCTTGGAACGCTTTGTCGGCTTCTTCAGTCCATTCAAAGGGCCCCTTCTTCTTCATCAGCTGAAAGAAAGGAAACACTCACTCTCCTAACATGGAGATGAAACGCCCCAGCGCAGTCACGCGCCCCATGAGCTTCTGCATTTCTTTGAGGGTCTTCGGTGGGCTCATGTCTTCGAATGCCTTGACCTTTTCTGGGTTGGCCTCGATGCCTCGATGGGACACGAGGAACCCAAGAGCTTGCCCGAGGGGACTCCAAACACACACTTCTCCGGGTTGAGTCGCAGGCTCACTGCGTTGACCCTCGCGAAGGTTTCTTCCAGGTCTTGTATCAGGGTCTTGGCCTCGCGAGACTTCACTACGATATCGTCGACATAAGCCTCCACATTCTTCCCAAGCTGCGGGCCCAAGGTGATGTGCATGAGCCGCTCAAAGGTTGCCCCCGTGTTGCGCAGTCCGAACGGCATGCATGTATAGCAGTACACCCCACACGGTGTCAGGAACGCCGTCTTCTCCACGTCTTCCACCGCCATCTTGATCTGGTGATACCCGGAGAAGGCATCCAAGAAGCATAACAGGTCAAACTCAGCGGTGAAATCGACGATCTGATCGATGTGAGGGAGCGGGAACGGGTCTTGCGGGCATGCTTTGTTGAGGTTGGTGAAGTCGACACACATGCGTTCCTTCCCTCCCTTCTTTCGCACAACCAGGGGGTTGGCCAACAAATCTCGGTATCGGACCTCGCGAATAATCCCCGCGGCTTCTAGCTTGCGGGTCTCCTGGACGATGAAGGCTTGCTTTTTAGTGGACTGCCTCCTCGCCTTCTGCTTCACGGGGCGCACGTTGGGACACACATTGAGGTGGTGCTCGATTACGCCCCGTGGAATCCCTGCCAACTGATCGGGCTCCCAGGCGAACACCTTCTTGTTTGCACGCAGGAACTTGACCAGGGCTTCCTCCTGCTCGGGCTCGAGGTTGGCGCCTATGGTGAAAGTGGCATCAGTGGAGCCGTCCTCGTCGACAGGTAGCTGCTTGGTCTCTGCCTTGTCTTGGGTGAACAACTGCTTCTTCTTGGTTGGCGCAGCCCCCTTGGGCTTTGGGGTTTCTGCGTCGACGGGCCGCACCGCCGCCGCTGTCTTGAGGGCGACCTTGAGTACTCGCAACGCACCTTGGGTGTCCCTGGGCATGGTGAGGACGCCGTTGCTCCCGGGCATCTTCATGAGGGTGTACGCCGGGTGAGTTGCGACCATGAATATGGCCAATGCTGGATAGCCGAGGATGGCGTTGTAGGGGAGGCCGATGGGGGCGATGTCGAAATCGACCAGCTCTGTGCGGAAGTTGTCGTAGGTGCCGAAAGTTACCGGAAGTCGGATCTGCCCCAAGGAGCTGGACGACCTGCCTCCGACGCCCGAGAAAGGCCGGCTGGGCTGCAGCCGCTCCCGGGGTATGCAGAGGAGGTTGAAGGCCTCAACTGAGAGCACGTTGAGGCCCGCGCCACCGTCGACGAGGGTCCTGGTGACGGCCACTAGGCAGATGGTGGGCGTGCAGAGCATGGGGAGCGCGCCCGAGCAGGCTGAGTTGGTGGGGTGGTCCTCGGAGCTGAAGGTTCGCTTAGCCGATGGCTCCGGCCGGCCCCGGGGAGCCCCCTGCCGCGTAGAGGCGGTGCCGACCCGGCGGACGAACGGCTTGATGTGGTGGCTGGAGGGCAGCGCCTGCGAGCCGCCCAGGAGGGCCGCGATGACCGGGGGAGCCGGCACGATGGGGTGGGTGAGGAAGGGGCCGTGTGGCCCTTCCCAAGAGGCCACGGGGAAATGGTGGGATGATGCTTGCTGCCCGTTCCCCGCTGGGCTCATGGCGGCGTTGACGGCGGGTGACAGGGAATGACGAGGGCGCCCCCCGACGGGGGCCGTCAAGGCGACGCGAGAAGCGAGGGCGGCTCGGCGCTCGGTGCGAGCCCGACGAGCGTCTAACATGGATGCGATGGTCGGAGAAGAACGAGACGACGGAAGGCAAATTCCGGCGCACCCCTACCTGGCGCGCCAAATGTCGGATTTCGGGTTCCGGCAGACCCTCGAGGTTCGAACTCTGGGGTACACGCGGGGATTCAACCCTCTGCCTATACTTTCTTCGCCGAATCGCTAGAACCTAAACTACCAAACAGAACAATGCAAGAGACACAAGGTTTATACTGGTTCAGGCCACCATTGTGGTCGAATACCCTACTCCAGTGTGTGGTGTGGTGGATTGCCTCTCGGGCGGATGATGAACAATACAAGGGAGGACAGCCTCGCGAGGGTCTGTTCTTGGCTGGTGCTACTTGGTTCTGGCTCTTGGATTCTTGATCCGGTGCCTCGATATCCGATGCCTCTACCCAGGGGGTGGCTAGTCCTATTTATAGGCAAAGGCCTTGGGCCTCTTCCCAAATATTGAGCGGGAAGGGCGCCAACAATTGGCCATGTTGAAGGGGAACAACGGGTACACTTATCCTAGCTAAAGTTGGTCCTCGCCTGTCAAAGGCTCTAGTGGTGACGCCTGCTTGGGCTCCACAATGACTTCTTCCCTGCCGTTGGGCTGGTCTTGGTCTTGTTACACCGAAATGGATGCCTTTGCTTGATGTTCTCGCCTGCGCTTGCTCCCTTTGCACCAAAGAGGAAAGGGAGGACACTCCGCGGGCTGGCACCCGACTGGCGCCCTTGGTCATCATGGCTTGCGTCATGGGCACCTCGCGAGGTACCCCGCCTTGAACTCTCCGCCTCCTCGTGAGCCAGCCTGACGAGGTCGTGCCTGAGGAAGCTCCTTGTTGTCCGCCCCGCGAGGCTTGGCCCCTCGCGAGGGTCTTGAGCTTGTGTTGATGAAGATGGGCTGTGCTATGCCTTCTTTGAGCCACGCCGTAGGCCGCAGGCAGGCAAGTCTGGGGACCCCCGTTCCCAGAACACCGACAGGTTTCAACTGCAGCCGGAGAGTCGCCATCAATTGGGAGAGCCGCCAATCGGGTTGCTGCCGCTATCATGTTTTCCAATGGGTTAGAGTAATGACTTGGTACGTACTGAGGTGGCGCCATGCTCACGCTGGGAGGTCCCATCACTGGCTGAAACGGTGCTCCGTCCCCGGGTGTCGCAACATGGTCTGTTCCTGTGCATGGAGGTAGCCATGGCGGGTTGCCTATCTGTGGGGTAAGCCACGGCAGGTTACTGGGTCCTGCTCCAGGCGTGTTAAAAAGATTCCGAGGGTCTTAAACCAGGGGAAGTCGAGACTGAATCTTCTGATACCTTCTCCTCATGACCTCATTAGCCGCGTTCTGGTCTTGTGTGAGCCGGAAAGCATGCGCCTGGATCTGTTGAGCCTGAACATCCAGAGCCGCCCGCTCTGCGGCTATCCTAACATCTTCTGCTGTCAGGTCTTCCTTAGCTTGCGCCATATCCAACTTTAACTGTGCCACCTCTGCATCATGACGGGCTTGATCCGCCGGGTTAACTACAACGGTTAACAGGGTGGTCAACTTGTTGGTGAGATCCATTAACACCTGGGCCGGTGAACGAACAGCGCCTCCTGCCCTGGCTGCCGCTGACTCGGAGGTTACGGCTGCTGCAGTTGTGGAGTCTTGGATGGGTTGGGTGCCGGACATGAAGATCCCGACCCTGCTCGGTGGCTCAAGACAATCCGGAATACTGCTGCCATCAAAACAGCCCCCAAGCCCGCCATCCTGCAGTTGGTACAATGAATCTGTCATGCCTGTGGACGACTCACCATCGGAGAAGAGGGCCGTCTCACCACCAGAGACGGATCCTTCAGAGAGTCCTCCATGGATGCATCCCACAAAGGCACGTTTCACTGCTAGCGAAGCCCGGGCGGGTCTTGCGCGCTGAGCCGTTTTGAGGAGGTCGTTGCAGATGTCCGGCTCAGGGCCCGGCTCGCCGACCTTGCCGATGAAGACATGGATTCCGCCGAAGGGGACCCGGTACCCATACTCAATCGAGCCGGCATCGGGGCCCCATCCTGCATCGTCGATGTAGAGCTTGCCGCGATGACTCTTGGTCATCCGGCCCACAGCGTATCCCTTGAGCCCTTCGAAGTTCCCCTTCAAAAACTCAAATCCACCGTGCGCTGGCCCCACAGTGGGTGCCATCTATCAAGGAATAGTCACGTCAGATGTCCTAGTGAAAGGACTTAGTCGTGGAGCCATCGCAACTAGGAAGCTTGAATGAGTTAATCAGGACAAGAGACACGAGAGGTTTATACTAGTTCAGCCCCTTGTGATGAAGGTAAAAGCCTATGTCTAGTTGTGATTGGGATTATATATGTCTCGATAACCAGGGAGCAAATCGCTTGACCTAGCTCTCGAGTTGTTGTTTCGTATCCTGAACCGCCGCCGGATCGTCCCTTTATATACTGAGGTTGACGCCCAGCGGCTCTACAGAGTCCCGGCCGGTTTATAGACTGTATCCGGCTCGGTCTCTTAATACTTTTTGCCTTACAGTACATGTTACATGAATAAGGCGGTTTAACACTACGGGCCTTAAGTCTCCTATGGGCCTTTGGGCCTTTACTAAACCGCCGTGTTCAACCTTGAGCTTTGGTCTTTAAGAATGCTTATAGGTATAACCCGGCTCCTTCTGGCGGGTCATACGTAGTAGTTATATCCCCAACACACCCACGCATGGCCCACAAGTATAGGGGATCAATCATAGTCCTTTCGATAAGTAACCGTGTCGAACCCAACGAGGAGCAGAAGGAAATGAAAAGCAGTTTTCAGCAAGGTATTTTCTGCAGGCACTAAAAATTTCGGTAACAGATAGTTTGATAGCAAGATAATCGATCAAGTAATAGTAACGGTAACAAAAGTGCAACAAGGTAGCCCAATCCTTTTTGTAGGAAGGGACAGGCTGGAACGGTCTCTGATAATAAGTAAAACGTTCTCGAGGACATACGGGAATTTCATCTAGTCACTTTCATCATGTTTGTTTGATTTGCGTTCGCTACTTTGATAATTTGATATGTGGGTGGACCGGTGCTCGGGTGATGTCCTTACTTGAAAAATCCTCCCACTTATGGTGTACCCCTCTCACAAGCATACGCAACTACGAAAGAAAAATTAAGATAAAATCTAACCATAACATTAAACATATGGATCCAAATCGGCCCCTTATGGAATAGCGCATAAACTAGGGTTTAAGCTTCTGACACTCTAGCAACCCATCATCTAATAACTACTCCACAATGCATTCACTTAGTCCCAAAGATGTTGAAGTGTCATGTAGTCGACATTCACATAACACCACTAAGGGAATCACAACATACATATCATCAAAGTATTGAACGAATATCAAAATTCACATAATTACTTGGGACAAGACTTCTCCCATGTCCTCAAGAACAAAAGAAACTACTCACAAATCATATTCATGCTCAAGATCATAGGGGTAATAGTATAATGGATCTGAACATATATCTTCCACAAATAAACCAACTAGCATTAACTACAAGATGTAATCAACACTAGTTGTCACCCACAGGTACCAATCTGAGGTTACAATACAAAGATTGAACACAAGAGATGCACTAGGTTTTTGAGATGAGATGGTGCTAGTGATGTTGATGAATATTGATCCTCCCAAGGTGAGAGGGTTGTTGGTGATGACGATGGCTTCGATTTCCCCCTCCCACAAGGAAGTGTCCCCGACGGAATTGCTCCACCGGAGAGCGAAAGTGCTCCTACCCAGGTTCTGCCTCGAGGCAGCGTCGCTCCGTCCTAAAAGTCCTCCCTTTGCTTTTTCTAGGGCAAATGACCTTATATACCAGAACATGGGCATCGGAGGCTGGCCAGGGGTCCACTACCCACCAGAGCGCGCCAGGGGGGTAGGCGTGCCCTGGTGCCTAGTGGGCACCTGGGTGGCCCCTCTGGTGTTTATTTTGTCCAATATTTTTAATATATTCCAAAATAATTCTTTGTAAAATTTCATCCCATTTGGAGATGTACAGAATAGGTATCTCTGGCATAGCTTTTTTAGGTCCAGAATTCTAGTTGCCGGTAATCTCCCTCTTTGTATAAAGCTTACATATTATGAGAGAGAAGCATTACAATTACTCCACAAAGTGTTATATTGCATAAAAACACTATAAATAATAGTAGGAAAACATGATGGAAAACGGACGTATCACCCACGTCATGTCACTTACCACAGGCTTCTTGTCGAGAAGCACTATCTCATAGAAGTCATGTTGCTCTATGGTGCAGAATCAGTAGTCCACGGCAGTTCTCCTTCTGATGGAGTACGGGCCCGACTATATCCATTTCGTGAATCTTTTGTCCTTCCTCTCCTTCATGTTCTATACCACAAGATGAATATCATTGTGTTCTGGCAGTCTGGTTCTAAGCTTCATCAGCATTGGAATTCTTCATCCTCTTCCTCTCTCTCACGCAATGGAGCCTTGTCCTCTTTTGCAACAAGTATATTCCTAGTGGTCCTCCCTTTGGGCTTGGGGACAGTAGCAGACTTAGAGGTTGTGGATTCTCTCTTGGGCATAGTATCAACCAAATGTTTCTGTTGTTTGGATGGAGGGGGCTCAGCAGTTTCTGGTTCATCATCTCTTCCATCTGGATGCTCAAACATAGAGATAGGTCTTCCCTCAACATGAATAAGTATCTTCCTAATCCTCTTCTTGCCTGCAACCTTGGCCATGGATTTAGTTGCAGCTCGCCTTGTGCTTGCAGAGGTGTCATATTCTTTAGTTAGCACAACTTTCTTCTTCTTAGAGGTCACTTCCTCAACATGGAAGTCCTCATCCTCATCATCTGAGTTATTTTCTTCCTTGTTCTGGTAGCTGCTTTAGGCAAGCTTGGAGAGCCCCTCTCTCCCTCATGATATCTTTCCTCAGCACTTGTGCCTGCATCTAGGTCCAAACTAACCTCTCTGGAATTATTCTGATCGTCACTAGACTCAGACATGCTGACAACTAACCCTGTGAATGGATTAGGTAAGGCAGAGTGGATGAGCAACACAAATGCAACTATTTTTGAATGAAATGGAGTTCAAACTTTATTTTTAGGTTTTCACAAAAGGCATATCGGAATTACCGATTTGATCATTTTGGTAGCACCGAAAGAAACAACAGAGACTTGGCCACATTGCATCGGTCGGACCGATGTGTGTCTCAGTCTCTCCTAAGTTCTAGGGTTTTATTGAGATTTTAGAGTCGATTTCACCGATTAGTACAACTCAGAGGCACCAAAGCGTACTTACTGAAGTGGCCAGAGACCAAATTTGTAAAGTCGATCCTTTCAATTTGTTCAATCTGAGATGAATGCTGCACAACCCTAACCCTAAAAATTTCGCTCAATGCTAATCTAAGGAATTGAAGTGGATAACTGATACGTCCCCAACATATCTATAATTTTTTGTTGTTCCATGCTATTATATTATCCATCTTGGATGTTTTACATGCATTAATATGATACTTTATCATTTTTTAGGACTAACATATGATATTTTATCATTTTTTCAGACTAACATATTACCATAGTGCCCAGTGTCAGTTGCAGCTTTTTCCTTGATTTTGTCTTTTACAGAAAATCAATACCAAATGGAACAAAACTTTTTGAGGATTTTTCTTGGAATAGAAGACAACCACGAAGCTTAGGGAGGAGGCCAGAGGAGCCACAAGCTCATAGGGCGCGCCCAAGGGGGTGCCCCCCAGGCTTGTGGGCCCCTTGAGGCTCCCCTGACCCTAATTCCAGCTCTATAAATACCCAAATATTCTCCATGCATCATAGGGCACACCAAAAGTACTTTTCTGCTGCTGCAAGCTTCTATTCTCGTGAGATCCCGTCTTGGGGCCTTTTCCGGCACTCTGCTGGAGGGGGATTCGATCACGGAGAGCCTCTACACCAACCTTGCTGCCCTTCCGATGATGTGTGAGTAGTTTTCCATAGACCTATGGGTCCATAGCTAGTAGCTAGATGACTTCTTCTCTCTCATTGATCTTCAATACAATATTCTCCTCGATGTTCTTGGAGATCTATTCGATGCAATCTTCTTTTGTGGTGTGTTTGTTGAGATCCGATGAATTGTGGATTTATGATCAGATTATATACGAATATTATTTGTGTCTTCTCTGAACTCTTTTATTCATGATTAAGACACCTTTGTATTTCTCTCTGATCTATTGATTTGGTTTCGCCAACTAGATTGATCTTTCTTGCAATGGGAGAGGTGCTTTGTGATGGGTTCAATCTTGCGATGTCCTCACCTTGTGACAGTAGGGGTAGCGAGGCACGTATTTGTCTTGTTGCCATTAAGGATAAAAGATGGGGGTTTTACCATATTGATTGGATCTATCGGTTTACATCACGTCATCTTGCTTAAGGCGTTACTCCATTTTTGTTAACTTAATACACTAAATGCATGCTGGATAGTGGTCAATGTGCGGAGTAATAGTAGAAGATGCAGAATTGTTTCGGTCTACTTGTTACGGACGTGATGCCTATATTCATGATCATTGCCTTTGATATCGTCATAACTTTGCGCTTTTCTATCACTTGCTCAACAGTAATTTGTTCACCCACTGTATGCTTTCTTCAAGAGAGAAGCCTCTAGTGAAACCTATGGCCCCCGGGTCTATTTTTATCATATTATTTACTGATCTATAAAACCAAAAACCCAAAAATACCTTGCTACAATTTATTTGTATTCAATTTATTTTACACTTTTACCTGTCTTTTATACATATCTCTATCATATCTCACTCTTGCTAGTGACAGTGAAGGAATTGGCAATCCCTTTTTCACATTGTGTGTAAGTGTTTGTTAGTTTGTAGAGGTGCATTTATTGGATACTTGCGTGTACTGAGGGAGCCCTGGATTAGGGGGTATCCGGACAGCCGGACTATATATTTGTCCGAACTATTGGAGCGTGAGGATACAAGACTCAAGACTTCGTCCCGTGTCCGGATGGAACTCTCCTTTGCGTGGAAGACAAGCTTGGCGATCCGGATATTGTATTTCCTTCTTTGTAACCGACTCCATGTAGACCCTAGCCCCCTCCGGTGTCTATATAAACCGAAGGGTTTAGTCCTTAGAGGCACAATCATAATCATCATAGGCTAGCTTCTAGGGTTTAGCCTCTACCATCTCGTGGTAGATCAACTCTTGTAACACTCATATCATCAATATCAATCATGCATGAAGTAGGGTTTTACCTCCATCAAGAGGGCCCGAACCTGGGTAAACATTGTGTCCCTTGCCTCCTATTACCATCAACCTTAGACGCATAGATTGGGACCCCCTACCCGAGATCCGCCGGTTTTGACACCGACATTGGTGCTTTCATTGAGAGTTCCTCTGCGTCGTCACTTCAAGGCTTGATGACTCCTTCAATCGTCAACAACACGGTCCAGGGTGAGACTTTTCTCCCCGGACAGGTCTTCGTGTTCGGCGGCCGCCTTCATGGGCCAATTAAGCTGCCAATAACGGAGCAGATCGACAGCTGCGCCCCTGGCCACCAAGTCAGGTTTGGAAACCTGAACTACACGGCCGATATCCGCGGAGACTTGATCTTCAACGGGTTCGGGCATCTGCCAGGAGCGCCGGACAATCACGATGAGCACGGCTTAGACCTGCTGTCGGAGATTGCTCGGGATGTCACCCCTGCAGGAGCCCCGGACCTAAATCCGGAGCAGATTGCATTGCCCAAGGACGGGTGGATGGACCCCGTCCCGCAGGCCGCACACTCATCGACGGTAGAGCCGAACACAGGCCTCACCTCCAAATAAGCCTGTGACACCGGATCCCCGGACTCGTATCCCATGGTAGGTTCTAGTCCGTGCACTCCTGAGCCCGCCGAACCTGGTTGGGCTCCGGTAAAGGAGTTCACCGCTGCAGATATCTTCTAGCACTCGCCCTTTGGCGACGTGCTGAACTCGTTAAAATCTCTCTCTTTGTCAGGAGACTCTTGGTCGAACTATGTCCGGGTCAAGTGGGAAGCAGACGACGAAGGAATTCGTTGCCCACCCACCACCCACTTCATTGCCACGGTTGATGATTTGACCAACGTGCTTGACTTCGACTCCGAAGACATCGACGGTATGGACGAGGATGCAGGAGAAGAATAGGAACCACCGCTCACGGGGCGGTGGACAGCCACCTCCTCATATGATATATATATGGTGGACACTCTGAAGGAAACAAATGGCGATGAAGCAACGGAGGATAACCCCTCAGAGAAGAAAGCAAAGGATGGACGTTGTCGACGCTGCTCCAAGCCCCGCCATAGCAATACCGGCACAGGAGACGAAAACAATACGGATGGTGCCGAAGATGAATACAACCCTGATCAGCCTTCCCTCGAGCAGGCCGAGCAGGAAGACGGGCCGGTCAGTCTAGAGGAACAGGCGACGGACGGATATCCGGAGGAGGACAACTACATGCCCCCCACCAAAGACGAGATTAGCCTCGGCGACGACGAGTTCAGCGTGCATGAGGACCCTGTGGAGCAGGAGCTCTTTAAGCGCCGGCTCATGGCCACTGCGAGGAGCCTGAAAAAGAAGCGGCAGCAACTCCAAGCTGATCAAGACCTGCTCACAGACAGATGGACTGAAGTCCTGGCAGCTGAGTAATATGGACTCGAGCGCCACACGGCTGACCGGCCACCTCATGGCCGGGATAAAATGGCATATCAGCCCGAATACCAGCCCGCACCCCCACACCAATACACTATGGCCCGGGGCAATAGGCAAGACCTGCAAGATATACTGGAAAACAAAGCAGGACAGCCAAGATCGATCTACGGATCGCGGGGGTGCGCCCTAACACGCGACGATTATCGTCACACTGGATACACTATGGACAAGTCCGGCTGGGCTGAATATAGCCACCCAGACTCATTCGAACTGTGTAGCCACATAGCCCGGCACAGAGGCGCCGCACACCCCCTCTGCTTCACTGACGAAGTGATGGATCATGAATTCACAGAATGGTTCAAACCCGTAAACATCGAATCATATGATGGCACAACAGTCCCCGTAGTATGGATCGAAGATTTCCTTCTCCACATTCACATGGGCCGCGGAGACGATCTACACGCCATCAAATATCTTCCCCTTCAGCTCAAAGGACCTGCCCGGCACTGGCTAAACAGCCTGCCGGCAAATTCCATTGGCAGTTGGGAAAACCTGGAAGACGCGTTCCTCGACAACTTCCAGGGCACATACGTGCCACCACCGGACGCCGATGACTTGAGCCACATTATTCAACAGCCCGGAGAGTTAGCCAGGAAATTCTGGACTCGGTTCCTAACTAAAAAGAACAAATAGTCGACTGTTCGGACGCCGAAGCCCTGGCGACCTTTAAGCATAATATCCGTGATGAGTGGCTCGCCCAACACCTTGGCCAGGAAAAACCCAAGTCCATGGCGGCCCTCACGACACAGATGACCCGCTTTTGCGCGGGCGAGACAGCTGGTTGGCTCGCAGTAGCACCACGCCACATTCCGGCACCTCGGATGTCCGCGACAATAACGGCAAGCCATGGCGCAACAGACATAAGTGATGGAACAATGGCGACAACACTGAAGACACGGCAGTCAACGCCGGATTCAGCGGATCCAAATCCGGCCAGTGGAAAAAGCCGTTCAAAAGAAACAATCAGGGACCGTCTAGTCTGGACCGCATACTTGAACGCTCGTGCCAAATTCATGGCACCCTGGACAAGCCAGCAAACCACACTAATAGAGACTGCTGGGTGTTCAAATAGGCCGGCAAAATAAACGCTGAAAACAAGGACAAGGGGCTGCACAGTGATGATGACGAGGAGCCCCAGCGTCCGAACGCAGGAGGACAGAAGAAATTTCCTCCCCAGGTGAAAACGGTCAATATGATCTACGCCACCCATTTTCCCAAATGGGAACGGAAGCGAGCACTACGGTACGTCTATGCGATGGAGCCAGTCGCCCCAAAATTCAACCCATGGTCAGCCTGTCCGATCACCTTCGATCGTAGGGATCACCCTACCAGCATCCGTTACAGCGGTTCAGCCGCACTGGTCCTAGACCCAATCATCAACGGATTCCACCTCACACGAGTCCTTATGGACGGCGGCAGCAGCCTGAACCTGCTTTATCAGGACACAATGCACAAAATGGGCATCGACCCTTCAAGGATCAAGCCCACCAAAACCACCTTCAAAGGTGTAATTCTAGGAGTAGAGGCCCGTTGCACGGTCTCCATAACATTGGAAGTGGTCTTCGGACCTCCGGATAACTTCCGAAGCGAAGAGTTAATCTTCGATATCGTCCCTTTCCGTAGTGGTTACCACGCACTGCTTGGACGAACTGCATTCGCTAGATTCAATGCGGCACCACACTATGCATACCTCAAGCTCAAGATGCCAGGACCTAGCGGGGTCATAACAGTCAATGGAAACATGGACCGCTCTCTCCGTACAGAAGAACATACTGCAGCCCTCGCGGCGGAAGTACAATGCGGCCTTCATAGTGGGGAGTAACATGTATGTTACATGTCTACCCGCTGCGCACTGGGCGCGCGTTTGGAGACAGGGCCGACACAAAAAGGAAAGATTGTGTGGTCTCACGAGGCGACATGGAGTGCCAAATCTAGATGCATCATGAAATAATCACATCGATGTGTGAGCAGACCTTGGTTAGTGCTCTGGTAGTACTTGCACTTTTAGACTAGCCACAGTGGGAGTAACTTCAGCCGTAACATCGAGTCCAACTCAGCAAATTTTTATGTGGCAATGAGTTAATGAGGAGAGTGGTAGAGTTACTGTAACATCACATGTCCCAATGCATTATGAGTCTATAACATAATAAATGAAGCTTTGCATGTTACCACACTTATGTTACTACCCACTATGAAGGTAGTAACATATTCTAGGGATATGTGTATGTTACTATGTTAATATGCATTGTGGCTAGTCTAACAAGAAAGAAAGACACTTCCATGGGCAGGATACCAAAAGAGTGCCTTCGTTACCAACGTTACCAGGCTATATATAGGGCTGGTCATAGTGGGAGTAACATAGCAAGTAACATAACACATGTCAAGAAAAGTTTGCTTACATGGCATG
Source organism: Aegilops speltoides (assembly GCA_021437245.1). NCBI lineage: Eukaryota > Viridiplantae > Streptophyta > Magnoliopsida > Poales > Poaceae > Aegilops > Aegilops speltoides. The sequence continues at coordinate 203,668,178 of CM038143.1, forward strand.
TATTTAATGAGGAGAGAGATGGTTGGAGTAACATAATATGTTACTGTAACATAACACATCCCAAGGCAAAATGAGTCTACATCTTACATAGCAAGTAACATAACACATCTTACATGATGTCTTGCATGATACTACATACATGTTACTCCCCACTATGGAGGTGGTAACATAGACTAGTAACATAGACTAGTACATGTTACTCATCAATGGGAGATAATATATAGCGTCAGCTTATTATTCCTATTTGCACATTTTTCCTATAAATGTTTATTTAATATTGCATCCCTACACCTTGGTACGTTCAGTTTGCCATGGGCTTCTTATGGCACCCCATAATACGGCAAGACAAGTCCGAACACTTTCAACAGTGCGGCACCCCGAACTTATAGAACTATATGCATCTGCTCCGAATCATGTCTTGGGTCAATAGTTGGGTTTGCCCGGCTCCCTTGTTTTGGTACCTTACGTTCCCTTATATCGGCTAAGGTAGCGCAGGGAGAACTACTGCGATTGTGTCCCAGTTCTTCCGGATGAGCACCTCAGTAGAGAAAGCCGAAAACTGACCGGCATGATGCGGCGAGAGCTGGTCGCTGTTCGTAGGGCTGGAAAAAAAGCTCGAAGCTCGCGAGCTAAACAAGTAGCTCGTGACTCGGCTCGAATCGACTCGAACTCGAAGAATAACGAGTCGAGCCGAGCTTTAGTTTAAGATCGTTTATATACCAAGTTAAACGAGCCCATCTTACGAGTACTCGTGTAACTCGTTAGGCTCGATATAATAGATCAGTCACCCCCAAGACAAAGAAAGATCAGTCACTAAACAACCTATGTTCCAAGCGCACAACCCAAGGCCGAGCAGTTGAAGGCCTAGCCTCCTAGGAGACTCATGCGTTACAAGAAAATTACAATTGTTTAGTGATATATATGTTTAATATATACATAATCATTTTTATCATATTTGAGGGCTTTATGTTTATATTTTAAATGAGCTTAACAAGCTAAACGAGCCAGCTCGCGAGTTATACAAGTCGAGCCAATCTTGGGTTTGAGCTCGTTATAGTAACGAGTCGAGTCGAGTTAGCTCGTTAACGAAACGAGCTCTAGCGAGTCGAGCCGAGCTGGCTTGACTCGGCTCGAATTCCAGCCCTAGCTGTTCGAGAGGTGTTAAAATCCTTAAATATTTTTTCCGCTTTAGGCGATGAATCAGCTTCGTCCGATTTAGGCGTATATAGCGCCCCAATTCGGCTTTCCGAATTCTAGGGGCTTCGCCGAAATTTAAAATTGTAGACTTCTATGGCTAAGTGAAAGTTATAAAGCCGCATAGACCGATTGCCTTGTTCGCTACGCCAGACACCTCCTTAAGGGACCAAAAATTTGGATAAAAAGTGTCCGGGTCTTTCCAGGAACACCCCTGTACTAGTTACGAGGGGGCGGAAGCCGACGACTGGCCTACTTACAGAATTTTATAAACAGCCGCACAGAAGGTAATATTTTAAATCAAAAAGCGCTACATAGTGGGCCCGAACCTGGGTAAACATTGTGTCCCTTGCCTCCTGTTACCATCAACCTTAGACGCATAGATCGGGACCCCCTACCCGAGATCCGCCGGTTTTGACACTGACATGTACCTCCTAATGGATTGATACCTTGGTTCTTAACTGAGGGAAATACTTTTCTCTACTTTGTTGCATCACCATTTCCTCTTCAAGGGAAAAATCAATGCAAGCTCAAGAAGTAGCAGGAAGAATTTATACATCAAGCCTACCAAGTACATATCAAGCCTACTAAGTACATATCAAGCCTACCAAGTACATCAAGCCTACCAAGTACATATCATAAACTCTCATCTCTTGCACTTGCATTATTTGCCATTTACCTCTCATTTTCCTCGCCCCCACATCTAAAACATTTTTAGAAAAACATAAAAATATTTGGCTTTTTATTTGCCTTCTTTCTGTTCGTCTTTTCGTTTGCTTGTGTGCTAGATTTCTTGCTTTGTCACGATGTCTCAAGAAAATACCAAGTTGTGTGATTTTTCCAACACTAATAAGAATGATTTTATTAGTACTCCTATTGCTCCCGCACTAGTGCAGAATCCTATGAAATTAATGCCGCTTTGTTGAATCTTTTTATGAAAGAACAATTTTCTGGTAGTCCTAATGAAGATGCTGCATCCCATCTAAATACTTTCGTTGAGTTGTGTGATATGCAAAAGAAAAAAGATGTGCATAATGATATTGTTAAATTGAAGCTATTTCCGTTCTCACTAAGAGATCATGCTAAAACTTGGCTTTCATCTTTGCCTAAAAATAGTATTGATTCATGGAATAAGTGTAAAGATGCTTTTATTTCCATGTATTTTCCTCCCGCTAAGATAATATCCCTTAGGAACGATATAATGAATTTTAAGAAACTTGATTATGAACATGTTGCACAATCTTGGGAGAGGATGAAATTGATGATAAGAAATTTCGCTACTCATGGTTTAAGTTTATGGATGATCATACAAATATTTTATGCTGGACTGAATTTGGCATCTAGAAATCTTTTAGATTCCGCCGTGGGGTGGTACTTCTATGGAATAGGAGAAGCTACTAAACTCCTATTTAAGATTATGGCAAATTACTCTCAATGGCATACCGAAAGATCGTCTACTAGTAAAAAAGTGCATGTGATTGAAGAAATTAATAATTTGAGTAGAAAGATGGATGAACTTATGATTGCTAGTAAGAGTGATCCTATTGATCCTAATTATATGCTTGTGTCCACTTTGATTGAGAATAATAATGAATCTATGGATGTGAGTTTTGTTGGAGGAACAATTTTGGTAATAATGCGTATAGAGGCAATTTTAACCCTATGTCATTCCATAGTAATTCCTCTAATAATTATGGTAAGTACGACAAAAGTTCTTATGTAAATTATAATAATACACCCTCTAATATTGAGAATAATATTAAAGATTTCATTAATTCTCAAAAGATTTTCAATGCCATGGTAGAAGAAAAATTGCTTAAGATTGATAATTTGGCTAGAAACGTTGATGGAATTTCTCATGAGATTGGTTCTTTTAAGATTAGGCCTATGCCACCCAAGCTTAATATTAATGAGTCTCTGAAATCTATTTAAATTTCTATTAATGAAAGTAGGGAGAGAACCGCTAGGATGCATCCTAAGAGAGATTGGTTCGAAAAAGCATGTTTTTCTAGTTTTCATGATAATAATGATGAAGATCTTAAAGTGATTGGTGTGACTCCTATTTTATCTTTATTTGCTAATATAAAACTTGATAAATAAGGGACTGGAAATGAGTCAACTTTAGCTAGAAGGCGTCCTAATAATTTGGATGGTGGAGATCTTAACGAAAAATTTGATAAAAGTGGGATTGGCGAGGTCAAAACTTTAAGTAGTGATGAGCCCACTCTTTTGGATTTCAAGGAAATTAATTATGATAATTTTTCTTTGATTGATTGTATTTCCTTGTTGCAATCCATGCTTAATTCACCTCATATTTATAATCAAAATAAGGCTTTTACTAAACATATTGTTGATGGTATGATGAAATCTTTTGAAGAAAAACTTGAGTTGGAGGTTTCAATCCCTAGAAAGACTTATGATGAAAAGGAACATACTATTAAAACCAATATTAAATATTATGAGTGCAATGCTTTGTGTGATTTGGGTGCTAGCGTTTCAACTATTCCAAAAACTTTATGTGATGTGCTAGTTTTCCATAAACTTGATGATTGTTATTTAAATTTGCACTTAGCGGATTCCACTATTTAAAAACCTATGGGAAGGATTAATGGCATTCTTATTGTTGCAAATAGGAATTATGTTCCCCGAGATTTTATTGTGCTTGATATAGAGTGCAATCCTACATGCCCTATTATTCTTGGTAGACATTTCCTTAGAACGATTGCTGCAATTATTGATATGAAAGAAGGAAACATTAAATTTCAGTTTCCGTCAAGGAAGGGCACGGAATGCTTTCTAAGAAAGAAACTTAGGTGACCATATGCATCTATTAAGAGGGCTACTTATGGATTGAATACCAAAGATGACAATACCAAGATCTATGCAATATGCCTAGCTAGGGGCGTAAAACAATAGCACTTTTTGGGAGGCAACCCAATTTTATTTTATGTTTATTGTTTTTTGCTTCTGTTATTGAATAAATATACAATATTAGTTATGTAATAATTGTGTTTTAGTGTTTTAGTTAGTGTTTGTGCCAAGTAAGACCTTTGGGATGATTTGGGTGATAGTTTATTTGATTTTTCTAAAACACAAAAACTTTTGCACCCACTAACAGAATTTATCTGACCTTCTAAAATGTGATAAATTCTTCAAGTTTTTACACAATATTGATATACAAATTTCCTACATTTTTCTAATTTTTCAGAATTTTTGGAGTTACAGAAGTTTGGCTAAAGTCCAGATTACTACAAACAGTTCTGTTTTTGACAGATTCTGTTTTCATTATTTGCTTATTTTGATGAATCTATGGGTAGTATGGGGGTATGAACCATGTACAAGATAGAATACATTAGATATAACACCAATATAAAATTGGAATGATTTTAATACAGTACCTAAAATTGGTTATTTTCTTTGTTTCACTAACGGATGCCACGATTTTTCTGTTGAGTTTTGTGTTGTGAATTTTTCAAGTTTTGGGTACAATTTTGATGGACTATGGAACAAGGAGTGGCAAGAGCCTAAGCTTGGGTATGACCAAGGCACCCCAAGGTAATATTCAAGGACAACCAAGCATCTAAGCTTGGGGATGCCCCACATGGCATCACCTCTTTTGTCTTCAATCCATCGGTAAAATTACTTGAGGCTATATTTTTATTCACCACATGATATGTGTTGCTTGGAGCGTCTTGTATTATATGAGTCTTTGCTTTTTAGTTTGCCACAATCATCCTTGTTGTACACACCTTTTGAGAGGGAGACACATTAATCGTGAAGTTATTAGAATACTCTATGTGCTTCACTTATATCTTTTAAACTAGGTAGTTGCTCTAGTGCATCACTTATATCATTTTAGAGCACGGCGGTTGTTTTATTTTGAAGAAATTGATGAACTCTCATACTTCACTTATATTATTTGAGAGTCTTAAAAAATAGTATGGCAATTTGCTTAGGTTATGAATTTGGTCCTAATATGATGGGCATTCAAGAGGGGTTTATAAAAGCTTTCATGTATATCATTGAATATATGAGAAGTTTGATTCCTTGCAATTGTTTTGAGATACAAAGATGGTGATATTAGAGTCATGCTAGTTGGTAATTGTGGATGATAGAAATACTTGTGTTAAGGTTTATGATTCCCGAAGCATGCACATATGGTTTTTCGTGATGCGATGAAGTTGGAGCATGATTAATTTTTTATTGCCTTCCTTATGAGTGATGGTCGGGGACGAGCGATGGTCTCTTCCTACCAATCTATCCCCCTAGGAGCATGCGTATTAGTAATTTGTTTAGAGGGCTAATAAATTTTTGCAATAAGTATGTGAGTTCTTTATGACTAATGTTGAGTCCATGGATTATACGCACTCTCACCCTTCCACCATTGCTAGCCTCTCTAGTACTGCGCAACTTTCGCTGGTGCATTAAACCACCATATACCTTTCCTCAAAACAACCACCATACCTACCTATTATGGCATTTCCATAGCCATTCCGAGATATATTGCCATGCAACTTCCACTCTTCTGTTTATTATGACACATACCATCATTGTCATATTGCTTTCATATGCATGGGACATTCATATAGAGTCATATTTTTGTTCTAGTATCGAGTTGTAAGTAAATAAAAGTGTGATGATCATCATTATTAGATAATTGTCCCATGTGAGTAAAGGATGATGGAGACTATGATTCCCGCACAAGTTAGGATGAGACTTTGGACTAAAAATAAAAAAGGCCAAAGAGCCCGAAAAAAAAAGAATTAATAAAAAAAGAGGCCAACGAGCCCAAAAAGAAAAAAAATGAGAGAAAAAGAGATAAGGGACAATGTTACTATCCTTTTCCACACTCGTGCTTCAAAATAACACCATATTCTTCATGATAGAGAGTCTCCCACTTAGTTTTCTTTTGAGCTTTGATACACTTATAGCTCTAGTGCATCTGTTGCATGGCAATCCCTACTCACTTGCACCAATATCAATTTGATGGGCTTCTCCATAATTGATGGGCTCATGTATTGCGTGAAAGTTGAAAAAGCTTTAGAACGTCAAATGTATGAAACAATTACTTGGCTTGTCATCGGGATTGTGCATGGTAAGTACTTTATGTGATGAAGATAGAGCATGACAATACCATATGATTTTGTAGGGATAACTTTCTTTAGCCATAATATTTTGAAATGCCATGATTGCTTTATTAGTAGGCTTTTGTTTTGAATCTTATGGATCTGAATATTCTTACCACAATAAGAAAGATTACTTGATAAATATGTTACGTAGCATTCCACATAAAAATTTCTGTTTTTATCATTTACCTACTCGAGGACGAGCAAGAATTAAGCTTGGGGATGCTTGATATGTCTCCATCTTATCTATAATTCTTCAATGTTCCATGCTATTATATTATCCATCTTGGATATTTGTATGCATTAATATGCTATTTTATATCATTTTTTGGGACTAACATATTAACCTAGTGCCCAGTGGCAGTTGCTGTTTTTTCCTTATTTTTGTCTTTTACAGAAAATCAATACCAAACAGAGTCCAAACGGAACGAAACTTTTTGAGGATTTTTCTTTAACAAGAAGACAACCACGAAGCTTCAGGAGGAGGCCAGAGGAGCAACGAGTGGGCCACAATCTCACATGGTGTGGCCCGAGGGGGCACGCCCCCAGGCTTGTGGGCCCCTCCAGGATCCCCTAACCCTAATTCTATCTATATAAATACCCAAATATTTCCTATACATCATAGGGCACATCAAAAATACTTTTCCGCCACCACAAGCTTCTGTTCTCATGAGATCCCATCTTGGGGCCTTTTCCAGCACTCTGCCGAAGGGGGATTCGATCAAGGAGGGCCTCTACACCAACCTTGCTGCTCGTTTGATGATGTGTAAGTAGTTTACCATAGACCTACGGGTCCATAGCTAGTAGGTAGATGGCTTCTTCTCTCTCTTTGATCTTCAATGCAATGTTCTCATCTATGTTCTTGGAGATCTATTCGATGTAATCTTCTTTTGCAGTGTGTTTGTTGAGATCCGATAAATTATGGATGCATGATCAGATTATCTATGAATATAATTAGACTCTTCTCAGAACTCTTTTATGCACGATTAAGATATCTTTGTATTTCTCTCCGATCTATTGATTTGGTTTGGCCAACTAGATTGATCTTTCTTACAATAGGAGAGGTGCTTTGTGATGGGTTCAATCTTGCGGTGTCCTCACCCAGTGACATGTGACGCCCGGATAATTAGGCGACAGTAATCCCATGTTAACGATGCCACGTCACCACGGTTACTGTTGTTAAATCTCGTGTTAATTCGAAACCGCTTCAAAATTCAAATTTAAATTAATGGCAAACAACAAAAGTTTTTAAAAGTTAAAACAAAAATGTTCGGGCGGTGCCATATTTTGCTTAAGTAAATATGGTGTAATAAACACATTTTTATAAAGTGCCTAGATAATTTAAAATGATTTAAAACAGGAAAGAAAATAAATAAAAAGAAAAGAAACTACAAAAACAGAAAACAAAACTAAACTAAAAAGAATAAAAGGCCCTCGCCAATCGGGCGACGGCCCACCACCGGCCAGGCCGCCCACTGCCCAGCCGGCCGACCACCCTTTGCCTTATCCCCACGAGGGGTAAACCCTAACCGACCTCCCCCACTCCCCTCGCTCTCCCCACCCCGCTAGATCTGGATCGGGAGCCCGATCCCCTTCTCCCTCGTTCGGTGCCCGACGTCGTCGCCCAGGACCCCGCCGCCTCGTCCTCAACCGCCCATTGCTGGACCGCCTCGCCTTCCCCTCTTCCCCGAGCTGGATGCGCTGCTGCCCGAGGACCTCGCCAGAGGCCACGACGCCGGAGCCACCCCGCCGGCCTGCATCCTCTCTGTCGTCGCCTCGTCCCCGTCCTCCTCCTCGACACTCGCTGCCTAGTCCCTACAGCCCCGCTGTGAGCGCCCTCATCCTCTCCCCTCTTCCCCTGTCACCGGGCGCCCGAGACCGTGCTCGCTCGCGGCCTTCCCGCGCTCGTCGCGCCTCCTCTGGATGGCCATCGCGCCCGAGCTGTTCCCCGCCGTCGCCTCGCCGACATGGCCGCCCGCCTGCCTGCGGCGTGCTTGCCCCCGACACCCCTCTGCACCCGCCAGCCCCTGCTCTCGCCGCGTCACCGCCCCCCGCTTCCTTGGCCGCACCCGCTGGTGACCACCCGGCCGAGGCCGCCATCGGCCATGGCTATGGCCTCGCGCCGACTGCCGTGGCCCTCCTGCCTGTCTCTACTCATTGGCCGGTGCCCGCTGGAGCCGTCCCATGCCCGCGGACTCCACTTTGCTCGCCCGCTGCGTCAGGCGGGCCCCGCCGTCACCGGCGACCTCGCCTTGCACCGGGCGGGTTGCGCCTCAGCGCCTGGTGCCCGCACACCCGCATCCAGCGCCCACAAACCCACTAGGCTCCCCTATGGGCCAATGACAGGAGGGCCCCACCTTAGAACGTCTCAAAAAAAAGAAGATAAAAAATAAATATAAAAATAATAAATTTAATTAATTAATTAATTAATTAATTAATACCTAAATTAATTAAGTTAATTAATCCTACTTAATTAATCTAATTGACCTACTAGTTTAATTAAACAGTATTTTGTTTAACCTAAACCCTAATCAACCTAAGAGAGTATGACAGGTGGGTCCCACCGGGCACACACGTCAGCTTGACCCAGTCATTGCCCTGTTGGCTGCTGATGTCATGCTGATGTCATGATGGCGTCAGCAAACACTATTCTGGATAATGTTGAATTAAATAAATTAAATAAATTCTAAAAATGATTTAAAACTTTAGAAAATCATATAAAATAAACCATAGCTTAGATGAAAATACTTTCTACATGAAAGTTACTCAGAACGACAGGACGGATCTCGGATACGCAATCCGTTCGTCCGCCACACATCCTAAACCTACCGAACTCGCAACTTTCCCCCTCCAGTTCATCTGTCCGAAAACGCGAAACACTGGGGATACTTTCCCGGATGTTTTCCCCCTTCACCGGTATCACCTACTACCGCGTTAGGGCACACCGAACACCGCTTATTTCCTTATTAGGCTTTGTGATGCTTTGTTTGCTCTGTTATTTATTGTGTTCCCTCTCCGTTACTTCTTTCTGGTAGACCCCGAGACTGCCGGCGACCCCCAGTTCGACTACGGAGTTGACGAGCCCTCCTTCTTGCCAGAGCAACCAGGCAAGCCCCCCCCCCCCTTGATCACAAGATATCGCCTATTCTTCTCTATACTGCTTGCATTAGAGTAGTGTAGCATGTTACTGTTTGGTTACTCGTATTCTGTTGCATAGCCTTGTCATTGTTGCTACAGTCATTGATACCATACCCGCAATCCTAAATGCTTAGTATAAGATGCTAGTTTATCATAATTGTCCCTACATTCTTATCAGTCTGCCTTGCTATACTATTGGGCCGTGATCACTCGGGAGGTGATCACAGGTATATACTATACATATATACATACTACAGATGGTGACTAAAGTCGGGTCAGCTCGAGGAGTACCCGCAAGTGATTCACGGATTGGGGGCTGAAAGGATCCTTTTCCTAACGGCCCTCTGTGTGGATCTTTGTGGCGGAGCGATAGGGCAGGTTGAGACCACCTAGCCGAGAGGTGGGCCTGGCCCTGGTCGGTGTTCGCGGTTGCTTCATAATAACATGCTTAACGAGATCTTGGTATTTGATCTGAGTCTGGCCACTGGCCTATATGCACTAACCAACTACGTGGGAAAGATATGGGCACTCGACATCGTGGTATCAGCCGAAGCCTTCGTGACGTTAGCGACTGAGCGGCGCGCACTAGATTGGACCATGTAACGTGACTTCCTTTGTAATGGAGGTTGCTAGGTCTGCTTCCGGCCGCCCACGCAATGTGCAGGTGTGCTAAGGGCGATGGGCCCAGACCCCTGCGCGCATAGGATTTAGACCGGCATGCTGACCTCTCTGTTGTGCGTAGGTGGGGCTGCGACGTGTTGATCTTCCGACGCCGGGCATGACCCAGGAAAGTGTGTCCGGCCAAATGGGATCGAGCGTGTTGGGTTTTGTGGTGCACCCCTGCAGGGAAGTTTATCTATTCAAATAGTCGTGTCCCTCAATAAAAGGACGACCCGGAGTTGTACCTTGACCTTATGACAACTAGAACCGGATATTTAATAAAACACACCCTTCCAAGTGCCAGATACAACCCGGTGATCGCTCTCTAATAGGGCGACGAGGAGAGGATCACCGGGTAGGATTATGCTATGCGTTGCTACTTGGAGGACTTCAGTCTACTCTCTTCTACATGCTGCAAGACGGAGGCTGCCATAACCGTAGTCTTCCACAGGATTAGTTATCCACCTCTTATTCTGGCATTCTGCAGTTCAGTCCACTGATATGGCCCTTTACACATATACCCATGAATATGTAGTGTAGCTCCTTGCTTGCGAGTACTTTGGATGAGTACTCACGGTTGCTTTCTCCCCTTTTCCCCTTTTCTTTCTTTACGGTTGTCACAAGCAGATCTTTGGAGTCCAGAGCAGACGCCACTGTCGACGGCGACTCCTACTACTGGAGGTGCCTACTACTACGTGCACCCGGCGATGACCAGGAGTAGTTTAGGAGGATCCTGGCAAGAGGCCCGCGTCTCTTCGTCTGTATCCGGTTTGTGCTAGCCATCTTATGGCAACTTGTTTAACTTATGTCTGTACTCAGATATTGTTGATTTCGCTGACTCGTCTATGATCGAGCACTTGTATTCGAGCCCTTGAGGCCCCTGGCTTGTATTTTTTTGACTATAACCCCCTGGCTTGTATTATGATGCTTGTATGACTTATTTTATTTTTAGAGTTGTGTTGTGATATCTTCCCGTGAGTCCCTGATCTTGATCGTACACGTTTGCATGTATGATTAGTGTACGATTGAATCGGGGGCTTCACAAGTTGGTATCAGAGCGGACTGGCTGTAGTAATCCCCCTTCCAAACTCCTTGGCCGAAGTCGAGTCTAGACTTTAGAAACTTTTACTAACATGGTTGTGCGGCTTACGGCCCCATGTCGCCATTGAGTGGTATTAGGATCTTTTACTCCTCGTCTATACTCTGGGATTCTGATCTCTCTTCTATTCGGGTTAAATGATTTTTGCTAACTCTACCACTAGGTTCTCGTAACTACTTCCACCCAGAGAGCCCCTTACTCAAGATGATTACTTGGTGCACCGAAGGATTTCGAAGATACTCTCCGATGTTCTCTCGAGACTTTGAGCCTGTTGCTTTTGCAATTCCCTACCACCGAAATATCCCTATGGATAAATACATACACTTTCCGTTCTTACTTTTATTCCCAGTTGATCTTGTTATGACAAGATACCCTGAAATCCCCTCTATTGTTCCGAGAATATTTTGTGCCTACCGCCGTGCAGTTCCTTTCCACCTGAATACCCCTACGGATAATTTCTCGCCCTTATCGAGTATCCGCTCATCCCCAGTTGTTCTTGTGTTTCAAAATGGTCTTCGAAATACTATTCGATGCTCCAAAATTCCTCAGTAGCTTATTGCTCTGCAATACTTGTCTGCTGGCATTATGGATGCTTTCCATATGTCTAGCAATATTCGTTAGTATCCTTAGACACTGTCATTTTGATCCTATTGATTCAACATGAGTGCAAATGCATGCTGTCGGTGTACTAAGGTTGGGGTACCTCAGTACCCCAACTTGTGCATCGACGATTCTTGACTCCATAGCTGGATCCACCATATGCTTGCCGGAGACCATTCCGGCTCCCTACCAAGCCATTCAAGAACAAAGTGTACAAGACAGAAGGTTAAGACCCCGGCAAGAGGAGCTTGCCGGGAAGGCCGTTCCAGGCTCAAGACTGCCTCACTCACGCAAGTCCCTGGCGAGAGGAGCTCGCCGGGGAGACTAGAAGATCACATCACAAAAGACATGTCTCGGCGCTATACGCGTCCCGGCAAGGGCCCGGGGAGCGGCAAGTTATAGAGCCCGACAAGCCCCCGGGCCCGGCAAGATCAAGACCCCGGCAAGGTACTTGCCGGGAGAGCTGCGCCGCGTGCCCGCACTCCAGCTCATCTGCCCACAGCGTCGCCTTTAGCCTTCTCGAGAGACGCGTGGCGGGTGGCTGTCTTTGCATGAGGGTGCGGTGGCACTCCGCAGTGGTGGCTCCATCGCCCGTGGCAAGCGGAGACGCAAGGCGGGGAGCTTTTGGGGCGACGGCGACGGCATTTAATGCTCTTGTCCCCTCTGTCAAAAGTAGGTAGAATCCACTGTTCATGCCTTTGTGGCTGCCTTTGTTCCCTTGTTCCAACTACCACCTCTTTTACATTTTACCCCTCGCCCTCGTTGACACATGGTGACCCTTGCCCTATAAAAGGAGGCCCATGCACAGCGTAGAGGAGGTTCCGATCATTCGCAACTCTCGTGAGACTCGACTCTTTCATGACTTCGCCGCTCGGGTAGCTGCTCTCCGGGCTCGAAGCGCAATACAACCTAAAGCAGCGGTAGGGTTTCTGCGACCATCGCGTCCGGCTGGGTAAAAACAGCGCCCATGCATCGCCTCGATCTGCTCTCTGTGCATCCTCCGCCCGTGCGAACACACGAGCAGGCCGCCCCGCGCCCCATAGTGTCGTCGTACCCATCGCTACGACGACATCTTTGGCGCGCCGGTAGAAGCGTCGAGGTTATCGCGGACCTGATCCGGCGTTCGTGCGGCGCGCTCTTCATCAACCTCTCCGGTTTCGTCGGCGACTTCGCCGATTACGCGCCATGGCCCCGAAGAGCGAGAGCTTCGAGGGTCGTGACTGCCGTCTGCGTCTCACCGCCGCCACCGGGCCGCGGTGGGCGGAAGGGCGCCAGCGAAGGGTGGACACCGGCGAGGTACTCGCGGCGCCACGGATCGAGGATAGGGCGGATGACCGCGCCTCGGCCTCCATGGACCCACGTCCGTCTCGGCGCCTGGCGACCAGCGCCCATACCACGAGAGGTGGTATCCGTCTCGCTGGGCCGGACGCGCCGGAGGCTCGCGGATGTTCCAAACCCCGTTCGGACACGGCAAAGCGAAGACGCCGGGGACCTGCTCCTTCTAACACTGTTAGAAGCCCAAGCGCGTCCGCTCCCGCACCGCTTCGCTCCGCTTCCCTCCACTCCTGCGAAGCGCTCACAAGGCGCAAATGCTCTCGACTTCCCGGCGGCCGACAAGGCCGAGGATCGGAAGGCCACCATCGAGCCTGGTTGCCTTCGCCAACAACGACCGTCGACAGCAGCTCGCGGCCTCACGACCGCGACAAGCTGAAGGGCGAAGGCCAGCTAACAACGAGACGCCGAAGGGGTGCAACCACCGTGCACTCCCGCCGTGAGCGAAAACGCCGCCCGCCGGAACAACGCCGACAGCGGCTCCACGGCATCGTCGGACCAGCGGGCCCGTCGGGATCAACGCCAGGTCCTCGGCGAATGGCGACAAGAAGACGCTTCGAACTCGATCGGCGCGCCCGAGAGACTTCGGCGACAATCGACCAGAGGGCCGGAGCACTGTCGATGCCGCGTCGCCCGGCGAAGCAACAACTTGCCGCGTCGCGGCGAGCTGCCTGCGTTCACCGTGAACTGCGGCGCGTCGATGGCCCAAGCATGAAGAATTTCAAGCCCGGCGTGCGGAGAAGTACGACGGCAAGACGCACCTCGAATTCCTTAGTGTCTACACTATCGCCGTCAGATCGCCGCGGCGCGACGAGAAGATTCGGCAAACTACTTCCGCTCGTGCTTAGGCGAGCGTTCGTTCTTGGCTTATGCACTTGCCGGAGGGCTCCATTTCTTCTGGGCGGACCTTTGCCATCGGTTTGTTGGCGCCTTCATGGCGGCCACAAACCCCACGCCGGAGAGTGACCTCCATATTCGGCCCGAAGGAAGGAGAATCCTGCGCAAGTACATCAACACTTCAGCCATGTGCGGCCAACATCCACAGCGTCCACCTGCTGCGGTTATCGGTCGTTCCACGAGCGTGCGTAACCGCCGCATGCGTGAAGAGATGGCGATGACCAAAATCCGGGTGTCGGCGAGCTTTATGCTCGGTGATAAATCGCGACGCTGAAGAGGGGAGGAGGCTCCCGGGAGGACGCTGGCGCAGGAGGAAGCGACTCCGGCGACGCCGCCCCGGCAAGGAAGCGCCGGCGGCAGAACTTTCAGAAGAAGAACAAGGAATGGTGCTTGCCGTCGAAAAGTCCGGCAAGGAAGCTCCCGCCAAGCAAACACAGGCCGGCAACTCCGGCAAGGAGCTTGCCCTGTGGCGGCAAATTCAAGCGAGGCGGTCCGGCAAGCAATCTTGCAAAATCCACCGCACCAAGGGCCACGACCTCTACAACTGCAAGCGCGTCGACTACCTCGTCGAGCAGCAAAAGGCCGAAATCTGAGGCGCGACAAGGAAAGGGCCCAAGGTGGCGGGGAGAACCGAGCAAGCGGCCGTTCGTTGGTCGGGAGGTCCCCGGCAAGGCCAAGCGGCGACAAGGTGATCGACCTTCTCGAGACGCGACAAGGATGAAGAAGGCGGCGACGAGGATATGGAGGATGAGGATGACGGTGAGCAGGAGTTCGAAGGCCACGGAGGTCTGTCGCGTCGGCGGTGGCGCCTCGTTGCACACCTCCCACCGCCAACTAAAGCGGTGGGCACGTGAGGTGAATGCAGCGAGCCGCCCGTGGAGTCGCGCAGAGCTCCTCAAATGGTCCAACCGCCCGTCATTTTCGATCTTGAGGATCACCCGACCGCACCACAGCGGTCGGGTGTTTGCCGATCTGGTATCGCCCACCATCCGCAACCTCAAGGTCACCAAGATGTTGGTTGACGGCGGGGCGGGCTGAACTTGATCTCCCTGCTGATCAAGAAACTCCAAATCCCGGATGGCGAGCTCGAAGACCGGTTCCTTCAAGGAATCAACCGGAAGGAGCAAGCCCAAGGAAAGATCACCTTGACGGTGACCTTTGGCGGGAGGTCAACTTCAGGACGGCGCGTCACTTTCGGCGTCGCCGATATTCCGTTGCCATACAACGGGATACTCGGCCGTCTGCTCTCGCCAAGTTCATGGCAGCTTCCCATTACGCTTAGCGTGCTCAAGATGCGGGGCGATAAGCGTCATCGTCCACAGCGACAAGAAAGACGCGCTTATCTGTATCGACAAGATCTACCGGGATGCGGCAGCAGCGGCCGACAAGGATGCACTTGCCGCTGAAGCTCCCGGGGGAAAGAAGACGAAGACCAAGTCCGGCAAGCGCTCCGGGACCCACTCCGGCAACAGCACCCCTTCGGAGTGTTGCGCTGCTGTCGAGGACGCACCGTCGAGCTCCGCCGGCAAGGGTAAAAAGGGAATGGCTGCTCCGCCAGCGACCAAGAAGGTGTCCGCCAAGGAGGACGGCACTGGTGGTACCTTCACCATCAGTGCCACGCTTGACAGCAAATAGGAAAGCGCGCTCGTTGCCTTCCTGCGGGCGAATGTCGATGTGTTTGCATGGCAATCATCTGACATCCCGGTGTTCCTGTGGAGGTAATTGAGCACAAGCTTGCCGTTTGCCCTCATCTTGTGACCCGTCAAGCAAAAAGTAAGGAAGCAAGCCGTGGGCGCCAAGAGTTCATCGGCGAAGAAATCAAGAAGCTAGAGGCAGCGAGCCTAGTTAGAGGTGTGATTCATCCGGCGTGGTTAGCAAACCCGATCGTAAATGCGCAAGGCCAACGGAAATGGAGGCTGTGTATAGACTTCACCGATGTGAATAAAGCATGCCCCAAGGATCCATTCCCTTGCGCGCATTGACCAGTTGTTGACTCCACGGCCGGATGTGAGCTACTCGCTTTCTTGATGCATACTCGAGGCTATCACCGGATCTTCATGGCCAAGGAGGATGAAGAGAAGACTGCGTTTATCACTCCATGTGGCACCTATTGCTTCATCGCATGCCATTTGGACTGAAAAATGCAGGATCAACATTCGCAAGGGTAGTGTATCTGCTTTTGAGCCACAGATCCACGTAAATGTGGAAGCTTACATGGATGACATCGTGGTGAAGAGCAAGAGCAAGGATACTGCGATTCAAGATTTGGAAGAGACATTCGAGAACTGCAAGAAGATACTGACTAAAGTTGAACCCCGAGAAGTGCGTCTTTGGGGTCCCCTCCGGCAAGCTTCTCGGGTTCTTCGTGTCACACAGAGGGATCGAAGCCAACCCCGACAAGATTAAGGCCATTGAGCAGATCCAAGCCCCAAAGCGGGTCAAGGATGTCAGAAGGCTCGCAGGTTGTGTGGCTGCCCTCAGCAGGTTCATTTCTAAGTCTGCAGAGCGCGCCCTTCCCTTCTTCAAAATCCTTAAGAAGGCAGGGCCCATGAAGTGGACTCCAGAAGCGGAGGCAGCACTGCAAGACTTGAAACGTTACCTGTCCTCCACCCCAATACTTGTCGCACCTAAACCACAAGAGAAATTGCTGCTGTACCTAGCGGCGACCAACCAAGTGGTTAGTGCTGCTTATGGTAGCGGAGAGGAGTCCGACGAGGAGGCTGCATCTCCGGCAAGTGAGACCAGCGACAAGCAGTCTTCGCCCGCAAGCTCGGCCCGACAAGGACAAGTCTGCTTGAGGAACAGGATGAGGTGCGGAAAAAGATGGTGCAGCGCCCGGTGTATTTTGTAAGCTCCCTTCTCCGAGGGCTAGGTCAAGATACTCGGTGTGCAAAAGTTGCTTCGGCCTCCTCATGGCCTCGAAAAGCTGCGCCATTATTTCCGAGCACACGAGATAACAATGGTCACTCGCTTCCGCTGAAAAGAATATTGCACAACCAGGGCGACAGGCAGGATCGTTGAGTGGGCACTTGGAGTTGTCGAGCTTTGGGCTCAAGTTCAAAGTACTTCAACCATCTGAGCCGGGCTTTGGCAGAATTTATAGCAGAATGGACCCCAACACCTGATGACGAAGTTCAAGAGACGAGTACACCCGTACAAGAAGCAACAAGTGAATGGGTAATGTACTTTGATGGTGCCTTCTCGCTGCAAGGCGCCGGTGCCGGCGTCGTACTCATCGCGCCAACCGGAGAGCACCTCAAGTACGTCATCCAAATGCACTTCCCAAGAGAGCAAGCGACAAACAACACTGCCGAATATGAAGGTTTGCTTGCCGGCCTCAGGATTGCGGCCGAACTTGGGATCAAGAAGTTGATTGTGCGGGGAGATTCTCGCCAGTAGTCCGCAAGTTAACAAGAGCTATCGAGCCCTTTGATGGAAGCTTATGTAGATGAAGTGAGGAAGCTTGAGGAGCGCTTTGAGGGTTTGCAGATGGAGCATGTCCCGAGAGCTCGAGAATGAAATCGCGGATGGCCTTTCAAAGTGCACTTCAATGAAGTTACACGTGGGACCAGGGCCTTCTTACTCAAGTTGACTCAACCCTCCGTCACACCGCCAATTGGGCAAACCAAGAAGAGAAGTTGATCGCCGGCGACTACTTGCGGCGGATCTCCCCGAGACCGCCGCCAAAGTCCCCAAGGTCAGCGGTCGAACGCCGAGGAACAGTTTGCTCCTGCCGATCCTCGGATCTGTGGCGATCGAAGCAAGTGTTCCCGACAAGCTTTGCCCGGCAAGCTTGTTGGGGACCTTCGCTCCGGCAGAACCGAGATCTTTGCCGTAGAAGCCGAGGTTCCCGCAGCGGCCCTCATGCCTTTAGTCCTTGCCGTCGAGCCCCGAGCTCCGGCATGGGCGCAGCAGACGTCTGCTTCGCAAACCGGAGAACTTCCCACGACCTCAAGAAATAGAAAGGGTAACCAGACAACAAGTATGTACCAGTTAAGTGGACAACGAACTGCATGTAAGAAGGCTCAATGGTGTCGATTGAAGTGCATCTCCGGGGAAGATGGATGTGCTGCCGGGCGTAAATACATGGAGGCATATGCGGCCACCACATTGGCGCAAGGGCACTTGCCGAAAGCTTTCCGGCAAGGGTTCTTTGGCGAAAGCCCTCCAAGATGCAACAGCACTAGTAACCAAGTGTGAAGCGTGCGATTCCATGCAAAGCAAATCCATCACCAGCTCAAGCTCTCCAAACCATCCCTTTATCCTCGCCCTTCGTGCAGGGGCTCGACATCCTCGGCCCCTTCCCCGTCTTGTCGGGGCTTTGAGTACTTGTGCGTAGTAATCGACAAGTTCACAAAGTGGCCGAAGTGGAGCGGAGAAAGGTGACAAGACAACAGCGGTCAAGTTCTTCGTCGATTGTATGCCGCTTCGGATCCCTAACGGATTATCACCGACAACGGTACACAATTCACTAGCCGCACCTTCATGCACACGCCCAAGACCTTGGCGCCAAGGTCTGTTTAACTTCTTTGCTCTCCCAAGGAGCAACGGTCAAGCGAAAGGGCCAATGCTGAAGTGTTGCGCGGACTCAAGACAAGAACTTTCGGCAGCTTCGCAAGTGCGGAAGAAATTGATAGAGGAGCTGCGGCGGCTCTTTGGTCAATCGAATCGACACCAAATCGAGCCACCGGACGGACACCCTTTGCTCTAGTCTATGGAGCGAAGCAGTTCTCCCCACGAACTCAGTATACGGATCTCCTCGAGTGCTCGCTATGATGAGCTTGAGCAAGAGCAAGCTGCGACAAGATGACGCATTGCCTCGAGGAGGGACGCTCTCGTCAACAGACGAGCTGCTCGATACCAGCAAGCCTTGCGCCGCTACCATAGCCGCAAGGTCAAAGCCAGAGTCTCAAGGAAGGCGACCTTGTTCTTGGCGTGTTCAGTCCGCCAAGAATTCCAACAAGTTGACGCCAAGTGGGAAGGCCCTTATCGGGTGAGACGAGTCACGAGGCCCGGCGCTGTCTGCTCGAGACGAAGAAGGCTTGCCAAGAAGTAACTCCCGAACATAGAGCATCTTCGCAAGTTTTACCCAGAAGGCGCGGTTGCCGTGATCCGCTCCCGCAACCACCTTTTGTACAAAAGCTTTGCCGCAGCTTGCATGTAACCCTTTGTACAAAGCCGCGTAGAACCCGTGCAGCAATAAAGTTTCCGTGTTTTGCGCTATTTGCCTTTCTCCATGCTCTTCTTTGCTATTTGCATGAGTTATTTGGCATCTTTCAGATGCGACGCATATCCGCAAGCAATAGCACGCCGAAGGCCATATGCTTTTTCCTCCTTCTTCCTTGTCTCTTAAGCAAAAGAAACATTCCTCGTGCACAAGTTTGCCGGGGGGGAAGGAAGTGGAGGATCAACCAAGTGCTGTTCAAGGCAGAGAAGCTTGCCGGAGAGCAGCTCAAAGATTTAAATTTTTAAGTTGCCTTCCTTGAACAACCTCACTTCGTATGGAAAACTTGTGCTCGGAGGAACCTACCCGTGGATAGCCGCACCCTCATCTTGTTTTCGAGCGTGCTCAACGATTTAAGTGGGCCGCGGCAAAGTGTTGCGCCCTTGTTTCGTTTCGAGCCCGCTCGGCAAGCTAGGTGCGTTGCGGCAAGCCATGGCGAGGTTGCTTGCCGGCAAGACCTTGGCTAGCAGGCTGCTTCGGGTTTGACACTCAGCGCTCGCAGCAAGGGCTCCTTGCCGGCAAAACTCCTAGAAGCATAAAGTTAAAACGTGCGGAGTTGAGGATCAAGGCAAGAGAGATGACACTGCATCTGCCGATCAGAATAAAGGTAATATCTTACAAGGAATAACTTGTCGCGATGACTAATGAGTTCATAGCGACCTGTGCAGCAACAAAAGGAAATAAAGATAAAACAGGCCTAATCTACGCGGTCGCCCTCCATCCTGGGGATCTTGTTCACCTTGGCGATGATGTGGGCGACCTGCTCCTTCAAAGCCTCCATGTCCGCGGCCGGCAAGCTGCGAAGGGCGTTGGAGAGGTTTATACCGGGGTTGCGTATACGATCTTCGTCAGACGCAGCTCCATGATTCCCACGCTTTGGTGGCGCGCCTCCTCGGCGAAGCTTGCGAGATCTTCTCCAGCAGATTTGCAAGAGCTGGCGCGACTTCCAAGAAGAGATCGAGCTTGGCGCTGGAGCGAGGTTCGGATCCGGGAGTAGATGAGATGCTCCAGCTTCAGCTCCAAAGCGCTGTCAATGGCGGACGCAGAAGACACCAAGTCTTCGGTCCATATCTCAACAATGCGACGGAAATCCTCGGCTGCTTTGTTGGCGCCGGCCACTAAGGATCGCTCCTCGCGGAGCTCCTCCTTCAGCTTGGTCTCCTGGACCCGGGCAGCGTCGAGCGAGTCCTTCAGCGCAGAAACTTTCTGCTCAAGATCCTCGACGGAATCCTTGGCAGCCTTCAGCTCGTCGCCTTTCTCAGAGAGACGCGCCTGGAGCTCAGAGTTGGTGTGAGTGTACTTCTCGCGCTCCGTGGTGAGCGCGGCGATCTTCTCCGAGTCCACCTTCAACAGCTCCTCCAGTTGCGCGACCTTGGCGGCGAGATCTTCCTTGGCGGCCTCCGCGGCCGCCGCGGCGTTCGCTTCCTTCAACTCCCCGCCAAGGGCTTGCTCCCGAACGGCGAGGTCTTCCTCGTGGGCGTCGAGGGCAACCTTTCGCTGGTTGAGCTCCCCTTCACGCCGGGACAGCTCCACTCCGGCGAGCCGTTGCTGCTCTTCGGCCTCGGCCTTCTCCAGCAGCCACTCTTCATACTGCCCGGCGAGCTGCTCGCGCTTCTCTGCCACCTCGCGGAGAGCAGCCTGATTGGCGGCGCGGAGCTCCGCCGCGCGCTTCTCCATCTCCTCGGCGGCCTTGGCGGCAAGGGCCTCCCGAGAAGCGAGCTTCGCCTGTTTGGCCCGGTAAAGGGCCAGGAGCTGGTGGAGCAGCTTCTCCTCATCGGACCCGCCGCTCCCGCCGGGCCCCTCGACGACCTTCAAACCCGCGGAGGCAAGGATCTCCCCGTCGAAGGCCTCGCCCTCCGCGGGAGCTCGCGACGAGGAACCCCACGGCATCTGGATGAAGACGCCGTTGGGGGCTTCCAAGTAGTAGCCGGGCCGTTCTTCTCCGGCGGAGGGGTCGGCGACCGGCGCAGCACTTGGCGCCCCCGCAGCCTCCGGGCCAGTGGTGCGGTCGCCGTCCCCCTCTCCGGCCGCGGCGTCTCCAGCCAAGGCAGTCTCGGGCACATGTGGCTCGGTGGCTCCCGCCGCGTCCTCGACGACAGGAGCGTCGTCGTCGCCACCCTGCACGTCTTCCTCCTCCTCAATGACGGCCTCCGTCTCCATCTGCTCGGGGGGAGGAGGAGGATCTAGAAGAGGCAAAAGCGAAAAAGAAAGGTTCAAGCAAATATCCAAAAAAAGGCGACACCGAGAAGACAAGTTGCAGAACTTACCTTGGCGGACATCTTCAGCGGCGGGCTCTCTTGCCGGGGAACCATCCCTTGCCGGAGTAGCCGCCCTCGTCGGGCCGCTCGCCCTTGGCGGAGTACCCGCCCTTGGCGGGACGCTCTCCCTTGCCGGGGAGTCCAACCTTGGCGGGGATGGAGGGACCGCCGGCTCCTCGAGGGCGACCTCCGGGTGCTCCTCCCGCTGCGGCTCCATCTCTGCGCAAGTCAAAACAAACACATCAAGATGTTGGAACAAGATGAAGCTTTCAGACGCGCCCGGCAAGCGAAGGTGCGGGGCCCAGACGTACACTGGGGGCTACGCTGGGGGCTGCTCCTCGGGACGGCGCTCGGGTCCGGCAAGCTTGCCTCCGGCACGTCCCCGGTCGCCTCGGCGGGCGGGTCATCCGCGACTTCGACCACGGGCACCTTGGCTCTCTTCACCGCCCGTTCGGTCAAAGTCCTGAAATCAGCACAAGAACGAGATTAGCCACAACAATAACCAAGGCGAAATTTAAGAAGATGAGGATTTCGGGTACTCACTCCTGTTCTTCCTCGTCGTCCTCGCTCAAAGCGGAGAAGTCATACTGCACCTGGGTGGCGTCGGCGCGAGGAGCAGGAGGCGGAGGCCCTCTCGGGCGCTTGGCGGCCCTCGGGGCTGGGGGCTGCGAAGATCTAGCCCCTGCAGCGGCCGGGGCCCGAGAAGCGGGCGGAGCCGCCGCTCCGCTCGAAGAAGACCCCTGTCCACCCGGCGCCGGCCTGCGAGGCGCCCTTGCCGTGGCCTGCGCACGGGTCGCTTCCGCCATGTCCGGTGCGTCGGTCGCCCTCGGCGCTACTTGACTCCCCCGGGAAGCTTGCGCTGCCCGACGAGCCGGTAGTTGCCGGGGGGCTTGCGTACTCGCTTCCGTCGCCTCCTTGCGGGGGCGCTTCAGCGGGGAATGCTTGGGGCTCGCCCGGGGCGGGGATGTTTCCGACGACGAGGAGAGGTCGCCGTCGTAAGGTCCGTGGACCCGCCCGGCATCTTCGGCGGCATGGCGTCCTCCACCTCCTCCTCGCCCGGCTGGCTCGCCGAGCCCAGCGCCTGCGCCGCGACCCTTTTCCCCGGGCGTCTCCGCCTCCTCCGGCGACTCCGCTTCTGGCGCCTCGGCTCCCTCCGGCAGCACCACCACTTGCGCGACTTCAGCCGCGATTCCGGGATCCCGGAGTGCCTCGAAGAGGACCCCCGGCGTGCGGGAGGAAGCTGCAGCAGTCTGCAGATCTCCGCCGCCTCCGCTTGATAGGACTCCTCCGCAGCCTCCGCCTCCTCGGGCGTACAACCGAACTTCCCCGCCGCCGCGGCTGCGGCGGCCTCTTCGGCCCGAGAAGCTATGTACGCGAGCTCCTCGTCCGTGGTGTCCCGTGTCAGCCCCCGAATCTCGTCCTTGTTCTTCGCTACCTCCTCGAGGGTGTCGAAGAAGTCGAGGACGTCTGCTGGCTCGGGCGGGATCCACGAGCGCTCCACGCCGTGTGAGTCGCACGCGGGCATCATGGCGACGAGGCGATCCCGAGCTGCGTTGTTGCAGAGGGGCACCACCCCCCGGGGGAGCCTGAACCACTCTGGATGGGCCGGGTCGTATTTGAAGAGTTCCCGGACCATCCCCCTCAGCTCCAGCGTCGTGAAGTTGGAGTTCAGCCCGGTGCGCAGCCTCATTATGTCCCCTGCGCCGCCGAACTCCCAGGCCGGCCTTTTCCTGTCTTGGAGAGGGGCGATGCGGCGGCGGAGGAAGTCAGCGCCTACTGCCGCAATGGACAGCCCCGCTTGTCGGAGACGAAGGATCCGGATAAGGGCGACATCGAGCTTAACGTCGTCCGAATCCAGCTCGCTCCAATCTCGCCGCGCGCAATGGGCGTTGTCGCGGGCGTGGTATGGATCGCGCTCGTCTTGACGATCCAGCACCACTCTGCTACGCCACTCTTCCCACTTGACGCGGAGCTCCCGGCAAGTGACCTCTTCAAGTTCGGACGGAAAACCCAAGAAATCCCTCCGGAGAGGGGGGAGCCGGGCTCTGCTCTCGGAGTAAAGAAATGCCTGAACAGAGCTACATTTGGGTATATCCCTATGAAGTTTTCGCACATATGTGCGAAAACCGCCATTGTGAGGACGGCGTTGGGGGTGAAATCAAGAAGGTGGAAGCCGTATGTGTTCATGATGTCACAGAAGAATTCAGAAAAAGGAGGACAAAGACCGCAGTGGAAGAAAGGTGCGAAGAAATAGTACCCGCCAGGATAGTTGTCCATGGTGGCGGCCGGATGAGCCCTGGTCCGAGGATGCGCCGAGGTCCTCTTGGCCCAGAACAAGAAATACTTGGCCCAGAGTTCTTGCACGCCGAGCCGCGGCGGGAAGACGACGTTCTCCCTCCGCATCTGGGCGAGCTCTTCCGCCTGCTCGGATTTCTCCTTCTTAATCTTCTCCGCCTTCTCCTTCCCCTTCCTGGTCTTCGGGGCCATGGCGGAGGCGGTGAGGGAAGGGGGACGAAGATCCGACGACGCCGCGAACGAAGGAAACAACGGAGGAGATGCGGAGGCGGAGCGCGAAGAGGGTTTTCTGGCGGAGGAAGAAGAAGCAATGAAAGCAATGGAGGGGAACCGCGCCTGCTTCCTCTGTTTTTATGGGGAAGTGGGGGGGGGCGTTCCGCTCTTCCCATTAAAGGACGTGGCCACGTCCCATCCCACGACGCCAAGAATCGACGCGCGTCTGCCAGCGGAGAGGCGGCAGATGCAGAGTGGGTTCGACGCGCCATGGGCTTCAAGTGCCCGTGCAGACTGCTTTTGGGCCTGGCCCAACAGCGCTTCGGCTGCACTGTATGGCCCAGTTCGGGGCTCTGTCGGTGTACTAAGGTAGGGTACCTCAGTACCCCAACTTGTGCACGGACAGCTGACTCCCATAGCTGGATCCACCATATGCTTGCGGAGACCATTCCGCCCCTACCAAGCCATTCAAGAACAAAGTGTACAAGATGAGAAGGTTAAGACCCGGCAAGAGGAGCTTGCCGGGAAGGCCGCCTGTGCTCAAGACTGCCTCACTCACGCAAGTCCTCGGCGAGAGGAGCTCGCGGGAGACTAGAAGATCACATCACAAAAGACATGCCTCGGCGCTATACGCGTCCGCAAGGGCCCGGGAGCGGCAAGTTATAGAGCCCGACAAGCCCCGGCCCGCAAGATCAAGACCCGGCAAGGTACTTGCCGGAGAGCTGCGCCAGCGCCCGCACTCCAGATCATCCGCCCACGCGCCGCCTTTAGCCTTCTCCAGAGACGCGCGGGCGGGTGGTCAATCTGCATGAGGGGTGCGGTGGCACTCCACGGTGGTGGCTCCATCGCCCGTGGCAAACGGAGACGCAAGGGGGAGCTTTTGGGGCGACGGCGACGGGCATTTAATGCTCTTGTCCCCTCTCACAAAAGTAGGTAGAATCCACTCGTTCATGCAATCGTAGCTGCACCGTTCCCGCACTGTTCCAACTACCACCTCTTTTACATTTTTACCCCTCTGCCCTACGTTGACACCTGTCGGTGACCCCTTGCCCTATAAAAGGAGGCCCATGCACAACGTAGAGGAGGTTCCCATCATTCGCAACTCTCGCGAGACTCGACTCTTTCATGACTCGCACGCTCGGGGTAGCTGCTCTCCAGGCTCCCGAAGCGCAATACAACACAAAGCAGCAGTAGGGTTTTACGCAACCATCGCGGCCCGAAGCTGGGTAAAAACCGCGCCCAGCTCGCCGCCGATCTGCTCTCTGTGCATCCTCCGCCCCCGTCCCGAACACACGAAGGGGCCGCCCCCGGCGGCCCCATAGGTGTCGTCGTACCCATCGCGCGACGACACATGCAATCATCAGTTGATCCTTTTAAATTATCTTTCTGGCTCAGACGTCATTTTAAACATGAGCTGGTTATCGACCAATCAAATTGCCGTCGATTGTACCCCTAAGTCTATTCTACTGATACATTCTTAATGAGAGCGTTGGCTTCTGATCCCCTGATTTGGAAATGATAATTCCCGTGCATTTGAGCTTTGGACTAGTCAATTGTTTCAATAATCTGACGCCCTTTCATTCCGTCTTCCTTTGGTAGAGTACCAATACTCGCATCAGCTCTGTTGTAGACCATAAGACCCCTTGTTGGATTATTATCCGACAACGTCCTTCATATTCAATAAGCTTGAGAGCCTTTCCTCGGATACATAATGCCTTTGGTAAATTGTATCTTCTGCTTTCTCAAGCATGCTATACTATTGAGCTTGTGTTAATTATTCTTGAGATTTGTGGTATATGCTCCTAAGATGCCCCGACAGGTTGAACCTATGCCTTCCCCAAACCGTATGGACCTGAAAGTTTTCGCGAGTCATACTCTTCTGTTGCTTCACCAAATAAAATTTCAACACTACAACCTTTTCGAAAACGAGAAGTAAATGAAAGGTTATGCATTGCAGAAGTGGGAGTCGACCTTGAACTTTGTGTTCATGCCCATGGAAACGATGTAGATCCTATCATGGGAACTTCTTGTAATAATAGCTATTTCCTTAATATAATATCCTTTGGTATCGGAGAGTTGATCCTTTGCAATTGTGGTTCCGACCATTTGTTCTTTGTAAGTGCATCTAGTGCCCCTTAGTGATTTTGGTGTATTGAAGACTTATAGGTTAAGTAACTGATGCGTTTGTGAGTGTACATAGGTATATAAGTCTATGAGGAGTTTGATATTTACAGAGAAAGTCGACCCCCAAAAATGAAGTTCTTCGACTGAAGACTTTGATATTCTGAAGACTTTCTGAAGACTTTGAAAGTGAAGAAATTGGTGTGACCCTGAAGACTTAATATTCATTCGAGGAATATGAAGCGTGAAGACTTTTGTTTTCGTAGTTTCGCTTTTCTCTTCTTGAGTCATAGGAAACACCGTCTTCGTTAAAGGGGGTCGAGGAAATACTAAGGAGAAATTTCCATGTGATGCTCAACTCAAAATCCTACATCTACCAATCCCTTCGAGTGAAGCCATTGAAATCTCATACAGCTTCACAATTTCTTCAAAGGATGAGACGCAGTTCTTCCGGTCACCGAGGACTTTGCTCGATCGAGGAGTTAGGAATTCGCCAAAGCGAATTGCCTACACAAGGAGGAACATGATAGCCCCGAGGAATTTGAGAGTCAAATTTCCGACCGTTGATGTCTTCTTGTGGCTGTCCCAAAATATCTTATCCACCTAACGGTCATATCATTGAAGGGCATTTATGTCTTATCATGTCGGGCTGCTCCCTAGGCTATAAATAGCCGCCTCTACAACCACTAGCTGGTTGGCTGCTCCGAGAGAACTTGACACTTGTCATTTGAGAGCAACCCATCCTCCGAGGACTTTGAGCGAAAATCATCAAGTGAGGAAAATCCCAAAACCAAACCCCCACAAACCCAAAGTGATTGAGCATCATCAAGAAATTGATCTGCGTGGATCCGACGCTTGTTACCTTTGAAGATCTGTGCTTCTTCCGCACGGTTAGGCGTCAAGGTCTAGAGCATCCAAGAGGAATTGTGGATCACCGAGTGACCAAGTCTGTGAAGGTTTGGAAGTCACCAAGACTTACCACGAGTGATTGGACGAGGCCTGCGTGGTCTTAGTTCAAGGAGAATACGGTGAGGATCTGGGTGTCTGAGTTGCGGCTCGAGATCGGGTGTCCGGATCGTGTCCTCGAGTTTAAATACTCACCGCTTCCAACCAGACGTATAACCGACACAAATAGCTTGAACTGGTTTACCAAATCATTGTCTTCACCAACTGACTGGTTCTATTTCCTCAACTCTTTCATTTCCTTATTATTGTGTTGAATGTTGTTCATATCTGTGTTTGAAGACTTTGATCAAGACTTTCACAAATTCCTCGCTCAATTTCTTCACTGCTTTGTCTTCATCTTGCCATCCTGTGTTTACGCTTCCCGTACTCTGTGTTAGTCTTCATTTCATCATGATGACTATGTTTGTATCCTGTTATGTTTACTTACGAGTACATATTCCGCTGCAAGTAGTTCTTCGCTAAGGAATTTCTCACCAGCAAATTCCTCGATGAAGAATTCATAAAATCGCCTATTCACCCCCTCTAGTCGATATAACGACTTTCAATTGGTATCGAGCAAGGTACTCCTTGTTCGTGTGATTTTGGTTTAACCGCCTGGAGTTTCATTTATGTCGACCGCAGGTATGAAGAAAGTGACATGCCCTATCTTTGACGGTCATGACTATCCCAAGTGGAAGGCCATGATGAGGAAGAGCCTCATGGCAAAGAACAGCGAGCTGTGGACCTTCACTGAGATTGGTCTTACTGATCTATGCAAGATGGCGAATGCTGATGATATTCGCAAGTACACTCGACTTGATATCATAGCGAAGGATATCATCTGCTCCTGCCTATCCAGAGATCAATTCGGGCGAATTATGCATCTTGGCAATTCGGAGCTCATTTGGGACCGAATCTCTGATGTCTATGAAGTTCATCGAACTCGTCATGATCCCTGGTTTGAGGACTTCAAGGAATCTCTCAAAACGATGACTTTTGAGCTAGAATCATCATCTTCTGCATCTTGTCTTATGGCAAAGGGTGCTGAGGTAACCGAATGCTCCTCATCCGAGTCTTGTAATGATGAATCTGACAATGATGAATCTGATGATGACATTGAATCCTGCTATACTAAACTCATTTGCATTGCCACTAAACAAAAAACGGTTTTAGAACAAACTCAAGATATGCTAGAAAGAAGTGATAATATGTTGCGCAAAGAAATGGATCAGTCAAAAGCATTGGGTGAATGTCTTCAGAGAATTCACTCCAAGTTTGACGCCCTTCAAGATCAACATAATACCCTCTTGACTGATCACGAGAAGCTTTCTCTTGAAGCTCTTCAAAGAAAGAAAGATCTTGAAAAGCTAAGAGTGTGTTATGAAGATCTTCAGAAGGAGCACGATTCATTACTAGCTCAACAAATCAGCGCTTCTCAGGAAGAATTTGTTCCTCCATGCTTAAAGTGCATTGAACGTGAATCTGCTAATTCTTCACCTGAATGTTCAAATGCTTCAAATGTTACAAATTCTTCAGCTGCCTCTGCTATCACTAATTCCTCATCTGAGGACATTGCTAGTATCACTAACAATGCAGGGCTGAAGGAATTATACATGACAGGCATGTACAAAAGCCTCAAAGGGCATCAGACACTTTGTGATGTGCTCAAAAAGCAGATCTTCAACAGAAACCCTAGGAAAGAGGGTATTGCATTTGAGAGGAAACTCAATGCCGATGGAACATATTGGAAAACTGAGCAGTATCCCAAAACCTCATGGGTTGCTACAAAGGGACCTCCAGTTGATCCATCTAACTTATCTGGCTTTATGTGTGAATCTTCTCATTCTTCTGATGAGTCATTTGACTCGAACTATAAACTGTTCAAAAATCAGAATGGTGAAGTATTTGCTAGATATGTTGGCACTAACTGCGGGAACGGTTCCCGATGAAGAAAATCTAGGTTCCCAAAAGCTGTGTTGAAAGTCTTCAGGTGAATGTCCTCATGACACCACCTGTGAAGAACAGGAACCCCAGATCAAATTCTTCACATGGATCAAAGTCCTCATATGATTATCATCGTGCTAACAACTCTGTCTCGCAGGGTAGAGCTAAGGGCTATGAATATGTGCATTATTCTTCAAACCATTATGTTCATAATCCTCGAAGAATTACTCTGGTTATTCATATGCTTACCCTAACCCTCCTATGCTAAGCTTAAATGGTTTGGCATCTTTGCCACCTTTCTCACATGGTGCTCGCAGGATGATGAACTCTTTGACACCCTCCGGATGT
This sequence comes from Aegilops speltoides, assembly GCA_021437245.1. NCBI lineage: Eukaryota > Viridiplantae > Streptophyta > Magnoliopsida > Poales > Poaceae > Aegilops > Aegilops speltoides. The sequence continues at coordinate 203,697,572 of CM038143.1, forward strand.
GGGTGGTGAAGAAAAGAACTAATCTCTTCTGCGAGTCAGTCTCTCGGACGTGCTCTAACGTCTCAAGAATTTGCTTTGACCCGACAAAATGCTCGAAAGGACGCAGCGAATCATGATGAAATGAACTTTCATTTCACACGCCCTCATACCGCTATATCTGCTTCTCGCTTGATGAAATTCATCGATGAACTTGATATCATATTCTTCATCGATGAAGCATATGAGATTGTAAGCTACACTAATTCATCTGCAGGATGATCAACCCAAAACCACCGAATGGGTCCTCGATAGTGGATGTACAAATCACATGACCGGTGACAAGAATCTATTGATGGATGCTCCCTTATCACCGCCACCTCTGAAGCATATCATCTTTGCCGACAAAGGCAAAAGTCGTATTGGGTCTTGGTAAGGTTGCTATCTCTAAGGATAAGCACATGGACAAAGTCATGCTTGTTGAGTCCTTAGGATACAATCTCATGTCAGATCTCAATGCTTTGTGATCTTGATATGGTTGTTGTATTCGCAAATATCGCTGTGTTGTGATTATGGAAGTCGACAATTCCAAAGTCTTCAAGGCTTTAGGAGAGGAGATCTCAGATATTGTTGATTTCTCTCAGACCACAACCAGCCGTGTGTTTACTTGCAAAAGCTTCGTAAGGCTGGCTATGGCATCGACGACTTGGTCATGCAGCATGAGGAATTTGAACACGCTATGCGAAGAAGAAGCATGTCATTGGCATTGAGAATGTCAAATTCCTCAAGGATCACTTATGCGGAGCTTGTGAAGCCGAAAAATGACCAAGGCCAAGCATCCAAATAAGACTATCATAACCACTACCCTTCCATTCAATTGCTTCACATGGACCTCTTCGACCTAATCATTATTCAACAAATACTAATGATGCATCTTTATATGGTTTTGTCATTGTTGATGATTATTCTCGATATACATGGGTACACATTGTTACTTACAAACATGAAGTGCGTGAAGTCTTCAAACGATTTTCCTCGAGGGCTTCAACCAACTTTGGTGTGAAGATCAAGCATATCGAAGTGACAATGGAACCGAGTTCAAGAATTCTGGTCTTGATGCCTATCTTGATGAACTTGGTATTACTCATGAATTATCTGCTCCCTATACTCCTCAAAGAATGGCGCCGTGGGCGCAAGAACGTAACTCTTGTTGAGATGGCTCGCACTATGCTTGATGAATACAAAACGCCTCAGCGCTTTTGGATTGATGCAATTGATACCGCTCGCCACATCATCAACAGAGTATATCTTCACAAATTCTTCAAGAAGTCTGCCTATGAACTTCTCACTGACAAGAAACCCAATGTGAGTTATTTCAAAGTCTTCGTGCTAAATGTTGGATTAGAGATCCTCACCACAACTCTAAATTTGCACCAAAGAACATGAAGGTTTTATGCTTGGTTACGAAAAGGACTCAGACACCTACAGAGTCTTCAACATTGTTCTTCACAAGATTGTCGACATCAGAGATGTGCGGTTCGATGAAACTAATGGATCGCAAAGAGAGCACCTACCTTCGTGTTAGATGAACCAGCACCAAGATGCTATCAAGCTCAAGGCAACCGAGGATGTCATTCCTCATCAAGAATCATTGAAGAATTCATTCCTATTCATGAAGAACGCCGAGTGATGCACCAAGAACATGATGAGGAAAATGGTGTCAAGAAAATGCTGATCAAAATCCTCAACGACAACCAACTCATCCACGCGTTGCAAAAGAAGTGCAAGTGGAGAAGATCATCGATGACATTAGCGCACCAGTCCTCTCACACGCTCAAAAGCCTCACACTTATCTAACTTTTGTGGGCACTATGCTTTTGTCTCTATCTCGAGCCCACTAAGGTAGATGAAGCATTTCGAGCCGAGTGGATTCAGACTATGCAAGAAGAATTACATCGATTCGAGCTGAACAATGTCCGGAATTGGTCAATCGCCTGCATCCTCGCAAGCATAATATCATTGGCACAAAGTGGATCTACCGCAACAAGCAAGATGAAAATGGCCTTGTGGTGAGGAATAAGGCACGACTAGTAGCTCAAGGCTACACAGTTCAAGGAATTGATTTCGATGAAACTTTTGCACCTGCTGCCAGACTTGAGGCTATTCGCATTTTACTTGCCTATGATAACCATCATGATATCATCTTATATCAAATGGATGTGAAAAGTGCATTCCTCAATGGTAAGCTTGAGGAAGAAGTATATGTTGCTCAACCCCCAGGTTTTGAAGATCCCAAGAATCCTGACAAAGTCTTCAGACTTAATAAGGCCCTCTATGGCCTCAAGCAAGCCCCTCGGGCGTGCTATGATACATTGAAGGAATTCTTTGTGAAGAATGGCTTCACAGCCGGTTCACTCGACTCTACTCTTTTTACTAAATCATATGATGGTGAACTGTTTGTGTGCCAAATATATGTTGATGATATTATCTTTGGCTGTACTAACCAACGATATAGTGATAATTTGCCTATATGATGAGTGAAGAATATCAAATGTCTATGATGGGAGAGTTGAAATTCTTCTTAGGTCTTCAAATTCACAAGACACAATGGCATATTCATATCTCAGAGAAATACCTCAAAGATGTAATCGAGGAAATTCGCATGCAAGATTGCAAAGGCGCTAAAATTCCTATGCCCACAAATGGCCATCTATGCAATCGATGAAAATGGTATTGACTTCGATCACAAGGTATACCGCCCATGATTGGTTCTTTATTGTACTTATGTGCATCTAGGCCATATATAATGCTTAGTGTTTGCATGTGTGCCCGATTTCAAGCTGCACCAAGGAATCACACCATAAGGCAATGAAGCATATTCTTCGATATCTAGCTCACACACCAACACTAGGATTATGGTACCCCAAGGGCTCTGCTTTTGATCTCATTGATATTCGACTCGACTATGCTTTGGTGATCGTGTGGACCGCAAGTCAACATCCGCACTTGTCATTTCCTCGACGATCTTTGGTCCGTTGGTCCTCGAAGAAATGCAATCGTATCACCGCTCATCGCTGAAGCTGAATACATTGCTGCTGGCTCATGCTGTGCTCAACTGCTTTGGATGAAGCAAACCTCAAGGACTATGGCGTCAACGTGAAGAATGTGCCTCTCCTCTGCGACAATGAGAGTGCCATCAAGATTGCTCACAACCCAGCCAAAGACTCAAGACTAAGCACATCCAGATTCGCCATCATTTTCTTCGTGATCATGTGTTGAAGGGCGATATCTCCATCGAGCATGTGAAGATCAAGAACAGCTAGCTGATATCTTCACTAAGCCCTTGGATGAGAAGAGATTTAGCAAGTTGCGGTGTGAGCTAAATATCTTAGAATCTTGAATGTTCTTTGAAAAGGACACACATCCTAACCCTTATGCGAATTGATGACTTAGATGTGCAACACATGAAGAAACGTTTTCTTCAATCAATGAAGAATAACACTCTAAGTGTGAAGAAATTAATGAAGAATTTGATTCTCGAACCCTCGACAATTGTACGCTGTGTCTGAAATCATCATTCTTATACGGTGAGCTACGCCACCAAAAAAATTGAAAATCTTCAATTTGAGTTTTTCCTCATTTTTGAAATTCTTCAGTTTTTCAAATTCTTCAACTTTGCAAAATCTTCAATGTTTCCGTCGTTTTTTCTTCATTGGCTATATATATACATGAGTTTATGTCCTCTACAGCATTCACTTATTGCTAAATCTTCAAGTTGCAATTTCTGCTAAGTGAATGTGATCGGACCCTTCCCTCTCTATGCTATACTTAACCCAATCTATTCACAAATTGTTCATGTGCGTTCTGATTGAAACTCGTTCAAAGTCTTCACTGTGTCCTTGACAGCTGAAGAAATTGCGAACAAAATTTTTAAACAAATCTTATCCAGATTTTCGGTTTTACCGCTCAAACCATTCCGTTTCCAACGATACATTAGTTTATTCACCCACGATCTTACACGATCTCATCTGCATAGTACGTGGGTGACACATGTCGCGTGAAGAAGAAAGGGCAGAGGCATGTTCGTCCCAAAATCTTCGGGCAAACAGTTTTACCGTGGCTATAAATACCCTCTCCTTCCTTACTTCATTTACTCCGCCGGTCATTGTCTCTCGCCGAGCTCTCCTCAAACCCTAGAGCCGCCGCTACTCCATCGCCGTCGGTGAGGAAGAGCTTCACCGCCTCGACCTCGTTGTTGTTGTACTCGCTACCGCTGCGGAAATCTTCACTCCGCCGCCGCCGTAGCCGCTCCCTCTGCCAAGTTAGGGCGTGGGAGATCTAACGTGATTTAACTTCACTACGCTTCATCTCTGTTCGTCGTGTTCTTCAGTTCGGGTAATTAAAAGTCACTTTTATTACTCGCTTTGATTCTCAATTCTTTCTGAAAATCTTCAAAGGTGTTTTTATTCTTCAAATCTTCACATATGAACACCTCACACACTGTATGCTCTTGATTTATCTCTCTAAGCACTCATTTCTTCAAGATTCCTCAATTGTGTGGATTTTCAATCTGTACAACTATGGAACCTAAGACAAAAACGCTTAGTGAAATTCCTCGAGGCTCAATGGTCAAATTCTCAAAACTTGTTCCTTTTGAAAAATCTTCCGAGAACGATATGACCTCTCCAAATTCCTCGCACCTACACTCTGCTCACAGTACTCATGTCCGCTGAATCACTAGGTTCTCATCAACTTAACTCATTTGCAACGCTCTCGAAGAAAACTGCATACTTCTTCGAGTGTTCTATTGTTCAAATTCCTCATCCAAGAAAATGGCGTAAGGCAAGAGACCGCAGAAGGGAGGAAAGAAACCGGAGGTCATGACTGCCTTTGAGATCACCGATGAAATTTACAAAGATTATTGCACACCGATGAAGCCAAGTTTGGCAAAGAGAATAAAAATCAGCGCAAAGTGCGCATTCAGAGGATAGAACGAAGATGGGCACGAGAATGGAGGAATATCGCTATGTTACTCCCAAGTACATGAAGAAATTCGCCTTAAACCCTCCATGCCCAAGAGCTCCATTGGCACCGCCAAGTCGCGATCCCACCAAATCAAGCGTGGTGAAGACTTTCTGAAGAATGGTCCAGCGCCAAGCCAAATTGGCAAGACAGCCAAGGAGGCGGTGAGGAAATTCAATGAGGATTCTGCTGCTGCTATCGCTAAGACCTCGGTCAAGCCGAGGAAATCAATGCCAAGGAGCCTGCTTTCGCAAGCCAAGTGCTTCACCATCAGCGCCCTCACGGCCCAGCCTCCTCGGCGCGCCCTCACGGCAAATTCCTCGATCGCTGCCGCTCCTCAAAATCCTCGGCAGCTCCTCCAAGTCCTCAACTCCTTTGCATCCGCTACATGTCAAAGGACTCGGGGTTTCTCGATTGCTTCGTGTCTCAAAGAAGTTCCTCACCGCACCAATGTCCTCATCAGCCCCACTCTGCTGAAGACAAAAGCAACTCTCGGCGCGGTCCTCGCCAAGTCCTAGAAAGAAACAGGTTGCCTTCAACGTGCCCTCCGATGATGAAGCTTCGATGAAGAACTTGCGAAATCATCGAGACAGACTAACAAAGGCCGCTAGAGCCAAAGGAACAATCGTGCCTCGCTTTTGGATCCAAGAAGATCCTTGACTTCATCGACTTATGGCATCGGATCCAAACACTCCCATGCTCGATCCGCCATCGACTCTTGGTCAAAGTCATATGCTGAACCATTTCATCACTGAAGAGAAATGGAAATTTGAAAAGGCTCGTGAAATAAAGAGAGCACAAGCCAGAAAGGAAAAGCTTCCGAGGAAGAACATCGTCAACCTAACTCCTGAAGAACTTCTCAAAGCTCAATCTGAAATCCAAGCCCTCAGCAAGGATTTCGATGCTTACAATGCTGATTGGCAAGGAGCCAAGGTGAGATTCGTCAATTTGATGAAGAAAATGACAACTGTTGCTGCCCCATCGCAACAAGAAAATCCTCAGGCTGAAGACTCTGCTCAGCCAGCTGATGACTTTCAGCCTGCTGATGAGAATACAAGTTCCAGGGCTGATGACTCCATTCCACCACCAAGAAATTCCTGGGCATCCACTAGCGGTGCGCTGAAGAAATCAAGAGATCAGGCAATCGCACCATTTGCGCTGAAGAAACTCGAACCACAGTCCTCGGCTCCTCTGCGCCAACACCAACTCCAATTCTTCCTTCGCTTATGAAGTGAAGAAGACAAAGGCTGCAGAACGAGCTGCGGTGAAGAAGAGGAAGGCATCACCAAGCGTCAAATTCTTCTGCCGCAAGAAAATGAAGCCAATGACCAGCTCGCTTGAAAATCCTATTGATGCCATTCCCATTTCCTCCATGTCGCCTAAGGAAATTGTTCCTTATGGAGAAGACTACAAGATCCCAAGCGGATCGATGAAGAAAATCAATCTGCTACCTCGTAACAGGTTGATGAAGAAATTGAAGTGGAAGCATTCCTTCACCGCCAGTTTGTTCCTCACCCATGCCTCAGTTCACAGCTGAAGAGGCTGGTGTTGAGGAAATTGAAAAAGAAGAAGAAGACGTGGATATTGGATGCACTACACCAGTGATGAACGATGACTTTTGGGAAAGTCAGCATCCCAATACTCCTCTCTTCACTCCAATTCAATAGATTCCTCAGTCCCCGGCTACAACTGTTCTATTGGGCTCTGAAGAAACTCATTCCACATCGTCTGTTCATGAAGAAATTCTAGCCGCTAGTGTCAAGAACCCGCCGCGATCCCCAAACTGCACAAGAAGAGGAACCAGAAATTCTCACTGAAGCACACGAGATCGCGATTCCTAAGGTTGTGCTGCAAATCACTGACACTCCACTGCCCAAACCGAAGAATCCGTTCTCGAGCAAGCAAAAGTTCAAGGCTGAAGACTTCTTTCTGAGCATGTGTTCTTCATTGATTACAATCCGTATGACTCTGCTCGCATAAGGAAAAGACGCTTCTGGACTGCTACTCAAGCCAACTACTATTCCTCAGTGCTCTTTGACAAGGACAAAATCTTCGATCATGAGCATATTCCTCATGTGGATATGGAATCTTTGCCGTGCTTCGAGCCAGTCCTCAGAGTTATTCACGATGCAGGGCTGCTGAACTTCTGCACTGATATCTGTGATTGGAATGAAGAACTCATTCTTCAGTTCTTTGCCACTTTGCATATCACCGGAAATGCTGCAGATGTCAATTCATGGGTACTGGATTGGATGACAGAAAACACTCACTACAAGGCACCAGCAACTGAATTGCTTCGTGTCCTTCCTCTTGATCCTCCCCATGAAAGTGCACATTGCATCCACAATGACCGCGAGCTGACTGATCATTATATGCAAGTGCTCATGAAGCCTTTGAAGCCAGGGCAGGCCCCTCGAACCAAATTCCTCGTCAAGGAATTGATGTATGTGCCTCGGACTGTCTATCGAATCCTGACGAAGACAATGAGTCCCATCAAAGGCCATGACTCAAATGATGAAGATGTCGTTGGCATCATGAAGAACATGCTTTTCAATATCATTCATGGCGTTCCCATCAACTTCCATGATTTCTTCATGAGGACTCTGGCTAATGTTGCAATGTCGCCTTTTGAGCTGAAGCTATATGCGCCTTGGATTATGAGATTCATAAGGGCACGATCTTCACTGAATTACAAGGCTGACACTCTTAACCATGGTAGCTACTTGCCGCCTATTGAAGTCCTCAAGCGACCAGTTTCATCATCTGATGATAAGGGCAAGGCAGTTGCTGTGATTGATGAAGGCACTCGTCCATTGGATGGTCAATTCCGTCTAGCTACATCTTACTCCACCAATGACGATTCTGCAACACATGACACCGCCGAAATACCTCAACCAAGCAAAAGCCTCAAGCAACAACCTGTGGTGATGATGACCGTGAGTTACTCCTCGCCTTCATCGGAAGGTTGAACGCAATCGAAATGGGTGAAGCGCCAATTTGCTGCAATTCTTCACAACATGGCCTCACCACATAATGCAAGAAGAAAATCAGTATTACCTTCATGAAACCCTCAACCGCACTTTGGCTGTTCTCACTCATGTATATTCCATGGAAGATTTGAAGACTATGGGTCTCCAAGAGGCGTTTGACTGGTCTGCACCACCTCCAAGAAATTCAAGAGAGTCAAAGTTCCCGATCCGTGGCTGGTTCTTATTCTTCATCGCGTGAAACCGATGAACATGAAGATTTGGACGACATCGCGGCAGCCCTACTTCAACAACCAACCCCGACAACGCCGGGCGCCCTCCATCAACTTGAAATTCTTCAGGCGTTAGTCCTCGCCGATCCTTTTGGTCATTCAATGACAAAGGGGGAGAAATCTGAGTTAGTCTTCAAGAGGGTTTATATTATGGGTGTTTTGTTAAGTTACAACTCTCGTTCTTCCGAAACTTTTATTGGATCGAGTTGTAATCTTAAATCCGATGGTGCCTTGATACTTTTGGTCGTGCTCTGATGCTTTTGATGCACTGAGCTCTGAAACTCTTGATGTGATATTCCGCATGCTTATTCCTCGTTAATATTATTGCATGCATGCTGAATCTCATCAGGCACAATATTTCATCATGCATTTCAAATTCTTCATATTATATATCAAATGCGTGTATGAATTACAAGATATAGGGGGAGATCTCCATGATTCAATTCTTCAAATGTGCATTGCCTCAAAAGCAATTTCCTCACTATGCACATATTCAGGGGGAGTTCTTCTATATCTTGCAATCAAATTCCTCAATATCAGTATTTACACTTCATATGTTTATCCCCGTTGAAAACTTAACCTATGTTGTCATCAATCACCAAAAAGGGGGAGATTGTAAGTGCATCTAGTGCCCCTTAGTGATTTTGGTGTTTTGAAGACTTATAGGTTAAGTAACTGATGCGTTTGTGAGTGTACACAGGTATATAAGTCTATGAGGAGTTTGATATTTACAGAGAAAGTCGACCCCTAAAAATGAAGTTCTTCGATCAAGACTTTGATATTCAAGACTTTACAAGACTTTGAAAGTGAAGAAATTGGTGTGACCCTGAAGACTTAATATTCATTCGAGGAATATGAAGCGTGAAGACTTTTGTTTTCGTAGTTTCGTTTTCTCTTTCTTGAGTCATAGGAAACACCGTACTGTTAAAGGGGGTCGAGGAAATACTAAGGAGAAATTTCCATGTGATGCTCAACTCAAAATCCTACATCTACCAATCCCTTCGAGTGAAGCCATTGGAAATCTCATACAGTTCATTCAATTTCTTCAAGGATGAGAAGCAGTTCTTCCGTCAATGAGGACTTTGCTCGATCGAGGAGTTAGGAATTCGCCAGTCTGAATTGCCTACACATGAGGAACATGATATCCCCGAGGAATTTGAGAGTCAAATTTCCGACCGTTCTGTCATCTTCTTGTGGCTGTCCCAAAATATCTTATCCACCTAACGGTCATATCATTGAAGGGCATTTATGTCTTATCATGTCGGGCTGCTCTCTAGGCTATAAATAGCCGACCCTACAACCACTAGCTGGTTGGCTGCTCCGAGAGAACTTGACACTTGTCATTTGAGAGCAACCCATCCTCCGAGGACTTTGAGCGAAAATCATCAAGTGAGGAAAATCCCAAAACCAAACCCCCACAAACCCAAAGTGATTGAGCATCACTGAAGAAATTGATCCTGCGTGGATCCGACGCTTGTTACCTTTGAAGACTATGCTTCTTCCAGACAGTTAGGCGTCAAGGTCTAGAGCATCCAAGAGGAATTGTGGATCGCCGAGTGACCAAGTCTGTGAAGGTTTGAAGTCACCAAGACTTACCACGAGTGATTGGACGAGGCTGCGTGGTCTTAGTTCAAGGAGAATACGGTGAGGATCGGGTGTCCCGAGTTGCGGCTCGAGATCGGGTGTCCGGACTATGTGTCCTCGAGTTTAAATACTCACCGCTCCAACCAGACGTATAACCGAGACAGCAGCTTGGAACTGGTTTACCAAATCATTGTCTTCACCAACCGACTGGTTCTATTTCCTCAACTCTTTCATTTCCTCATTACTGTGTTGAATGTTGTTCATATCTGTGCTTGAAGACTTTGACTGAAGACTTTCACAAATTCCTCATTTCAATTTCTTCAGTCTGTTTGTCTTCATCTTGCCATCCTGTGTTTACGCTTCCTGTACTCTGTGTTAGTCTTCATTTCATCATGATGACTATGTTTGTATCCTGTTATGTTTACTTCTGAGTACATATTCCGCTGCAAGTAGTTCTTTGCTAAGGAATTTCCTCACCAGCAAATTCCTCAGTGAAGAATTCATAAAAATCACCTATTCACCCCCCCCCCCTCTAGTCGATATAACGCACTTTCATTCTTCTTTGATCCCATTTCTCAGGCAAGTTTAAGAACTTGTCTTCTGTGGATCAATACACCAGTCCAACCTTTACTTTGATCTTTCGTCGAGTATTACACTCTGGTATTTCGAGATTATCACAGAACTGCATAACTTCTTATGAGTTCTCCATCAAGTACTACATTCTCATTGATTCCAAAAAAAAATTCACGGGCTCTAAGTCATTAAACACTCAAGGACACCGATAACTGAATCGAGTCCGCATCGCGATTAAACAACTATTACTAATCTTCTTTAGTTACGAGTTTGTGCTCGATCACGTCATTTCTAGCCTGATCGACTATATCTTTATCATGCTAAATTTTAACTATGCTACTTGGTCCTCCTTCCTGGAGCACAATTTTCAATGGTGAGCTAAGCCTATGTCGATTTTCCTCATCATATCATTTCGCCTTGAACCGCAAGCTTGATTTCGAGTTTGTGTCGTAACCATAGTTCCAATAACCTCCCGCTTCATCATTCCTTTGACTTGATGTCATCGATGATTGATTACATCTTTATGAAATCTCTCGACAAATGTGTCGTGATCATCATCAACCTTATGAGTTCTTCCGGGATATCAATCGAATTCATGATGAGAAATACCATCCTTGCCCTCGATGATTGGTGTTATCATCGACCACTTATTGCCTTCCCTCCAACAAACTTGTTCGCTTTTTGTGTTATATCTTGAGTTCCTTGCTACCCAGCATTTGTTCTTCTTTACCTTAGAATATTACCACCTTTTATGTCATAAATGGCATGGGAATTTCACCACCTATTGAGAATTCTTGATACAAGTGATACTTCTCACCATCACCATTCCTTCTTGTTCCCTGTGTTGATTCTAACCGGGATTCCAACAAGGGAATGATGCTACTTGGATTCTGTACTTCTAGCAAACTTATTACTTTGAAGTTAATGTTCGATTGTCCATTCTTAGACTATTGGTTATTGAATCACCATTCTAACATTGATCATGCTACCTATGCCCATATTTCGGGTGCACCTGTCAACCAATGTTTAATTGTGGATGTTTTCCTCGAACGTACATCATTATACCATTTGCTCTGACAATTGTTATCTCCTTGTTCACATAACTGTGGAAATCCATCTTCTGTTAATCTTGATGAATTGTCGCCGAGTCCATCAGCCACCTCTTCGTCCTCTCCGTGGTTTATTGATGAACTCTTGATTCGGGACTTGCTTCCATAGTTCATTCCTCGAGGATCTTGCAACAGCATCTCGTCAAATTGTGTTGCACCCCTTCCTTCTTAGGCATCCTAGGTCTAAGGTATACGGACACAATCCAGATCTGAATCTCGGTCAACTATAATGGTTGGAACATATCTCCAAGAGTTATAACACTGGTCTTTATATGACTCGGTAAGGTGATGTCATGCCTAGCACACCTGACCGGAGGACCTACTGTTATAGTTTCCTTATTAGCAAGATTATCCATTCTTTCATGAGGAAGTTGTAAGATTTATTCTACAAGTTGTTCCTGATGGAACCTTCCTGCATCCAAAGTCTGAACTTTGCTTGACGACCATGTCAATGCTATCTCGAAGCATGTCTGTGGTAATCTGATTTTCAATAAGAGCATTTGAAGCACAATGCTAAATTTTCTTTATCATTTATCCTAACACCGTTGTATGGGTAATATCCTGAGTGTCCTCCCCCCTTACCTAAATGGTTTCCTACTTTCTATCGTGTCATGGATATCATGCTCCGCTTGTCCTTGGGAAGGATATACCCCCGAAATATTTGTGTATACACATTTTCTTTCCATTGTTCTGTTTAAACCTAATAATCACTTTTTCTTTCCATTGGTTTATTTAAACCTTATTATGATCTATATTATATAAGTAGTAATATTTCCCTGCTTATGTAAACACCTCATTGTACCATTCTGTCAGTAAGACCCTGTTACTTTTGTTGATGACATTCCGGTAACCACCAATGGATGAGAACTTTGCCTATTGGTCCGCCTCGTTCAACGGGCAGGAAAATGGTTCTCTTCGTCCCTTGCCCTTGGTACCGATGTTGTTGTCGACATAAGCGACGGACTATCCTCTGACATACCTTGCTTACATGATCGTGCAAGACATCACCGCCCTTCCTACTTTTACCCACATGGTGGGCCCATAACCCACAGTCCACAGGATCGAAACCTGACTCTCCTGTACACCCCTGTTTCTAAGGTTGTTCCTTGCGCGTGGCCTCGTATGTAATTCATGAGCCACCTTCCGAGGGATCATCAATTCTGGTATCAAACACAATACTTATCCCTGTTGCTTTGAACCCCTTTCATGACCTGTTTCGGGCATCGAGCGATTGCCTACCCGCTCAAAACTTCCCATGATACCTCCCTACATTGCTCTCAATATTTCTTAAGTTTCTATTCGAGAGTTACTTTCCGCCACCTTCCCGATGTTATCGACCAGATAGTCAACCTTGCAGAGGTATGTTCTCCCGGAATACCCTCCTTTTTATTCCTTTGTAAGTACGATGTAGTTCCCGAAGAAAGGATGTTGGCTTCACCATGATCACCTGAAGCAGAGAAATGAAGACATCAATGATTGGACCGGCCTCTTCGCGAAGAGCAAGCCAGGATGAGAAGACCTGCTAGATTCGTTATTAAACCTTTCCCCCTTTCACTACCTCTTAAATCTCGGGACGAGATTTCTTGTAGTGGAGGAGAATCGTGACGCCCGGATAATTAGGCTATAGTAATCCCACGTTAACGATGCCACGTCACCACGGTTACTGTTGTTAAATCTCGCGTTAATTCGAAACCGCTTCAAAATTCAAATTTAAATTAATGACAAACAACAAAAGTTTTTAGAAGTTAAAACAAAAATGTTTGGGCGGTGCCATATTTTGCTTAAGTAAATATGGTGTAATAAACTCATTTTTATAAAGTGCCTAGATAATTTAAAATGATTCAAAATAGGAAAGAAAATAAATAAAAAGAAAAGAAACTACAAAAACAGAAAACAAAACAAAACTAAAAAGAATAAAAAGGCCCCCTGGCCAATTGGGCCAGACGGCCCAGCTCACCGGCCAGGCCGGCCCACCTGGCCCAGCCGGCCGACCCGCCCTTGCCTTATCCCCACGAGGGGGGGAACCCTAACCGACACTCCCCCCCTCTCCCCACTTGCTCTCCCCCACCCCCGCTGGATCTGGATCGGGAGCCCGATCCCCTTCTCCCTCGTTCGGTAACCGACGCCGTCGCCCTGGACCTCGCCGCCTCGTCCTCAACCGCCCATCGCCGGACCGCCTCGCCTTCCCCTCTTCCCTGAGCTGAATGCACCGCTGCCCGAGGACCTCGCCGGAGGCCACGACGCCGGAGCCACCCCGCCGGCCTGCATCCTCTCGGTCGTCGCCTCATCCCCGTCCTCCTCCTCGACACTCGCTGCCTAGTCCCTACAGCCCCGCCGTGAGCGCCCTCCTCCTCTCCCCTCATCCCCTGTCACCGCGCGCTCGGGACCGTGATCGCTCGCGGCCTTCCCGCGCTCGTCGCGCCTCCTCTGGATGGCCATCGCGCCCGAGTCGTTCCCCGCCGTCGCCTCGCCGTACATGGCCGCCCGACCGCGCCTCGCCAGGCCAGTGCGTGCTTGCCTCGACGCCTCTGCACCCGCCAGCCTCTCTCATGGCCACCGCCTCCGCTTCCTTGGCAGACCACTGGCGACCACCCGTCTGAGGCCGCCATCGACCATGGCTATGGCCTCACGCCGACTGCCGTGGCCCCCCTGCCTGCCTCTACTCATTGGCCGGTGCCCGCTGGAGCCGTCCCATGCCCACGGACTCCCCTTTGCTCGCCCGCTGCGTCAGGCGGGCCTCGCAGTCACCGGCAACCTCGCCTCGCACCGGGTGGGTTGCGCCTCAGCGCCTGGTGCCCGCACACCCGCACCCAGCGCCCACAAACCCACTAGGCTCCCCTATGGGCCAATGACAGGAGGGCCCCACCTCCAGAACGTCTCAAAAAAAAGAAGATAAAAAATAAAAATAAAAACAATAAATTTAATTAATTAATTAATTAATTATCTAAATTAATTAAGTTAATTAATCCTACTTAATTAATCTAATTGACCTGTTAGTTTAATTAAACAATATTTTATTTAACCTAAACCCTAATCAACCTAAGAGAGTATGAAAAGTGGGTCCCTCCGGGCCCACACATCAGTTTGACCCAGTCAATGCCCTGTTGGCTGCTGACGTCATGATGACTTCAACAAACACTATTCTAGATAATGTTGAATGAAATAAATTAAATAAATTCTAAAAATGATTTAAAACTTTAGAAAATCATATAAAATAAACTGTACCTCAGATGAAAATACTTTCTACATGGAAGTTACTCAGAACGACGGGACGGATTCGGATACGCAGCCCGTTCATCCGCCACACATCCTAAACCTATTGAACTCGCAACTTTCCCCCTCCAGTTCATCTGTCCGAAAACGCGAAACACCGGGGATACTTTCCCGGATGTTTTCCCCCTTCACCGGTATCACCTACTACCGCGTGAGGGCTCACCAAACACCGTGTATTTCCTTATTAATTTTTGTGATGCTTTGTTTGATCTGTTATTTATCGTGTTCCCTCTCCGTTACTTCTTTCTAGTAGACCCCGAGACTGCCGGCGACCCCCAGTTCGACTACGGAGTTGACGACCCCTCCTTCTTGCCAGAGCAACCAGGCAAGCCCCCCCCCTTGATCACCAGATATCGCCTATTCTTCTCTATACTGCTTGCATTAGAGTAGTGTAGCATGTTACTGGTCGGTTACTCCTATTCTGTTGCATAGCCTGTCATTGTTGCTACAGTCATTGATACCATACCCGCAATCCTAAATGCTTAGTATAGGATGCTAGTTTATCATCATTGGCCCTACATTCTTGTCAGTCTGCCTTGCTATACTATTGGGCCGTGATCACTCGGGAGGTGATCACAGTTATATACTATACATATATACATACTACAGATGGTGATTAAAGTTGGGTCGGCTCGAGGAGTACCCGCGAGTGATTCACGGATTCGGGGCTGAAAGGACCTTTGTCCTGACGGCCCTCTGTGTGGATCTTTGTGGCGGAGCGACAGGGCAGGTTGAGACCACCTAGGCGAGAGGTGGGCCTGGCCCTGGTCGGCGTTCGCGGTTGCTTCATAATAACACGCTTAACGAGACCTTGGTATTTGATCTGTGTCTGGCCACTGGCCTATACGCACTAACCAACTACGTGGGAAAGATATGGGCACTCGACGTCGTGGTATCAGCCGAAGCCTTCGTGACGTCAGCAACTGAGCGGCGCGCCCCAGATTGGACAGTGTAACGTGACTTCCTTTGTAATGGCGGTTGCTAGGTCTGCTTCCGGCCGCCCACGCAACGTGCAGGTGTGCTAAGGGCGATGGGCCCAGACCCCTGCGTGCATAGGATTTAGACCGGCGTGCTGACCTCTCTGTTGTGCCTAGGTGGGGCTGCGACGTGTTGATCTTCCGAGGCCGGGCATGACCCAGGAAAGTGTGTCCGGAAAAATGGGATCGAGCGTGTTGGGTTATGTGGTCACCCCTGCAGGGAAGTTTATCTATTCGAATAGCCGTGTCCCTCGGTAAAAGGACGACCCGGAGTTGTACCTTGACCTTATGACAACTAGAACCGGATACTTAATAAAACACACCCTTCCAAGTGCCAGATACAACCCGGTGATCGTTCTCTAACAGGGCGACGAGGAGAGGATCGCCAGGTAGGATTATGCTATGCGTTGCTACTTGGAGGACTTCTGTCTACTCTCTTCTACATGCTGCAAGACGGAGGCTGCCAGAAGCGTAGTCTTCGATTGGATTAGTTATCCCCCTCTTATTCTGGCATTTTGCAGTTCAGTCCACTGATATGGCCCTTTACACATATACCCATGCATATGTAGTGTAGCTCCTTGCTTGCGAGTACTTTGGATGAGTACTCACGGTTGCTTTCTCCCCATTTTCCCCTTTCCTTTCTTTTTCGGTCGTTGCAACCAGATGTCGGAGTCCAGAGCCATACGCCACCATCGATTTATGAATCCTACTACATCGGAGGTGCCTACTACTACGCAGCCCGCCGACGATTTACCACTGTGAGTAGTTTAGGAGGATCCTGTGCAGAAGCTGCGCCTCTTTCGATCTGTATCCCAGTTTGTGCTAGCCATCTTATGGCAACTTGTTTAACTTATGTCTCGATCAGATATTGTTGCTTCCACGACTTCGCCTATGATCGAGCACTTGTATTCGAGTCCTCGAGGCCCCTGGCTTGTATTATGATGCTTGTATGACTTATTTTATTTTTAGAGTTGTGTTGTGATATCTTCCCATGAGTCCCTGATCTTGATCGTACACGTTTGCGTGTATGATTAGTGTACGATTGAATCGGGGGCGTCACATGACAGTAGGGGTAGCGAGGCACGTATTTGTATTGTTACCATTAAGGATAAAAAGATGGGGGTTTTACCATATTGATTGGATCTACCCCTCTACATCATGTCATCTTGCTTAAGGCGTTACTTCGTTCTTGTTAACTTAATACACTAGATGCATGCTGGGTAGCGGTCGATGTGTGGACTAATAGTAGTAGATGCAAAACTGTTTTGGTCTACTTGTCATAGACGTGATGCCTATATTCATGATCATTGCCTTAGATATCATCATAAGTTTGCGCTTTTCTATCAACTGCTCAACAGTAAGTTGTTCACCCACCGTATGCTTTCTTCAAGAGAGAAGCCTCTAGTGAAACCTATGGCCCCCGGGTCTATTTATCATATTATTTTCATATCTATAAAACCAAAAACCCAAAATACCTTGCTGCAATTTATTTATATTTACTTTTGTTTACACTTTTACTTATATTTTATACCTATCACTATTAGATCTCACTCTTGCTAGTGACCGTGAAGGGATTGACAACCCCTTTTTCGCGTTGTGTGTATGTGTTAGTTAGTTCGTGTAGGTACATCAGTTGGAGACCTGCGTGTACGTCCTACTAGTTGATACCTTGGTTCTTAACTGAGGGAAATACTCATCTCTACTTTGCTGCATCACCCTTTCATCTTCAAGGGAAAAATCAACGCAAGCTCAGGAAGTAGCAATAATGAATATCAGTCTGTGGCAAGATCTAGACTAGCCAACCGTGCATTGAATCGGAATATGGATGCAAGGGAGAGAGCGAATCCTACCGTATAGTATGAATAAGGATCGGTCTAAGTTCTTTCGGTGCAGCCTACAGTATGAATTGGTCTGACCAAAAAGACACTTACAGGGTTCTAGATGTCAGCCCTAATCAGATCGGTGACTATGAGTGCTCCTCGCCCGGAGGGTCCGAAAATGGGCTTGTTCAATTTTTGTGATATAGCATGAAAAGAATTTGAGACAAAGATGAGATAGATAGCTCGAGAAGGTGCTTAGGTATTCTTGTACATCCACTTGCCAGATAAAACCAAATCAATCAAACTACAAATGGATGTCCTCAAATGATAAATATGCATAGCAACATGCTCACACAATAAGATAGCAAATAAATTATGTGTCAAACATGCACAATCAACACTAGCAACTATCAAACAATGTGCGATGACATAATCATCTATATATATGAGTATATTGACTTAGGAGCCCAATGAGAACATTTGATCATAGGTCATACTCATTGTTTAAGCACACCCCGGGTTACCACTTTTACATAAAGCATTAATGTGTTCACACCATTAGAGTTGCTTTGACTCAGATCTTAGAGTAAAGCTCGACCTAGATGTGATATCCCCCGCCAAAGAGGAATGAACTAACCTTGGGTTTTGTCAATGATGACTTCATGTAGATGTTGTGGATGTGGATGCTCAATGTTGATGTAGTCCATCAAGAGTTGGGAGCAATCCTTGGAGTTTTGCATTTTCAATATCTACAAGGGTTAGTCCCAACAAGGAACAAAGAAGGGTATCCATAGACATAGAGTGAAATGCACACAAGATGATGTCCATGAATGCTTTGAATACCTTGTCCCTTGTCTTACCAACAAGAGGGTTTGTGACTCCATGAACTAGTTCAAGATGTTGAAGTTGGTTGCACAAGTTCTTGCCGTAAATGAATATGAGTGAAGTTTGTTGCTGGAGTCAGCCTCAAGAACTCTCTAGTTCTTCTTCTTTCGCACACACATCAATTTGATGTGAATGCTTGGAGTTGTAGTAGCACTTGATGATGTCTTGAGACACCATTTTACCAAAGCTTGAGGTGGTTCTTCCAATGATTAATCTCTTCTTGAAGCTTGCCCTTGCCTTTTAGCTTGTTGTCTTGTGGTCGAAGATCATCTTGAGTTTGTGTTCCCTCAAAAGAAGTGGGGTCAAATTTCTCGTCTTGAGGAACAAACTTCGTCTTGGGGTACTTATCTTCTTTCCACTCAACTCTATTGGCAATGAACTTTCGTTCAAAACCGATACCTTGGTTCTTCTGATGCCTTTCTTGCTTGCGCACAATTTCCTCAGATTGCTTACTTCCAGCGAGGCTCTTGTAGAAACCCTTTTCTATAATCCCTTTCAATAGATTGCTTTCTTACACAAGTGTAACTTGGCTAAGAGAATCATTAGTGTAATCAATAGAACTACTAGAAGCAACAATATTGGATTTAGCATTGTTATTATTACTACTAGAGGTAGAGCCTTTCTTACTCTTGTTACTACCTTGAGTAGATTTCACTTGTGGCATTGTCGGTGTATTAAACATGGGTGTATAATACCCTAACTTCTGCACAAACAAGTGGCAGCTTCCCCATGAGACCGAAGCCACCGTGAAGATTCTCAAATCAAGAAACAACTCTTTGCGAGATCAAGGAGTACATTAAGAAGACCACAATTCATAACAATACAAGCATCAAGACAAAAGCAGGCCCTACTGGCAAAGGCGAGTCGGCGAGGTGAAGACTCGACAAGCCTTGTGGCTATCAAAACCCCGCCAACTACCAGTGCTCCACCTCACCAGCCAGCTAGTCGCTGATCGGTGAGGTGTCGAGCCCGCAGGCAGGAACGTGGCATTTGCGAGCACGTGTCGGCACGTTGGGGAGAAGATTACCTTTGTCGACACCCGTCCAAATGGAGTGTCAAGCTAATAGGAGTTAGCTGGGCAAGCGGTGTTGCATCTTGCTGGGGCTTCTCCTCCTCATGACACCTAGTGTTATATTAAATGCTTTTTGTCCTAGCAAGCATAGTTAGGTATGATTGCACTATATGCTATATAATCATTGTATAATTCCCCTTTTGTCACTGTGGTATCCCCTTAAGCTATAAAAGGAGGTCCAAGGCAACCCTTACGGGGTTTCGAACTCATTCAAACACTATGCATGCCTACCTGTGTAGCTGCCTTCTCCTAGCACCTTGCCGAGGGAGAGCGCTCCATGTACTTGTGCTCCACACATCATCAATACACCTAAAGCAAGAGTAGGGCATTACACCTCAAAGGTGGAAAAACCTTGGTAAAATCCTTGCGCCTTCTGCTACACCTACTCTTTGCATTTTGCGCAATCCCCTCGCCGAACCACAAACAGGCCTAACCACCCCATAGATAGTCGATCCACCAGCAAGGTTTTTATTGGCCCACTGCCCTCCAAGATGCAATTGAGCTAGTAACGAGATGTGAAGCATGCCAATATCATTTGAACAATAAACATCAACCAGCGCAAGTTCTTCAAACAATCCCTCTCTCCTGGCCTTTTTCGGTCTGGGGGCTCGACATCTTGGGTCCCTTCCCCCGTGCTACCGGGGGCCTTGAGTTCTTATACATTGTCGTCGACAAGTTCACAAAGTGGCCTGAAGTAGGGCCGATGAGGAAGGTGACAACACAGTTAACTCTCAAGTTCTATAATGGGCTAATTTTCCGTTTTGGAATTCCAGACAGTATTATTACTGACAACGACACACAGTTCACGAGTCGCACCTTCATGCAGTATATCTAGAGCCTTGATAGCAAGGTTTGCTTTGCCTCTGTTGTTCACTCGAGAAGCAACGGACAAGCAGTAAGGGTAAATGCCAAAGTATTGCGTGGTCTCAAGACAAGAACATTTGACAAGCTGCACAAGTGCGGGAGGCGCTGGATTGACGGGTTGCCGGTGGTTCTTTGCTTAGTCATAACAACACCGAATTGAGCCACTGGCCAAACACCCTTGTCCCAAGTTTATGGTGCAGAAGCGGTGCTACCCACAAAACTCATATACGGGTCACCTCGAGTACTTGCCTATGATGAAGTAGAGCAAGAGCAGCTCCGGCATGACGATGCCGTGCTCCTTGAGGAAGATTGTCTTCGAGTAGCTGTGCAAGCTGCACGCTACCAGCAAGCCTTGTGCCGCATCATAGCCACAAGATTCAGGCCGTTCGGTGTGTTCAATTCGCCAAGGGAACAAACAAGTTGACCCCAAAGTTGGAAGGCCCCTATCGGGTAGCACGAGTCACCAGACTTGGCGCAGTCCGTCTGGAGACCGAAGATGGCATTCAAGTGCAAAACTCGTGGAATATCGAGCATCTTCGCTAGTTTTATCCGTAAGGCGCAATTGCCGGGCCCTGCCCTAGCAACCCCTTTTGTACATCCTTTGTCTCAGAGACATGTAACCCTTTGTACACAGCCACGCACAGACCCAGTGCGTATATAAATAAAACTAAGTGTTCCATGACCTTTCATGCATATTTACTTATGTACTAGTGCATAATATGATGTGCTTACACTTTCTTTGAATGAAATGCCTAACATACCGCGAAGATCTCCACATTATCTTCTCTTCTTCTTTATTTTTTTACGAAAGCAGAAGGATTCCTCACGTACATGTTTCCCGGGGGGGTGATGGAGTACCATTCTGGGTGATGTTTGGTGTGTTCGGCGTTCATCTCATTTCATATGATAAGAAGTACAACAAAGAAAGATAAGTTGAAAAACAGCCAAAAATTTCTTTGTTACAATTGGAATTCTTCCTTGTTTTGGATCTATGCATGTATGAGAAACCTGCACGCGAGGGAACCTTGTTGTCTTTCGTTTGCACTCTTATCCTTGCTTCGAGTCCGCTTGGCAGGATTGTTTGTAGCTGCATCTAAACTGAAAAGTTGCCTTGGTGGGTACCTTATAGTAGTCCGCTAAGGACAAGCCCTTTGAAGCGCTCGCGGCAAGTGTCCGTCCCGGCAAGTTTCCCCAACTACGTAGGGTATCGAATCCAAATCATACAAGGATAAGTATGGACTAGGGAAATAGTACATATTTCTTTGAGCACGGAAAGTATTACATATGTGTTGAAAAAGAAAAGTGCTCGATAATGCTTCTTCCAACCCTTTCTTTCCAGGGTTTACATCAAGTGCAACCCATGGCAAAAGGGGCGCCTAGGGAAAGCACTCCCAGCAGACCTTTCTGTCGGTGTGCAGTTGCATAGGATGGTATCGTCGGTGCTCAGCTAGCGATGATGGTGCTCCCGGCATTGAGTAGGAGTCCGAGTCGTCGTCTTCAGACTTGACGCTCAGGAACCCACCACCGTCGTCCTCACCATCTGCCTCCTTCTCATCTTTATCGCTCGAGGAGGAGCTTTTGCTATTGCTCGAGCTCTGCACGCAACACTCTAGGCGAGCACCTGAAGGCCCGAAGAGCTTCACGCAAAGCGTACCGAACTCCTCATACAGCTCCATCGTATCTACTTTTCCAAACACTTTTGCCCTTGTTTTGGACTCTAATTTCCTTGATTTGAATGGAACTAACCCGGACTGACGTAGTTTTCAGCATAATTGACATGGTGTTATTTTTGTGCATAAATCAAAGTTCTCGGATTGACCTGAAAATTTACGAAGAGTATTTCTGGAATATATAAAAAATACTGATGGAAAAAGATACCAGAGGGGTGCCACCCAGGAACACAAGCCCTGGGGGCGTGCCTCCCAGGCTTGTGGGCCCCCTAGAGCTCTGTCAACCCTAAATCCAACACCATATATACCTATTCACGGAGAAAAAAATTAGAAAAAAGGATTCATCGCGTTTTACGATACAGAGCTGCCGCCACCTCCTGTTCTTCTTCGGGAGGGCTGATCTAGAGTCCATTCGGGGCTCCAAAGGGTGGATCCGTCGTTGTTGTCATCATCAACCTTCCCCCATCACCAATTTCATGACGCTCACCACCGGGAGTGAGTAATTCCCTCATAGGCTTGCTGGATGGTGATGGGTTGGATGAGATTTATCATGTAATCAAGTTAGTTTTGTTAGGGTTTGATCCCTAGTGTCCACTATGTTTAGAGATTGATGTTTCTATGACTTTGCTACGCTTAATGCTTGTCACTATGGCCCAAGTGCCATGATTTCAGATCTGAACCTATTATGTTTTCATGAATATATTTGTGTTCTTGATCCTATCTTCCAAGTTGTAGACACCTATTACGAGTTATGATCCGCATACCCCAAGATGACAATAATTGGGATTCTTTCCCGTGATTACCGTAGTTCGAGGAGTTCATGTATTCACTAAGTCCGAATGCTTTGTTCCGGTTCTCTATTAAAAGGAGGCCTCAATATCCCTTAGTTTCCTTATGGACCCCGCAGCCACGGGAGGGTTAGGACAAAAGATGTCATGCAAGTTCGTTTCCCTAAGCATATATGACTATATACGGAATACATGCCTAAATTATATTGATGAATTGGAGCTAGTTCTGTGTCGCCCTAGGTTATAACTGCTACATGATGAATATTACCAAACACAATTATTATTGCCGATCGAATGTTTACGAGCTTTTCACATATTGATCTTTGCTAAGTTACTTTCATTTTTACTGGTGTTACAATCACTACAAAACTGCTACTGTCACTATTGCCGCTATTAGTGTTACTATCATACTACTTTGCTACCAAATACTTTGCTGCAGATATTAAGTCTTTCTTGTGTGGTTGAATTGACAACTCAACTTCTAATACTTTTGAATAATCTTTGGCTCCCCTTGTGTCGAATCAATAAATTTGGGTTGAATACTCTACCCCCGAAAACTGTTGCAATCCGCTATACTTGTGGGTTATCAAGACTTTTTTTGGGAGCCGTTGCTGGGAGCATAAGAAACTCGAATAGTGGGAGTATCATAAGAAACTTGAATACTATAAATTGTTTCCACATTAAAAGAGTAATGTTCAGAAAAAGTGCAAGCATAATTATGACAAGCTTTATAAATATAATCATCACTACTTTTTATAACATAAGTGTCATCACAATAATCATCATAAGTAGCAACTTTGTTCTCATCATAATCAATTGAAACCTCTTCCAAGATAGTGGAATCATTACTAAATAAAGTCATGACCTCTCCAAATCCACTTCTATCATTATAATAAGATTCAACACCCTCCAAAATAGTGGGATAATTATTATCTAAAGTTGGTGCTCTTCCAAACCCACTTTCATAAATATTGCAATCATCATAAGTAGGAGGCATGCTATCACCATAATAAATTTGCTCATCAAAACTTGGGGGACTAAAAATATCATCTTCATCAAACATAGCATCCCCAAGCTTATGTCTTTGCATATCATTAGCATCATGGATATTCAAAGAATTCATACTAACAATAATATTGCAATAATGCTCATCATTCAAAGATTGTAAGCCAAAAAATTTATTGCATTCTTCCTCTAGCAATTGAGCACAAATATCGGAATCCGTATTTTCACGAAAGACATTAAAAAGATGAAGCATATGAGGCAACCTCAATTCCATTTTTTTAGATTTTCTTTTATAAACTAAACTAGTGATAAAACAAGAAACTAAAAGAATGAATTGTAAGATCTAAAGATATACCTTCAAGCACTCACCTCCCCGGCAACAGCACCAGAGAAGAGCTTCGTTGATGGGATGCGAGTGCCGCTTTCCTAGCCTCCACGGCAATGGTGCCATAAAAGAGCTTGATGTCTACCACGCAACCTTCTTCTAGTAGACTCGTGTTGGGCCTCCAATCATAGAGTTTTGTAGGACACTAGCAAATTTCCCTCAAGTGGATGACCTAAGGTTTATCAATCCGTGGGAGGCATGGGATGAAGATGGTCTCTCTCAAACAACCCTGCAAACAAATAACAAAGAGTCTCTTGTGTCCCCAACACACCAATACAATGGTAAATTGTATAGGAGCACTAGTTTGGCGAAGAGATGGTGATACAAGTGCAGTATGGATAGTAGATATAGGTTTTTATAATCTGAAAATATAAAATCATCATGTAACTAGTAACAGAAGTGAGCAAAAACGGTATTGCAATGCTTGGAAACAAGGCCTAGGGCTCATACTTTCAAGAGTGCAAGTTCTCTCAACAATGATAACATAATTGGATCATATAACAATCCCTCAACGTGCAACAAAGAGTCACTCCAAAGTTCTGATCGCGGAGAACATAAGATGAAATTGCTTGTAGGGTACGAAACCACCTCAAAGTTATTCTTTCCGATCAATCCATTGAGCTATTCCTATATGTGTCACAAACAACCCTAGAATTTGTAATAAAATAACATCATATGACACACATCAATCAACCCTAATTTCACCTAGATACTCTAATGTTACCACAAGTATCCGTGGGTCAATTATACGATATGCATCAAACAACTTCAGATTCGTAATATTCAATCCAACACAAAGAACTTCATGAGCATCCTGAGATTTCTAACGGAGAAAGGAATATGAAAACATGCATAAACCCCTATGCATAGATTACCCCAATGTCACCACAGGAATCCGCAAGTTGATAACCAAAACATACATCAAGTAGATCAACAGAACATCCCATTGTCACCATGGATATCCCACCGCAAGACATACATCAAATGCTCTCACATCCAAAGATTCAACCCGACATAACAAAACCTCAAAGAAAAAGACTTAATTCATCACAAGGAGATAGAGGGGGAGAAACACCATATGATTCAACTATATAGTAACAAAGGTCACAGTACATCAAGATCGTGCTAAATCAAGAACATGCGAGAGAGAGAGAGATCAAACACATAGCTACTGGTACATACCGTCAACCCCGAGGGTGAACTGCCCCCTCCTCGTCATGGAGAGCGCCGGGATGATGAAGATGACCACTGGTGATGGTTTCCCCCTTTGGAAGGGTGCCTGAACAGGCTCCCGATTGTTGTTTCGTGGATACAGAGGCTTGAGGTGGTGGAACTCCCGATCTAGGTTTCTTTCTAGGGGTTTATGGATTTATAGGAATTTTTGGCATCCGTTTCACGTCAGGGGGGATCCACGAGTCAGCGACAAGGCAGGGAGCACGCCATAGGGGGGTAGGCGCGTCCTCCACCCTTGTCGTTGACTCGGGACTGTTCTGACCTAACTTTTGTGCTTCGGGGGCTTCATCTGGTCCATAAAAAAATCACCATAAACTTTCAGCTTGTTTGGACTCTGTTTGATATTCCATCTCTACAAAACTCAAAACATGGCATTGCACTCTAGGTTAATAGGTTAGTCCCAAAATAATATAAAATAGGATATAAATGTATAAAGAACATCCAAAACAGATAATATAATAGCATGGAACAATGAAAAATTATAGATACGCTGGAGACGTATCATGGTGACCGCCACAAGCTGGGCGTGGGCGGCCTCAACATGGTCATGGGCTGCCTCCATCAGGGCTAAGGCCGCCGCTGCGGAACGGACATCTGCTATGCTGCTCTCGCCAGTTGCAATCCCCGATGCAGATGTTGCTCCTGCCACCTGAGCAGCAACAACGGTCGTTTGGGCTGCCTTCGTTGCCCGGTCGCAGATTGCGGTCGAACTCACACAGCTTGTTACCACGCGTATGGTGGCTGCGTCCGTGCTCTTGCTGGAGTGGGCCGCCAAAGTGGCCCTCATGACGCAGGTTCACATCCCCATATTTCACTGGTGACGATTGAACAGTGAAATGATATTTGGGGAGCGAGCTAGTGTCCTTGACGCGTCGGCTATGGGCTGTAGCTGATGCATCATCTCGCGTAAGTCATATACGTACAACTCCGACGGCGCTCCCAGATATTTTCTATTGCATCTCCATGGTTGGTGATAATGAATTGTGTGTGGTCTAGTTGGGTTTTCATCTTGATTTTAAATGCATAATTGGGTCACAGCGGGAAAGGAGGGTCTTTGAATTGCAAGAACTTTTATCTGCAGTGAACATGCAACTATAGGTGTGTTGTCAAAAAATTGGAATTATTCAGAGTTCATTTGGACATTTTTATACATTAACTTGGTTTTGTAGGCTTTTCATGTGCACAATTCAAAATTAAACTACATGCACATGCTCTGGTGCACCAAAATGGGTTGTAAAATCATATATGTGTCCATGGATTGATGCTTATATGCCATGCCAGAAATGGTAACGAATTTCAAACACCTCAGCATTGTGGCTCTTTGTGGCAAACGCTGAGATACTTGGTTCTGAAATTCTAGTAAATCCAAAACTCGTATGAAAATCATGAACCTTGGCATGCTATCATGGAATGGCATTAGCATGTTGTGGTAAAAAATTGTCCCATTTGGGGCAAGTTTTGGTATAAGCTTCACACAAACCAGAGCTTCTCACAAGAAGCCTCATGGTTCCGATAGGGAACATGTCACCTTTGTGACCGAAATGATATTTGCTGCCTCTTCTTGCTTCCAAATTTTTCCGGGTGTCAACATAGAATAACATGAGTGTCGTGTTAAATTTTGGAATTTTTGGGGGTTCGTTTGGACATTCTTATACATTCTTATAAGAACCATGGACATTCGTATTAACTGACTTTTCTAGGCATTTATGTACATAATTCAATTTTGAACTATGGGCACATGCTCCAGTACAAAAAAATGAGTTGAAAAATCAAATGTGTGTCATTGGTTGCATGCTTAGGTCTCATGCAAGAAATGGGAATGAATGTCAAACACCTCGGGACCGTCGCTTGGCCGCAAACATTGAGATACATGGTTTAAAAATTCTAGTAAATCCAAAACTCGTCTAAAGTTCAAGAAAGTTGGCATGCTATCATGGAATGGCATCAACATGTTGTGGTAAAAAATATCCCATTTGGGGTAGGATTTGGTATAAGCTTCTGACACACGAGAGCTTCGCATAACAAGCCTCATGGTTCCAGCAGGGAACGCGTCACCTTTGTGGACGAAACAATGTTCATTGCCTCTTCTTGCTTTCAATTTTTTTCTGGTGACAACATAGAACAAAAGGAGACTCGTGTTAATTTTGGAATTTTTCGGGGTTCGTTTGGACACTTTTATACATTTACTAAGTTTTCTATGCATAATTCAAATTTTAACTACATGCACATGCCCCGGTGCATAAAAATGGGTTGAAAAATCATATGTGTGTCCTTTGTTGCATGCTTAGGTCCCATGCAAGAAATGAGAATGAATGTCAAACACATCAGCACCGTCGCTTGGCAGCAACCATTGAGATACATGCTTTAAAAATTCTAGTAAATAAAAAACTCGTCTGAAATTCATGAAACTTGGCATGCTATCTGCTACGTCTTGAGCTTGCGTTGGTTTTCCTTGAAGAGGAAAGGGTGATGCAGCAAACTAGCATAAGTATTTCCCTCAGTTTTTGAGAACCAAGGTATCAATCCAGTAGGAGGCTCCTCAAAAGTCCCACGCACCTACATAAACAAACAAAGAACTCGCAACCAACGCAATAAAGGGGTTGTCAATCCCTTCACAGCCACTTGCAAAAGTGAGATCTAATAGAGATAGTATGATAAGATAAATATATTTTTGGTATTTTATAATATAGATGCAAAAAGTAAAGATGCAAATAAAAGTAGATTGGAAGTTTATATGATAAAAGATAGACCTGGGGGCCATAGGTTTCACTAGTGGCTTCTCTCAAGATAGCATAAGTATTACGGTGGGTGAACAAACTACTGTCGAGCAATTGATAGAAAAGCGAATAATTATGAGATTATCTAGGCATTATCATGTATATAGGCATCACGTCCGCAACAAGTAGACCGACTCCTGCATGCATCTACTACTATTACTCCACACATCGACCGACTCCTGCCTGCATCTAGAGTATTAAGCTCATAAAGAACAGAGTAACGCATTAAGAAAGATGACATGATGTAGAGGGATAATCTCAAGCAATATGATATAAACCCCATCCTTTTATCCTCGATGGCAACAATACAATACGTGCCTTGCTGCCCCTACTGTCACTGGGAAAGGACACCGCAAGATTGAACCCAAAGCTAAGAACTTCTCCCATGGCAAGAAAGATCAATCAAGTAGGCCAAACCAAACTGATAATTCGGAGAGACTTGCAAAGATAACTCAATCATACATAAAAGAATTCAGTGGAGATTCAAATATTTCTCATAGATAAAACTTGATCATAAACCCACAATTCATAGGATCTCGACAAACACACCGCAAAAAGAGTTTACATCGAATAGATCTCCACAAGAGAGGGGGAGAACATTGTATTGAGATCTGAAAAGAGAGAAGAAGCCATCTAGCTAATAACTATGGACCCGAAGGTATGTGATAAACTACTCACACCTCATCGGAGGGGCTATGGTGTTGATGTAGAAGCCCTTCATGGTCGATTCCTCCTCGTGGGCGCCAAAAAGGCACCAAGATGGGATCTCGCGGATCTGAAAGGTTACGGCGGTGGAAATTGTGTTTCGTTGGCTCCCTGGATGTTTTTGGGGTACGTAGGCTTATATAGGAGGAAGAAGTACGTCGGTGGCCGCCCGAGGGGCCCACGAGATATGGGGGCGCGCCCAGAGGGGGTGGGCGCGCCCTCCTGTCTTGTGGAAGCCTCGGCTACTTCTTGACTTGCACTCCAAGTCCTCTAAATCACGTTCGTTCCAAAAATCACTTCCCGAAGGTTTCATTCCGTTTGGACTCCGTTTGACATTCCTTTTCTTTGAAATACTGAAATAGGCAAGAAAAAGCAATACGGGCTGGGCCTCAGGTTAGTAGGTTAGTCCCAAAAATGATATAAATGTGTAAAATAAAGCCCATAAACATCCAAAAGGGGTAATATAATAGCATGGAACAATCAAAAATTACAGATACGTTGGAGACGTATCACTATCATGGAACTGCATCAACATGTGGTGGTGGGAAAATTATCCAATTTGGGGCAGGTTTGGGTATAAGATTCTCACAACAAGCCTCATGGTTTTGGTTGGGCACGTGTCTGAGGGAGTCCTGGACTAAGGGGTCCTCGGGCGTCCGGGCTATGTGATATGGACCGGACTGATGGGCCATGAAGATATGAGATAGAAGAACCTTCCCCGTGTCCGGATGGGACTCTCCTTTGTGTGGATGGCAAGCTTGGCGTTCGGATCATGTACCTTCCTTTCTCTGTAGCCGACTCTATACAACCCTAGATCCCTCCGATATCTATATAAACTGGAGGGTTTAGTCCATAGACAAAATCACAATCATACTGGCTAGACATCTAGGGTTTAGCCATTACGATCTCGAGGTAGATCAACTCTTGTAACCCCTATACTCATCAAAGTCAATCAAGTAGGAAGTAGGGTATTACCTCTATTAAGAGGGCTCGAACCTGGGTAAACATTGTGTCCCCTGCCTCCTTGTTACCTTCGATCCTTAGACGCATAGTCCGGGACCCCCTACCCGAAATCTGCCGGTTTTGAAACTGACATTGGTGCTTTCATTGAGAGTTCCACTATGTCGTCACCAGAAGGCTCGATGGCTCCATCAACTATCCACAACAACACCGCCCTGAGGGAGACTTTTCTCCCCGGCCAAATCTTCGTATTCGGCGGCTTCACACTGCGTTGCAATTTGATTGGCCACCTGGAGCAGATCGATAGATACGCTCCTGGTCATCAGATGAGTTTTGGAAACCTAAACTACGTCCCTGATATCCAAGGAGACTTGATCTTCCAAGGGTTCGCGGCCCCAATCGCAGCTCCGGACTTAGATCCAGAACTCCTCGCCGAGTCCGAAGACGGGAGTTTAGAGCCCGTCGGACTCTCCGCAACCATAAAGCTCAACACCGGAGATACGGAGGGGATCGTTTCACCGGCTGGCCTAGAGTCACTCCAGGCTCCCTCTATCCTCATCGAGCCGGACTTGCCTCCGTACACCAGCTCTGAACTGTCGAGGTCTGTATTATACGAGCTCAGCCGGGGAACTCCTGTCCCGTCCCGCTCCACAGACTCTCGCTTCCCTCTCCAAACCTCGCCCTTAAATGACGCCCTTTACTTAATGCGGTCTCTCGCCATTACAGAAGGATCGCTGCCAAACTACGCCCAGCCCATACTAGGGGCTGAGAGCGGGGAATTTTATGTCCCACCACGCTTCATAGCCACTGTCCAAGACTGAATCGACATGCTTGATTACGCTTCTGAAGACATCGACGGCATGGACGACGATGCCGGAGAAGAGCAAATCCAGAACCTGCCGTTTACCGGATGCTGGATGTCCACTTCTTCGTACGACGTATCCATGGTGGACACACCCAAAGAGAATGACACCGACGACGGGAAGAGTCTAGAGGATGAACCTGCCGAAGCACCTACGAAGCATCGACGTCAGCGATGCCGATCAAAATCACACCGCGAAAAAGACAACAATAGTGGCACCAGAGACAATAATACCCCGGATAACTCCAAAGACCAAGAAGCCCATGTCAAGCCAACATCCGAACAGAATGATTGGCAAGAGGGGCGGGTCAACCCCGATGATCCTATCAGGGACGAGGGCTCGAAAGATAGTAACTACCTACCAACCTCCAAAGAAGATGAGAGCCTGGGCGACGAAGACTTCATCATACCAGAGGATCCCCTCGAACAAGAGTGCTTTAAGCGTCGGTGAATAGCCACAGCAAGAAGCCTGAAAAAGAAGCGGCAACAACTTCAAGCCAATCAGGATTTACTCAATGACAGAAGGACTAATGTCCTAGCAGCCGAGGAATACGGCCTTGAGCACCAATTAGGAGCTACCCAAAGCGCCGGTTGCTCTCCCAATTCGACGATGAGGTCCTAGAGCTTATACCGATAGCGCGTAACATGACTGGTGGACCAGACCGACCACCTCGTGGTCGAGACAGAGCGGCAACCCAAGCCGAACACCAACCTGCGCCACCTCGCCCTAGAGGCAGAGAAACAGCGGACGCAGGACACACACATGACCTACGACAGGACCTGGACAATAGAGCTGGTCATACCAGATCAATTTATGGATCACGAGGGCATCCACCTATGCGAGAGGACGACCATTAGGCCTGGTGCAATAAACACAACCTCACAGGGCCGAAAACCGCATACGGACTCCATCTGAACTGCGTCGTGACGTTGCCCGATACAGAGGAGCCGCACACCCTCTATGCTTCACCGATGAGGTAATGTGCACCAGTTCCTAGAAGGGTTTAAACCAGTGAACATTGAATCATACGATGGCACCACATATCCCGCAGTATGGATTGAAGACTTTCTTCTCCATATCCACATGGCCCACGGTGATGACCTACATGCCATCAAGTACCTCCCCCTAAAACTCAAGGGACCAGCATGGCATTGGATGAATAGCCTCCCAGAAAACTCTATTGGAAGCTGGGAAGACTTGGAGGACACCTTTAGAGACAACTTCCAAGGTACCTATGTTCGGCCCCCACATGCCGATGACCTTAGTCACATAATCCAGCAACCTGGCGAATCAACCGAAAGCTCTGGACCAGGTTCTTAATTAAAAAGAACCATATTGTGGATTGTCCAGATGCCGAAGCCCTCGCGGCCTTCAAACACAGCGTCCGAGATGAGTGGCTCGCCCGACACCTCGGCCAAGAGAAATTGATGTCTATGGCAGCCCGTACCGCACTTATGACCCGCTTTTGCGCGGGAGAAGATAGCTGGCTCGCTCGTAGAAGCAATAGCACCAGCGACCCAGGCACCTTTGAAGCCAGGGACGGCAATGGCAAACCATGATGCAACAAGAACAAGCGTCGAAACAATACAGAAGACACGACGGTGAAAGCCGGATTCAATGGCTCAAAATCCGGTCAGCGGATGAAGCCATTCAAAGGAAACAAAGACGGTCCATCTAGTTTGGATAGAATAGTTGATCGGCCTGACCAGATTCATTGCACCCCGATAAACCTGCCAATCACACCAACAGAAACGGTTGGGTGTTTAAACAGGCCGGCAAGCTCAACGCCGAACACGAGGGGAAAAGGCCGCCGAGCGAGGATGACAATGAAGAGCCTCACCCACCGAACACAAGTGAAGCAATTCCCGAGGACAAAATGGTTAATATGATCTATGTCACACACATCCCCAAATGGGAGCGCAAGCGCGCATTAAGGGACGTCTACACCGTAGAGCCGGTCTCCCAAAAATTCAACCCATGGTCGGCTTGCCCGATCACATTCGATCGAAAGGACCACCCGACCAGTACCCGTCATGGAGGATCGGCAACTTTGGTCCTTGATCCAACATCGACGGATTCCATGTCACGCGAGTCCTCATGGACGGTGGGAACAACATTAACCTGCTCTATCGGGACACCGTCCGCAAGATGGGTATCGATCCGTCAAGAATCAAGCCCATGAAAAGTACCTTTAAATGAGTAAACCCTGGCATAGAGGCCCGCTGCTCAGGCTCAATAACGTTGGAAGTTGTCTTCGGCTCGCCCGACAACTTCCGCAGTGAAGACTTGATCTTCGATATCGTACCCTTCCGAAGTGGCTATCACGCACTGCTGGGACGGGCCGCTTTTGCTCGATTCAATGCGGTGCCGCACTATGCATATTTAAAGGTCAAGATGCCCGGTCCACGTGGTGCTATAACAGTCAATGAAAACACAGAACGCTCCCAGCCGAGGTATAGAGCGGCCCACTTAAGCCGCACACCTCGTCGGTCATCAAGCCGTTGGACTTTGTTAAAAGAGTCTGGTCAGTCCCACAAGCTAGTGGCTCGGTACATCCAGAGCTAGACTAGTAGTTCCGCCTCCATAGATCGCTGCGCACATCCGCGGAATTCGTACCGCGCATGCATCATTATGCACTCAAAATACCTTGGGCATCGGCGGAGGCACAATACGGGAAGGTCTATAGTACGGCTCGACCCTATATGATATTCCACCTTTTTTCGCTTACTTTTTACCACAGGTGCATTCGAGGCCACGTATCCTACGAACTTACAAGGACCCACTCAAAGCCCGGTTCCGTACGGCAAACAGAAGACCGTTTCCTTCAAGGAACCCCCCTCTATAGGACGAAGGCGGCGCAGACGTGCGGCAGGACATCCAAAGGACTCTTCATACCAAACCTTATTTAAAAGGACCTGTACTGAGCTTTTCTCCTTGTTATTAGACCCTCGGCATGTAAAATGATTTTGGTGCTTATGGTACCCTCTATAAGATCATGTCTTGAAGTATCAATCAGATTCTAGTCGTGACAATTTTTTAGGTATCAACTTTATTTATAAAACTATAGTCCGTCTCTCCAGTTGTCACACATACCTCGACACCCATTGCCAGGGGATCTATACGGCCACTTATGAGCCATTAAATGAAAGCCCAAATAGCTTTGTAGCACACTTCGGCATCTCGAGCTTGGCATTGTATGCATCGGCTCCAAATCATGTCTTTGGTCAATAGTTGGGTTGCCCGGCTCCTGTGTTTGCTACCTTACGTTTTGTTTGTTCGGCTAAGGTAGCAAAGGCAGGACTACTGCGATTGTGTTTCTGGTTCATCCGATCAAGCACCTCAGTAGAGAAAGCCGAAAACTGACTGTCATGATGCGGCGAGAGCTGGTCAGCCGTTCGGTGACTTACTAAATTTTAGCAATCTTTCCGTATTAAACTAAGGACTGTTTTCCCAGTCATATACGTAACGCATCCACATTCGGATAGTAACATACATACTAGGGGCTATTTTGTAGCCCCAATTATCAAACTCCTATGCCTAAGTGAGAGCGGTAAAGCCGTATAGTCCGATTGCCTGGGTCGCCGCACTGACACCTCCATCATGGACCGAGATGTTGGGTCAAGAGTGCTCATGTGCTATTTGTAACACCCCCGTAGCATCTACATGCGGGTCGAAGCCGACGACTGGAAAACTCTCAGCATACAAAAACGGCCACACAGGAGGCAAATAACTTCAGATAATGGCACAAAATATATTACAAAGCCTTAATATCTATAATACACACGGGCGGGTCGTTCAGATACATTCATTCGGATATGATGTCCTTTGAGCATTGACCCTCTATCAAACGAGCATCCTCTAGGACGTCGTTTAAATAACATTCCGGTGTGTGGTGGTCTTTGCCTTCGGGAGGACCCTCCACCGCGACAACGGCGGCCTTCATCTTGGCCAAGTGCACCTTGACACGGGCGAAAGCCCTCTGTGCACCTTCTATGCACATCGACTGTTTGATGGCCTCAATGGCACGACATTGATGAGTCACCGCACTAGGCCAAAATAAGAGCTCGGAACAGATTCAGTCGGCCATAGCCGGAGTATAACCTCCATCATGGCCGCTCCGGACATCTTGTGCAGCTCGGCCCACTGTGACATCTAGTCGTTCAGCAGCGTCCAACGCTCTTGCATCGCATATTGCGACCAGAATAGCTTCTTCGTCTCATGCCCCTCCTAGGCCCGGTAGAGCTGCGCTGCGTCAGCAACGCTCTTCAGTAGATCCGCAAAGGAGTCTGGAGAACTCCATAGCCAATTAAGTAAGGCATTACTTTGATCACCAAACTTAGACTGTAAAAGAAATGGTTTACTAGCCGCTATCTGTCCGGCCTGTCGGAGCTCCTCGCGGGCCGCTCGGGATTCGGACCTCGCCTCTTGGGCATCCTGAAGGGCCTTGGAGAGTTCAACTGCCTTCGCTTTATTCCCCTCCTCAAGGAGCTCGCACTTGCGAGTTGCGTCCTTGAGCTCTTGCTCAATCTTGGATACGCGCTCCTCGAACTGGCGCCGGGTGGCTTTTCGTCCTTCAAATCGGCAGCCGCTCTCTCAGCGGCCGCATCGTTCACCCTTGCCTGCTCCTTTGCGTGGGCAAGGTCACCCCTGAGGGTCTCGACCTCAGCATCGCCATCTGCAATTATGCATATAGCAGCGTGTGAGCTTCACTTAAGCATTTGCAAAATAATTCCATGGAATATGGAGCACCTGAAACATACCTTGCGCTTCATTGAGCCGCTTGCTAATCCGGATATTGTCCTCATCGACCAGCTACAGTTTCCGCTTTAGTTTGGAAACTTCGGCAGCTTGAGCGGTCACCACTAACAGTGATGCTTGATGTTTATCAAAAAGGCTAAGTATGTTATTTACTGTGGGTACCTATAGATCTTCTGTTCGCCGTCCTTCATTGGCCAAATAGAGTCTCAGGGGCTACTATCTGTATATATACAGATTTGTTATGAAAGGCGGTTAAAATACATTACCTCGCATACCTCGAAGCCTGTTAGTAGGCTCATGAAGGCCTCATCTAGTCCGCTCTTAGCGGACTGAACTTTTTAAACCACCGTACCCATTAAGGTATGGTGCTCCTCCAAGACGAATGCACCTTGTATTGCATCCATCAGCTTGTTCGGTGCCTCTGCATTCATAGAGGTCGCCATCTCCCCCTATAGAGGTGGCTGCCGATCCGGTTCCGGAACCGTTTGGGTCTCCAAAACAGTATCCGGCTGAGGGTCGGATGACCCAGGACCCCCATGGCCAGTCTCCATAGGGGTTGCGCCCTCCATGTTATCGGCAGCCTCCAGTGCCGCATTGGTCCTCTCCTGTACTTCTCCGGAGCCTGGAGAAATCCTTTGGGACGACACCTCAGGATCGTCCGCCCTAGGAGGCGAGGAAGCTCGTGGAGGCGTCTCGCTCTCCATCTTGTCCGGCGAAAGATCCCCCGATGACGACGATTCTTGAGGAATGTCACAAGCTGGACTGCGATATGAAATTTGATAGTATTCTTATAATCTGTAAAAATAATTAGATGTATATAAGACATCTAAGGAAACTCACGATTCGGCAAGGGGCTTGGTGCGGGGGCGGTGTTGGGAACAGCTTCGGTGCCCGAATCCGAGTCATCGGAGAGGGATACCCTTCCCCTCTTGAATGCCCCCTTCTCCGGATCTACGGAGGCCTCTCTCTTTTTCCCCTTGGGAGGAGGGTTCTCTACTTCCTCCTCCTCTCCTCCTCCTCATCCTCGTCTTCGTCTTCCTTGCTAGAGGAAGGAGCTTCGGTTCCTCCGGACACGGCGCCCGAAGTCTCTTTGGGATGAAGGTCGCCTTGGGCCTCCTTGGTCTTCTTCTTCTTCTTCTTGTCCTTCTTTGCGGTGCCTGGTAGGGCGCCGGGACCAGCATCTTCATTAATAGAGGATCGGCTGGGTTTTCAGGGAGCGGGGCTGGACACCGAATCCGCTCGGCCTTCTTTATCCAGTCTTGTTTAGGAGATGGAATTCTCAGGAGACCTCCTTATGATTGACAAGCTAAGTAGTGTTCGGCAATATGATACTTACTGGGGATGCCGGATTGTTGCGGTCGAGGCCAGTGTCGTCGGACGTCCGTGGCCACGACTTCTGCTTCTTAAAAAGCAGCTAACAGATCATTTTGTGCCCATGCCATAGAAGTGCTGCAGGGTCCGTGGCCCCTATGGATTGAACTCCCACATTTTGAGAGGCCGTCGCTGGCAAGGGAGAGCTCGGCGGATGAGCATCACCTGAATCACATCAGCAAGGGTGATGTCCTTGTTTGTCATGCTCTTAATACTCTTCTGTAGTGCCGACACGTCGTCCCAGGACCCTAATCTAGGCCCTTGATAGTCCAGGATGCGAGACGCAGTGGAGGTCCAGATCTGAAGTGTGACGCCCCCGATTTAATCGTACACTAATCATACATGCAAACGTGTACGATCAAGATCAGGGACTCACGGGAAGATATCACAACACAACTCTAAAAATAAAATAAGTCATACAAGCATCATAATACAAGCCAAGGGCCTCGAGGGCTCGAATACAAGTGCTCGATCATAGATGAGTCAGCGGAAGCAACAATATCTTAAATACGCACATAAGTTAAACAAGTTTGCCTTAAGAAGGCTAGCACAAACCGGGATACAGATCGAAGAGGCGCAAGCCTCTGCACGATCCTCCTAACTACTCTGGTCGTGCGCCGGCGGTCGCACGTAGTAGTAGGCACCTCCAGCGTAGTAGGAGTCATCATCAACGGTGGCGTCTGGCTCCTAGACTCGAGCATCTGGTTGCGACAACCAGAAAGAAAGGAAAGGGGAAAAGGGGGAGAAAGCAACCGTGAGTACTCATCCAAAGTACTGCAAGCAAGGAGCTACACTACATATGCATGGGTATATGTGTAAAGGGCCATATCGATGACCGAACTGCAGAATGCCGTAATAAGAGGGGATAACTAATCACAGTCAAGACTACGCTCGCAGCCTCCGTCTTGCAAAGATGTAGAAGAGAGTAGATCAAGTCCTCCAAGTAGCATCGCATAGCATAATCCTACCCGCGATCCTCTCCTCGTCGCCCTATTAGAGAGCAATCACCGGGTTGTATCTGGCACTTGGAAGGGTGTGTTTTATTAAGTATCCGGTTCTAGTTATCATAAGGTCAAGGTACAACTCCGGGTCATCCTTTTACCGAGGGACACGGCTATTTGAATAGATAAACTTCCCTGCAGGGGTGCACCACATAACCCAACACGCTCGATCCCATTTGGCCAGACACACTTTCCTGGGTCATGCCCGGCCTCGGAAGATCAACACGTCGCAGCCCCACCTAGGCACAATAGAGAGGTCAACACGCCGGTCTAAATCCTATGCGCGCAGGGGTCTAGGCCCATCGCCCATTGCACACCTGCACGTTGCGTGGGCGGCCGGAAGCAGACCTAGCAACCTCCATTACTTAGGAAGTCACGTTACGCGGTCCAATCTGGCCGCGCCACTCAGTCGCTGACGTCACGAAGGCTTCGGCTGATACCACGACGCCGAGTGCCCATAACTGTTCCCGCGTAGTTGGTTAGTGCGTATAGGCCAGTAGCCAGACTCAGATCAAATACCAAGATCTCGTTAAGCGTGTCGTTATGAAGCAACCATGACGCCGACCAGGCCGAGCCCACTGTCTCCTAGGTGGTCTCAACCTACCTCGCGCTCCGCCACAAAGTAACGATCGGGGCCGTGGGAACCCGTGCCCACCTCTACCGGGATGGAGCCACTGTCCTTCCAGCCCCCACATCGAATCACTTGCGGGTACTCAACAAGTGACCCGACTTTAGTCACCATCTCAGATAGTATGTATGTATGTATGGTATATACCGTGATCACCTCCCAAGTGATCACGGCCCGATAGTATAGCAAGGCAGACTGACAAGAATGTAGGGCCAATGATGATAAACTAGCATCCTATACTAAGCATTTAGGATTGCAGGTAAGGTATCAATAGATGTAGCAACAATGTCAGGCTATGCATCAGAATAGGATCGACGGAAAGCAGTAACATGCTACATTACTCTAATGCAAGCAGTATAGAGGAGAATATGCAATATGTGGTGATCAGGGGGGCTTGCCTGGTTGCTCAGACAAGAAGGAGGGGTCGTCGGTGACGTAGTCGACCACAGGGCATCAAAGATCGCCACGGGTCTCTAGGGAGAGAAGAGGGGGGAGAAACAGTAAATACATAGCAAGCAAGTGCATAACAGGACAACAAGCAGAGCTAGACGTGTTCTAACGCGGTATGAGGTGATACCGGTGAAGGGGGGAAACATCCGGGAAAGTATCCCCGGGGTTCCGCGTTCTCGAGTAGAGGTACCGGAGGGGGAAAGTTGTGTGTTCGGCATGCTAGGGGTGTGTGGCGGACGAACGGGCTGCGTATCCGGACTCGCCTCGTCGTTCTGAGCAACTTTCATGTAGAAATTATTTTCATCCGAGTTACGGATTAAAAGATATGATTTTCTAAAGATTTAAATCATTTTCTGATTTTATTTATTCACTTAAATCCAACATTATCCAAAACAGTGAATGATGACGCAGGCATGACATCAGAGTGATGTCAGCAGGTCAACTGGTCGGTTGACCAGTCAAAAGCATGTGTGGGTCGATGGGACCCGCATGTCGTGTCGAGACACTAACAGGGGGTTTAACCTAACTAAATGGGTTAATTAGCGGGTGGGGCCCTAGAGTCGATGAGAGGTTAGTGTTTAATTAACTAATTTAATTAATTAGCAAATTATCTATTTATTTTTATTTGTTTATTAAGGTGGGGCCCATAGGTCAGTGAGACAGGGGCGGCCCAGTCAGCAGTTGACTCAGTCAACTGGTCAACAGGGGGGCCCTGGGCCCACCAGTCGGTGACCTAGGTGGTGGGACCCGAGGTGCCAGGTCAATAGGGCCGGCTCTCGCCACCGGCGACCAAAGGCACGTCGCAGACCCACCGGAGTTCGCCGGAAATTTTGCACAGGGCACGGATCCGCGCGCGCCTGGGCTCGTTCGAACAAGCGCGCAGAGGCGCATCTAGTAAGGGTGGTGGCGACGCCGGAGACGCACCGGAGCGGCTACAGTGAGCAGAGAGGCGGCCGCCGGAGTTTGGTCGTCGACGGGTTCGGAGTTACGATGCGCTAAACGAACAACGTCAGGCGTCTACGGCGTCTACACGATGCCGCGAATGCAACGGGGGCACACACGGGACCAAAAGGTCACCGCGGCCATGCCGGCGATGAGCTCGCGCGGCAGTAGGTTCGGCCGTAGTGGTAGGGGGAGCTAGAGGGTGCGCGGGAGGGGGCAGAGAGATGGGAGAGGAATAGGGGCTCACCGTGCGGCATGCAAGATGGCCCGTGGTAGTTTAGTAGCAGCAAGGGCGTCGCCAGAGATGAAGAAGAACGGCGGCGACTGGAGATGTGGAAGAAGGGGGGCGTTGCAGCAGCGCCTCCGAGCTCCAGCTGTGGCCACCAGTCGACGAGGAGGACGATGGTGGTGACGACGGACACGCAGCGCTTGCGAGGCGATGGCGTGGCAGCGCGATTCACGACAGGCGGGTCCATGGTGGCGTTCGGACATGGTGGGAAACGAGGAGAAGCGAGGTGGATCTCGAGGGGGAGGCGGGGGCCGAGGGAAGAGTGGGCGAGTGGGAGGAGAGACCGAGGGGGCGCGGTGTCGGCGTCCTTATCAACTCGTCGTCGCCGACGAGAGGGTGTGTGAGGACGCCCCTGCTCCGACCCGGTCGAGAAACAGGAAGGAGGCGGAGGGGAGGCGGGCAGTTCGGCGGATGGGCAGTGGGCGGCTGGCTGGTTGCGATCCAGGCGGGGCTGTGGCGTGTGGGTGGGTTGGTGGCCAGCTGGGCCAGTCGGCCCAGTGGGGGGGTCTTTCTCCCTTTTTTGTATTTAATTGTTTTCTGTTTATTAGTTTTCTATTTTATTTTGTATATATTTTGTTTTATAAAATATACAAGTAGTATCTAAATTAGTGTTACAAAATACCCCCATGCCACAAAAAGTTTGCTGACAAAATAGAATAGTTTAGTAATTTATTAATTGTAAAAGGCATTTAATTAATTGCTTTTGCTACTGTTTAAATCCTTATAGTTCATTTAAACATTTTATAAAAGCTTGGTTTCTCCACCATAATTGCTTACGATTTATTTGAAACAACCCGAACATTTTAGTTTTAATTTTTGAAAATTTTGTTGTTTGCTTTTCTTTTGAATTCGAATTTGAATCGGTTTCGAACTAACGCGAGATTAGCAACAGTAATCGAGGTGACGTGGCATTATTAGCAGAGTTTACTGTAGCTTGATTATCTGGGCGTCACAATTCTCCTCCAGTACAAGAAATCTCGTCCTGAGATTTAAGAGGGGAAATGAGGGGAATTTGATTACGAAATTCTAACGAGTATGCTGGATCTTGGTTGCTCTTCTCGAAGAGGTCAATCCATTACGTTGATGTTTCCTTTTCTCTGCTTCAAGTCATCATGATGAAGTCAACATCCTATCTTCGGGAACTCCATCGTACTTACGAAAGAATAAAGGGGGTAGTCTGGGAGAACGAACCTCACCAAGGTTAACTATGTGGTCAAAAACAACGGGGAAGGTGGCGGAAGGTAACTCTCGAATTAAAACTTAAGAAAATATTGAGAGCAAAGTAAGGAGCTATCATGGGAAGTTTCGAGTGGCAGACAATCGTTCGATGCCTGATACAGGGCGTGAAAGGAGTTCAAAGCAACGAGAATAAGTATTGTGTTTGATACCAGAATTGATGATCTCTCGGACGGTGGCTCGTGAATCTCGTACGAGGCCACATGCGAGGAATAACTTTGGGAACCGGGGGGTGTACAGGAGAGTCGGGTTTAGATCCTGTGAAACTGTGGGTTATGGGCCCACCATGAGGGTTAAAATTAGGAAGGGTGGAGATGTCTTGCGTGATCATGTAAGCAAGGCATGTCACAGGATAGCCTGTCATTTATGTCGGCAACAACATCGGTACCAAGGACGAGGGACGAAGAGAACCATTTTCCTGTTCGTCGAAACAAGGTGGACCAATAGGCACAGTTCTCGTCCGTCGGTGGTTACCAGAATATCATCAACAATAGCAACATGGTCTTACTGACCAAGTTGCACACCACAATGTTTACATAAGCAGGGATATATTACTGCTTATGTCATATAGATCACAGAAAGGTTAATAGACCAATGGAAGGGAAAATGTGATCATCACATTAAAAAGAACAATGGAAAGGGAAATTGTGATTACACACAATTATTAGGAGTATATCCTTCCCATGGACAAGCAGAACATGGCATACAGGGTAGGAGAGCAAGTAGCCAACCATTCAGATAAGAGGCAAGGATTAATCAAGATGTTACCCATACAACAGTGTTTGGATAACTGACCAAGAAACATTTAGCATCGTGCCTCCAATGTTCTTGTTGATGAGCGGGGTATCATAG
Source organism: Aegilops speltoides (assembly GCA_021437245.1). Classification (NCBI taxonomy): domain Eukaryota; kingdom Viridiplantae; phylum Streptophyta; class Magnoliopsida; order Poales; family Poaceae; genus Aegilops; species Aegilops speltoides. The sequence goes on from CM038143.1 coordinate 203,739,899, forward strand.
TCATGCTTCGAGGTAGCAATGATATGGTGTTTCAATCAAGGGTCGGACTTTGGATACACAAATGATCCATTAGGAGCAACTTATAAAGTAAGTCCTACAATTTACTCCAGGAAGAATGGTTATCCTTGGAAAAGAAATTATAATGATAGGTCATGCAGCCAGGGATGCTAGGCATGACATCATATTTCAGAGTCATTAAAGGACCAACATCATAACTCCTGGAAAGTTGTCCCAACCATCATATCTGACCGAGATTCAAATCCGATTGGTGTCATGATACCTCAGACTCAGGATGTCTGAGAAGAAAATGTGCAACAAAAATTGACGAGATGACATTGTAAGATTCTCGGAAAATGAACTATGGAAGAGAATTCCAAAACAAGAGTTCAACATTAAACCAAGGAGAAGACGACAAGTTGGCTGATGGACTCAGCGACCATTCATCGAGATTAACAAAAGATGGATTTCCACAATGATGTGAACAAGGTGGCAACAATTGTCAGATCAAACGATATAATGATGTATGCTTCATGAAAACATACACAATTAAATATTAGTTGAAAGGAGCACCCGAAATATGGGCTGGGTTGCATGACCAACGTCAGAATGGAAATTTAGCAACCAGCACACTACATTGGAATTATTGTCCATTAAGAAGTAGCAAGGTTGCTAGAGATATTAAATTCTCATAACAGAGTTCACTCAACATGGGGACCAAGAGAAGAATTATGATGGTGAGAAGCATCACTGTATCAAGAATTCCTTAAGAGGTGGTGAAACTCTCACGGCATTCTTGACATAAAAGATGGTAATGCCCCAATGCAAAGAAGAACAATTGCTGGATAGCAAGGAACTCAAGGTATAACAGAAAACAGGAACAAGTTTGTGTTGGAGGAAAGGTAGTAGAGTGGTCGATGATCACACTAATCATCAAGGGCAAGGATTGTCTTTCTCATCCTGAATTCCATTGATATCCTGGAAGAGCTCAGAATGCTGATGATGAGCACGACACACTTGTCGAGAGAATTCACGAAGATGTAATCAATTGGCAATGACATCAAGTTAAAGGAATGATGAAGCAAAAGGTTATTGAAACCATGGGTACGACACAAACTCCAAAGCAAGCTTGCTGTCCAAAGCGAAATGATATGATGAGGAAGATCGACGTAAGCTTAGCTCATCGTCAAAAATTGTGCTCTGGGAAGAAGGACCAGGTAGCACAGTTAAAATCGGCACGACAAGGATATAGCCAAACAGGCTAGGAATGACGTGATTGAGTTCAAACTCGTAAGTAATGAAAGTTACCAAGAGTTGTTTAATCGCGATGCGGACTCGAGTCAGTTATCGGTGTCTTTGAGTGTTTAATAACTCAGAGCCTGTGAAAAATTGGAATCAATGAGATTGTGGCACTTGATGAAGAACTCATAAGAAGTTATGCAGTTCCGTGATAATCTTGAGATACCAGGGGGTAATACTCGACGACAAATCGAAGTAGAGGTTGGACTGGGATATTACTTTGCAGAAGACAAGTGCTTAAACTTGCACGACAAATGGTATTTAAAGGAGAACATGGTCGGAAACCTCGATCATAAATGATCAAACCACGGATACAGGATGAACTTGTAACAAGGGGGTAACTATTTTCACGAGCAGCTTCCATGATAAGTTATACATCATGTCCACGGGCATGAACCCAAGGTTCATGGTCGACTCCCACTTCTTCAATGTATAACCTTCCATTCACTTCTCGCTTTGATAAAGGCATTAGTGTTCAAAGTTTTACCTGGTGTAATACCAGATGAGTATGACTCGTGAAAACTTTCGAGTTCACACATATTAAGGAAGGCATAGGTTCAACCCGTCAGGGTATCGTGGAAACATATACCACAAGCTTCAATAGTAAATAACACAAGCTCGATAGTAGAGCATGGTTGACAAAAACAGAGGATACAATTTACCTAAGGCATTATGTATCAGGGAAAGAACTTCTCGAGGTTTTTGTATACGAAGGACACTGTCGGATGATATTTCAACAAAGGATCCGACGGTCCTTAGTGAAACTGATGTGAGTATCGGCACACAACCAGAGGAAGAAACAATGTGAAGGCATTGGATTATAGAAGCAATTGACTAATTCAAAGCTCGCATGTAAAGGAATTAGGATTACCAAATCAAAGGATCAGAAGCAAACGCTCTGATTAAGGATGGATAAGTTGAGTAAGCTTAGGGGTAAAATCGACAACAATTTGATTGGTCGAGATCAAGCTCATGTTTAAAGTGACGTCTGAGTCGGAAAGATAATTTAAAATATCAACTGATGATTGCGTGCATTCGCACTCATGTTGAATCAATAGGATCAAAATGATGGTGCCTAAGGATACTAACGAATATTGCCAGACATATGGAAGGCATCCACAATGCAAGCAGACAAGTATTGCAGAGCAATAAGCTATTAAGGATTTTTGGAGGATCGAATAGTATTTTGAAGACCATTGTGGAACACATGAACAACGTTGAAAGAACGGATACTCGGTAAGTGTGAGGAATTATCCATAGGGGGTATTCATGTGGCAAAGATCTGCAACGCAATGGCTCAAAAGATTCTTAAAAGTCAAAGAACAAGTCGATGCATCTTGTAATAACAAGAGCAGCTAGGGATGAATGTAAGAATGGCAAGGTTAATAAGTTATCCATAAGGATTTATCGGTGGTAGGGAATTGCAAAAGAAGTGGGCACAAAGTCTCGAGAGAACTTCAGCGAGTATCTTCGGAATCTTCTGGTGTAGCAAACGATCATCGGGAGTGAGGGGCTCTCCGGGAGAAAGTATTTTCGAGAACCTAAAGTTATTTTTGTTTTTAGCAAAATCATTTAACCCGAATAGAAGAGAGATCAGAGTCCCAGAGTATAGACGAGGAATAAAAGATCCTAATACCACCCAATGGCGACGTGGGCCCGTAAGGCACACAGCCATGTTAGTAAAAGTTTTGTAGTGACTAGACTCGACTTCGGCCAAGGAGTTTGGAAGGGGGATTCCTACAGGCAGTCGGCTCTGATACCAACTTTTGACGCCCCCGATTTAATTGTACACTAATCATACACGCAAACGTGTACGATCAAGATAAGGGACTCACAGGAAGATATCAGAACACAACTCTAAAAATAAAATAAGTCATACAAGCATCATAATACAAGCCAGGGGACTCGAGGGCTCGAATACAAGTGCTCGATCATAGACGAGTCAGCGGAAGCAACAATATCTGAGTACAGACATAAGTTAAACAAGTTTTCCTTAAGAAGGCTAGCACAAACTGGGATACAGATCGAAAGAGACGCAGGCCTCCTGCCTGGGATCCTCCTAACTACTCCTGGTCGTTGTCAGCAGGCTGCACATAGTAGTAGGCACCTCCAGCATAGTAGGAGTCATCGTCAACGGTGGCGTCTGGCTCCTAGACTCCAGCATCTGGTTGCGACAACCAGAAAGAAAGGAAAGGGGGAAAGGGGGGAGAAAGCAATAGTGAGTACTCATCCAAAGTACTCGCAAGCAAGGAGCTACACTACATATGCATGGGTATATGTGTAAAGGGCCATATAAGTGGACTAAACTACAGAATGCCAGAATAAGAGGGGGATAACTAATCACATCAAAGACTACACTTGGCAGCCTCCGTCTTCTGACATGTAGAAGAGAGTAGACTGAAGTCCTCCAAGTAGCATCGCATAGCATAATCCTACCCGGCGATCCTCTCCTCGTCGCCCTGTTAGAGAGAGATCACCGGGTTGTATCTGGCACTTGGAAGGGTGTGTTTTATTAAGTATCCGGTTCTAGTTATCATAAGGTCAAGGTACAACTCCGGGTCATCCTTTTACCGAGGGACACGGCTATTCGAATAGATAAACTTCCCTGCAGGGGTGCACCACATAACCAAACACGCTCGATCCCATTTGGCCGGACACACTTTCCTGGGTCATGCCCGGCCTCGGAAGATCAACACATCGCAGCCCCACCTAGGCACAACAGAGAGGTCAGCACGCCGGTCTAAATTCTATGCGCGCAGGGGTCTGGGCCCATCGCCCATTGCACACCTGCATGTTGCGTGGGCGGCCGGAAGCAGACCTAGCAACCTCCATTACTAAGGAAGTCACGTTACGCGGTCCAATCCGGCGCGCGCCGCTCAGTCGCTGACGTCACGAAGGCTTCGGCTGATACCACGACGCCGAGTGCCCATAACTGTTCCCGCATAGTTGGTTAGTGCGTATAGGCCAGTAGCCAGACTCAGATCAAATACCAAGATCTCGCTAAGCGTGTTATTACGAAGCAACCGCGAATGCCAACCAGGACCAGGCCCACCTGTCTGCTAGGTGGTCTCAACCTGCCCTGGTGCTCCACCACAAAGTAACAGTCGGGGGCTGTCGGGAACCCAGGCCCACCTCTACCGGGATGGAGCCACCTGTCCTTCCAGCCCCCACATCGGAATCACTTGCGGTTACTCAACGAGCTGACCCGACTTTAGTCACCATCTGTATAGTATGTATGTATGTATAGTATATACCCGTGATCACCTCCCAAGTGATCACGGCCCGATAGCATAGCAAGGCAGACTGACAAGAATGTAGGGCCAATGATGATAAACTAGCATCCTATACTAAGCATTTAGGATTGCAGGTAAGGTATCAACGGATGTAGCAACAATGTCAGGCTATGCATCAGAATAGGATCGACGGAAAGCAGTAACATGCTACACTACCCTAATGCAAGCAGTATAGAGGAGAATAGGCGATATCTGGTGATCAAGGGGGGGGCTTGCCTGGTTGCTCAGACAAGAAGGAGGGGTCGTCGGTGACATAGTCGACCAGAGGGGCATCAGCATCGTCACGGGGTCTACCGGAGAGAAGAGGAGGTAGAAACAGTAAATACATAGCAAGCAAGTGCATAACAGGACAACAAGCAGAGCCAGACGTGTTCTAACGCGGTATGAGGTGATACCGGTGAAGGGGGGAAACATCCGGGAAAGTATCCCCGGGGTTCCGCGTTCTCGGGCAGAGGTACGGGTGGGGGAAAGTTGCGTGTTCGGCATGCTAGCGGTGTGTGGCGGACGAACGGGCTGCATATCCGGATTTGTCTCGTCGTTTTGAGCAACTTTCATGTAGAAAGTATTTTCATCCGAGTTACGAATTAAAAGATATGATTTTCTAAAGATTTAAATCATTTTCTGATTTTATTTATTCATTTAAATCTAACATTATCAAAACAGTGAATGATGACGCAGGCATGACATCAGAGTGATGTCAGCAGGTCAACTGGTCGGTTGACCAGTCAAAAGCATGTGTGGGTCCATGGGACCCACATGTCATTGTCAGGAGACTAACAGGGGGTTTAACCTAACTAAATGGGTTAATTAGCGGGTGGGGCCCGGTAGTCAGTGAGAGGTTAGTGTTTAATTAACTAATTTAATTAATTAGCAAATTATCTATTTATTTTTATTTGTTTATTAAGGTGGGGCCCATAGGTCAGTGAGACAGGGGCGGCCCAGTCGATGAGTCGACTCACCAATCGGCTCAATGGGGGCCCTGGGCCCACCAGTCGGTGACCCAGGTGGTGGGACCCGAGGTTCCAGGTCAGCAGGGCCGGCTCTCGCCGCCGGTGACCCAAGGCACGTCGCAGACCCGCCGGAGTTCGCCGGAAATTTTGCACAGGGCACGGATCCGCGCGCGCCTGGGCTCGTTCGAACAAGCGCGCAGAGGCGCATCTAGTAAGGGTGGTGGCGACGCCGGAGACGCACCGGAGCGGCGACAGCGAGCAGAGAGGCGGCCGCAGGAGTTCGGTCGTCGACGGGTTAGGAGTTACGATGCGCTAAACGAACAGTGTGAGGCGTTTACAGCGTCTACACGATGCCGCGAATGCAACGGTGGCACGCACGGGACCAAAAGGTCACCGCGGCCATGCCGGCGACGAGCTCACGCGGAAGTAGGTTCGTCCGTAGTGGTAGGGGGAGCTAGAGGGCGCGCGAGAGGGGGCAGAGAGATGGGAAAGGAATAGGGGCTCACCGTGCGGCACACAAGATGGCCCGTGGTAGTTTAGTAGCAGCAGGGGCGTCGCCAGAGATGAAGAAGAACAGCGGCGACCGAAGATGTGGAAGAAGTGGGGCGTTGCAGCAGCGCCTCCGAGCTCCAGCTGTGGCCACCAGTCGACGAGGAGGAGGACGGTGGTGACGACGGACACGCAGGCGCGGCGAGGCGATGGCTGTGGCCGCGCGATTCACGACGGCGGGTCCATGGTGGCGTTCGGACGTGGTGGGGAACGAGGGAGAGAGCGAGGTGGATCTGAGGGGGGAGGCGCGGGGGCCGAGGGAAGAGTGGGGGCGAGTGGGAGGAGAGACCGAGGGGGCGCGGCGTCGGCGTCCTTATCCACTCGTCGTCGCCGGCGAGAGGGTGCGGCGGGGACGCGCCCCTGTTCTGACCCGGGTCGTGGGAACAGGGAAGGGAGGCGGGCCGGTTCGGCCGGATGGGCCAGGTGGGCCGGCATGGCTGGTTGCGGTCCCGGGGCAGGGGCTGTGGCATGCGGGTGGGTTGGTGGCCAGCTGGATCAGTCGGCCCAGTGGGGGGTCTTTCTCCCTTTTTTGTATTTATTTGTTTTCTGTTTATTAGTTTTCTATTTTATTTTGTATATATTTTGTTTTATAAAATATACAAGTAGTATCTAAATTAGTGTTACAAAATACCCCCATGCCACAAAAAGTTTGCTGACAAAATAGAATGGTTTAGTAATTTATTAATTGTAAAAGGCATTTAATTAATTGCTTTTGCTACTGTTTAAATCCTTATAGTTCATTTAAGCATTTTATAAAAGCTTGGTTTCTCCACCATAATTGCTTACGATTTATTTGAAACAACCCGAACATTTTAGTTTTAATTTTTGAAAACTTTTGTTGTTTCTTTTCTTTTGAATTCGAATTTGAATCGGTTTTGAACTAATGCGAGATTAGCAACAGTAATCGAGGTGACGTGGCATTATTAGCAGAGGTTACTGTAGCTTGATTATCCGGGCGTCACATGAAGGCAGGAGCGGCAGCCCATTTGGTGCCGCGGGGTTCGGTGATATAGAACCACTCCTGCTGCCACACCTTGACAGTATCCACAAATCTTCCTTTGGGCCAAGAAACACGGTTGAGCTTGCTCACCATGGCGCCGCCGCACTCGGCGTGTTGGCCTTCAACCACCTTCGGCTTCACAATGAATACTTTGAGCCATAAGCCGAAGTGTGGAGGGACACAGGGAAATGCCTCACACACGATGATAAATGCCGAGATTTGGAAGAAGGAATTCGGGGCCAGATCATGGAAATCCAGCCCGTAAAAGTACATGAGACCTCGGACGAAGGGGTGAAGACGAACCCGAGTCCTCGGAGGAAGTGAGGAATGAAAACCACCCTTTTGCCGGGCTCTGGGTGGTGATGATCTACTCTGGGGTTGGAAGCCTGTGTTTGATCTTCGTCGTCAGGTCCCTCGCCTCCTGCAGATCCTGGATGTTCTTCTCCATTACGGAGGAATCCATCCACTTGCCCTGAAAGCCAGATCTGTCCATGGCTAGAGAAGATGGGGCGGAAGGAAAGTTTAGGACTTGGGCACTAGATCAGGGGATTAACAGGCAGAGGAACGATAAGGCGTGAGGTTAACAGATGGGTCTTTTCCTCATATAGAGGCAGCGAATATCAAGCGCCCCCTCATAAGCCTTAAATCTAGCCTATTTCCAAGGGGACGTGTGAACGACACGGTTGGATTACCCAAAACCCCTGTTGATGAGAATCCCGTAATAAGGGGACAAGATCTCTGCTTTGAAAAGACGTGTCATTAGCCATACCTCAACATGCGAAACGAGGCTGTAAAACGGTTCAGAATAATAATAAGGCCAGAACATAACGTCTCGCCGGAAATGTGGCCCGTGGACGTGACTTATTTTAAGTATTGTTGCTTTTTACATCTTAGGGTTGTATGTGTTAAGCAAGACCGAACACAGCTCTTTGTGTGTAGAAAACTAATTTGGAGTATTAAGAAAGGGGAACCCACCTTGCAATGCCGAAGACAATCTGCACGTCGGATACATAGTCATTGAAGCCTAGTTCAGGGGCTACTGAGGGAGTCCTGGACTAAGGGGTCCTCGGGTGTTTGGGCTATGTGATATGGGCCAGACTGATGGGCCATGAAGATACGAGATAGAAGAACCTTACCCGTGTCCCGATGGGACTCTCCTTTGCATGGATGGCAAACTTGGCGTTTGGATCATGTACCTTCCTTTCTCTGTAACTGACTCTGTACAACCCTAGATCCCTCTGGTATCTATATAATCTGGAGGGTTTAGTTCGTAGAGAAAATCACAATCATACAGGCTAGACATCTAGGGTTTAGTCATTACGATCTCGAGGTAGATCAACTCTTGTAACCCCTATACTCATCAAAGTCAATCAAGCAGGAAGTAGGGTATTAACTCCATTAAGAGGGCCCGAACCTGGGTAAACATCGTGTCCCTTGCCTCCTTGTTACCTACGATCCTTAGACGCATAGTCCGGGACCTCCTACCCGAGATCTGCTGGTTTTGACACTGACAGTGTCACCTTTGTGGATGAAACAATGTTCATTGCCTCTTCTTGATTTCAAATTTTTTTCTAGTGTCAACATAGAATAACACGAGTGTTGTGTTAAAATTTGGAATTTTTCGGGGTTCCTTATACATTAACTGAGTTTTCTTGGCATTTTACGTGCATAATTCAAATTTGAACTACAAGCACATGCTCCAGTGCATATAAATGGGATGAAAAATCAAATGTGTGTCCTTGGTTGGATGCATAGGTTCCATTCGAGAAATGGGAATGAATTTCAAATACGAGGGCATTATCGCTTGGCCGCAAACATTGAGATACATGGTTTTAAAATTCTAGTAAATCCAAAACTCGTCTGAAATTCATGAAACTTGGCATGCTATCATGGAACAATGATGACCCACAAGTGTAGGGGATCAATCGTAGTCCTTTTGATAAGTAAGAGTGTCGAACCCAACGAGGAGCAGCAGGAAATGATAAGCGGTTTCGGTAAGGTTTTCTTTGCAAGCACTGAAATTGTAGGTGATAGATAGTTTTGTGATAAGATAAATAGTAACAAGTAAAGTAAATAAAGTAAATAAAGTGCATCAAGGTGGCCCAATCCTTTATGTGGCAAAGGATAAGCCTAGACAATTTCTAATAATGAGAAAGGAGCTACAGAGGACACATGGGAATTATCGTCAAGCTAGTTTTCATCACGTTCATATGATTCGCGTTCGGTACTTTGATAATTTGGTATGTGGGTGGACCAGTACTTGGGTACTGCCCTTACTTGGACAAGCATCCCACTTATGATTAACCCCTATTGCAAGCGTCCGCAACTACAAAAGAAGTATTAAGGTAAACCTAACCACAACATTAAACATATGGATCCCTATCAGCCCCTAATGAAGCAACAGATAAACTAGGGTTTAAGATTCTGTCACTCTAGCAACCCATCATCTACTTATTACTTCCCCATGCCTTCCTCTAGGCCCAAATAATGGTGAAGTATCATGTAGTCGACATTCACATAACACCACTAGAGGAAAAGACAACATACATCTCATCAAAATATCGAACGAATGCCAAATTCACATGACTACTAATAGAAAGACTTCACCCATGTCCTCAGGAACAAACGTAACTACTCACAAAGCATATTCATGTTCATAATCAGAGGAGTAATAATATGCATAAAGGATCTGGACATATGATCTTCTACCAAGTAAACCAATTAGCATCAGCTACAAGGAGTAATCAACACTACTAGCAACCCACAGGTACCAATTTGTGGTTTTGATACAAGATTGGATACAAGAGATGAACTAGCGTTTTGAGAGGAGATGGTGCTGGTGAAGATGTTGATGGAGATTGACCCCCTCCTGATGAGAGGATCGTTGGTGATTACGTTGGTGATGATTTCTCCCTCCCGGAGGGAAGTGTCCCCGGCAGAACAGCTCTGCCAGAGCCCTAGATTAGTTCCGCCTCGTGGCGGCGGAGTTTCGTCCCGTAGCTTGCTCACAATTTTTTCCACGGTAAAAGCTCTGATATAGCAGAAGATGGACACCGGAGGCCCACCAGGGGGCCCAGGAGATAGGGGGCACGCCTTGTAAAGGGGGGCGCGCCCTCCACTCTCCTGGACAAGGTGTGCTCCCCTGGTGTATTTCTTTCGCTCAAAATTTTTTATTAAATCCAAAACGATGTTTCAAGGAGTTTCAGGACTTTTGGAGCTGTGCAGAATAGGTTTCCAATGTTTCCTCCTTTTCCAGCCCGAATTCCAGCTGCCGGCATTCCCCCTCTTCATGGTAAACCTTATAAAATAAGAGGGAATAACCATAAGTATTGAGATATAATGTGTAATAATATCCCATAATGTAATAAATATTGATATAAAAGCATGATGCAAAATGGACGTATCAACTCCCCCAAGCTTAGACCTCGCTTGTCCTCAAGCGGAAGCCGAAATCGAAAAATATGTCCACATGTTTAGAGATAGAGGTGTCGATAAAAATAAAATACGGACATGAGGGCATCATGATCATTTTTATAACAGCAACATATATAGATTTTATCATATGATTTCTTATGCTCAAGTAACAATCAATTCACAATGTCAAGTATGGTTCAAAAATTTCATTGGGAACTAACAAACTATAATCTCAGGCATTGAAGCAATTGCAATTTATCGTAACATCAGAAAGAGTCAACAATAGAGCTTTTCAGCAAGCTCACATACTCAACTATCTTGTAGCCTTCTACATTTGATAACACTCACACAGTACTTGTGGTTATGGAGTTTCTGCCGGACACTAAGAAAGATAGGGGCTTATTGTGTTGCCTCCCAACGTATTCACCTTTAGGTGATGTCAACAATAATAGCCCATGCTAACTTACATCCAATTGGATATATATATCATGATCTTTCAAACACGAGGAGCTTGCCGAACGATAAAATGAAAAAGGGAAAGGTGAGGATCACCTTCACTCAAGCATAAAGTAAAAACATAAAGTAAAATATAGGCCCTTCGTAGAGGGAAGCAGAGGTTGTCATGTGCGTTTAGGATTGATGCACAAAATCTTAATGCAAAAGAACGTCACTTTATATTGCCCCTTGTATGTGGACCTTTATTATGCAGTCTGTCGCTTTTATTACTTCCACAACAAGATCATACAAAGCTTATTTTCTCTGCACTAATAAGTCATACATATTTAGAGAGCAATTTTTATTGCTTGCACCGATGACAACTTACTTGAAGGATCTTACTCAATCCATAGGTAGGTATGGTGGACTCTCATGGCAAAACTGGGTTTAAGGGTATTTGGAAGCACAAGTAGTATCTCTACTTGGTGCAAGGAATTTGGCTAGCATGAGGGGGAAAAGGGAAGCTCAACATGTTTGGAAGGTCAATAAAAATATACTTTAACTGAGATGTCAGAAAACATAAACTATTACGTTGTCTTCCTTGTCCAACGTCAACTCTTTTAGCATGTCATACTTAATGAGTGCTCCCAATTATAAAAAGGTGTCCAACATAATATATTTGTACATGAACCCCTCTTTCCTGATCACTTCCTATTAATTGCAACGATGACCAAAACTACGTTCATAAACTCTCAACAATTTTTATGCCTCATACTTTCTATGTGTGAAGTTATCACTATCCATAAGATCAATATGAACTCTTTTATTCTTTCTACTTTCTCAAGATCATAGCAACATAGCAAAGCCCTTGACTCAACACTAATCTTTATTATAGATAGCTCACGGACTCGATTACAAAAAGAGATCACAAAGCAAAACTCAAACTACTTGATATCAAAACTTCAATCTACTTGATCAAGATACTACTAAAAGGATCGAACTAAATAAAGCGGTAAAGGTAGGAGTGTGATGGTGATACGATACCGGGGCACCTCCCCCAAGCTTGGCAGTTGCCAAGGGGAGTGCCCATACCCATGTGATTATGTCCTCGGAGGTGATGAAGCAGGAGTTGTTGATGATGTAGGCTTGTTTCCTCAATTTACGCTTGAGTATAATATTTTGCTCCTTTAGGTCCTCGATCTCCTGCTCAAGGCTTAGTACTCTTTTGCATAATTCCTGTTTATTTTCCTGCAAGAGATGAAAAGGGATAAACTCGATCTTTGGCTTCTTTGCTCTATCAGGGAGGCTTGACTTTTTAAACTCCACATGCATGTCCCCAGGCTGAGGTAATGGGGCTTCGTCTTCATCTGAACTCGTCTCCTCCTTTACTTTAGCCTCATAGTCTTCCCCTTCTTCAGACGTCCAGTGATGACCCACAAGTGTAGGGGATCTATCGTAGTCCTTTCGATAAGTAAGAGTGTCGAACCCAACAAGGAGCAGAAGGAAATGATAAGCGGTTTTCAGTAAGGTTTTCTCTGCAAGCACTGAAATTGTAGGTGATAGATAGTTTTGTGATAAGATAAATAGTAACGAGCAACAAGTAAATAAAGTAAATAAAGTGCAGCAAGGTGACCCAATCCTTTATGTAGCAAAGGATAAGCCTGGACAATTTCTAATAATGATAAAGGAGCTCCCGAGGACACATTGGGAATTATCGTCAAGCTAGTCTTCATCACGTTTGTATGATTGGCGTTCGGTACTTTGATAATTTGATATGTGGGTGGACCGGTACTTGGGTACAACCCTAACTTGGACAAGCATCCCACTTATGATTAACCCCTATTGCAAGCATCCACAACTACAAAAAGAAGTATTAAGGTAAACCTGACCACATCATTAAGCGTATGGATCCATATAAGTCCCTAACGAAGCAACGTATGAACTAGGGTTTAAGCTTCTATCACTCTAGCAACCCATCATCTACTTATTACTTCCCCATGCCTTCCTGTAGGACCAAATAACGGTGAAGTTTCATGTAGTCGACGTTCACATAACACCACTAAAGGAAAAGACAACATACATCTCATCAAAATATCGAACGAATACCAAATTGACATGACTACTAATAGCAAGACTTCACCCATGTCCTCAGGAACAAACGTAACAACTCACAAAGCATATTCATGTTCATAATCAGAGGAGTAATAATATGCATGAAGGATCTGAACATATGATCTTCCACCAAGTAACCCAATTAGAATCAACTACAAGGAGTAATCAACACTACTAGCAACCCACAGGTACCAATTTATGGTTTTGATACAAGATTGGATACAAGAGATGAACTAGGGTTTTGAGAGGAGATGGTGCTGGTGAAGATGTTGATGGAGATTGACCCCCTCCCGATGAGAGGATCGTTGGTGATGACGTTGGTGATGATTTCCCCCTCCCGAAGGGAAGTGTCCCCAGCAGAACAGCTTCGCCAGAGCCCTAGATTGATTCCGCCAAGGTTCTGCCTCGTGGCGGCGGAGCTTCGTCCCGTAAGCTTGCCCACGATTTTTTCAGGCTAAAAGTGATGATATAGCAGAAGATGGACACCGGAGGCCCACCAGGGGGCCCCGGAGATAGGGGCGCGCCCTATAGGGAAGGCACACCCCCCTGTCTCCTGGACAAGGTGTGGGCCCCCTGGCCTATTTCTTTCGTCAGAAATTCTTATTAAATCCAAAAAGTTGTTTCGTGGAGTTTCAGGACTTTTGGAGCTGTGCAGAATAGGTTTCCAACGTTTGTTCCTTTTCCAGCCAGAATTCCAGCTGCCGGCATTCCCCCTTCTCATGGTAAACCTTGTAAAATAAGAGAGAATAGCCATAAGTATTGAGATATAATGTGTAATAACAGCCCATAATGCAATAAATATTGATATAAAAGCATGATGCAAAATGGACGTATCAACTGCCCCAAGATTAGACCTCGCTTGTTCTCAAGCGGTTGACGAAATCGAAAAATATGTCCACATGATTAGAGATAGAGGTGTCGATAAAAATAAAATACGGACATGAGGGCATCATGATCATTCTAATAATAGCAACATATATAGATTTTGTGATATGATTTCCTATGCTCAAGTAACAAGAAATTCACAATGTCAAGTATGGATCAAAAACTTCATTGGGACCTAACAAACTATAATCTCAGTCATTGAAGCAATTGCAATTTATCGTAACATCAGAAAGAGTCAATAATAGAGCTTTTCAGGAAGCTCACAGACTCAACTATCTCGTAGTCTCCTATAATTGCTAACACTCACGCAGTACTTGTGGTTATAGAGTTTCAGCCGGACACTGAGAAAGATAGGGGCTTATTGTGTTGCCTCCCAACGTATTCACCTTTTGGTGATGTCAACAATAATAGCCTATGCTAACTTACGTGCAATTGGATATATAAATCATGATCTTTCAAACACGAGGAGCTTGCCAAAGGATAAAAATAAAAAAAGGGAAAGGTGAGGATCACCTTGACTCAAGCATGAAGTAAAAACATAAGGTAAAAGATAGGCCCTTCGCAGAGGGAAGCAGAGGTTGTCATGCGCATTTAGGGTTGATGCACAAAATCTTAATGCAAAAGAACGTCACTTTATATTGCCCCTTGTATGTGTACCTTTATTATGCAATCCATCTCTTTTATTACTTCCACAACAAGTTCGTACAAAGCTTATTTTCTCTGCACTAATAATTCATACATATTTAGAGAGCAATTTTTATTGCTTGCTCCGATGACAACTTACTTGAAGGATCTTACTCAATCCATAGGTAGGTATGGTGGACTCTCATGGCAAAACTGGGTTTAAGGATATTTGGAAGCACAAGTACTATCTCTACTTGGTGCAAGGAATTTGGCTAGCATGAGGGGGAAAGGCAAGCTCAACATGTTTGGAAGGTCAATGACAATATACTTTAACTGAGATGTTGGAAAACATAAACCATTACGTTGTCTTCCTTGTCCAACATCAACTCTTTTAGCATGTCATACTTAATGAGTTCTTCACAATCATAAAAGATGTCCAAGATAATATATTTATATGTGAACTCCTCTTTCCTTATCAGTTCCTATTAATTGCAACTATGGCCAAGGCTACGTTCATCAACTCTCAACAATTTTTATGCCTCATACTTTCTATGTGTGAAGTTATCACTATCCATAAGATCAATATGAACTCTTTTATTCTTTCTACTTTCTCAAGATCATAGCAACATAGCAAAGCCCTTGACTCAAAACTAATCTTTATTATAGATAGCACACGGACTTGATTACATAGAGAGATCACAAAGCAAAACTCGAAACTACTTGATATCAAAACTTCAAACTACTAGATCAAGATACTACTAAAAGGATCAAACTGAATAAAGCGGTAAAGATAGGAGTGTGATGGTGATACGATACCGGGGCACCTCCCCCAAGCTTGGCAGTTGCCAAGGGGAGTGCCCATACCCATGTGATTATCTCCTCGGAGGTGGTGAAGGTGGAGTTGTTGCATTTTTCTTCTCTAGCTTGCGTGTGAGGATAAAATTTTCTTCCCTCGGATCCTCATTCTCGAGCTCAAGTGTCATTTTCTTTTTGCATAGTGTTGCCTTGCTGTCCTGCAAAAAATGTGGTGGGATAGATTGGACCTTAGGGAGGCTTGACTTCTTGAACTCCAGATGCATATCACCAGGTTGAGGTAGTGGATCGTCTTCTTCATCGGAGCTTTTCTCCTCCTTCCCCTTTGGATCATGGTCTTCTTCTTCCTCCGTGGTCCAACCATAATGTTCCACATCCCCATATACTTTTGGGTTTGCGATATAATCAGCCATGTAGCTCTCCCCCTCTGAATCTTGGGACGACATCTTGCTTTGTTCTGCAACAGGAACAACTCAAAACGAAAACAGAGGATATTTGCATGATACGGTGGTCAAAACCTTCGTGAGTTTATAATGAATTTTTACCGACCAAAATACGTAACGTGCAAGAAAACGGAGTCCGGGAGGCACACGAGGTGCCCACGAGACAGGGGCGCCCTACAAGGGGGCGCGCCCTCCACTCTCGTGGAGGCCTCGTGTCCCTTTCGGACTACTTCTTTCTTTCTAAAATTCTTAAATAATCCAAAACTGATAAAAATTGCCATTAGAGTTGTTTTGGAGTCGGTTTACTTACCGTACCACATACCTATGCCTTTTCGTAGTCTGGAACGTTCTGGAAAGTGTCCCTTATGTATTCCTCAGGGGTTATGGTTTCAATAATATTAGTTTCAACATTGATAGGATTACCTGAAATATAATGTTTAATTCTTTGACCATTTACCACCCTCGGATTTGTGCCTTCGAAGTTGTTGATTTTTATAGCACCAGAACGATAGACCTCCTCGATAACGTAGGGACCTTCCCATTTTGAGAGAAGTTTTCCTGCAAAAAATCTTAAATGAGAGTTGAATAGTAACACATAATCTCCTACGTTAAACTCACGCTTTTGTATCCTCTTATCATGCCAGCGTTTGACTTTTTCTTTGAAAGTGAGCTAATATCAAACAACCTCTTCTCACCGGCAAGTTTGAAGTCATAATTCAGCTCTTTGATAGCCCAATATGCCTTATGTTCAAGTTCAGGAGGTAAATGACACGCTTTTCCATAAACCATCTTATATGGAGACATACCCATAGGATTTTTGTATGCAGTTCTATAGGCCCATAATGCGTCATCAAGTTTTTTGGACCAATTCTTTCTAGATCTATTCACAGTCTTTTGCAAAATTAATTTGAGCTCTCTATTGCTCAACTCTACTTGACCACTAGACTGCGGGTGATAAGGAGATGCTATTCTATGATTGACATCATACTTAGCGAGCATCTTACGGAAAGCACCATGAATAAAATGTGAACCACCATCTGTCATAAGATATCTAGGGACTCCAAACCTCGGAAAAATAACTTCTTTAAGCATTTTAATAGAAGTGTTATGATCAGCACTACTAGTTGGAATAGCTTCTACCCACTTAGTAACGTAATCAACAGCAACTAAAATATGTGTATAGCCATTAGAGGCAGGAAAAGGTCCCATATAATCAGAGCCCCAAACATCAAACGGTTCAATAACAAGAGAATAATTCATAGGCATTTCTTGACGTCTACTAATGTTACCTATTCTTTGACATTCATCACAAGATAAGACAAACTTATGAGCATCTTTGAAGAGAGTAGGCCAATAAAAACCAGATTGTAGTACCTTGTGTGCAGTTCTATCTCCAGCGTGGTGTCCTCCATAAGATTCGGAGTGACACTTACGTAGAATCTGTTCCTGTTCATGTTCAGGCACACAACGTCTAATAACACCATCTACTCCTTCTTTATAAAGGTGTGGGTCATCCTAGAAGTAATGTCTTAAATCATAGAAGAACTTTTTCTTTTGCTGGTATGTGAAACTAGGCGGTATAAATTTAGCAACAATGTAATTAGCATAATCAGCATACCAAGGAGCAGTACGAGAAGCATTGATGACCACTAATTGTTCATCAGGAAAGCTATCATTAATAGGTAGTGGGTCATCAAGAACATTCTCTAACCTAGACAAGTTATCTGCAACGGGGTTCTCAGCTCCCTTTCTATCAATAATATGCAAGTCAAATTCTTGGAGCAAGAGAACCCATCTAATGAGTCTAGGCTTAGCATCTTTCTTTTCCATAAGATATTTAATAGCAACATGATCAGTGTGAATAGTAACTTTGCAATAAACAATATAAGAACTCTTTTTCAGTAGTAGCATAATTTCTTTGGGAAGTATCAATAGTCTTACTAGCATACTGGATAACATTCAATTTCTTATCGACTCTTTGCCATAAAACAGCACCTACAGCATAATCACTAGCATCGCACATAATTTCAAAAGGTAAATTCCAATCAGGTGGCTGAACAATAGGTGCAGTGATCAAAGCTTTCTTAAGTGTTTCAAATGCTTCTACACAATCATCATCAAAGACAAAAGGAATATCTTTTTGCAATAAATTAGTCAGAGGCCTAGAGATTTTAGAAAAGTCCTTAATGAACCTCCTATAAAAGCTGGCGTGACTAAGGAAACTTCTTATACCTTTTATGTCCTTGGGACATGGCATCTTTTCAATAGCATCAACTTTGGGTTTATCAACTTCAATACCTCTCTCGGAGATCTTGTGCCCTAATACAATGCCTTCATTAACCATAAAGTGACACTTTTCCCAATTTAGGACGAGACTAGTGTCTTCGCATCTCTGCAAAACTCGATCAAGGTTGCTCAAACAATCATCAAAAGAGGATCCATAAACGGAAAAGTCATCCATTAATACCTCACAAATCTTTTCACAAAAATTAGAGAATATAGCCATCATGCATCTTTGAAAGGTAGCAGGTGCATTACATAAACCAAAAGGCATACATCTACAAGCAAAAGTACAAAAAGGGCAAGTAAAAGTAGTTTTAGATTGATCCTTCGCTGATACAGGTATCTGAGAGAAACCAGAATAACCATCTAGAAAGCAGAAATGTGTGTGTTTGGATCGTCTTTCTAGCATTTGATCAATAAAAGGTAAATGGTAATGATCTTTCTTAGTAGCTTTATATAACTTACGGAAATCAATTACCATCCTATAACCTGTAATAATTCTTTGCGGGATCAATTCATCTTTATCATTAGGAACAACGGTAATACCTCCCTTTTTAGGGACACAATGGACAGGGCTTACCCATTCACTATCATGTGGGGACCCCGACTCATAAGTCGTGATCACCGAATGCACGTGTACAGTGATCCCAGAGATCAATGCTCACTGAACACACAGAAGTTGAATAACAAGAGTCTTACATCCATACATACCGTATTACACAAGTAGGACCATTATGGTCGAGTCTTGAGTATAACATTGCAGCGGAAATCTTTGTTGATAACTTGGACCCATGCCATCTGCCTTAACCCTACAGGCATTCTGACTGGGAAGCGTCCTAGCTCGCATGTTCGTCACCGAAGTGTTCTTCATCACATCATGTTCTTTCATGCCTGGCCAAGTAAATAGCAAGGGACAAGCCAGTGAGTACGTTTGAATGTACTCGCAAGCAACCCATGTTTTGGTTCAAGGTACAACAATGCATGATATAGGTAAATTTTTGCAGAAAGCTAGTTTTGAGTGCAATGACAAGTTCAACAACTTTGTAAGGCATGCATCAAGAGAATTCAAGTAACCATGAGGACAGGTTACAGATATCAACATAAATAGAGTGGGCACCAACCCATCTAACATAAACAGAGTGGGCACCAACCCATCTCAATCATGTCAAGTCCCTTGACTTGACCCAAGTCATTTCATCATCACACACACTTGGTTTGTAAACAAGTGGACGTAGCCCAAGAGCGGTTACCCAACTGTCCTTGACCGTGGACACGGCTATTCGAATAGTTTTACACTCTGTAGAGGTTGCACACTTTACCCACTAGATCCGGGGAACTTCCGTGTCATCCACGACCCGCGGTACCTCAAGTACCCGGGGTAAGCACCCGATCACTACCTTTCCCTAGACGACACTAACATGGAGTCCACTCGATTGGCAGTAACCCCCGTGCCCAACCTTTCACATAACACTTTCTTGGAGCCTCACTCCCATACTTATCACATACCACTGGCACGGGGTACCAACGGTGTGTCCGGTGCCCCATAAAGATGGTCATGGCCGCCCTACCTGGCACGACCCCATTCCGAGTGAGCGCACCAACAACTCTCCCGTCACTAGTAATGCGGGCTCCAAGCTAGTATCGGCCTAGGTAATCAATAATGCCCTTTCCCATACAAGGGTAGAGTGGTTGCGCATGTAAGGTTGGAATAACGGTCGCAACTTCGACCAATCCGTTTTCGAAAACAACACACACACTTGCCTCGGTACACCACTTTGTCATCAAGTGGTTACCCATCTCATCATCTCCCTCGGGCATAAGTGGCACCCGACGGGGTTTTCGAAAAAGACTTTTGAAATCACTTTGTCCCCCATCATCATGCATATCCCCGTCCCTTTTGCGTAGCACTACTTTTGCTTCCTATCTACTCCCACCGGCATAACCCTCATAAGAAGGTAGGGCCATGCACAATGCAAGTATCAACGAGGAAATAACCGAGGCAACCAACCCACGTGGTTCACCATCTCATCATGATTCTGATGCAACAATAATAAAGAGCTTTATGACATGCATAAAAGGTTTCATAGACATGGTCAAAGGGCTGCTTGCCTGTTTTTAACAAAGTCTTCGAGGTCTTCAAATATCTCTGGTCCAACTCCGAGCATTCCGTCTACTTCGTCAACTATCGTCGAAAGCAACCACAATAAGCAAAACAACAAGGCAGGAAATAAAAGTGCTCTAAAAATATGAGTTGGACTTTTCTGGGATACCTCTGGTCATATGAGGGTTCACCAAAGTGGTTTCAATGGAAGTGGATCTATGGATATTTCTAAACATTTCGATAGGTTGGAATCAAGGGGTTTATGGAATTGCAAGAAGTGTACAGAAGAATTATTTTGAAAAATGAGCAAAGGCACCCATTTAACAAAGGATGATTTTAGAAGCATCTAGGAATTGGTTTCACTGGATTTGGAGTTCAAATGAATTTCCTATGAATTTGCAAGGTTGATAAATATTAAGAAATGGCTCAATAATTTATGTGGTACAGAAAGTATCAAGAAAAATGTTCATAAACTAGGTTATGAGCTTAGATACATCTAGGAATTGGAATCATGGCATTTGGAGCAAGTTTGAGCCTTCTGTGATTTTCTAAAGTTTATGACAGAAATGGAAATATGGGATTTGATAATTGTTTATGAAGAGAAAGTTTCTGGAAAAATGTGCAAATAGCACCATGTGAAAGTTCATGATTTATGGAGTCATAAGAAATTTGAATCATTAAATTTGGAGCTAATTTGATTTGTTTGTGGATTTTTGAAGTTGACTGGAAAAAGAAAAAGACCAAGGTTTTACCGAAACGGGCTGGATCTGGGCGGCGGCGGCGTGCTCTGGGCGAGAGATAGCTGACGGGCCGGCCCAGCTGCGTAGCCGCGCGGGAGAAGAGGCCACGTCGAAGGCGTACTAGCTCGAGGGCACCTTCGCCATGGGGAGGCGGTAACAGCGGAAACCGTCTCCACTTAAACGGGCGGGCCCGCCCACTGGGTCGCTGACGCGCGGGGCCCGCCTGTCGAGTTCATCCCCAACCTCCCGCGCGGGCGCGTCGGGAGACAGAGGAGGCGAGGCCGGACGGTGCGGGCGCTCTCCCCGGTGGTACGGGCCACCTCCGGCGACGCCCGGCATACCGGACCGCTCAGGAGGCCATGCCGCACCCACCCGTGGGTGGCACGGTCTCCCCGAGGCACTGGGCTGAGCAGGGCACTGGCCGCGGCGGACGAGGCTGACGGTGAGGTTGGGGGCACGGTGCTGCGGCCGCGGAGAAGAAGAAATGGAGTCCGGGAGAAGGCCGTGGGGGAGTGGGTGATGCTCTTGTGCAGGTAGGAGGGTGAGAGGAGCACCGGAGAGCTCAAATTTGAGGGGTGGCCAGTGGCAAGATTTCCAGCAATGGAGGTGGATGGGGGCACTAGGGGAAGAATGGATGGGCCTGGGGAGCGTACGGGAGAGAGAGAGAGCCAAAGGACTCCAGAGAGTGGCTTCGGGCGGCCTTATATGGTGAGGCGATGGTGCACCGCGGGTTTGTGCGCCGGTGAGCTCGTGCTCATCACTATGGGCCACTGGAGCTCGTCGCGGTGTGTCTGGGGTGTTCCTGGATTCGGTCCAGAGCTAGGGAAGAGAAGAGAGAGAGTAAGGGAGGGCCAGAGCATCGCGCATGTGAGCCGCACCATTGGCGCGCTCGGGCAGCCTCTGTTTGCTAGCGCGGAGGCGCGGGGAGGGGGAGAGAGAAGGGGGCCGACCGCGTAGCGTGTTGCGGACGCCGAGGCGCATCGGCAGCGCGCTGGGAGGCCCGAGGTGGGCGGGAGTCGGCGGCAGGGCTCGGCCGCTCTCAGAAGCGCTCAGGCAGGCTTTGGCGGCATGGCGCGTTCTGGCCTCTGTCGTGTCCACTTGCGTCTGGAGTGTCTGGGTGATGGGCTAAAGCCTGGGGAGAGCCTTCGATGCTCTGTAGTGCCAAGGAGGGAGAGAGAGACTGAGAGAGAGGGAGAATGCTGCTGCCCAGAGAAGAAAAATGGGGTTCTAACCCCCTTGATCATGGCTCCTCGGGCAGGGGAAGATGCAAGTGGTAGAGGGGGACCAGATGAGGTTGTGGGAAAAAGTTTAGCTCATGGAGATTAGTTTAAGTGGCCAAAACAGGCATTTTAATTTTCTGCCATAAGGTGTTTGATGGTGATTTGGGCAAGTAGATGATTTGCATCTGCCATGAGACTCCATAGGGTGAAATTACACATATCATTAGGGCCTTCCACCAATTTGGAGCTCATTTGAAGAAAGTTGACAGTGCAACTTTGGTAAACCCTAGAAATTAGCAGAAATGAACTTGTGTAGATTTAGTTGAGCAAATCACTTCTCCTTGATGCACCACTTGGTGTAGTGTCATCATTTGAGGATTTGAACATGTACACAAAAATTGATATCAATAGGAGAAAGTTTCCAATGTGGAGTTGTTCAAATTTGGTTCTGGACAGGAAGGGTTTTGGGGCACTTTGATCAAGTTAAATTGTTCTCCAACTTGTGCCACTTGGTCTAGATGAATTATTAGACCATTTGAGCATGTTCACAAGGTTTGAGAACATTTGGACATGTTTGGCAATGTAAAGTTGCTCAAACTTCAAAATGGACAGAAATGGTTTTGAGAGGGTTTGATGATGTTATCTTGTTCTCCAAGACATGGTACTTGGCAAGATCACCAAATATGTCATATGTGACATGATAGAATTCTCTTGGAATTTTTGGGGAATATTTCCTATGTAAATATTTCAAAAGCTTGAAATATCTAGAAAGGGATTTTGAGGGATTTGACCAATATTTTGAACATGACCATGTGTTGAAACTCTTATATATGGACAATATATCTCCACTGAGTTTCCCTGATTTTTGTCAAATATTTTTAAAGCAATAAAATATTTTTTCCCTATTAAAGACCACTTCTGGCCTTAAGAAAACGTTTTTAAATAAATTAGGAAAATAACTTTTAATATTATATTTCTGTGGTTTCTGGGTATCCTATATCTAATAGGAGGCAAATATATTTTTGGAAAGATTTTTGCTGCCCTTAATTAAGCACTTGCAGTGCAAACCTCAATTCAGGGGTTTTTGGAAAACTAATTTTTGAAAATACTATTTGGCCAAATTATTTTTGTAAGAAATTATTTTTATGTCCTATACACATGGCATGATCATTGGTTCAAGAGTTTGGAGCAAGGAGATGAAGTATAGGAGTTGGAGGATTTGTTCGATTTTTTAGAGCACTTGCAAATAGCAGACAATCATTCAATCAAAGCAAAGACAAAACACTCAAAAGTTTTTGTCAAACCACATTTTAGCATGATTTATCATCTTAAGTGTTGTGCCATGAAAATCAGGGTGTGACAGACCTACCCCCCTTACAAGAATCTCGTCCCCGAGATTCTCAAACTAGGCGCGGAAAGGAGTATGGAAACTTGGATTCGGGGTAGTCTTCACGTCCTCATGCTGCTTTTGCTTCTGTTTGGTGCTCCATTGAACTTGAAGTACTTGATGGTGTGGCTTCGCGTATGATGTTCTTCTCTATCCAGGTTTCTAAGGGGTTTCTTGCGGTGGTCATATTGGACTGGAGGTCAATGGCTCGGTGATCGATGTCCTTGTTAGTGATTGGGCTAGTTAGGAAGTCGAAAACACTTCCGAGTTGTGTCGTGTGAAAAACATTGTGCACAGCGGGCGAGTCAGGTGGTAACTCCAGCTGGTAACTGCCTTCTCTTCGTCTCGTAGCGATCTCGGAGGGGGTTGTTAAATCTTGGAGTGATCTTGAAGAAGGCTGATGAATCTTGGGGCGAGCTTTCCTTTGACATGGAAGCGCTGGGTTCCTCTAAGAGGGGTGACCTGGAGATAAACATGGTCTCCAACCCAGAAGATCATGTCTCGACGACGTGAGTCAGCGTAGCTCTTTTGTCTTTACTTGGCAGTCTTCAAACGCTCCCTGACAAGCTGGACTTGCTCTTCGGCTTCACGGAGGATATCGGGCCCAAAGACAAGTCCTTCTCCGGTTTCTGACCAATTGAGGGGTGTGCGGCATTTCCGTCCGTATAACACCTCAAATGGTGCCATCTGAAGGCTTGACTGATAACTGTTGTTGTAAGATAACTCGGAGAGAGGGAGGCAATCCTCCCACTTAGCTCCATATGCTAAGACACAGGCTCGGAGCATGTCTTTGAGTATCAGATTCACTCATTCTGTCTGACCTCCGGTCTGTGGGTGGAAAGCAATGTTGAAGGACAACTTGGTCCCCATGGCCTCTTGGAACTTCTTCCAGAACCTTGAGGTGAATTGGGTTCCTCTATCCGACACAATTTCCTTGGGAACGCCATGAATGCTCACGATTCGGTTGATGTAGAGACTGGCTAACTGGTTTCCCAGAGGTCGTCTTGACAGAATGAAGTGGGCCACCTTGGTCAAATGGTCAACAATGACCCATATGGAGTCATGTCCCTTGCTTGACCTGGGTAAACCGGTGATGAAGTCCATCCCGACTTTATCCCACTTCCATTCAGGCACCTAGAGAGGTTGCAACAATCCAGCGGGTCGCTGATGTTCAGCTTTGACTCTCTGGCATACGTCACACTTTGCAACATAGGTGGCAATCCCCCTTTTCATCCCGTGCCACCAAAATCTTTCCTTCAGGTCTTGATACATCTTGGTTCCTCCAGGGTGGATGGAATACGGGTGTCATGAGCTTCTTGCATCAGAACATCTCCCAGTCCGGTTCTTGACGCGTCACAATATATCACAAACTCCTTGTGTATATCTGGTGCGGCCAGAACTGGGGCGGTGGTCAGTCTCTTCTTCAGCTCCTGGAAGCTCTCTTCGCACTTCGGCGTCCCTTCAAACTTCTTGTCCTTCTTCAAGAGCTGAGTCATGGGTCGGGCAATGCTTGAGAATCCTTCAACGAACTTGCGGTAATATCTCGCGAGTCCGAGGAAGCTTCTGACTTCCTTCACATTGCTTGGGGATTGCCATTCAGTCACGGCTTCAATCTTAGCGGGATCGACTGACAATCCTTCTTCAGTTAAAACATGGCCCAAGAATTCAACTTCACGCAGCCAAAATTCACACTTGCTGAACCTGGCATACAGTTGGTGCTCTCGAAGCTTGTCTAGGACCATCCTCAAGTGTCGCTCGTGCTCTTCTTCCGTCTGCAAGAAGACAAGAATGTCATCAATGAAGACAACGACAAACTTGTCCAAATATTCCATGAAGAGTTTGTTCACGGGGTACATAAAGTAGGCTGGGGAATTAGTGGTGGTCTTCTTGGGTGTGGCCCAAGGTGGTTCTAGATCTAGCGTCAAGGCCCTAAGGTCCTGACCTGACCATGTTGTAGCTTGGTAGGGCTTAAGGGTTTCAAGGACTCTAGTGTGCGAGTGAACATTTATCATCTTACCTTTAAGCACGGTTTCTGAGATGCCAATAGTCTATCTAGTCCTTTAAACAAATCACATCATATCACTGATAGCATCATTTTGCGTAGGTCAACTCCAATCATCGCTGATGTGATTCATATCCTCATGGCTCCCGAGAGGAGGTCTAACAAAATCATGTATGTCTACGATTCCCAAACTCTTATGTACGGCTACCCCTAAAAATCCATGGGTAGAACATACAAGCTTCCAAGCTGGAATGAAACATGACAATCCAAGTGCTCATCCTATCCTTCCAAGGTCCATCTTAATGCATATCTACTTTAAGGAAACACGTCGTAAGCCACTCCAAGATCTCGATTCCTTCCTATGAATCAACTCTAACAGCCCATTCACTTCCATCAATCACTACATAATCCATTTAATTCTACAAATCCAATGTTTATGGTGCTCCACATGATCTTCTAATGTCCTATAATCCCCAAATGCTTGAAAGGGTTATCTCTACTAGAGTAAGTCCACCAATTCCCATTATCATGGTCAGGTAAACTCCAAGGTCAAGCTTATATAGAACTCTAAATCAACTCCGACAATTAATCCAATCTCCTAGTTTATCGTCCACCGAGAAACATGGTATCATGATCGAGATCATCAGTCTAAATCCATTTTACTCCGAACCATGTAGTCATACTCAGCATCTATATTCAACTAGAATCAGCTACTTAAATCCAAATCTTGTGTCCAACGAGGATTCCTACATGTTTCCCCCAAGTTATATACATAATATCAATTGCCTCCTATCAATATCATCTGATCAAGTCAAATCCTTGCACTTCCAGGAGTTTCAGCTTGCGATCATAATTGTCCTATAAATCAAATTTACTCCGGGGTAATGAAAGCTATGCTACTCTATAATCATGATCCCACCAAGTTCATCTACCAACATGGTAGCCTTATAATCCACCAAAGAGTCTCAGATAATTCCTCAAGGTCATTGATATAAACTCATCAAGTCATTTGTCCTCTATTCCTATATCCTCAGATTGGTCTTCCCTATGGCATCGTCAGTTTGGTGCTATCTCAGGATGATAATGTTCTAGTTCACTATGTCCACTAGTCATGATGGACCCATGGTTGTGCAAGGTTACGGAGGCTTAACTGATGCTTTAGCAATTCCGTAGGTTAAGCTCATGGTTAAGGATTCGAGCTGGGGTATCTTATGGAGTCTTGAAGGGTCTAGGAATGGGCCTCTAATCTTGAGGGGCAACCATAACTCTAAGGGGATGCACTTGGTCGGGGAGGTTGTAGCAAAAGTCTTTAGTGCTTGTTGGTCGCCGAGGTGGAATCCTTGGTGCATATTGTCTTGCTTGTCTTCAGTTGAGGAGAGAGATGAGAGGGAAAAGTAGCATAGAGAAGGGGAATGCCTAAAGGGGGTTCTATAGTGCAGGTGCAAACAAGCAAGTGCCAAAAAGGCAAGACACAGACAACAAAATAAGGCAGGTGATATAGTCGCGTACTTGTTGCCTAGGGCAAAAGTGCGACCTAAATCAAAACACAAACAAATAAAGACAAGTAACACACAATCATGGTTCTATTCGAACTATCATACGGACTCGACTGTGCATAGGGGGTACACGACTCATCCTACCCTAGGGGTTCTCGGACTCAGTAGTCGTGACTTGTGCCTCATGCAGTCTTCTGGGTTTTCCTCACGTGTTGCTACGTCTCTTGTAGTTGTTCGATGAAATGATCCCGGTTGAGCTTGAAGAGTCTTCAACAACTTCTTGCCTGTTGAAGTGATGGGGTGAAGGTGGCTCCTCATAACTGGCATTGTATTGGTCTTCTATTGTCTTCTTAATCATGACGACCCCTTTTTGTTTCCTAAGCCGTCGATGGTACCGGGTAGGTAATCCTTTATGCAATGACATTATCAAGGCATAATAGAGGTCCATCATGTCGGTTACGTTGATGAAAACATCGACAACAAGAGCGGGGGATGAGGAGAACCGTTTTCCTGCTCACAGGTGAGGCGGACCAAATGGCTAGGTTCTCATCCATCGGTGGTTGCCGATACAACAACGGTAGTGACAGGGTCACTCTATTAGCGATGTATATCATTATCTTGCATATTCTATGCCCTGACCATTGTAGGCTAAGGTTGCATCATCTTGGGGCAGTGTCAAGGGTGTCACCATCTCCTGGGTCTTTAGGTCCTCATTCCTCGAGGATGTATCTTCTGTTGGCATCGTCTTGTTGTGATGTTGCCTATCTTGTGTTCAGGAGATGTGGGTAGGCATCTTCCTTCTAGATTATCCACAAAGATTACAAGGAATCCAGTGGTCAGGGGCATAAGGGTTCTAGCGACCAAGGGTTTTGAAGGGGAAGAGATCAATAAGGAAAGTATACCTTAGTTTTCGAAAAACTGAGAAGGGAAGAGGAGTATAGATAGTTTTGAAAACTAGTAGTTGTTTGGGAAATAGTTTTATCCTAACTAACGACCATGCTAACTAAGGCTTCCTACAGTCAGGATGGATCTGATACCAGCTCTATGGGGACCCCGACTCATAAGTCGTGATCACCGAATGCACGTGTCTGATGATCCCGAGATCAATGCTCACTGAACACACAGAAGCTGAATAACAAGAGTCTTACATCCATACATACCGTATTACACAAGTAGGACCATTATGGTCGAGTCTTGAGTATAACATTGCAGCGGAAATCTTTGTTGATAACTTGGACCCATGCCATCTGCCTTAACCCTACAGGCATTCTGACTGGGAAGCGTCCTAGCTCGCATGTTCGTCACCGAAGTGTTATTCATCACATCCTATTCTTTCATGCCTGGCCAAGTAAATAGCCAGGGGCAAGCCAAAGAGTACGTTTGAATGTACTCGCAAGCAACCCATGTTTTGGTTCAAGGTACAACAATGCATGATATAGGTAAATTTTTGCAGAAAGCTAGTTTTGAGTGCAATGACAAGTTCAACAACTTTGTAAGGCATGCATCAAGAGAATTCAAGTAACCATGAGGACAGGTTACAGATATCAACATAAATAGAGTGGGCACCAACCCATCTAACATAAACAGAGTGGGCACCAACCCATCTCAATCATGTCAAGTCCCTTGACTTGACCCAAGTCATTTCATCATCACACACACTTGGTTTGTAAACAAGTGGACGTAGCCCAAGAGCGGTTACCCAACTGTCCTTGACCGTGGACACGGCTATTCGAATAGTTTTACACTCTGCAGAGGTTGCACACTTTACCCACTAGATCCGGGGAACTTCCGTGTCATCCACGACCCGCGGTACCTCAAGTACCCGGGGTAAGCACCCGATCACTACCTTTCCCTAGACGACCCTAACATGGAGTCCACTTGATTGGCAGTAACCCCCGTGCCCAACCTTTCACATAACACTTTCTTGGAGCCTCGCTCCCATACTTATCACATACCACTGGCACGGGGTACCAACGGTGTGTCCGGTGCCCCATAAAGATGGTCATGGCCGCCCTACCTGGCATGACCCCGTCTCGAGAGAGCGCACCAACAACTCTCCCGTCACTAGTAATGCGGGCTCCAAGCTAGTATCGGCCTAGGTAATCAATAATGCCCTTTCCCATACAAGGGTAGAGTGGTTGCGCATGTAAGGTTGGAATAACGGTCGCAACTTCGACCAATCCGTTTTCAAAAACAACACACACACTTGCCTCGGTACACCACTTCGTCATCAAGTGGTTACCCATCTCATCATCTCCCTCGGGCATAAGTGGCACCCGACAGGGTTTTCGAAAAAGACTTTTGAAATCACTTTGTCCCCCATCATCATGCATATCCCCGTCCCTTTTGCGTAGCACTACTTTTGCTTCCTATCTACTCCCACCGGCATAACCCTCATAAGAAGGTAGGGCCATGCACAATGCAAGTATCAACGATGAAATAACCGAGGCAACCAACCCACGTGGTTCACCATCTCATCATGATTCCGATGCAACAATAATAAAGAGCTTTATGACATGCATAAAAGGTTTCATAGACATGGTCAAAGGGTTGCTTGCCTGTTTTTAACAGTCTTCGAGGTCTTCAAATATCTCTGGTCCAACTCCGAGCATTCCGTCTACTTCGTCAACTATCGTCGAAAGCAACCACAATAAGCAAAACAACAAGGCAGGAAATAAAAGTGCTCTAAAAATATGAGTTGGACTTTTCTGGGATACCTCTGGTCATATGAGGGTTCACCAAAGTGGTTTCAATGGAAGTGGATCTATGGATATTTCTAAACATTTCGATAGGTTGGAATCAAGGGGTTTATGGAATTGCAAGAAGTGTACAGAAGAATTATTTTGAAAAATGAGCAAAGGCACCCATTTAACAAAGGATGATTTTAGAAGCATCTAGGAATTGGTTTCACTGGATTTGGAGTTCAAATGAATTTCCTATGAATTTGCAAGGTTGATAAATATTAAGAAATGGCTCAATAATTTATGTGGTACAGAAAGTATCAAGAAAATGTTCATAAACTAGGTTATGAGCTTAGATACATCTAGGAATTGGAATCATGGCATTTGGAGCAAGTTTGAGCCTTCATGATTTTCTAAAGTTTATGATGAAATGGAAATATGGGATTTGATAATTGTTTATGAAGAGAAAGTTTCGAAAATGTGCAAATAGCACCATGTGAAAGTTCATGATTTATGGAGTCATAAGAAATTTGAATCATTAAATTTGGAGCTAATTTGATTTGTTTGTGGATTTTGAAGTTGACTGGAAAAAAAAAGACCAAGGTTTTACCGAACGGGCTGGATCTGGGCGGCGCGCGCGTCTCGGGCGAGAGATAGTGTGACGGCGGCCCACCTGCAGAGCTGCTGCGGGAGAAGAGGCCACGTCGAAGGCGTACTAGCTCGAGGGCACCTTCGCCATGGGGAGGCGGTAACAGCGGAAACCGTCTCCACTTAAACGGGCGGGCCATGCCCATCGGTCGCCGACGCTGGGGCCCTTGCCGAAGTTCATCCCAACCTCCAGCAGGCGCGCGGGGAGACAGAGGAGGCGAGGCCGGACGGTGCGGGCGCTCTCCCCGGTGGTACGGGCCACCTCCGGCGACGCCCGGCATACCGGACCGCTCAGGAGGCCATGCCGCACCCACCCGTGGGTGGCACGGTCTCCCCGAGGCACTGGGCTGAGCAGGGCACTGGCCTGTAACACCCTCGATGCGGCTATATCTCCCACGTGTCGAAGCACGACTTAAAGGCATAACCGCATTGAAGGCAATGTCGCAAGTGAGGTAATCTTCACACAACCCATGTAATACATAAGGGAAAGAGATACATAGTTGGCTTACAATCGCCACTTCACACAATTACATGAATAAAGCATTACATCATCCAGATACAATCAAGGTCCGACTACGGAACCAAAATAAAAGAAGAACCCCAAATGCGACAAAGGTCCCCGATCGACCCCAACTGGGCTCCACTACTGATCAACTAGAACGAAACAACACAAAAGGCAAGATCTTCATCGAGCTCCTCCTTGAGCTTGGTTGCGCCACCGCCGGTAACATAGGCACCGCAAACTGGTTTTGGAAGTATCTGGTGAGCCACGAGGACTCAGCAATCCCATTACCATGGATATCAAGACTAGCAAAGCTTAATGGGAAAGGAAGGGGTAAAGTGGTGAGGTTGCAGCAGCGACTAAGCATGATATGGTGGCTAACATACGCAAATAAGAGCGAGAAGAGAACAAGCAGAACGGTCGTCAACTAGCAATGATCAAGAGGTGATCCTGAACTCCTACTTACGTCAAACATAACCCAGAAACCGTGTTCACTTCCCGGACTCCGCCGAGAAGAGACCATCACGGCTACACACGCGGTTGATGCGTTTTAATTCAGATCTGGTGTCAAGTTGTCTACAACCGGACATTAACAAATTCCCATCTGCCACATAACCGCGGGCACGGCTCTCGAAAGTTTAAACCCTGCAGGGGTGTCCCAACTTAGCCCATGACAAGCTCTCGCGATCAATGAAGGAATAAACCTTCTCCCAAGACACTCCAATCAGACTCGGTATCCCGGTACATCAAGACATTTCGACAATGGTAAAACAAGACCAGCAAAGCCGCCCGATGCGCCGACAATCCCGATAGGAGCTACACATATATCGTTCTCGTGGCAACACCGGATAAGTCAAGCTACGAGTAAAACCAGCCCTCGAGTTGCCAAGAGGTGGCCCCATGATTGCTCTCGGTTCGGACCAACACTTAGACAAGCACCGCCTGTGGGGGCTAAAATAAAGATGACCCTTGGGTTGGCCGACCCAAGGAAGGGTATAGGTGGTGGTGAGGCAAATGGTAAAACCAAGGTTGGGCCTTCTTTGGACAAGTTTTATTCAAAGCGAACTGTCGGGGGTCCATAAATCACCCGACCGCGTTAGGAACGCAAAAATCCGGGAACATAACACCGTATGACGGAAACTAGGGCGGCAAGAGTGGAACAAAACACCAGGCATAAGGCCGAGCCTTCCACCCTTTACCAAGTATATAGATGCATTAATAATATAAGAGATGTTGTGATATCCCAACAAAACCCTGTCCACCATGGAGAAATCTTCAAACTTCACCTGCAACTAGCAACGCTATAAGAGGGGCTGAGCAAAGCGGTAACATAGCCAAACAACGGTTTGCTAGGAATGGTGTCAAAGGTTAGAGGTTCATGGCATTTTGGGATGGCTTGATAAACAGGTAATAGGTAGCGCAGCATAGCGATAGAACGAAGCAACTAGCATAGCAATGATAGTAGTGAGATCCAGGGTAGCGGTCATCTTGCCTGAAATCCCGCTAGGAAGAAGAACGAGTCCATGAAGAAGACACACGGACATCGAACGAATCCTCACAACTCCGGAACAAAACCGAAGCTAACGAGAGAAGCAACCCGGAAAGAAACAAACAACATAGTAAATACACAACCATAACCATGTCATGATGCACAAACAAGTATGATGCATGTCCGGTTTAATGAGGCATGGCATGGCAAACTGCAACACACAAAACTACAAGTTAAGTGGATCTCAATATGCAACGAGTTGCATATTGACGGAACACCACATCAATTATTTAGTTCTCTCTCGGTTAGGAACACAACAATATTAAATGTTGGTTAACATGGCAAGTGGTGAAGCATAACAAAAACTATATCACCTAAACAACTTAAATGGGGCCGGATATAAAAACAACAAATCTGGTAAATCCCCATATGCATTTAGCAATTAAAGCAAACAACAATTTTAAGCATTTAAGTGTTGTTGTCATGATGCCGATAAAATATGCAAGTTTTATGCAATTTTTACGAAAATGTTAACATGAGCATATTATGAAGCATTTGGTCACCATGGCGGAACGAAAGGGATGCCACGGCAACGAACCCGAAAATGGTGCCACGGCAACATATCGGTTCCAGTAGCTCATGGAGATACCGGTGCAAAAGGAGATGTGCGGATGCGAGTTGAGCAAGATGGTGGGGCGCTCCCGGATACCGGGAGTCCCATGAGTCGATGGCATGGAAGCGAGAGACACTACAGACATGGTGCAGACAAAGGGTGCATCTCATACAACATATGCATTCGGTCCGCAGCGGTTGTCTCGGGGTTATACCTTCGAAGCGAGCATTATCGGAGCGGTTCGGGTTCGATACGATGTAGAGGAAGTAGTCGTTCTCACGGCGGTAGTTGTACACATTTTCGTAGATGTACTTGGCGCATCCGAAGGGGTACTTGACGAAATCCACCTCGGACGTGGTCGCACACGCTTGTCGGGTACTTGTCGCATCAACGGGTGTAGTCGTTCACGTTCGGAGAGGAACTTGATGTCCCCATGTGCTTCATGGGTCGTCGTTGAACATGACAAAAACCATCCGCAGGTAGCCGTCCATGTGGTCTTGTCGGTTGGGTACTTGGCGAACCCAGAGGCCTTCGGAGATGGCCGGATGCAGCCGGATCCGTCCGGAACGGCAAGGAGCCGACGTGGTCGAGGCAACGCGACGGCGCAGCGGCTTGGTGGTCAGGGACGGCGCGGAGGCAGGGGACCTGAAGGTGCGCGGGCGAACGCTCGTCGTCGTTCGAAGCAGGGCAGCAGGGCGATGCAAAGGAGGCCGGAGATGGGGACGACGGGCGGACTTGGCGCGGAGGAAGGAGGCGCGGGGCGGAGAGCTGCTGGTCCGGCGATTCCCCCATGGACCGGGACGAGGAAGCCGCGGCCTCGGGCGCAGCGACGGAGCGGCGCTGGGGCGGGGAACTTGGCGACGGGGACGTGGGGCTCCAGCAGCAGGGAGACGCGCCCATGGCGAGGCAGGGGTGCGGATGAGCGGAGACGGCCGCCGGAGGCGAGGGCGCGGGGAACTTGGGCTGGATCCGAGCGAGGCGGGTGGCTCTGCTCCCTCTCTCTGCGACGGCTCAGCAGGGGAACGAGAGAGAGAGAGGGGTCGAGGGAGAGATGCGGGATCGAGGGAGAGGCCTCTGGCGGCGCTGGGTGGAGGAAACGAGAGGGAGAGGGGGGATCGGGCAGGGGGCTAGGTTTAGGTCGAAGGACGCCGGCTGGGCCTATGGGCCGCAGTTACAGGAGGACCAAGTGGCCGACTGGGCTGGTTGGGCTCTCTCTCTTTCTCACTTCTTCACCTCCTCACAAAAACAGAAAAGCAAAGAAAGAAAAGGAGAGAAAAGAAATGAGTGGACAAGAATTTGGGCAAGGGGATAATTTTTCCCTGGACTCATAAACATATGCTTGATCCAGGAAAAATAGAAGTGGCATGATCGAAAGATATAAATTCAAATTCCTTTGAATTTAATCCAAATGATTTGAACTAGGACGGGTTTGAGAAGTGTCAAAAAATGTTGAACATCTTTGGTGGAGCTCCGGAAAATGACGAAAGGATAAATGGCAAAGTTAGAGGCCAAGAATTGAAATAATAAAAGGCATTGGGATTTTTCAAGTGTGTTATGTGATTCCAAAGAATGGATTATTTTATAATAGCTCCACTAATATCGAGAGGATATGTTATAAAGACAAATCACCATGTGAATCCCTTGATTTAAATGGACCAAAGATCCATGCCATTTATTTAGATGAGTTGCAAAAGATTTATGAGATGGTGGCATGATGACATGATGCAACGCAAAAATAAAAGGGCATGCACAAATGAAACACACGGCGAAACCCGGAATATATGGAAGTCTTCTGGAGCGTCGGTCTCGGGGCGTTACAACACTCCACCACTACAAGAGGATCTCGTCCCGAGATCTAGAATGGCACCGGAGGGAAAACGGAAGAGAAAAAGAAGAGGGTAAACTAAGTTGCTTCTTTGACGAACGAGTGAAACCACGAGCCTTGGGAGGTTGAGAAATTTAAAAGAAAGAGTACAACAGAGATGAACGAGATTGCAAACATTTCGGTAGAGAAGATGAACAAGGAGTATTACGAGAACTTGAAGGTTGAAAGGCATGGAAATAAGAGCTTCACGAACGAAAAGAATATGACCACATCGGTATAATGAGATAGACAAGGAACAAGAATGGCAGAATTTGGACAGCACTCCGGTAGAAAATAGAAGAAAACTTGATGAGATGAAAAGATATTGAAGAGATGATACAACACTCCGGTTAAATGGATAAGCAAGAAAAGAACACGATGCTCACAAAACGAGGTGATGGGTGAAGAGCACAACATCACAATGCCTCCTTAACGAAAGAATAGAAGTTAGAACGTTGGGATAAAGGGACGGAGAAGAAAATGACAACTTCTTCCACAAATGAGCTTGGAAAGCACCCTTCCAAGAAGGTTACAACGGGGTTGTTGGGAAAAACCAACAACAAAATGAATAAGCTTGTAGTGGGCTTATGGAAACATCTCAAAATTATGAGGTGAGCTTCTGCCACCAACGGAAACAAATGATTGGGTTGATATCGACAAGGAGATGAGAAACTTATTTCACCGGGAGGACAAATGAAAACTTGGGTCATTTATAAGCACCATAAGTAACAACAATCCTTAGGGAAAGCTTTAGGTGAAATGTAACCCAAGATAACTCCAATGAAGAGACTGATGGATTTAACATGCCTCATTCTTGACAACATATGAATCATGAAACATGAAGGAAATTGTCAAGAGTGACATAACACCATCTCAAAAGATAAGGTAGAAAGAATTGGACTTCGGAATGCAAGATGAAGAATACTTGAGCTCCTCAAAACAAAAACATGTGTTGAGCACCATGTTTAATTTAGAGTGTAGCTTGGTGGTTCATAACTTCAAGAGAAATCTTGAAGAACAAATGAAGAATGAAAAGAAATCCTTGATGAACCACCATTTAGAGCCTCCATGAAGAACTCCGGTAATAAAAAGGATGATACAAAGAGAGAGAAGTTGAAAACACAAGGTGAATCCTTGCAATGATTTAGATGGAGCTTCGCGACGAGATAATTGAGAGAGCTTGGAACTCCGAAAAGAAAGATGAACAACAAGAAGCCAAGAATTTATTACTCCTTAACAAACTCCGAAGGAAAGGATTAATCACTTGGATGAACAAGAATAAGAATTATGTTATGCTTATCCTTCACCAATTAAATTGATGACAAGCAATGGATTTGGCATACTACTTATTCTCGTAGAAAGTATTAAGAGAGATATAGCGCAAACTTGAGAGGGTATTGATGGAACCACCGGTGGGATTTGGAAAGAACGAATGGATTGATATGATAACAAAGAAAGAGAACTCTTGAACTAACCACCGTAAAAATTGGAGAAGAGAGTAGTAAGGGCACAATTCACCGGAAAGAATTGGAAAACGAATGAAGATACTTGAGGGGATTTAGATACATGAGAACGAAGAGATCATGAACTGATTAGAGGTTATTTGAACGATGCACCGGAAGAATTCGAGAACGAGAGTTGAAAGCTGAGAATGAGTAATATTCAGAAATGATGGCCTTCAGATGATCGAGAAAGGAAGCAACCCTAGAAATGCGTCGGATGGTTGAAAAGAATTCTCACAATCGAAAACAATTATGAGGATAGCATGAAGCTAGAACCATGAATATTCAAGAGAATGGACCAAGATTTAAGAGAAATCCTTCTTCGGTCTTCAAATGTTGAGAATGATGATGAGAACCACCATGAATTGTATGAGACACTCCGGAATGAGAATTGGAAAAGTTGAACCAACGATGAAAATAATTTGAAAGCGATCTTGGAGAAGGAATATGACTGATGATAATTCATTCTTACGTCAAACTTCGAAAAGAATTTTAGAATCTCCGGGAAAATTAGAAGAGTCAGGTAAGATCCTGGAAAAGACCTGTGGGTTAGGGCCCACTCAAAAGAAAACACCGTTGAAAAAGATTTTAAAGATAAATTGCACCGGTTGAATTAAATGGCTTGAATGAGATAAGAGCCTCACAATAACTTGAACGGATAGAGAATGGAAACACGGAACTTCCGAGATATCTTCAACACTCCGGAACAAATGAATAGCAAGAGGTGAGTGATTGAGAGGTGCACCGGCATGAGAAAGCATTTGACACGAGGAAAGGAATATTATCAACACTGGAAGCTTGAATTGGATCCACCGGAGAAGAAACAACAATGAAGGATGATGAACTTGTAGCTCGTGAGCATCTTCACGAGGGATCACCGGATCAGAACATTGATTGAAAAGAATGAAGTGACTTCAGATGAATAAATGGATACTTGATTAAAATAAATGAGTCCTTGAAGAAAAGGGTGGGAGGGTGGGGGAAAACAAAGACAACTTGGGCAGATGGAATGGATACCGTTGAGAAAAACTTAGAATTGATATTGCGAATGGGAAAAATGATAGTATTAGCCTGGAGAGAATCACGCCGGTTAGAGAAGAATTGTCATGACACTCTCGATGATCAAAAGGGATTAGTATTCACATAGCAATATGAGAACACCATTTAGGAAAGGTATAGATTCAACATTTGACTTTGAAGCAACTCGAATACCACAAATAAAATAAAACAAAGGATTTGGCTTGTAGAATAAGCCGGAAACAAACATATGATAGAGATTTACCCAATCCCATATCATGCATCTGTCGGAAAGATATTCTAGGAGCTACTTGAATTCCCACCTATAAAACTCCCGAAACTTTCTGGTTATGCAATCAGGTGTTGGGGATACAGGGGAAGCAATATATCTCACCCAAACTAACAATCCCTACATCCAACTGTATCCATCCGTCAACACATAACCAAGAAACCTTCGGAAATCGTGTACCTCAACCTTCGAAAAGCATCCATTATACGAGTCATGGCAATACTCCGTACTCACCTCAAGATCAAGTTAGCGGGTTATCTCACCAACAACCGCATAAAAGAGATTTTGATGTCAAGATACTAAACTCGGTATTCCGAACTGCAATGATAAAATTATGACGACAACACCTCGAGCTCAACTCCCGGGACACCTCCACTAAACCCCGCCGACGGAGGCACCAAGACAATGTTGTCATCATAAAACCATCGGAACGATTCCAAGATACCCGCGTGATCCTAAAAACAAATTTAGTGAAATTTGAGAAGAGAAGAGTCAAAACTCTACGTCAGGAGACCTCACCAGAGCAACGAAGGGACTGAGGAGTAAAAAGAATTCCTAACTCTCCGATATATATAATCCTAAATGACTCAAAACATTTTTCTAGACACAACTCGGCCGCTAAAAACGATCAAGCAGTGGGGCTCCTAAGGTCGGGGAAGGCTCTGATTACCAACTTGTAACACCCTCGATGCGGCTATATCTCCCACGTGTCGAAGCACGACTTAGAGGCATAACCGCATTGAAGGCAATGGCGCAAGTGAGGTAATCTTCACACAACCCATGTAATACATAAGGGAAAGAGATACATAGTTGGCTTACAATCGCCACTTCACACAATTACATGAATAAAGCATTACATCATCCAGATACAATCAAGGTCCGACTACGGAACCAAAATAAAAGAAGAACCCCAAATGCGACAAAGGTCCCCGATCGACCCTAACCGGGCTCCACTATCGATCAACTAGAACGAAACAACACAAAAGGCAAGATCTTCATCGAGCTCCTCCTTGAGCTTGGTTGCGCCACCGCTTCGGTAACATAGGCACCGCAAACTGGTTTTGAAGTATCCGTGAGCCACGAGGACTCAAGAATCCCATTACCATGGGTATCAAGACTAGCAAAGCTTAATGGGAAAGGAAGGGGTAAAGTGGTGAGGTTGCAGCAGCGACTAAGCATGATATGGTGGCTAACATATGCAAATAAGAGCGAGAAGAGAACAAGCGGAACGGTCGTCAACTAGCAATGATCAAGAGGTGATCCTGAACTCCTACTTACGTCAAACATAACCCAGAAACCGTGTTCACTTCCTGGACTCCGCCGAGAAGAGACCATCACGGCTACACACGCGGTTGATGCGTTTTAATTCAGATATGGTGTCAAGTTGTCTACAACCGGACATTAACAAATTCCCATCTGCCACATAACCGCGGGCACGGCTCTCGAAAGTTTAAACCCTGCAGGGGTGTCCCAACTTAGCCCATGACAAGCTCTCGCGATCAACGAAGGAATAGACCTTCTCCCAAGACACTCCGATCGACTCGTGTCCCGACATCAAGACATTTCGACAATGGTAAAACAAGACCAGCAAAGACGCCTCGATGCGCCGACAATCCCGATAGGAGCTGCACATATCTTGTTCTCGTGGCAACACCGGATAAGTCAAGCTACGAGTAAAACCAGCCCTCGAGTTGCCAAGAGGTGGCCCAAGAAGTTGCTCGGTTCGGACCAACACTTAGACAAGCACTGGCCCGGGGGGGCTAAAATAAAGATGACCCTTGGGTTGGCCGACCCAAGGGAAGGGTATAGGTGGTGGTGAGGCAAATGGTAAAACCAAGGTTGGGCCTTGCTGGACAAGTTTTATTCAAAGCAAACTGTCAGGGGGGTCCCATAAATCACCCGACCGCGTTAGGAACGCAAAATCCGGGAACATAACACCGGTATGACGGAAACTAGGGCGGCAAGAGTGGAACAAAACACCAGGCATAAGGCCGAGCCTTCCACCCTTTACCAAGTATATAGATGCATTAATAATATAAGAGATATTGTGATATCCCACCAAAACCCTGTCCACCATGGAGAAATCTTGAAACTTCACCTGCAACTAGCAACGCTATAAGAGGGGCTGAGCAAAGTGGTAACATAGCCAAACAACGGTTTGCTAGGAATGGTGTCAAAGGTTAGAGGTTCATGGCATTTTGGGATGGCTTGATAAACAGGTAATAGGTAGCGCAGCATAGCGATAGAACGAAGCAACTAGCATAGCAATGATAGTAGTGAGATCCAGGGTAGCGGTCATCTTGCCTGAAATCCCGCTAGGAAGAAGAACGAGTCCATGAAGAAGACAAACGGACATCGAACGAATCCTCACAACTCCGGAACAAAACCGAAGCTAATGAGAGAAGCAACCCGGAAAGAAACAAACAACATAGTAAATACACAAGCATAACCATGTCATGATGCACAAACAAGTATGATGCATGTCCGGTTTAATGAGGCATGGCATGGCAAACTGCAACACACAAAACTACAAGTTAAGTGGAGCTCAATATGCAACGAGTTGCATATTGACGGAACACCAAATCAATTATTTAGTTCTCTCTCGATTAGGAACACAACAATATTAAATGTTGGTTAACATGGCAAGTGGTGAAGCATAACAAAAACTATATCATCTAAACAACTTAAATGGGGCCGGATATAAAAACAACAAATCCGGTAAATCCCCATATGCATTTAGCAATTAAAGCAAACAACAATTTTAAGCATTTAAGTGTTGTTATCATGATGCGGATGACATATGCAAGTTTTATGCAATTTTTACGAAAATGTTAACATGAGCATATTATGAAGCATTTGGTCACCATGGCGGAACAAAAGGGATGCCACGGCAACGAACCCGAAAATGGTGCCACGGCAACATATCGGTTCCGGTAGCTCATGGAGATACCGGTGCAAAAGGAGATGTGCGGATGCGAGTTGAGCAAGATGGTGGGGCGCTCCCGGATACCGGGAGTCCCATGAGTCGATGGCATGGAAGCGAGAGACACTGCAGACATGGTGCAGACAAAGGGTGCATCTCATACAACATATGCATTCGGTCCACGGCGGTCGTCTCGGGGTTATACCTTCGAAGCGAGCATTATCGGAGCGGTTCGGGTTCGATACGATGTAGAGGAAGTAGTCGTTCTCACGGCGGTAGTTGTACACATTTTCGTAGATGTACTTGGCGCATCCGAAGGGGTACTTGACGAAATCCACCTCGGACGTAGTCGTACACGTTGTCGGGGTACTTGTCGCATCAACGGGTGTAGTCGTTCTCGTTCGGAGAGGAACTTGATGTCCCCATGTGCTTCACGGGTCGTCGTTGAACATGACAAAAACCATCCGCAGGTAGCCGTCCATGTGGTCTTGTCGGTTGGGTACTTGGCGAACCTAGAGGCCTTCGGAGATGGCCGGATGCAGCCGGATCCGTCCGGAACGGCAAGGAGCTAACGTGGTCGAGGCAACGCGATGGCGCAGCGGCTTGGTGGTCAGGGACGGCGCGGAGGCAGGGGACCTGAAGGTGCGCGGGCGAACGCTCGTCGTCGTTCGAAGCAGGGCAGCAGGGCGATGCAAAGGAGGCCGGAGATGGGGACGATGGGCGGACTTGGCGCGGAGGAAGGAGGCGTGGGGCGGAGAGCTGCTGGTCCGGCGATTCCCCCATGGACCGGGACGAGGAAGCCGCGGCCTCGGGCGCAGCGACGGAGCGGCGCTGGGCGGGAACTTGGCGACGGGGGCGTGGGGCTCCAGCAGAGGGGAGACGCACCCATGGCGAGGCAGGGTGCGGACGAAGCGAGACGGCCACGGAGGCGAGGGCGCGGGGAACTTGGGCTGGATCCGAGCGAGGCGGGTGGCTCTGCTCCCTCTCTCTGCGACGGCGCAGCAGGGGAACGAGAGAGAGAGGGGTCGAGGGAGAGATGCGGGATCGAGGGAGAGGCCTCTGGCGGCGCTGGGTGGAGGAAACGAGAGGGAGAGGGGGAATCGGCGGGGGCTAGGTTTAGGTCGAAGGACGCCTGGTGGGCCTATGGGCCGCAGATTCTGAGGAGGACCAAGTGGGCGATCGGGCTGGTTGGGCTCTCTCTCTTTCTCACTTCTTCACCTCCTCACAAAAACAGAAAAGCAAAGAAAGAAAAGGAGAGAAAAGAAATGAGTGGACAAGAATTTGGGCAAGGGGATAATTTTTCCCTGGACTCATAAACATATGCTTGATCCAAGAAAAATAGAAGTGGCATGATCGAAAGATATAAATTCAAATTCCTTTGAATTTAATCCAAATGATTTGAACTAGGACGGGTTTGAGAAGTGTCAAAAAATGTTGAACATCTTTGGTGGAGCTCCGGAAAATGACGAAAGGATAAATGGCAAAGTTAGAGGCCAAGAATTGAAATAATAAAAGGCATTGGGATTTTTCAAGTGTGTTATGTGATTCCAAAGAATGGATTATTTTATAATAGCTCCACTAATATCGAGAGGATATGTTATAAAGAGAAATCACCATGTGAATCCCTCGATTTAAATGGACCAAAGATCCATGCCATTTATTTAGATGAGTTCAAAAGATTTATGAGATGGTGGCATGATGACATGATGCAACGCAAAAATAAAAGGGCATGCACAAATGAAACACACGGCGAAACCTGGAATATATGGAAGTCTTCTGGAGCGTCGGTCTCGGGGCGTTACATGGCCGCGGCGGACGAGGCTGACGGTGAGGTTGGGGGCACGGTGCTGCGGCCACGGAGAAGAAGAAATGGAGTCCGGGAGAAGGCCGTGGGGGAGTGGGTGATGCTCAGTGCGGTAGGAGGTGAGAGGAGCACCGAGAGCTCAAATTTGAGCGGTGGCCGGTGGCAAGAGTTCCAGCCATGGAGGTGGATGGGGGCACTAGGGGAAGAATGGATGGGCCTGGGGAGCGTACGGGAGAGAGAGAGAGCCAAAGGACTCCAGAGAGTGGCTTCGGGCGGCCTTATATGGCGAGGCGATGGTGCACCGCGGGTTCGTGCGCCGGCGAGCTCGTGCTCATCGCTACGGGCCACTGGAGCTCGTCGCGGTGTGTCTGGGGTGTTCCTGGATTCGGTCCAGAGCTAGGGAAGAGAAGAGAGAGAGTAGGGGAGGGCCAGAGCATCGCGCGTGTGAGCCGAACCATTGGCGCGCTCGGGCGGCCTCTGTTTGCTAGCGCGGAGGCGCGGGGAGGGGGAGAGAGAAGGGGGCCGACCGCGTAGCGTGTTGCGGACGCCGAGGCGCATCGGCAGGCGCGCGGGGGAGGCCCGAGGTGGACGGGAGTGCGGCGGCAGGGCTCGGCCGCTACTGTAGCATGCTCCAGAGCAGGCTTTTGGCCGGCATGAGCGCGTTTTGTGTGCTCTGTCGTGTCCACTTGTGTCTGGAGTGTGCTGGGTGATGGGTTAAAGCCTGGGGAGAGCCTTGGATTCTTTGTAGTGCCAAGGAGGGAGAGAGAGACTAAGAGAGAGGGAGAATGCTGCTGCCCAGAGAAGAAAAATGGGGTTCTAACCCCCTTTATCATGGCTCCTCGGGCAGGGAAAGATGCAAGTGGTAGAGGGGGACCAGATGAGGCTGTGGGAAAAAGTTTAGCTCATGGAGATTAGTGGAAGTAGCCAAAACAGGCATTTTAATTTTCTGCCAGAAGGTGTTTGATGGTGGTTTGGGCAAGTAGATGATTTGCATCTGCCATGAGACTCCATAGGGTGAAATGACACATATCATTAGGGCCTTCCACCAATTTGGAGCTCATTTGAAGAAAGTTGACAGTGCAACTTTGGTAAACCCTAGAAATTAGCAGAAATGAACTTGTGTAGATTTAGTTGAGTAAATCACTTCTCCTTGATGCACCACTTGGTGTAGTGTCATCATGGTGTAGTGTCATCATTTGAGGATTTGAACATGTACACAAAAATTGAGATCAAAAGGAGAAAGTTTCCAATGTGGAGTTATTCAAATTTGGTTCTGGACAGGAAGGGTTTTGGGGCACTTTGATCAAGTTAAATTGTTCTCCAACTTGTGCCACTTGGTCTAGATGAATAATTAGACCATTTGAGCATGTTCACAAGGTTTGAGAACATTTGGACATGTTTGGCAATGTAAAGTTGCTAAAACTTCAAAATGGACAGAAATGGTTTTGAGAGGGTTTGATGATGTTATCTTGTTCTCCAAGACATGGTACTTGGTAAGATCACCAAATATGTCATATGTGACATGATAGAATTCTCTTGGAATTTTTTGGGAATATTTCCTTTGTAAATATTTCAAAAGCTTGAAATATCTAGAAAGGGCTTTTGAGGGATTTGACCAATATTTTGAACATGACCATGTGTTGAAACTCTTATAT
The DNA here is from genome assembly GCA_021437245.1 of Aegilops speltoides. Lineage (NCBI taxonomy): Eukaryota > Viridiplantae > Streptophyta > Magnoliopsida > Poales > Poaceae > Aegilops > Aegilops speltoides. Next base: position 203,783,929 of record CM038143.1, read on the forward strand.
ATGGACAATATATGTCCACTGAGTTTCCCTGATTTTTGTCAAATATTTTTAAAGCAATAAAATAATTTTTCCCTATTAAAGACCATTTCTGGCCTTAAGAAAAAGCTTTTAAATAAATTAGGAAAATAACTTTTAAAACTATATTTCTGTGGTTTCTGGGTATCCTATATCTAATAGGAGGCAAATATATTTTTGGAAAGATTTTTGCTGCCCTTAATTAAGCACTTGCAGTGCAAACCTCAATTCAGGGGTTTTTGGAAAACTAATTTTGAAAATACTATTTGGCCAAATTATTTTTGTAAGAAATTATTTTTATGTCCTATACACATGGCATGATCATTGGTTCAAGAGTTTGGAGCAAGGAGATGAAGTATAGGAGTTGGAGGATTTGTTTGATTGTTTAGAGCACTTGCAAATAGCAGACAATCATTCAATCAAAGCAAAGACAAAACACTCAAAAGTTTTTGTCAAACCACATTTTAGCATGATTTATCAGCTTAAGTGTTGTGCCATGAAAATCAAGGTGTGACATATCAACAACGGGATAAATAATACCTACCTCAAGGAGCTTTAGTATCTCCTTTCTTACCACTTCCTTCATCTTGGGATTTAATCGTCTTTGAGGATCTCTAACTGGTTTGGCATCGTCTTCCAATGTAATTTTGGGTTGACATAACGTGGGACTAACGCCCTTAAGATCATCCAGAGTATATCCAATAGCTGCTCGGTGTTTCTTCAGAGTTTTCAATAATCTTTCTACTTCTTTCTCTGAAAGGTTAGCACTAATAATAATAGGATATATTTCTTTTTCATCAAGATAAGCATACTTAAGATTATCAGGTAAGGGTTTAAGTTCAAACACTGGATCACCCTTGGGTGGAGGGGGATCCCCAAGAATTTCAACGGGAAGGTTATGTTTTAGCATAGGTTCTGTTTAAGGAACACTTCATCTATTTCTTCCTTTCCTTCATAAACATATCGCTTTCATGGTCTAGCAAATATTGTTCTAAAGGATCACCGAGTAACAAAGAATGGAAGCAAGACCAATAATCTCATCCTTACTAGGTGGTTCCCTTTCTCGAGGTTGTCTACTAAACTTAGTGAAATTAAACTCATGAGACATACCATCAATGCCAACAGTGACAATATTCTTTTCACAATTAATCTTAGCACTAGTTGTATTCAAGAAGGGTCGACCAAAAATAATGGGACAAAAATCATCTTGTGGGGAACCAAGAACAAGAAAATCAGCAGGGTATTTAACCTTCCCACACAAAACTTAAACATCTCTAACAATCCCAATAGGTTTAATGGTATCCCTATTAGCAAGCTTAATAGTAACATCAATATCTTCTAATTCAACGGGTGCAATGTCATGCATAATTTCTTTATATAATTCATAAGGTATCGCACTAGCACTAGCACCCATATCACATAAGCCATGATAACAACGATCTCCTATTTTAACAGAAATAACAGGCATCCCTACGACAGGTCTACGTGTCTTAGTATCAGGTCTAGCAATATTGGCAGTCTCACCCAAAAAAGAAATAACATGCCCATCTAAGTCCTCATCCAAGAGATCTTTAACCATAGCAACACTAGGTTCAAAATTAATTTGCTCAGGAGGTGTATAAGTCCTAGTATTACTCTTACGAACAACAGTCGAAGCTTTAGCATGATCTTTTATCTTAACAGGAAAAGGAGGTTTTTCAACATAAGCAGTAGGAACAATAGGACCACTATAGGTGATAGTCTTTTCTTCTACTGTAATAGGTGCAACTACTTTCACTTCAACAGGAGGATTATATTTAAACCACTTCTCTATAGGGAGATCAACGTGAGTAGCAAAAGATTCACAAAAAGTAGCTACTATCTCAGAGTCAAGTCCATACTTAGAGCTAAATCCACGGAAAGCATCGGTATCCATAAAAGATTTAACATAATCGAACTTAGGTGTCATACCTGACTCCTTACCATTGTCGGAACCCCAATCTTCAGAGTTGCGTTTAATTCTTTCCAATAAGTCCCATTTGAAATCAATAGTCTTCAGCATATAAGAACCAGCACAGGAAGTATCGAGCAGGTTGCGATTATCAAGAGAAAGCCGAGCATAAAAGTTCTGAATAATCATTTCCCGAGAGAGCTCATGATCGGGGCATGAATATAGCATTGACTTAATCCTCCCCCAAGCTTGAGCGATGCTTTCTCCCTCGCGAGGCCAGAAGTTATATATGTAATTACGATCACGATGAACAAGATGCATAGGATAGAACTTCCGGTGAAATTCCGACTTCAATTGCTTATAATTCCAAGATCTCGTATCATCACATAGCCTATACCATGTCAATGGATCTCCCTTCAAAGATAAAGGGAATACCTTCCTTTTGACAACATCATCGGGAATACCTGCAAGCTTAAATAATCCACAAACTTCATCCACAAAGATAAGGTGTAAATCGGGATGCAATGTTCCATCTCCTGCAAATGGATTAGCTAGCAGTTTCTCTATCATACCCGAAGGAATCTCAAAGTAAACATTTTCATAAAGTTCAGTAGGTTGAGGAGAAACTCTTTGCTATTCTGGTTGGGGTGAAGATACCCCAAACAAGCCCCTCAAAGGATTAGTTTCCATAGTAACAAGTAACAGAAAATTTCAGCACACTATATAAATGTTTCCTTACCAAGTTCCACTCACCAAAAGCGCTACACTCCCCGGCAATGACGCCAGAAAAGAGTCTTAATCACCCACAAGTGTAGGGGATCTATCGTAGTCCTTTTGCTAAGTAAGAGTGTCGAACCCAATGAGGAGCAGAAGGAAATGATAAGCGGTTTTCAGTAAGGTTTTCTCTGCAAGCTCTGAAATTGTAGGTGATAGATAGTTTTGTGATAAGATAAATAGTAGCAAGCAACAAGTAAATAAAATAAATAAAGTGCAGCAAGGTGGCCCAATCCTTTATGTAGCAAAGGATAAGCCTGGACAATTTCTAATAATGATAAAGGAGCTCCCGAGGACACATTGCGAATTATCGTCAAGCTAGTTTTCATCACGTTTGTATGATTCGCGTTCGGTACTTTGATAATTTGATATGTGGGTGGACCAGTACTTGGGTACTGACCTAACTTGGACAAGCATCCCACTTATGATTAACCCCTATTGCAAGCATCTGCAACTACAAAAAGAAGTATTAAGGTAAACCTAACCACAGCATTAAGCGTATGGATCCATATAAGTCCCTAATGAAGCAACGCATAAACTAGGGTTTAATCTTCTGTCACTCTAGCAACCCATCATCTACTTATTACTTCCCCATGCCTTCCTCTAGGCCCAAATAATGGTGAAGTGTCATGTAGTCGACGTTCACATAACACTACTAGAGGAAAAGACAACATACATCTCATCAAAATATCGAACGAATACCAAATTCACATGACTATTAATAGCAAGACTTCACCCATGCCCTCAGGAACAAACATAACAACTCACAAAGCATATTCATGTTCATAATCAGAGGAGTAATAATATGCATGAAGGATCTGAACATATGATCTTCCACCAAGTAACCCAATTAGCATCAACTACAAGGAGTAATCAACACTACTAGCAACCCACAGGTACCAATTTGTGGTTTTGATACAAGATTGGATACAAGAGATGAACTAGGGTTTTGAGAGGAGATGGTGCTGGTGAAGGCGTTGGTGATGATTTGCCCCTCCCGAAGGGAAGTGTCCCCGGCAGAACAGCTCCGCTAGAGCCCTAGATTGATTCCACCAAGGTTCCGCCTCGTGGCGGCGGAGTTTCGTCCCGTAAGCTTGCCCACGCTTTTTTCCAAGGTAAAAGTGATGATATAGCAGAAGATGGACGCTGGAAGTCCACCAGGGGGCCCAGGAGATAGGGGGCGCGCCCTATAAGGGAGGGCGCCCCCTATCTCCTGGAAAGGGTGTGGGCCACCTGGTGTATTTATTTCGCTCAAAAATTCTTATTAAATCCAAAAAGATGTTTCGTGGAGTTTCAGGACTTTTGGAGCTATGCAGAATAGGTTTCCAATGTTTGCTCCTTTTCCAGCTAGAATTCCAGCTGCCGGCATTCCCCCTCTTCATGGTAAACCTTATAAAATCAGAGGGAATAGCCATAAGTATTGAGATATGATGTGTAATAACAGCCCATAATACAATAAATATTGATAGAAAATCATGATGCAAAATTGATGTATCAAACGACATCAACATGCTGCGGTAAAAACATTGTCCCATTTGGGGCAGGTTTGGGTATAATCTTCTCACAAACGAGAGCTTCTCACAACAAGCCTCATCATTCCGGTAGGGAATGTGCCTCCTTCATGGATGATACGATATTTGTTGCCTTCTCTTGCTTTCAAGTTTTGTCCTAGTGGAAACTTAGAGCAACAGGAGTGTCGTGTTAAAATTTGGAATTTTTCGGGGTTCATTTGGACATTTTATACATTAACTATATTTTGTAGGCATTTTATGTGCATAATTCAAATTTGAACTACATGCACATGCTCCAGTGCAGAAAAATCGGTCCAAAAATCAAATGTGTGTCCTTGGGTGCATGCTTAGGTCTCATACAAGAAATGGGAATGAACTTCAAACACGAGGGCACCGGTTCTTGCAGGCAAAACATTCAGATACTTAGTTTTTAAATTCTAGTAATACAAAACACGTCTGAATTTCAAGAAACTTGGCATGCTATCATGGAATGGCAGCCAACATGCTGTGGTATTTTTCCTGTCCAATTTGATAGAAGGCGCACTCAAATCAACATCCAAAAACGCATTTTGAAACAAATAGCTGCCACCTTATCATCTCAAACGTTTGTATAATTTAAATCGTGGGCGTTCTGTTAACCATTCACGGGACGCCAAGTGTCACACTTTTAATGGCTACGAGGTGCCGTGCGGACAGCTGCTTGAGTAGACGGGAAACGTGCAAGTGCAGTTCGCTACGTAGGCTGACCGGGAGGCATGCAAGCTGTCCACAAATGGGCAGGCTCACCGAGAAGCATGTAAGCTATACGCGGTGCATGCTTAGTGGGAAGCGAGCCCATTTGGCTTCCATGGCCGCCTGCCCTGCTTGCATCCTCTGTATTAATGGCGCCCGAGCCACTATTTCGGACTTGTGTTTCATTAAGTAGATATACCCATATCTGCTCAAATCATCTGTGAATGTAAAAAAATTAACGATACCCGCCGCATGCCTCAACACTCATCGGACCACATACATCGATACGTATCATTTCCAATAAGTCATTGGCTCGCTCCATTGTTCCGGAGAACGGAGTTTAAGTCATCTTGCCCATGAGGCATGGTTCGCAAGTATCAAATGATTCATAATCAAGTGATTCCAAAAGTCGATCTGCATGGAGTTTCTTCATGCGCTTTACACCAATATGACCTAAATGGCAGTGCGACAAATATGTTGCACTATCATTATCAACGTTGCATCTTTTGGCATCAATATTATGAATATGTGTATCACCACAATTGAGGTTCAATAGAAATATCCCACTCTTCAAGGGTGCGTGACCATAAAAGATATTACTCATATAAATAGAACAACCATTATTCTCTGATTTAAATGAATAACCGTCTCGCACTAAACAAGATCCAGTTATAATGTTCATGCGCAACGCTGGCACCAAATAAGAATTATTCAGGTCTAAAACTAACCCCGAAGGTATATGTAGAGGTAGCGTGCCGATGGCGATCGCATCGACCTTGGAACCATTCTCGACGCGCATCTTCATCTCGTCCTTAAACAATCTTTGTTTAATGTGTAGCTCCTATTTCGAGTTACAAATATGAGCAACCGAACCGGTATCAAATACCCAGGTGCTGCTACGAGCATTAGTAAGGTATACATCAATAACATGTATATCAAATATACCTTTATTCACTTTGCCATCCTTCTTATCCGCAAAATTCTTGGGGCAATTCCGCTTCCAGTGACCAGTCCCTTTGCAGTAGAAGCACTCAGTTTCAGGCTTGGGTCCATCTTTGGGCTTCTTCCCGGGAGTGGCAACTTGCTTGCCATTCTTCTTGAAGTTCCCTTTCTTTCCCTTGCCATTTTTCTTGAAACCAGTGGTCCTGTTAACCATCAACACTTGATGCTCCTTCTTGATTTCTACCTCCACGGCATTAAGCATTGCGAAGTGCTGGGGAATTGTCTTGTTCATCCCTTGCATATTATAGTTCATCACAAAGCCTTTGTAGCTTGGTGGCAGTGATTGAAGAACTTTGTCAATGACACAATCAATTGGAAGATGAACTCCCAGCTAAGTCAAGTGATAATAATACCCAGACATTTTGAGTATGTGTTCACTAACAGAACTGTTCTCCATCTTGCATCTATAGAACTTGTTGGAGACTTCATATCTCTCAACCCGGGCATTTGCTTGAAATATTATCTTCAACTCTCGGAACATCTCATATGCTCCATGACATTCAAAATGTCTTTGAATTCCCGGTTCTAAGCCGTAAAGCATGGCACACTGAACTATCGAGTAGTCATTACATCGAGCTTGCTAGACGTTCAAAACATCAGCATCTGCTCCTGCAGAAGGCCTTTCACCTAACGGTGCATCAAGGACATAATTCTTCTGTGCAGCAATGAGGATAATCCTCAAGTTACTGACCCAGTCCGTGTAGTTGCTAGCATCATCTTTCAACTTAGCTTTCTCTAGGAATGCATTAAAATTCAGGGGAACGGTAGCATGGGCCATTGATCTACAACATAGATATGCAAATACCATCAGAACTAAGTTCATAATAAATTAAGTTCAATTAATCAAATTACGTAAGAACTCCCACTCAAATAGACATCTCTCAAGTCATCTAAGTGATACATGATCCAAATAAACTAACCCATGTCCGATTATCACGTGAGATGGGGTAGTCATCAATGATGAACATCTCTATGTTGATCATATCTACTATATGATTCACGTTGGACCTTTCGGTCTCCAATGTTCTGAGGCCATGTCTGTACATGCTAGGCTCGTGAAGTTTAACCCAAGTATTCCACATGTGCAAAACTGTCTTGCACCTGTTGTATGTGAACGTAGAGTGTATCACACCCGATCATCACATGGTGTCTCAACACGACGAACTGTAGCAACGCTGCATACTTAGGGAGAACACTTTTACCTTGAAATTTAGTGAAAGGATCATCTTATAATACTACCACCATACTAAACAAAATAATATGCATAAAAGATAAACATCACATGCAATCAAAATATGTGACAGGATATGGCCATTATCATCTCGTGCTTTTGATCTCCATCTCCATAGCACCGTCATGATCTCCATCATCACCGGCTCAACACCTTGATCTCCATCATATCGTCGTGGTCGTATCACCAACTATTGCTTCTACAACTATCACTAATGCATAGTGATAAAGTAAAGCAATTATACGGTGTTTGCATTTCATACAATAATGAGAAAACCATAGCTCCTGCCGATTGCCGGATATCTTACAAAACATGATCATCTCATACAATAACGTTTATCACATCATGTCTTGACCATATCAGATCACGACATACCCTGCAAAAACAAGTTAGACGTCCTCTACTTGTTGTTGCAAGTTTTAAGTGGCTGCTACGGGATTTTAGCAAGATCGTTCTTACCAACGGCAAAAATCACAACACTGTTTCGTCAAGTTTGCTATTTTAACCTTCTTTAAGGACTGGCCGCAGTCAAATTCAACTCAACTAAAGTAGGACAAAGAGACACCCGCCAGCCACCTTTATGCAAAACTAGTTGCATGTCAGTCGGTGGAACCGGTCTCATGTGTGTGGGCATGTAAGGTTGGTCCGGGCCGCTTCATCCCACAGTACCACTGAATCAAAATAAGATATTGGTGATAAGCAGTGTGACTATCACCGCCCACAACTCTTTGTGTTCTATTCGTGCATATCATCTACGCATAGACATGGCTCATGATGCCACTGATGGGAATCGTTGCATGGAAAACAAAAAAATTCTATGCATACACAATGATCTATACATGGAGATGTATAGTAACGAGGGGGAGAGTGTGTATATGTACCCTCGTAGACCGTAAGCAGAAGCGTTTCACAACACATGATGTAGTCGAACTTCCTCGCGGTTCAACCGATCAAGTACGGAATGCACGACACTCCGCGTTCTGCACACATTTATCTCGGTGACGTCCCTATCCTTCTTGATCTAGCAAGATGTCGAGGCAGTAGATGATTTACATCAGCACGACTGCGTGGTGACGAGATGGTGAAGTGATCTCCACAGGGCTTCGCCTAAGGACTAAAAAAATATGACCGGGGGTGTAAACGGTGGAGGGGGCGCCACACATGGCTAGGCAATTATCTGGGGTGTGATAGGTGCTCCCTCATCATATATATAGGTGGGAGGGAGAGGAGAGAGGCCAAGGGGCGCCCCAAGTAGGTCTGAGTCCTACTTGGGCTCTTGCCCATGGCCGTGCCCCCCTGCCATATTTGTCAGAGGGGGAAGGAAAGAGGGGGGAGAGGGAAGGAAGGGGGAATCCTATTCCACTCTTTCCTTTCCCTTCCCCTCTTTCCTTCTCCTCCTAGGCTGGCCCATATGAGGGGCGCACCAGCTCCTTGTTGCTAGTGTGTTTCCCCTCTTGGCTCATAAGGCCCATATCTTTTGCAAGGGGTGCCCGGAACCCCTTCCGATGACCCGATAAGTACCCGGTACCCCCCAAAACACTTCAAGTGTCCTAATACCATCGTCCTATATATCAATCTTTACCTCTCGACCATTTTGAGACTCCTCCTCATGTTCGTGATCTCATCCGGGACTCCGAACAACACTTGGTCACCAAATCACATAACTCATATAATACTATATCGTCATCGAACGTTAAGCGTGTGGACCCTATGGGTTCGAGAACTATTTAGAGATGAACGAGACACCTCTACGTGCAATAACCAATAGCTGAACCTGGATGCCCATATTGGCTCCTACATATTCTACGAAGATCTTTATCGGTCGAACCATTATGACAACATACGGAATTCCCTTTGTCCATCGGTATGTTACTTGCCCGAGATTTGATCGTCGGTATCTTCATACCTAGTTCAATCTCTTTACTTGAGAGTCTCTTTACTCATTCCATAATATATCACCTCATGACTAACTCCTTAGTCGTTTACTTGCAAGCTTATGATTTGTATTACCGAGAGGGCCCAGTGATACCTCTCTGATACTCGCAGTGACAAATCCTAATCTCGATCTATGCCAACTCAACAAACACCTTAGGAGATACATGTAGAATATCTTTATAATCACCCAGTTATGTTGTGACGTTTGATAGAACACAAGGCATTCCTTTGGTATCCGGGAGTTGCATAATCTCATAGTCGAAGGAATATGTATTTCACATGAAGAAAGAAATAACAATAAAACTGAACGATCACTATGCTAAGCTAAAGGATGGGTCTTGTCCATCATAGCATTCTCCTAATGATGTGATCACATTATCAAATGACAACTCACGTCCATGGTTAGGAAACCTTAACCATCTTTGAAACAACGAGCTAGTCTAGTAGAGGCTCACTAGGGACACGTTGTTTGTTTATGCATTCACACATGTATTAAGGTTTCCGATCAATACAATTGTAGCATGAATAATAAAAATTTATCATGAATAAGGAAACATAAAATAACAACTTTATTATTGCCTCTAGGGCATATTTCCTTCCGTCTCCCACTTGCACTAGAGTCTATAATCTAGATTACATTGTGATGAATCTAACACCCATGGAGTCTTGGTGTTGATCATGTTTTTCTCGCGGAAGAGGCTTAGTTAACGGATTTGCCACATTCAGATTCGTATGTATCTTGCAAATTTCCATGTCTCCATCCTTGACTTGTTCATGAATGGAGTTGAAGCATCTTGATGTATTTGGTTTTCTTGTGAAACCTGGATTCCTTAGCCAAGGCAATTGCTCCAGTGTTGTCACAAAAGATTTTCATTGGACCCGATGCACTAGGTATTACACCTCGATCAGATATGAAATCCTTCATCTAGACTCCTTCATTTGCTTCTTCTAAAGCAGCTATGTATTCCACCTCACACGTAGATCCCGCCATGACGCTCTGCTTGGAACTCCACTAACTGACAGCTCCACCCTTCAATATAAATACATATCCGGTTTGTGAATTAGAGTCATCAGGACCAGTGTCAAATCTAGCATCGACGTAACTATGTACGACGAGCTCTTTGTCACCTCATAAACAAGACACATATCCTTGGTCCTTTTTAGGTATTTCAGGATGTTCTTGACCGATGTCCAGTGATACACTCCTGGATTACTTTCGTACCTCCCTGCCAGACTTATGGCATGGCACACATCAGGTCCGGTACACAGCATAGAATACATGATAGATCCTATGGTTGAGGCATAGGGAATGACTTTCATTTTCTCTCTATCTTCTGCAGTGGTCGGGCTTTGAGCTGACCCAACTTCACATCTTGTAACACAAGCAAGAAACCTTTCCTTGACTGATCCATTTTGAACTTCTTCAAAACTTTGTCAAGGTATGTGCTTTGTGCAAGTCCTATTAAGCGTCTTGATCTATCTCTATAGATCTTGATGCCCAATATATAAGCAGCTTCATCGATGTCTTTCATTGAAAAACTCTTATTAAAGGATCCTTTTATGCTATCCAAAAATTCTATATCATTTCCAATCAACAATATGTCATCTACATATAATATCAGAAATGCTACAGAGCTCCCACTCACTTTCTTGTAAATACATGCTTCACCGAAAGTATGTATAAAACCATATGCTTTGATCACCTCATCAAAGCATATATTCAAACTCCAAGATGCTTGCACCAGTCCATAGATGGATCATTGGAGCCTGCACACTTTTTTAGCACCTTTAGGATTGATAAAACCTTCTGGTTGCATCATATACAACTCCTCTTTAAGAAATCCATTGAGGAATGCAGCTTTGACGTCCATTTGCCAGATTTCATAATCATAAAATGTAACCTCCCAAAATTCTAAATTTTGGAATGTTATATTAAATAGATAGTTTTGATTGTTTTTGGTTGATTGTGTGAAGTTGAGTGACATTTCGAAACTTTTCGAAAGTTCAGTGAGAGGGAATAAACGGACTTTCCCGAACTTTCATTTTTCTTTTTTATGATCTCTGTGAATTCAAATTCTTTTCAAATACAAAACCCTAGAGAGAAGATGACATGACTTCTCCCATTTTAATAAATGAAAAGGGTTTTTGAAAATATTTGAATTTCACTTGGAAATATTCCAAATTCAGAAACTTCAAGCAACTCAATGATTTTCATGAGGGAAGATAAAATGACTTCTTCAAACATATGAAATATGAGTTGGGAGTTATTTGGGTTTTACTCAAATTATTTCTTTTCTCTAAAATTATAATATATGGAAATTAGGGTAAAATGATCCTACATCAGAAAAATTGGAGAGAAATAAATTTGAAATAATTTTGGTATTTTTAAAATGATTTTTGTTGGATTTTATTAGAGCAGTAGCACTCTTTGATTTATGTAAATTTCTATGGATTTTATTTGACATTAGAAAATTGTTCATGTCGCAGAAAATCTTTTTCTGAAAATTTTGATATATTATATGCCTATATTACATTTTAGTTTGTTTATTTTTATTTCTTTTTCTGTAGTAAATAAATGTTTTTTTTTAATCTTCTCCTCTCGCCCATTGGGTCGGCCCAGCTCCCACCAAAGCAGCTGCTAGCCCAGCCAGACTGCTGCTTCGTCCCCAAGCTCCCGCCGCAATCCGCCTGCCGCACGGCTCGCCGCCGCCGTGACCGCGTAGGGCACGCCTCCCCTTGCCCCTCGCCCAGGCCATCGCCGCCCCTCCCCACCTATAAAGCCGCCGCCGTCTCTCCTCTCCTCCCCACATCGCGTCGTAGCCGCCGCCGCACTCCTCGGAATCCGCCGTCGGTGGCGAGATCCGCTCGCCGCTACCGCACCATCCCATCGATGTGGACCACCGCCGACAGCGCCATCCTCCTCGCCATCACGCCGCCTCTCCCGGCGTCTCCGTGCCCTCACGACCGCTGAATACCGTCGCCGCCGTCACCTCCGCCTCACCAAGATTTCGCGGGAACCGCCGCCCACGGTTTATTCACCCGAGCCGGTAAAACCCTTAAAACCGCCTGGTTTTTCCGTTTAGTTTAGTTTTTTTTAAACGGTTGGTTAGTTATTTAGCGAACCTTTTCTGTTTAGGTAGTTTTCAGCGAACGTTTTTGTTCGTTAGGTTTTCATAGCGAACGTTCACTATTTAGTCTTTTCTTTTTCTGTTTATTCATGATAGGGACCTATCCGTGAATATATTTATTTACAGATTAGCCCTTGGTTTTCAAACGTTCACTACTTTTTACTCATTTACCCAAATCCAACGAAACCAATGCCCACTTCTTCGTTATGATCCCCTCTATACGGATAAAGAACTTAAACTTGTTTTTGACAATTTAAAAATTGAGTTAGTTCAGATTAGTATTCGATCTTGTTTCTTCTCTAACTTGAGTTTTATAACTCCGATTTTGTTGATTCTATTTGCAAATTGAAGCTCTTGACCTAAAATTTCTAATAAGGCTAAATTCACCCAATTTTGGTATTGTTAGAAATTTTTTTCTCTTGCAAGAGTTGTTTGCTTGTTTTCGAGTTTTCTGAGATCTTTTCTTCGATTTCTTTTTGAGTGATTGCTTATGTGTGGTTACCATTGCTTGCTCGCGATAGATTGATCTGAGTGTGACGAGTAGAACTGTCAAGAGTTTTTAGTGCAAATCATCTTCATCAATAGTACAGGCAAGTTCACACTTTGATCATATCCCTTTCATACCCTGTTTTTATGCATTAGTTTCACCCTCAAACATTGCATGGTTAGGAGTTGATAACATGTGGGTATTGGGAAGTAGTTGATGAGGTAGAACCTATTTCCCTACCAAACCCTTGGGAGTTACTACTATGTTATGCTTATATTGCTACGCTATGCTCATAGACGTGGATTGGGTTTGAGTGTATCCATGACAGATGTGAGATTATTAATTAATGGTTCAACTTAAGGTGGCACCTTTAATACACATCTGGGTGGATTGAGGCACCTGGGGAATCCAGTGTTGCCTATTTTTATGGAAATCCCGGGGTTCCGTGTGATTTTCCTATGGACCGCCACCTAGGCTCAAAGGGATCATAAGATTATTCATGCTAGGAACTTCCATGTGCAACCACAAGCCATTATGGGCTCTGGCATAGTTGAGTATATTGCTTGAGCTCTTGAAGAGATAGACTAGCAGATGTAGGGGGTGTAGGTGGTACTGTCTACCTGGAGTAGAGAGTAAATGCTTCTGAAAGAGTGTGTCTTGGTCATCCGTTTCTCAAACATCATGAAGTGTGAGAAATTCAACGGAGGAGATCGAGTCTTGTGGGGAAAGTGCGCAAACCTCTGTAGAGTGTACAAACTAATCATGATTAGTCATGTCCCCGGTTATGGACATCTTGAGTATCTGGTTCTTGGATTATCATGTTGATCTCATCACGTTACTTAAATAATTTGTTGGGCTAATGATTACTTTTAATTGGGATTGAGAGGGGGTTTACCTTCTCAATGTTTTTAACAAACTTTGTAGTTAAATAAAAATTTATTCTTTTGCAGTAGGGAAAAATTGGCTTTCCGCAAAAACATTATAACCATAGAGCTTTTCCACCAGCCAAATATGCATGTAGTGATAGCCTTTATTCATCTTTATCCTATGGTGTGAATTTGCCAGTACATTCAATGTACTGACCCTTTGTGGCTGCAACGTCTCATGTTGCAGGAATCTTACGATGAGTAAGTGATACATTAGGGTTACGATTTTTCTACACTCAACTTTACCGTTGGTGTTGATGGGAATCCACAACCTTGTTACTTCCGCTATTTGGATTGAGGTAATTGTATTTACGTTATTTTATACATGTGATTTACCTCTGTTATAAATCCTCGAGTACTATGTGTGTCAGCATACCGATCCAGGGATGACACTTAAGCACAGAGACCTGATCCATTCGGGTCGGGTTGCTACAAGATGGTATCAGAGCACATGTTGACTGTAGGGCGTGACCCTAGAAACTGGCAAGCCTATAGAAAGATTTATTCTCTACAACTTCCTTTTCAAAAAGATCTTTTACCTCTCTTCTCTTCTGAGCTTATTCAAATATTCCCTTTTAGTGAGACCATACCCCTTTTCCCTTTTGAGCACTTGAAGATTCGACTGATGAGACCACTCCAAGAAGTACAAGATATCGGACAACTAAGACTACTTTGGAATAAAGAGGATTTTTACTGTGCACTGTACTAATCGAAACTGCAACGGTTGAAGACTCCGAAGACTAGGAGAATTTGAAGGCTCTGAAGAATTCCCAGATTTGTATGACCTAGGAAGGCTACCTTTATGGAACTTGGCAGACTATGGAAGTTGTCGATACCCGAGATCAAGGTCTATCGGAGAAAGACCAGAACATGGAGCATTAGAACTCGGAGTTTTCGTCAAGGAAAGCCCTAAGACAGGAGATATCAATTATGGAAAGAAAGCTCATGGCAGTAACATGGGCATAGACATGGTTATACATGATGTCATCGCTCGCTTATGCTATTGACACCGAGCTGACTTAAGCATGCATATGCATGGAAGGATTGGATGGTAGAAGGCTGATGGAGCATCTCTCAGCAAAGGATGCAATTTTAACATGGCTGGTGTATCACAGGATCTGGAGAATTACATCAGGAGTTTAAGATGGATCTGCAGGAAGCCGTATTTGGCAAGGAGGCAATTCGTGAAGAACTCAGGAACCAGCAGCTGAAAGTAGCCAAGCTGGAGGAACTAAACCTCGACATACCAGAGATTTGTCAGGAACTAAAAGACAGTAGGACCATGGCTCATGCCAAGGGTGTTGAAACCCAGAAGTTTGGAACGCGACTCAAGAATGTTAAAGGACGTCATGAGAGACTTCGCGTCAACAGAGATGATCTTTCTAAAGAACTTGAGAAGGACAAGCATGATCGGAAGAAGCCATCGTAGACATGAACAAGAAGAGTTTGGCGACTTTGAAGATTTATTGACCTTTAGTAGACCAAACCCCTGATCTATACTTGCATTAGATGCGATGTTTGTGAGCTGTTTTTTGTTTGATGTTTTTCCGACAGCCACAAAATAAAATGCCTTTTCAAAAACTATTGTTTGTATTATGTGTATCCCCCTCTATCTCTCTCTCACCCCAAAACCCCTGGACCCAATAGAGGATGAATGGAGATGAGATCATATTATCTGGACCGATGAGTCAATTGGAGACGGACCGATGGATTCAGAACGTTGAGGATCATATGAAGAATAAGACTATAGCCGGAAAGAATATGACCCAGCATACTCTTCAGTGCTTTGAAAGAGGTGCTGCTACTTAGTGGAGGATGTACCAAACCATCAATTGATGGCAAGGAGTAACCACTTGGGAAGAATTTAAGTTGACTCTGCTAAAGTCTCGGCTTGTGTTCCAGAAGATGAAGCCTTATGGAAATTATATGAAGAAATCTTGTGCATGCAAGCTCTGTGGAGAAATAGGACACAACCATAAGGAGCACAAGGAGGAATGCCCTAATTGTGAATGAAGTCACCGAGCTGAAGAATGCCCAACTAGGCAGATTACTTGTTTCTTGTGTGAAGGAACCACCCACTACCCTGCTCATTGTCACATCTACCCCATGGTACAAAGAACCATCCAGCAGAAGAACGAAACAATGAAAGGAGCCCTCAAGGAAATTTTAGAAAAACCTGTGATGAAGGAAGAGGTGGAGGACACACCCAAAGAGGACCCAATAAAACCCTACACCAAGTCGTGCTATTCATGTGGAGAAGAAGGACACATCTCCCAGGATTGTCTAAATGGGGATCTAGTAGAATTCCCGACAGAGGAAGTAGAGTATGACCCACAGGAAATAGAAGCCCTGATTGGAACGGAAAAGTCCAGGAAGAGAAATAGATTGGATTCCAGGAAGGACCTGAGTCATATCACCTGTTTCAGGTGCAAAGAGTCAGGGCACTACTTTAGCAGTTGCCCAAAAAGGAAGCCGAGGACCCAAGGAGGCTATGTAATCACAAGGAAACTTCGAGACTTGTCAGAAGTAATATGTTTTCGTTGTAATGGATCTGGGCACTTTGCTAGAGATTGTCCCAAAGAGAAGGAGACTTGCGATAAATAGTTGAGTTTGCAACAAAAGAAATGTATTAGTAGTTGTGGGAACATTTCTTTTGCATTAAGGTGTTGAGTTGAGGCATGTAATGGAAATGTAGGAGATTGTAATACTTTGAGAATCAATAAAGTTAGCATCGTCGGTACTGATTTGGATTTTTATGAGTTGTTACTCTATGAAGAAGGATTTTGACCATTTTCGAGGATATGAGAAATATGGTCTATGGATGAGATTGGAGCATTTTAAGGGTGGTAGTACCCTGTGAGGAAATTTGACCCCTAGAAAAGGATAATGATATTCCACAGAGTGGATTTCAGACTAAACAAGCATGAGTTTTATCTCGATATGTTGGATACCCCCAAGAGCATGAAGGAAAGAAGTATTATTGGATATAAAGGGGGTATGATGTTGGAAATATGGAGAAATTGTAACTCTATGATGAGTCGGAGTAATCACATCTTAGTTTGGTACAAATAGAAGGAAGGAAGACAGTACAATGAGATGGATTTAATAATGTTAGGAAGCTAGATGTTGGAATAATGATCAGTTGCCCCGAGGATGAGTTCAAGGTTTACAAGTGATGAGATGGGCCATAACCCACAGGCCCCAGGACCTACCAAGAATCAAGCACACTCTTGCCGAAGGAAATACCCTGGAAGAATGTTACGGTTTTATCGACAGACGATTTTATAGGAGTTTACGCAAAACCTGAGAGTTGTGAAGAAAGGATAGTTGTTTGTCTGGCTTGCTGAATAAATGGATTATCCGAACTTGGTTCGGCGACAAGAGAAAATTTTGCAATGCTTGTGAGGGTGACCGAGTGTTAGCATGCGAGATTCGCTAAACCATATACAAGATAATGATTTGGGTGCGGGATGGATTGATCACCATACCGACTTACTCTTATTATTTGCCTTGCTATATGGAATGGTTAATCTGAGTGACTTGCCAATAGTAGAGAGACGATGATATTAAACCTTGTTTGAACCTTAGAATGGCTTAAGTATTTTCCCTTGTACAAGGCAGCTGCTGCCAATCGTAGGGTATACGGTGAGGTTCATCCCAGACCCATTTACTGCAGGAGAAACCATAAATTGTTAACCACCATGAGATATCGATGGTTGTTTAGTATCGGCGCCAGACACGTCAGCTAAGCAGACCCAGCCTCGGAATAACTGTACCAATATGAAAGGACAGAAGTATTGAGGAAAAGTTATGCCACTACCGGAAGAGCCCAGAGAAGGAATTTTCCTAAGATCTGAGAAGACCGACACTTTCAGGAATAAGGATGGAGTATATGAGTTTTGATGGAACCGCAACAATGCTTCTAAGGGTGGTAGCACCCGAGACCCCGGAGACGATCGATGGATTCTGAAGACCCCCTACCCTAACCTATTTCTTGCTAGCCTCTCCGAATCTCGAGGACGAGATTCATTTTAAGGGTGGTAGGTTTGTAAGATCTCAAAATTCTAAATTTTGGAATGTTATATTAAATAGATAGTTTTGATTGTTGTTAGGTTGATTGTGTGAAGTTGAGTGACATTCGAAACTTTTCGAAAGTTAAATGAGAGGGAATAAAAGGACTTTCCCAAACTTTCATTTTTCTTTTTTATGATCTACGTCAATTCCAATTCTTTTCAAATACAAAACCCTAGAGAGAAGATGATATGACTTCTTCCATTTTAATAAATGAAAAGGGTTTATGAAAATATTTGAATTTCACTTGGAAATATTCCAAATTCAGAAACTTCAAGCAACTCAATGATTTTCATGAGGGAAGATAAAATGACTTCTTCAAACATATGAAATATGAGTTGGGAGTTATTTGGGTTTTATTCAAATTATTTTTTTCTCCAAAATTATAATATATGGAAATTAGGGTAAAATGATTCCCTACACCAGAAAATTGGAGAGAAATAAATTTGAAATAATTTTGGTATTTTTAAAATGATTTTTGTTGGATTTTATTAGAGCAGTAGCACTCTTTGATTTATGTAAATTTATGTGGATTTTATCCGACATTAGAAAAGTGTTCATGTCATAGAAAATCTTTTTCTGAAAATTTTGATATATTATATGCCTATATTACATCTTAGTTTGTTTAGTTTTATTTCTTTTTCTGTAGTAAATAAATGTTTTTTTAAAAAAATCTTCTCCTCTCGCCGACTGGGCCGACCTAGCTCCCACCAGTGCAGCGCCCAGCCAGCGCACCCTGCCCCGCCCTCGAAGCTCCCCGCCAGATCCGCTTTGCCAGACGGCTTCGCCGCCGCCGTGACTGCTGCGTCGAACACGCCTCCCTGCCCCTCGCCCGAGCCATCGCCGCCTCCCGCTTATAAAGCCGCCGCCTCTCCTCTTCTCCCCGCATCGCGTCGCAGCCGCCGCCGCACTCGCCGAAATCCGCCGCAGCCGGCGAGATCCGCTCGCCGCTGCCGCACCGTCTCGTCGCCATGGACCACCGCCGATAGCGCCATCCTCCTCGCCTCGTTGCGCCGCCCCTCCCCAACGTGTTCGCCGTCCTCTACGACCGCTGGAACGCCGTCGCCGCCGCGTCGCTCCGCCCCGCTGCCGCACTTCACCCAGAACCACCGGCGCCGCCGGTTCATTCGCCCGAGCCGGTAAAACCCTTAAAACCGCACGATTTTTTCGTTTAGTTTAGTTTTGTTTAAAACGGTTGGTTAGTTATTTAGCGAACGTTGTAGTTTTCAGCGAACGTTTTCGTTCGTTAGGTTTTGTAGCGAATGTTCACTATTTAGTCTTTTCTTTTTCTGTTTATTCATGACAGGGACCTAACCGTGAATATATTTATTTACAGATTAGCCCCTGGTTTCAAATGTTCACTACTTTTTACTCGTTTATGCAAATCCAATGAAACCAATGCCCACTTCTTCGTTATGATCCCCTCTATCCAGATAAAGAACTTAAACATGGTTTTGACAATTTAAAATTTGAGGTTAGTTCATATTAGTACTTGATCTTGTTTCTTCTGTAACTTGAGTTTTATAACTCCGATTTAGTTGATTCTTTTTGCAAACTGAAGCTCTTGACCTAAAATTTCTAATAAGGCCAAATTCATCCAATTTTGGTATTGTTAGAAATTGTTTTCTGTTGCAAGAGTTATTTGCTTGTTTTCGAGTTTTCCGAGATCTTTTCTTCGATTTCTTTTTGAGTGATTGCTTATGTGTGGTTACCATTGCTTGCTCGCGATAGATTGACCAGAGTGTGACGAGTAGAACTATCAAGAGTTTTGAGTGCAAATCATCGTCATCAACAGTACAGGCAAGTTCACACTTTGATCATATCCCTTTCATACCTATTTTTTATGCATTAGTTTCACCCTCAAACATTGCAAGGTTAGGAGTTGATAACATGTGGGTATTGGGAAGTAGTTGATGAGGTAGAACCTATTCCCTGTTTATTACCAAACCCTTGGGAGTTACTACTATGTTATGCTTATATTGCTATGCTATGCTCGTAGACGTGGATTAGGTTTGAGTGTATCCATGACAGATGTGAGATTGTTAATTAATGGTTCAACTTAAGGTGGCAACTTTAATACACATCTGGGTGGATTGAGGCACCTGGGGAATCCAGTGTTGCCTATTTTTTGGAAATCCCGGGGTTCCGTGTGATTTTCCTATGGACCGCCACCCAGGCTCATAGGGATCATAAGATTATTCATGCTAGAAACTTATGTGTGCAGCCACAAGCCATTATGGGCTCTGGCATAGTTGAGTATGTTTTGTGAGCTCTTGAAGAGATAGACTAGCAGATGTAGTGGGTGTAGGTGGTACTGTCCACCCGGAGTAGAGAGTTAATGCTTCTGAAAGACTGTGTCTCGGTCATCCGTTTCTCAAACATCATGAAGTGCGAGAAATACAACGGAGGAGATCGAGTCTTGTGGGAAATGTGCACAAACCTCTGCAGAGTGTACAACCTGATCATGATTAGCCGTGTCCCCGGTTATAGACATCTTGAGTATCTAGTTCTTGGATTATCATGTTGATCTCATCACGTTATTTAAATAATTTGTTGGGCTAATGATTACTTTTAATTGGGATTGAGAGGGGGTTTACCTTCTCAACGTTTTCAACATACTTTGTAGTTAAATAAAAATTTATTCTTTTGCAGTAGGGAAAAATTGGCTATCCGCAAAAACATTATAACCATAGAGCTTTTCCACCAGCCAAATATGCATGTAGTGATAGCCTTTATTCAAGTTTATCCTATGGTGTGAATTTGCCAGTACATTCAATGTACTGACCCTTTGTGGCTGCAATGTCTCATGTTGCAGGAATCTTATGATGAGTAAGTGATACGTTAGGGTTATGATTTCTACACTCAACTTTGTCGTTGGTGTTGATGGGAATCCACAACCTTGTTACTTCCGCTATTTGGATTGAGGTAATAGTATTTACATTATTTTATACGTGTGATTTACCTCTATTATAAATCCTTGAGTACTGTGTGTGTCCGCATACCGATCCAGGGATGACACTTAAGCACTAAGACCTGATCCATTCGGGTGGGGTCGCTACATAAAATGCGGTAATTGCTAACATGATTCGAATGGACTTAAGAATTTCTACGGGTGAGAAGGTCCCATCGTAGTCAACCCCTTGAACTTGTAGAAAACCTTTTGCAACAATTCGAGCTTTGTAGACAGTAACATTACTGTCAGCGTTAGTCTTCTTCTTGAAGATCCATTTATTCTTTATGGCTTGCTGATCATCGGGCAAGTCCACCAAAGACCATACTTTGTTCTCATCAATGTTGGGGATATCGCTTATCGGGAGCTTATCGGCCGACCCATGATAAGGGGTAAATCGACCAGTTTATCGGCATATCAGCCAATTTATCGCCATATCGGCTGATTTATCGGCCAATTTATCTTATCGGTCAAACAACGGTAAGCGATAAATTGGCCCATTTATCAGAATATCGAAAGATATCTTGAACAGTGGTTCTCATACATGAATCCTATCTCAGATTTCATGGCCTCAAGCCATTTGTCAGAATCTGAGCTCATCATAGCTTCTTCATAATATGTAGGTTTGCCATGGTCTAGTAACTTGACTTCCAGAACAGGATTGTTGTACCACTCTGGTGCGGAACGTGCTCTGTTTGACCTACGAGGTCCAGTAGTAACTTGATCCGAAGTTTCATGATCATCAACAAAGATCTTGCCTTCGGATATATGGTAGAAGGTGTACCCAATTGTTTCCTTAGGGTATCCTATGGAGACACACTTCTCCGATTTGGGATCGAGGTTATCAGGTTGAAGCCTTTTGACATAAGTGTCACAACCCCAAACTTTAAGAAACGATAGCTTAGGTTTCTTGACAAACCACAGTTCATACGTTGTCGTATCAATGGATTTAGAATGTTCCCTATTTAACGTGAATGCAACTGTCTCTAATGCATAACCCCAAAACGATAGTGGTAAATCGGTAAGAGCCATCATAGATTGTACCATATCTAATAAAGTACGGTTACGATGTTCAGACACACCATTATGATGTGGTGTTTCACGTGGCGTGAGTTGTGAAACTACTCCAAATTGTTTTAAATGAAGGCCAAACTTGTAACTTAAATATTCGCCTCCACGGTCATATCATAGAAACTTTATTTTCTTGTGACGAATGATTCTTCACTTCACTCTGAAATTCTTTGAACTTTTCATATGTTTCACACTTGTGTTTCATTAAGTAGATATACCCATATCTGCTCAAATCATCTGTGAACGTCAGAAAATAACGATACCCGCCGCGTGCCTCAACACTCATCGGACCGCATACATCGGTATGTATTATTTCCAATAAGTCATTGGCTCACTCCATTGTAACGGAGAACAGAGTTTTAGTAATCTTGCCCATGAGGCATGGTTCGCAAGTATCAAATGATTCATAATCAAGTGATCCCAAAAGTCCATCTGCATGGAGTTTCTTCATGCGCTTTACACCAATAGGACCTAAACGGCAGTGCCACCAATATGTTGCACTATCATTATCAACTTTGCATCTTTTGGCATCAATATTATGAATATGTGTATCACCACAATCGAGATTCAACTAAAATAGACCACTCTTCAAGGGTGCATGACCATAAAAGATATTACTCATAATAGAACAACCATTATTCTCTGATATAAATGAATAACAGTCTCACACAAAACAAGATCCAGATATAATGTTCATGCACAACGCTGGCACCAAATAACAATTATTCAGGCCTAAAACTAATCCCGAAGGTAGATGTAGAGGTAGCGTGCCAAAGGCGATCACATCGACCATGGAACCATTCCCGACGCGCATCGTCACCTCGTCCCTAGCCAATCTCTGTTTAATCCGTAGCTCCAGTTTTGAGTTACAAATATGAGCAACCGAACCAGTATCAAATACCCAGACGCTACTATGAGCATTAGTAAGGTACACATCAATAACATATACTCCCTCTGTCTGAAAAAGCTTGTCCCTCAAATGAATGTATCTAGCACCAAGTTAGTGCTAGATACGTCCATTTGAGATACAAGCTTGGGACAACCTTTTCTGGACAGAGGGACTATATCAAATATACCTTTGTTCACTTTGCCATCCTTCTTATCCGCCAAATACTTGGGGCAGTTCCGCTTCCAGTGACAAGTCCCTTTGTAGTAGAAGCACTCAGTTTCAGGATTGGGTCTAGCTTTGGGCTTCTTCCCGGGAGTGGCCACTTGCTTGCCATTCTTCTTGAAGTTCCCATTCTTTCCCTTACCCTTTTTCTTGAAACCAGTGGTCTTGTTAACCATCAACACATGATGCTCCTTCTTGATTTCTACCTCCACGGCCTTAAGCATTGCGAAGAGCTCAGGAATTGTCTTTTTCATCCCTTGCATATTATAGTTCATCACGAAGCCTTTGAAGCTTAGTGGCGGTGATTGAAGAGCTCTGTCAATGACACAATCAACAGGAAGATCAACTCACAGCTAAGTCAAGGGATTATGATATACATACATTTTGAGTATGTGTTCACTGATAGAATTATTCTCCTGCATCTTGCAGTTATAGAACTTGTTGGAGACTTCATATCTCTCAACCCGCGGATTTGCTTGAAATATAATCTTCAACTCTTGCAACATCTCATATGATCCATGACGTTCGAAACGTCTTTGAAGTCCCGGTTCTAAGCTGTAAATCATAGCACACTAAACTATCGAGTAGTCATCAGATCGAGCTTGCTAGACATTCAAAAGATCAGCACCTGCTCCTGCAGCGGGCATTTCACCTAGCAGTGCATCAAGGACATAATTCTTCTGTGCAACAATGAGGATAATCCTCAAGTTACGAACCTGGTCCGTGTAGTTGCTACCATCATATTTCAACTTTGCTTTCTCTAGGAACACATTAAAATTCAGGGGAACCTTAGCACAGGACATTGATCTACAACATAGATATGAAAATACTATCAGGACCAAGTTCATGATAAATTAAGTTCAATTAATCAAATTACTTAGGAACTCCCACTTAAAAAGACATCCCTCAAGTCATCTAAGTGATACGTGATCCAAATCAACTAACCCATCACTAATGGAGGATGCTGCTAATGCGACACTATGATCAGAGACCCTGTGACGAAATTTTGTGCGATGCATTAATCGCAAATGGTGGTGTAAAAAATCATCAAAAAGGTGCAAAATGTTTGCGATGATGGATGCATCAAACATGGTTCAGATTTTAGTTCCGTGTGTGATGCAGGGCATACGGTTCAGTGCAATTAACTATTTGCGATGAGGAGCAACAAAAGAAACGGGCAGCCAAATGAAGGTGTGTACGATAAATAGCATACGGTCCACTAGGATGAACTGTTTGTGAATAGGCAACACAAAGAAATGGCCATCCAGATCAAGGTGTGTGCGATATACGGGATGCGATTCAATGAACTATTTGTGCTGAGACAAGAGATCATAAACAGTTCAATATAACAAGATGTGTGTGATATGCGGCAAACAGGTATGTAATCAGAAATGTGTGCGAAGACCAATAATGACACAGACGATTGCTGCTAATAAGACATGTGTGTTGTGCGATGGGATTGCATATAGAACAACATACATACATACATACATATATATATATAAACATAAACACTACTCTGATCATGGGATCAGAATAATATTCTGATCACAACCTGACCTTCCCAAGTAACGCGCCTGAACTTCTCTCTGTACTAACCTGACCTTCGGGCTATCTTCGCAACCGTGGCTTCCCCTGCAAGTTTTTCTGATCATTCGTGGTGTTTGAGGTGTAAGTGTAATGTGGACACGTTTTTAGAGTCTAAATGCTTGTTTTGATTCGGATTCTAGCACGTTGGCGGATTTGCTCTCGGGGTCATGATGAACTTCTGTCTGTTACAAGTTTAGTGCATGTTTTGGATGTTGTCGATGTTATGGAACGATGCGGATTAGGTTTTGGTACGAGTTTGGAGAACAAATTCTTTGTTATTTCAAAAAAAATTGAAATCGCCCGAGTTCTTCATCCGCCCAAGATGCAACCCGCGTTTCTGTTGATTTCTAGTTTTTCTTTATAGTTTGCTTTCTTATTTGCGTACTTTAGTGAAATTCGAGGCTTACTAATCTGTAATTTTTAATTGGGAGGGTCCTTACGGTTTGATTTCTAGCAATTTGATGTTTGCACTCCCGCGGGTTTTCTGATGTTATTTTAGCGGGTTTGAAATTTTCCCTCTGGTCATTCCAGTTGTCGAAAGGTAGTTGCCAGATCATTTCCAAGGGGTGTGCGGACGTGTTGCAATCTTGGGCAGATGATTTTATGCTTCGGACGAATTTGTTTGTTCTTTATTTCTAGATCTTATAATGGTCGTTGTACAAGCTGGACTTCTGTGTTTTCATACCTGAACTTCTTCTTTTCCTTCGTTAGATTCTGTTGGGGCTGGGCCGGCTCGGATCGGGATCGGGGGAGGATCAGGTGGATCGTGTTGGTTTTGTCCGGGTTTCTGTGCTGGACTTCTGCGTTTTCATACCTGAACTTCTTCTTTTCTTTCGCTGCAATATAATGCAGCAAGTCCTTTGTATCAGAATCCATTACTAGATTTCTTCTGCAATTTTTTGTTGTAGCTAGTGTGTAAGCGTGGAGCTGGACTTCAGTAGATGCTGGACTTCTCTCTAATTGATGGTTGAACTTCTGGTTTTCCACATTGCATTCCATATTTCGCAAGGCGAAGGTGCATCGTGCTATATATTTTTTTATTTTTTTATAATTTTAGTTCCTGAGATGTTATTTTGAGAGTTTGTCTCGCGGGCAATCATGGGATTAGTCCAAGTATGCATGCACCTTTTTTGCAGATCATCTAAGGGTCGTTGTACAAGCTGGACTTCTGTACTGTTCATACCCGAACTTCTGTTTTTCGTTCTTTTGCAATGTAATAGAGCAAGCCCCTCTGTATTGCTTTCTGTTTTTATGTTATTTTTCGTACTTTTGCATTGCTTTTGATTTTTTTGATAGTCCCATGAGCAACCATGTAATTTTTGTACGGATATGCGTATATTTTCTTATTTTTTCTAGTATGTTTTCGTACTAATAGTAGTTGGTGGCCTTCAGTGAATAACTAGCCTGAACTTCTGTATGCTAATCGTTTTTATAATGTTAATTTTGAGGTTTTCACAAAAACCCGAACTTCTCTATCTTTTCTATTTGAACTTCTCTTAAAATAAAATTATGTTTTGTTATTTTAAGATTTAAATAACTGTAGACATTGAAATAGGCATTGGGCTTATTGACAAATGCGGTAGCGCGAGGCTGAGCAGGTGGGGAGGGGGGGACCCCCTCCCTCCCCGTGAGGCCGACATAGAACGAAGCGAGCAGCGACGATCGCGGCGTGCCGCGTCGTCGCATGCGGAGGCGAGTCCGTCACATCCGTGACCCCACTATCTATCTTGGGGTTTTTAGGGTTTAGGGTGCGTGCGGTGGGGGGTGGAAACAGAATAACCGCATTGCGTCCTGTCAAATCCTAGCGCGCAGCAATGCGGTAGCGTGAGGCCGAGCAGGGGGGAGGGGGTCGGGACCCCCCTCCCCTCCCCTGCGAGGCCGAGACAGGAACGAGCCGGAGCAGGCGACGATGCGGCGTGCCACGTCGTCGCATGCGGAGGCGAGTCCGTCACATTCGTGACCCCACTATCTATCTTAGGGTTTTTAGGGTTTAGGGTGCGTGCGGTGGGGGTGGAAACAGAATAACCGCATTGCATCCTGTCAAATCCTAGCACGCAGCAATGCGGTAGCGCGAGGCCGAGCAGGGGGAGGGGGTCGGGACCCCCCCCCTCCCCCCCCCCTGCGAGACCGAGACAGGAACGAGCCGGAGCAGGCGACGACGCGGCGTGCCGCGTCGTTGCATGCGGAGGCGAGTCCGTCACATCTATGACCCCACTATCTATCTTAGGGTTTTTAGGGTTTAGGGTGCATGCGGTGGGGGGTGGAAACAGAATAACCACATTTCGTCCTGTCAAATCTTAGCGCAAAGAATGCGGTAGCGAGAGGCGGGGGGGGGGGTCGGACCCCCCTCCCCTCCCCCTGCGAGGCCGAGACAGGAACGAGCCGGAGGAGGCAACGACGCGGCGTGCCGCGTCGTCGCATGCGGAGGCGAGTCCGTCACATCCGTTACCCCACTATCTATCTTAGGGTTTTTAGGGTTTTGGGTGCATGCGGTGGGGGGTGGAAACAGAATAACCGCATTGCGTCCTGTCAAATCCTAGCGCGCAGCAATGCGGTAGCGCGAGGCCGAGCAGGGGGGGGTTGGGACCCTCCCTCCTCGCGAGGCCAAGACCGAACGAAGCCGGAGCAGGCGAACGCGCGGCGGCGGCGTGCGTGTCGCATGCGGAGGCGAGTCCGTCACATCCGTGACCCCACTATCTATCTTAGGGTTTTTAGGGTTACATATGAACTTCATCTGTTTTTGTACTTGAACTTCTTCTTTTTGTTTCTTTGTGGTTTATTTATTCTTATTGCTTTACTTCTTTTATTAGAGTACTTGAACTTCTGTTCTTTATTTTTTGAACTTCTTTTCTCTTGTTTTTATGGGCATATTTATGTATGTATGTTTCTTCCTTTAGTAGTGTATTTTGCCACCTATTTTTTTTTGAGGATATCAGCTTTGCTATTTTTGTGATCTTATCTCATCATAATAGATGCATTCAAATGGTGCATTTATTTTATCTACACATGTATTTACTATTTTAGCTGTTGGGGGGTAAAATTGTAAATTTGGTGTAGCTGCATGTCCCACGACAAATACACATTAACGCACCATCTGCCTCGCCACCACCTGTCAGAAATTTCCTCTCCCTCTGTCGCTCGCTCTCTCTTACCTCTCCGACGCTCCGCTGCCTCCTTCAACTGCTACTCGCCACGATCCCTCCGCCCATGTCCCGTGGCGCCATGAGTGGAGTAACCGCGACTTCGCCTCCTATTACTCCCCCGCCCTGCGCTCTCCCTCGCCCAGCCCGCTCTCCTCTGCTCTGAAGCGAGGGCGGCAACTTCTTGCGCATGGCGTTGTGGGGAGTGAAGAACCGCCGTGGATTCGTGCTTGGAGAGGTACAAACGCTACGCCCCGCCCCCTTCCCCCTAATGCTTGTATTCACTTTCGCCAGATCTGTGGAGGCCTGCCCTGTTTGCTCTGTTTGCTCTCGCGTCCGCTTCCTACCCCCTTTTTCTGATGGTTTGGTGGGACATTAGGTAAGGTTCTTGGGCGTGTGTTGGTTGGAATGCATTCCCCCGCGGCCAGATTTGTTTGTGATATGCTTGTGTGTGGATTTTCATTTCCCCTTTGTTGATTTTAGCAGTCAGGTGCATGTCAGAGAGGTTGTGGTGTGATTGTTAATGCTAGATCTGTTGTATCTAATGGCATTAGTGATGTGGATTTGGAGGTCTAGGTTATGTTTGGGTCATTGTAGTTAGTTTGTGGATATGTTTTTTGTTGTGCTTGCCTATATGTGCTACTGTCATCTATTTCATACTTGTTGGTTCTAGTTGTTTGTAGTTGGTTCTAGTGTTTGATTCAGTTTCCTTTTTTGCATTTTGTTGTATGTTTTTGTAATTGCTAACTATATGGAATTCATCTTCTGTGTTTACAGGTTGTTCTAGTGTTTGGGCATTCATCGAGGCGGTTGTGTTGCCATGGCTTCAAAATCATCTCCTGATATCTTAATGTAGTTGTATCATTTTTTTTAAATAGTAGTTTTGTTATATGTGTCTGCCCATATCTTCATTTGGTATTTATGTTGGACTGCCAGTCTTAGTAGTGTGA
The DNA here is from genome assembly GCA_021437245.1 of Aegilops speltoides. Taxonomy (NCBI): domain Eukaryota; kingdom Viridiplantae; phylum Streptophyta; class Magnoliopsida; order Poales; family Poaceae; genus Aegilops; species Aegilops speltoides. The sequence continues at coordinate 203,812,483 of CM038143.1, forward strand.
ACTTCTAACAAGTTTTGTGTGTATGCATTGTTACACATAGTTTATGTGTGTGCCATTTCATGTTTAAAATGTATATCTTTGTTTTTTGTTTTGTTGTTATCATCTTCATGGCATTGATATTTAGTTTGCCTGTGAAATACTATTCGTGGTCATGCTACGTCTTTTTTATGTGCTATTTGCTTGGGTCACATAGTTTAATTTGGTTGATCTTCTGTTATGCACATTTTGTTTTACTGCTTTGTTATGTATCGTTGAACTTCTGGACATTCATGATGTATGTAGTAGCACCTCTGGTGTAGATTGTTTTTATGTTTAGTTTGTAGATTTTTTTGTTAGTTTTTTGTGTTTACTGCTTTGTTAGGTATTGTTGAACTTCTGGGTATTGGACATTGTTCTAAAAGTAGAAGTCCTTTTGGTGTAGGATTGCGGATTAGAACTCAGCTGCCTTTTTACTTGCATTTTTTGTAGTTGGTGATGAGTTGAATAGTTCTGAAAAAAATGCCTGCGATCAAGATGGAGCTTCAGAAGTTAATACTGATGCTCCAATATCTAATGCGGGTAAATCACCCATTATCCCTTTGATTGTCATTGCCGAGGTTGCTTTGAGCCTTGAGAATTTTTCAAGCCCTGAGGATCTTGCTTCTGCGGCTCTTGCTTCACCTAGTATGTGAAACACCTTTTCTTTTCATTTTAAAGTTTTGAGCCATGTTTCTTTAGTTTGTTCATGTTGTTTGTTTTTGTTTTTGTTCCTGACTTTTTTTTATTTTTTTCTTTGATTTTTTGTGTTCTTTTGCAGATGTGTCGACAGAGGAGGAAGCTTTGAACACCATCAACGATGTTTTATCTGATTTGGGTTTATCAGAAACCCCTACTGCTGCTGAGGAGGAGGCTTGGTCAGTCAAAGGTTGTGATCCCGTTCAGGATCCTTTGGGCTCTCTTCAGATGTCAGAGATGCAGTCGCAGTCTGTTGATGGCACTGAACCTGTCACGCAACCCAAGGATGTGCCTATTCAACTTCTCGTGGAGGACCAACGTAAGAGGAACAAGCAAGAAGATTTTGACAAGAAGAGGGCGGCCCGCCTGGACAAAGGTTCTGATGTTCCTGGATCTGTTCGTGCGGCTGAGCTCACTGTTGATGAAGACGTGCCATGTGGTAGTGCTGGCACTGTTGTCCCTGTTAAGAACAAAATCAAGAAGACTGATGCGAGGAAGCTAGTAGTTGGTGCAGTTACTCCTCGAAAGAGCCCACGTGTTTCAAGGCCTGTAGAAGTTGTTGAAGATGAAGGGTTAGGCCTTGGTGGTACGCCACGCCGTAGTCCCCGCGTGCTTGCCACTGCCGCGCCTACACCTTCTCCGCTTGGTGCTGGTGCATCTATTAAGGGGAAGAAATGCGGCGTGAAGCGCAAGGTTCCACCTGCAAAGGTCACCAAGGGTGCGAAGAAGCGTTCTCGTGTTAATCCAGAAGACAAGGATGATGCTGACTTCAATGCTGATGATGAGGACGACGTCGATGATGACGCTGCCGCTACTCAGGTATGAATGTCTCATGTTTACTATTTTTTAGAGCATTTGTCGCTATTGCTGTAGTTTTATTGTTTTTAGCACCGCTTGGCGTATATAGTCGACCTTCCGCTCCATCTCTATTGACTTAATAAATTAGCCGACGTGCTTTTGCTTTTACGGTATTCGCCTATGTGTACATAGTTGAACTTCGGGTATATACATGAATAAATTAGCTTAACTTGTTGGTATACATGTTTGATTACTGCCTTAGTGTATATGGTTGAACTTCTGCTTTTTAAATTTCCAACATTCTTGAAAGCATGTTAACTAGTGTTCATACATGGTTGTACTGCCTATGTAGACATAGTTGGACTTCTGAGATACATGTTTCATTACTGCCTTGTTGTACATGGTTGAACTTCTGCTATGTAAATTTCCAAACAATTTGAAAGCATGTTAACTTCTGGTCATACATGGTTGTACTGCCTATGTGACATAGTTGGACTTCTGGTATTCATTTTTTATTACTGCCTTGTTGTACATGGTTAAACTTCTGCTATGTAAATTTCCAACATTTTGTTAGCATGTTAACTTCTGGTCATACATGGTTGTACTGCCTATTTAGACATAGGTGGACTTCTGAAATGTACTGAGCGTGTAATTTTGTAGGCACTAGTGGAATTATGGTGTAGCTTGTGTGTCACATTGTGTATCTCATTTTTTCCAGTATCAGCTTGTGGAGCGGCCTGAGAGGAGGAAGAGAGGATGCAAAGCGCCCGAAGAAGGTGGCCAAGGAGGAGGTGAGGCGAAACGTTTTAACAAGATGGTTCGCTGCTCACTTCGAGAGGTGAAGACGTGTACGAAAATGATACAGCTTAGGCACAAGACGAGGGTTATCAAGGCTGGTTTTGGTTGTGTGTTTGACCTGAAGGTTGATTCCAACATTTCTCGCCCTTTGATGGGCAACATCTACATGAGGATTGACCCTGCAACCATGGTTCTGGATATGGGTGAGGCGAACAAGGTTCTGCGTATTACAAGTGATGCTATTCACCATCTGCTTGGATTCCTCAAGGTAATCGCATTCTCCTAGGCCTTCGAGTGATGGGTTTGATGACGCTGTTATGAGGTTGAAGGGCAAGCTTGGGTACGCTAGGAGTGACGACATCTAGACAAAGGATCTGCGGAATATCCTCGCGGATCTTGTGAAGGATGAGACGAAGGATGATCTTGCTCTGCAGGTGTTTTACCTGATTGTTTTCATGAAGGTGGTTATCCCTGGAACGTCTACACGAGTGTCCAGGGAGGCAACAATGGCTGAGAATCTTGTGTTTGAGGATATTGCAGATATGGACTACTGCCAGTTGGTTATTGATGACCTTCGAAGTGCTGTTATTAGGTATCAGCAAGGTACTAGCAGAGGAAAAGCTGTCACAGGCTGTGCCATCGCGCCGCTTCTTATGTACCTGGACTGCCTTATCATTGGCAAGACGCATAATGTTGACTTGAGGATGCCTCGCATCACTTACATGGATCAGGCCAAGCTTCTTGAGCTCGCTGCGGCTGACTTGGTCAGGAAAGGTGATGACGACCCAGCCAACTGGGTGTTTGGGAGACTACCTGTGAGTGTTTCTTCTTTTTTGTGTAGTTAGTACTGCCTTTTGTGTGCATGGTTGAACTTTTGCTATGTACATAGATGACCTTCCATTTGATATAGACGAGGGTAAATTTGCTGAACTGCTTGGCTTATATGGTATTACTGCCTTTGTGTACATATGTGAAATTCTGGATACATTCATATGAAATAAGCTAAACTTTGTTGTTGCACATGCATGGTTGAACTTCGTCTATGTAAATTTCTAACATTTTGAAAGTGTAACGCCCCGGATCCGATGCGCCAGGTGTCTGCCAGTTATTCGCCGTCGTTGCCATGTCATTTGCTTGCGTGTTGCACTTTGCCACGTCATCATCTGCATTTTATCATGTCATCATGTGCATTTCATTTTGCATACATGTTCGTCTCATGCATCCGAGCATTTTCCCGTTGTCTGCTTTTGCAATCCGGCGCCCTATGTCATCCGGCGTCCCTCTTCTCTCTTTTAGTATGCGGGTGTTAAACTTTCTCGGAATGGTTCGAGGTTTGCCAAGCGGCCTTGGTATAGCACCGTAGAACCGCTTGTCAAGTTTCGTGCCATTTGGAGGTCGTTTGGTACTCCAACGGTTAACCGGGTAACCGCAAAGCCTCTTTTGTTTGCAGCCCAACACCCCTTCCAAAGTGGCCCAAAACCCACCAAACTCCTCTCCATGCTCTTGGTCGTTCGATCACGATCGCGTGGCCGAAAACCGCTCCTCATTTGGACTCTCCTAGCTCCTCTACCTATAAATATGTGCCCTCCCAAATTCCCGCATCAAAACCCCATTTCCTCTCCGCCACGCGGACATGTCCAGACCACGCGGACACGCGTCCGCCGCCGCCCCGTCCACTCGGTAGCGACACGTGGCATCGCCGCCGCCCGCCGTCGCCCGCCCGCTGAGCCGCTCCGGCCCATGGTCAAGCCGCCGCCGCCGCCACACACCGCCCCAGCACTTATCCCATCCTCGCTTATCCGCCGCCGCGCCCACACACACGCCGCACGCTCATTCCACCTCCACTCTCCTCACCACACACTGGCGAGCCCGCTGCCGCCGGGGGCTCTCGCGCCATGACCGCCGCCCCATCGCGCCATGGGCGCCTGCCGCAGCCGCCGCCCGCCCCATGGCCGCCCTCCCTCTCTCTCTCCGCTCGGTCGAGATCCGGCCATGGAGGCGGATCCGGCCTCCAGCGCCCGTGAGCCCCTCGACTTCTCCGGTGACTTCCCGACTACTCCGGCGATGTCTCCGGCGAAATCCGCGATCTCGATCCGCGTGCCCGAAACCCTAGATCCGCTGGAGGTAAAATCCACTAAGTCCCTGAAATTTTACATTCTGACCATTTTTCATCGTGATCACATCTTCGCATCCGTATGTCCGCTTTCACGTATAATATGTCAAATTGTTCGCCTCGACGAGTACATCATTTCTTTCCATTGCATCATTTGCATTTGAGCTCATCTTGATGCCCGAAATGCTGTTGGAAGAAGGCTTCAGATCGTTAGTTTCAGAATCTTATCAGCTCGAGCTCTTTTGTCATTTTTGCCATGAATTATGTGTGCACCCTATGAACTTGAGTCCTACATGTGAGTTGAACATTGCCATGCCATCTTTCCAGGGGTGTTTACCATGTATTTTTGTGAGTTATGTGTTGACTAGAACAAGCATGCAAAGTAGGGATGATGATGTTGCTGATTTCAGGAACTTAGTGTTTTCACTAAGTCTTGTCCTGCAGTTATTTTTATGCCATATGTTCATGTTGTTACAGAGAGATCTATGCCCTTTTTGAGCATGATCAGTAAGGGTGTTTTGAACATATGGATGTGCTCTATCCATCCATGCCTTTGTTGGTATTTATGGAGTAGTCTAGCATGTCATTTTCGTGCTCTACTTTTGCTTGAAAATGTTTCCTGGCAGATTGTTTGCATGAGATTCAATTTTCACGAGGTCGTTGTAGTTGATCCGTGTATGCTATGACCTTTCTCTTGCCATGCTTAGCTTCATAATCATGCCTTCTTACTGTTGGTTGCCTTGCCATGCCATGTATTGCTCTGTAGAGAGTGCATCGAGCTCACGAACATGCCTACTTGTTAACTGTTTTGCCATGCCCAGTTTTTCTGCTAAGTCTGAAATCTGTAATAAAACTTGCTATGTTTACATGGGTGCCATCATTTCTTAAGATCCTTTTTGGCTTATGGTCAGTAAGGGACTATTGATATATGCTTTGAGTAGAATCATGTCATGCCTTGTTTTGCTATTATAAGTTCCTGTAGCATGTTGTTTGCTTGCTCTAAACATGCCTTCCTGATGTTAATTCCTGGCATGTTAGTATTTTCACTAAGTCTGTGAACCTGATATTTCTAGCACTTTCACCATGCTTGTTTGAACATGTTATGATGTGATTTAGCCGTAGCTTAGTGTTCCTCTTTTGTTAAGCATCTCCTGTAGTTCGCTGCCATATGCTTTGTTTTTATGTTGGGGTGCTGTAGCATAGTTTCGTGTTGCGTGCTAAGTAGCATCGGGCTGTTAAACGCAGATTTGCATCATTCTTGTTTTGCTTGGCATTTACAAACCGTGCATCCGATTCCGGTGATCTTTATATCGATTTCACCCGAAATCATCCCATCTTTCCAGCGGCATACTTGGTTTGCCAAGTTGATGCCCAGTTCATCATTTTCCTTCCGGAGCATACATATGCATTGCATATCACATCTCGCATAGCATGTCATGTATCAGCATCATATTGCTTGTGCATTGTTCCTTGTTTGATTGTGGTTCCGTTGTTTGTGTTCTTGCTTCGGGTAGAGCCGGGAGACGAGTACGTGAACGAGGAACCTGTTGAGAACGCCTACGAGGATCAAGCCTTCGACAACTCTGAGAACCTTGCAGGCAAGATGATCATACCCTCGAAATCACTTCTATCTTTGCTTGCTAGTTTGCTCGCTCTTTTGCTATGCCAATGCTGCGATGCCTACCATTTGCTTGTCAGCCTCCCAAATTGCCATGTCAAACCCCTAACCTTTGACACCTTTCCTATGCAAACCGTTGTTTGGCTATGTTACCGCTTTGCTCAAATTTCTTATAGCGTTGTTAGTTGCAGTGAAGATTGAAGATTGTTCCTTGTTGAACATGGAGATGTTGTTCCTTGTTGGAACATGTTTACTTGTTGGGATATCACAATATATCTTATTTAATTAATGCATCTATATACTTGGTAAAGGGTGGAAGGCTCGGCCTTATGCCCAGTGTTTTGTTCCACTCTTGCCGCCTCTAGTTTCCGTCATATCGGTGTTATGTTCCCGGATTTTGCGTCCCTTACACGTTGGGCTATAATGGGAACCCCTTGACAGTCGCCTTAAGTAAAGCTCCTCCAAAGAATGCCCAACATTGGTTTTACCATTTGCGCTAACAACCTACCACCTTCCCTTGGGTTCTGCAGACTCAAGGGTCATCTTTATTTTAACCCCCGGCGGTGCTCCTCGAGTGTTATCCGAACCGAGCTACTGGGGCCACCTCGGGAAACTTGAGGGTTGGTTTTACTCGTAGCTAGACTCATCCGAGTGTGCCCCGAGAAAGAGATATGTGCAGCTCCTATCGGGATTTGTCGGCACATTCGGGCGGTGTTGCTGGTTTAGTTTTACCACGTCGAAATGTCTTGTTGTACCGGATACCGAGTCGGATCGGAGTGTCTCGGGTGGAGGTCTATTCCTCCGCTGACCGTGAGAGCTTGTCATGGGCTAAGTTGGGACACCCTGCAGGATTTGAACTTTCAAAGCCGTGCCCACGGTTATGTGGCAGATGGGAATTTGTTAACGTCCGGTTGTAGAAGACCAAGTCAACCTTAATTAAAATACATCAACGCGTGTGTTACCGTGATGGTCTCTTTCCGTGGAGTCCGGAAGTGAACACGATGTTGGAGTTATGCTTGCCGAGGTTGCTATAGGATCACTTCTTGATCATACTTTTATCGACCGTGCTTTGCCTTCTCTTCTCGCTCTCATTTGTGTATGTTAGCCACCATATATGCTAGTCGCTGTCGTAGCTCCACCTCATGCCTTTACCTTACCCATAAGCTTAATAGTCTTGATCTCGCGGGTGCGAGATTGCTGAGTCCTCGTGACTCACCAGATACCTTCCAAAACCAGTTTGCAGGTGCCGATGTTACCGAGCAGGTGACGCAACCAAGCTCAAGGAGGAGCTCGATGAAGTTCTTGCCCTTTGTGTTGTTTCGTTCTAGTTGATCAGTAGTGGAGCCCAGTTGGGGTCGATCGAGGACCTTTTGTCGCATTTGGGGTTCTTCTTTTATTTTGGTTCCGTAGTCGGACTTTGATTGTACCTGGATGATGTAATGTTTTATTCATGTATTTGTGTGAAGTGGCGATTGTAAGCCAACTATGTATCTCTTTCCCTTATGTATTACATGGGTTGTGTGAAGATTACCTCATTTGTGACATTGCTTTCAATGCGGTTATGCCTCTAAGTCGTGCTTCGACACGTGGGAGATATAGCCGCATCGAGGGCGTTACAAGTTGGTAATCAGAGCCATCCCCGACCTTAGGAGCCCCATTGCTTGATCGTTTTTAGTGGCCGAGTTGTGTCTAGAAAAATGTTTTGAGTCATTTAGGATTATATATATCGGAGAGTAGGATTCTTTTTACTCCCCAGTCCCTTCGACCTTCTGGTGAGGTATCCTGACGTAGATGTTTTGACTTTCCTCTTCTCAAATTTCACTAAAAAATATTTTTAGGATCACGCGGGTATTTTAGAATCGTTCCGATGGTTTTATGATGACAACATTGTTCTTGGTGCCTCCTGACATTTAGGGGTTGTGGCAGTGTCCCGGGGAGTTGAGCTCCGAGGTGTTGTCGTCATAATTTTATCGTTGCAGCTTCGAATACCGAGTTTAGTACGCCGACATCGAAAATCTCTTTTATGCGCTTGTTGGTGAGATAACCCCGCTAACCCAATCTTCGAGGTGAGTACGGGAGTATTGCCATGACTTGTATAACGGATGCTTTTCAAGGTTGAGGTACACGATTTCGAAGGTTTCTTGGTTATGTGTTGACGGATGGATACAAATGGATGTAGGGATTGTTAGTTTGGGTGAGATATATTTCTCCTGATCCCCAACACCGCATTGCATAACCGAAAGTTTCGGAGTTTCATAGGTGGGAATTCAAGTAGCTCTTAGGATATCTTTCCGACGGATGTATGATATGAAATTGGGGTTCGACGCCTAGTGGTCCGCCTATTCACGGTTGGTTTTACAAATGGTCTCGTTGTGTCTTAAAGAGTCCTTGGCTATGCCGACTGGGACGCTTCAGATGTCATGTGCACCGCCTTGTACATGATGGTGTTGTACGATTGAGCCCGTGTAGGCCCCACCACGAAAACTTCGGACGAAATCTCTATCATATGTTTGTTCCGGCTTATTCTGCAAGCCAGTCCTTTGTTTTTGTTTTGAGTTGGGGTATTCGAGTTGCTTCAATGTCAAGTGTTGATTCCATACCTTTCCTAATTGGTGTTCTCATATTTCTATGTGAGTGTTAATCCTTCTTGATCTTTGAGGTTGTCATGTCAATCCTTTTCAACCGGCGTGTTTCTCTTCAAGTGGATCCGATCACTTCAACATCAGCAAGACCAATTATCATTTCTTCTCAACGGTGTTTGTTTCATCCGTCTCCAAGTTACCTTTGTTTTTCCCGCCCACCCACCCTTTTTCTTCAAGGACTCAGATTTCTTAATCAAGCATCCATTTATTCATGTGAAGTTTCTCCATTCTTTTCCGTCAATGTTCTTACCCGGTGGTTCTCAAGAAGATGTTCTACTAGTTCATCATCCTCCGTTCTCTTTTCTTCTCCGGTGGATTCAAGTCAAGTTTTGTTGATCATATTTTTTTCCTCATTTCAGTGTCTTCTCATACTGGTGCGCCTCATTATCATTCTACTTCTCGTTATTTGTTATTTCGGAGTGCTCAAGATATCCGAAGACTTGTGTTTCCATTCTTAATCCGTTCAAGCTCTTTCGAGATTGGTATCTCATTCAAGCCATTTAATTCAACCGGTGCAATCTCTCTTTAATATCATTCTCAACGGTGTTCTTTTGAGTGGGCCCTAACCCACAGGTCTTTTCCCAGGATCTTACCTGACTCTTCTATTTTCCCAGAGCTATCCTAAATTCCTCTCCAAGTTTGATGTAAGAATGAGTTATCATCAGTCAAATGCTTTTCTCCAAGATCTTTCAAATTCTTTTCATAGTTGGCTCAACCTCTTCGCTTTTGATTCTTCCGATGTGTCTCAATAATTCTTGGTGGTGTTTCGCGTTGTCATTCTCATCATTTGAAGACCGAAGAAGAGTTTCTCTTTAATCTTGCTCTATTCTCTTCAAGATTCATGGTGCTAGCTTGGTTGCCATCCTCTCATAATTGTTTTCGATTGTGAGAACCTTTTTCACCCATCCGGAGCATTTTAGGAGTCTTTTCAGTTTCATTCTTTGAAGCCCATCATCTCAGTATTATTCATTCAAGCTTTCAGCTCTCGTTCTCCAAATCATACCGGTGCATCATTCAAGTATTCTCTAATCAGATAGTGATCTATTCGTTCATTTGTATTTAAATTCCCTCAAGTATCTTCATTCGTTTTCCAATTCTTCCCGGTGAATTGTGCCTTTCCTACTTCGATCATTTTCAATTCTACCGGTGGTTCGTTCAAGATTTCACCTCTTTTGTTATCATTTAATTCATTCGTTCTTTCCAATCCTACCGGTGGTTCGTTGAATACCTTCTCAAGTTTGAGCAATATCTCTCTTAAATACTTTTTCAACGAGAATAAGTAGTATGCCAAATCCATTGCTTGTCATCAATTAAATTTGATGAAGGATAAGCATACAATAAATCTTATTCTTATTTCCTCGAGGTGATTCAATTCTTTTTTTTTCCCGGAGTTCCAAGCTCTAATTATCACGGAGATCCATCTAAATAATTGCAAGGCTTCACATTGTGTTTTCAACTTTCCTTTCGTTTGATCATTCTTTTATTACCGGAGTTCTTCATGGAGGCTCTACATCATGGTTCGTCAATGATTCCTTTCATTCTTGATTTGTTCATCAAGATTTCTCTCAAAGTTAAGATCCGCCAAGCGATACTTCAAAATAAACATGGTGCTCAACACTTGTTTTGTTTTGAGGAATTCAAGCATTCTTCATCTAGCATTCCGAAGTGCAATTCTTTCTACCTTATTTTTTTGAGATGGTGTTATGTCACTCTTGACAATTTCCTTCATGTTAAATGATTCATATGTTGTCAAGAATGAGGTATTTTAAATCCATCATTTCCTCTTCGTTCAAGAGATCTTTCCGACAAATCAACTTCTTCGTTGGAGTTATCTTGGGCTATATTTCACCTAAAGCTTTCCCTAAGGATTGTTGCTATTTATGGTGCTTATAAATGACCCAAGTTCTTCATTTGTGCTCCCGGTGAAATAAGTTTCTCGTCTCCTTGTTGATATCAATCCAATCATTTGTTTCCGTTGGTGGCAGATGTTGGCATTTTCTTCTCCATTCTTCTATTTCAATTATCTATCTTCTATTCTTTTGTTTCGGAGGCATTGTGATGTTGCTCTTTTCACTCATCATCTCGAATGGTGAGCATCGTGTTCTTTTCATTCTTATCCATTTAACAGGAGTGTTGTGTCATCTCTTCAATATCTTTTCATCTCATCAAGTTTTCTTCTCTTTTCTACCGGAGTGCTGTCCAAATTCTGTCATTCTTGTTCCTTGGCTATCTCATTATACCGAGGTGGTCATATTCTTTTCCATCGTGAAACTCTTGATTCATGTCTTTGCAACCTTCAAGTTCTCGTAATACTCCTTGTTCATCTTTTCTAACGGATTGTTTGCATTCTCGTTCATCTCTGTTGTACTCTTTCTTTCAAATTGCTCAACCTCTCAAGGTTTGTGGTTTCACTCGTTCGTCAAAGAAGCAACTTAGTTTTACCTCTTATCTTCCTCTTCCTTTTCCCTCCGGTGCCATTCTAGATCTCGGGACGAGATCCTCTCGTAGTGGTGGAGTGTTGTAACGCCCCGGATCCGATGCGCCAGGTGTCTGCCAGTTATTCGCCGTCGTTGCCATGTCATTTGCTTGCGTGTTGCACTTTGCCACGTCATCATCTGCATTTTATCATGTCATCATGTGCATTTCATTTTGCATACATGTTCGTCTCATGCATCCGAGCATTTTCCCGTTGTCCGCTTTTGCAATCCGGCGCCCTATGTCATCCGTCCCCCTCTTCTCTCTTTTTTCGTAAAGCGGGTGTTAAACTTTCTCGGAATGGCCCGAGGTTTGCCAAGCGGCCTTGGTATAGCACCGGTAGACCGCTTGTCAAGTTTCGTGCCATTTGGAGGTCGTTTGGTACTCCAACGGTTAACCGGGTAACCGCAAAGCCTCTTTTGTTTGCAGCCCAACACCCCTTCCAAAGTGGCCCAAAACCCACCAAACTCCTCTCCATGCTCTCGGTCGTTCGATCACGATCGCGTGGCCGAAAACCGCTCCTCATTTGGACTCTCCTAGCTCCCTCTACCTATAAATATGTGCCCCTCCCGAAATTCCCGCAGTCCAAAACCCTAATTTCCTCTCCGCACGCGGACATATCCGCGATCACGGCCGGACACGTCCCACCATGCCGTCCGCTCACTGCGACCGTGACATCGCCGCCGCCCGCCGCCCACCCGCCAGCCCGCTCCGGCCCGAGGTCTGGCCGCCGCCGCCCAGCAGCTGCCCGACCCATGCTACCGCCCATCTCCCGCGCCGCCCATCGCCTTCACTGCCGCACCGCCACACACACACACACACACCGCACTGCCTCATGCCCACCACCTCTGCCTCGCCGCGCCACTGGCCAGCACCCCATCTCAAGGCCAGAGGCTCATACCCACAAGCCGCGCCGCCTCGCGCCATAAGCGCCGCGCCCGCCAGCCGCCGCCCGCCCCATGCCATGGCCCCTCAAGCGCCTCTGCCCTCCGCTTCCGGTCAGATCCGGCCGCGGGAGGGCCGGATCCGGCTCCCCCGCGCTCCGGTGAGCCCCCCTCGACTTCTCCGGTGACTTCCCCGACTACTCCGGCGATGTCTCCGGCGAGAATCCGGCGATCCTCGATCCGCGTGCCCCGAAACCCTAGATCCGTTTTCGGGAGGTAAAAATCCACTAAGTCCCTGAAATTTTACATTCTGGACCATTTTTCATCGCATCACATCTTCGCATCCGTATGTCCGTTTCGCGCGTATAATATGTCAAATTGTTCGTCTCGACGAGTACATCATTTCTTTCCATTGCATCATTTGCATTTGAGCTCATCTTGATGCCCGAAATGCTGTTGGAAGAAGGCTTCAGATCGTTAGTTTCAGAATCTTATCAGCTCGAGCTCTTTTGTCATTTTTGCTATGAATTATGTGTGCACCCTATGAACTTGAGTCCTACATGTGAGTTGAACATTGCCATGCCATCTTTCCAGGGGTGTTTACCATGTATTTTTGTGAGTTATGTGTTGACTAGAACAAGCATGCAAAGTAGGGATGATGATGTTGCTGATTTCAGGAACTTAGTGTTTTCACTAAGTCTTGTCCTGCAGTTATTTTTATGCCATATGTTCATGTTGTTACAGAGAGATCTATGCCCTTTTTGAGCATGATCAGTAAGGGTGTTTTGAACATATGGATGTGCTCTATCCATCCATGCCTTTGTTGGTATTTATGGAGTAGTCTAGCATGTCATTTTCGTGCTCTACTTTTGCTTGAAAATGTTTCCTGGCAGATTGTTTGCATGAGATTCAATTTTCACGAGGTCGTTGTAGTTGACCCGTGTATGCTATGACCTTGCTCTTGCCATGCTTAGCTTCATAATCATGCCTTCTTACTGTTGGTTGCCTTGCCATGCCATGTATTGCTCTGTAGAGAGTGCATCGAGCTCACGAACATGCCTACTTGTTAACTGTTTTGCCATGCCCAGTTTTTCTGCTAAGTCTGAAATCTGTAATAAAACTTGCTATGTTTACATGGGTGCCATCATTTCTTAAGGTCCTTTTTGGCTTATCGTCAGTAAGGGACTATTGATATATGCTTTGAGTAGAATCATGTCATGCCTTGTTTTGCTATTATAAGTTCCTGTAGCATGTTGTTTGCTTGCTCTAAACATGCCTTCTGATGTTAATTCTGGCATGTTAGTATTTTCACTAAGTCTGTGAACCTGATATTTCTAGCACTTTCACCATGCTTGTTTGAACATGTTATGATGTGATTTAGCCGTAGCTTAGTGTTCCTCTTTTGTTAAGCATCTCCTGTAGTTCGCTGCCATATGCTTTGTTTTTATGTTGGGGTGCTGTAGCATAGTTTCGTGTTGCGTGCTAAGTAGCATCGGGTCATTAAACGCAGATTTGCATCATTCTTGTTTTGCTTGTCATTTACAAACCGTGCATCCGATTCGTGATCTTTATATCGATTTCACCGAAATCATCCCATCTTTCAGCGGCATACTTGGTTTGCCAAGTTGATGCCAGTTCATCATTTTCCTTCCGGAGCATACATATGCATTGCATATCACATCTCGCATAGCATGTCATGTATTGCATCATATTGCTTGTGCATTGTTCCTTGTTTGATTGTGGTTCCGTTGCTTGTGTTCTTGCTTTGGGTAGAGCCGAGGCGAGTACGTGAGCGAGGAACCTGTTGAGAACGCCTCGAGGATCAAGCCTTCGACAACTCGAGAACCTTGCGAGCAAGATGATCATACCCTCGAAATCACTTCTATCTTTGCTTGCTAGTTTGCTCGCTCTTTTGCTATGCCAATGCTGCGATGCCTACCATTTGCTTGTCAGCCTCCCAAATTGCCATGTCAAACCCCTAACCTTTGACACCTTTCCTATGCAAACCGTTGTTTGGCTATGTTACCGCTTTGCTCGGCCCTCTTATAGCGTTGTTAGTTGCGGTGAAGATTGAAGATTGTTCCTTGTTGGAACATGGAGATGTTGTTCCTTGTTGGAACATGTTTACTTGTTGGGATATCACAATATATCTTATTTAATTAATGCATCTATATACTTGGTAAAGGGTGGAAGGCTCGGCCTTATGCAGTGTTTTGTTCCACTCTTGCCGCCTAGTTTCCGTCATATCGGTGTTATGTTCCCGGATTTTGCGTCCCTTACGGTTGGGCTATAATGGGAACCCCTTGACGATTCGCCTTAAGTAAAGCTCCTCCAAAGCAATGCCCAACATTGGTTTTACCATTTGCGCTAACAACCTATCACCTTCCCTTGGGTTCTGCAGACTCAAGGGTCATCTTTATTTTAACCCCGGGCGGTGCTCCTCGAGTGTTGGTCCGAACCGAGCTACTGGGGCCACCTTGGGGAAACTTGAGGGTTGGTTTTACTCGTAGCTAGACTCATCCGAGTGTGCCACGAGAAAGAGATATGTGCAGCTCCTATCGGGTTTGTCGGCACATTCGGGCGGTGTTCTTTGGTTTAGTTTTACCTGTCGAAATGTCTTGTTGTACCGGATACCGAGTCGGATCGGAGTGTCTCGGGTGGAGGTCTATTCCTCCGCTTGACCGTGAGAGCTTGTCATGGGCTAAGTTGGGACACCCTGCAGGATTTGAACTTTCGAAAGCCGTGCCCGCGGTTATGTGGCGATGGGAATTTGTTAACGTCCGGTTGTAGAAGACCTGAAGTTGACCTTAATTAAAATACATCAACGCGTGTGTTACCGTGATGGTCTCTTTCCGTGGTCAGGAAGTGAACACGATGTTGGAGTTATGCTTGCCGAGGTTGCTATAGGATCACTTCTTGATCATACTTTTATCGACCGTGCTTTGCCTTCTCTTCTCGCTCTCATTTGTGTATGTTAGCCACCATATATGCTAGTCGCTTCTCGTAGCTCCACCTCATGCCTTTACCTTACCCATAAGCTTAAATAGTCTTGATCTCGCGGGTGCGAGATTGTTTGAGTCCTCGTGACTCACGGATACTTCAAAACCAGTTTGCAGGTGCCGATGTTACCGAGCAGGTGACGCAATCAAGCTCATGGAGGAGCTCGATGAAGTTCTTGCCCTTTGTGTTGTTTCGTTCTAGTTGATCAGTAGTGGAGCCCAGTTGGGGTCGATCGAGGACCTTTTGTCGCATTTGGGGTTCTTCTTTTATTTTGGTTCCGTAGTCGGACTTTGATTATACCTGGATGATGTAATGCTTTATTCATGTATTTGTGTGAAGTGGCGATTGTAAGCCAACTATGTATCTCTTTCCCTTATGTATTACATGGGTTGTGTGAAGATTACCTCATTTGCGACATTGCTTTCAATGCGGTTATGCCTCTAAGTCGTGCTTCGACACGTGGGAGATATAGCCGCATCGAGGGCGTTACAAAAAGCATGTTAACTTCTGGTCATACGTTGTTGTGCTGCCCATGTAGACATAGTTGGACTTCTGAAATGTACTGCGTGTGTAGGCATTATTGGAAATTTTGGTGTAGTTTGTGTATCTGATTGTTCTGCCTTTTTTTCCTTGTAATTGTCTTTTTTTCCAGTATCAGCTTTGTGGTACTAACTTGACCTTCTGCTACTATCTTATGTATTTCTGCTTCCATGTTCTTTCATTTGTTGTGCGACGTGTTGATTTTTGTTTTCATATATGCAGTGGAAGACACAGGCTGAGGTTGTGTTCTTTAGGGTGATCGAACGCCCTGTTCTTACTATGCCTCGTGCCGCCGGCCTAGGTAGTGGAAGTTCTCCGAGATTTGAATTCTCGCAGGATGTTAACATCTTGGTGCCCCCACAGAGATCCGGGAGGTTCTTACGCCTGTGTGAGTCTTTGCGGTGGCGTTTCTTCCGAGAGTTTGTTCGATGCTGCGAATATTTCCCTTTCTAGGATTGATGGACTTCTGGAAACTGTTTATGGAGAGATGGCTCGTGTTCCGACAACGGTTGAGTGCCTTAGTCGCGTGGATGGTATTCTTCCTCCTGGCCACGGTTTTGGTGCTCAGTCTTCGAAGGAGCTTTTGTCGATTGAAGCTAAATATCTTGCCAAGCTTCGTGGGAGCACTTCCCACCTCCGGGCTAGTTTTGTGATGTTCAAGGAAATGCAGGATGCCCGATGCAAGCCTTTTGAAGATGAGGCGAGTGTTGTTGTGAGAGAGATTCAGAGGCAGGATCCCGTTCATTTGGGTCGTGAAGGAGGCCATGTGGAGCGTACCAAAGAGGTTTGTTTTATGTTGGCTTTTGATATTTCTTTTGCACTAGTGTTCATTGTTAGCTTTGACTTATTACTGTTATGCAGTTATAGGGTGACCTTCTCTGTTATAGGACCTGAACTTCAAGTGCTTATGCACCTGAACTTCTATGACTTTGATGACTGGCCCTTTTTGTTCCTTTTTGTATCTTATGGTAGTTTGGTATGTTATCTGCTATGTTTACTGTATTTGGACTTCCATGATGTGTCAGTTGTGATAGCTGACCTTCTCTGATTATGTAACGTGAACTTCTGATGATTAGGTATTTGTTTTCTACATGATTATTTTCTAGTCTTTTTTCTTTTTGGTACTAGTATTTTTCCTGGGTGACCTTCTCTGTTTATAGGACATGAACTTCAAGTGCTTCTGCACTTGAACTTCTATGACTTTTGATGATTTTCCCTTTTTGCCTTCTTTTGCATCTTTAATGGTAGTTTGATATCTGGTGTACTATGTTTACTCTATTTGGACTTCCATTATGTGCCAGTTGTGATACCTGACCTTCTCTGGTTATGTAACATGAACTTTTTGCTGATTAGGTATCTGTTTTGTACATAATTATTTTTCTAGGCTGTTGATGATGGTGCTGGGGTTAGGGAGGATGTTTTACCTGTGCATGAAGATGATCCTGTGCATGATCCTTGCCCCTCTAGTGATGTATTAGTTGATGAGGTTCATGGCAGTGAAAATAAGGTACCATTTTTTCTTGTCCATTTGTCTTGTTGCCCCTGAGAAGGACTTGCTACCCCTGTGTATGAGGTTCAGTCAGCCCTTTCTAATGACTTTTTGTTTCTTTTTGGAGCAGCAGAATGATGATGTTAGTGTTGCTCCAGAGAAGGCTACAGACATGTCCGTCTCAGGCATCGGCTGCTCCGACGGGGTGGTCCTGACTGAACCTCAGTCGTCCGTTGGCGCTGAAGTTTCTGGTGCTGAGCAGGGCAAGACAACTAGAGACATTATTTTGGAGAAAGATCATGTTGAGTCTGCTGTACAAATTGGTGGTAGTACTGCTGCAAGCCCGGAGAAGTATCCTGCAGCAGAGCCATTAGTTGATGTTGATGTTGTACAAACTGGTGGTAGTACTGCTGCAAGCCCGGAGAAGTCTGCTGCAGCAGAGCCATCAGTTGATGTTGATGCTGCATAGGCACAACCAAATGTTTTTCTTGTTTCAGATTCTCAGGTTGCTACAGCTACTACTGGTGTCCTTCCCGACGACGCTGCAACGTCTACTGAAGACAACGATGAAGATACTGAAAGCGATAGCTATGGAGAGGAGGTTTATCATTCCAGTGCTGCCGCTGGTCTAGGCAAGGATCCATGAAGAGAGGAGCATGCTTCTCTCTTCTTTCCCCATCCCCTCCCCTCTTTGTTGTTTCGTTTTTAGTCCATGATATCCCCTGTGAACTGCCTGTGTGGTCTAGGTTGAACTTCTGGTTTTGTTGTTTGTCGTGTGGGTTGTAAAGAATGTTAAGTGAATCTGTTTTTCTATGTGGGTGGATGTTTGTAATGCATGTGTTGTGATGTCTATGATGCTGTGGTTTTATCCTTTTCTGATGTAGCAGCTGAGATGTGCTTATGTGCTTTGAGTGTTTCTGTTAGTTGCTATTTTCTTTTTGGTGAGCAAATAGCGACCTTGCCATCATCCGAAAGAAGGTTGATGACTTTTATTACAGTGTAACTAGGCTTAGGAATGATCGTTCCAAGAGGTGAGTGCAGCTGCTCAATATTTACATCATCCATGTACCCCCTGTGAATTGCCTGTGGCTTCTTACCTGAACTTCCCAACTCTATGTACCTGAACTTCTTGATTTTAATTTCTCTGGTGCTGAACTTCTGGCCTCTTTTGTACTGTACTGCCTGTTCTGATATAGCTGAACTTCTATGCTAACATGTGTTATGAACTTCCTGAGTTTCCTGATGCTGAACTTCTTTTACTTTCTGTTCGCTTGTTTTAGATCAATGATTATGTTCCAAAACAAGGAGTGTGAAGGTTCTGTTGAAGATGTTGCAGTATCTTTTGGTCCTCGCGGAATGCTTCGGTCTAATGTGGCTGAGTGTGCACTCTCATCTCGTCATGAAGTACGAGGATCGAGACAAACTCATCCTGCCGTATTGGGTTTGTGTAAGTCAACCATACAGTGATTTCTTTTCCGCCTTTTCCCTACCATTTTTTTGGTTTAAAGTTGTTTGTCTCGTTTTTGTATTTTTTTCATATGTTGGTGTTGCCTGCATTATTTTAGGACAAGATTTTCAGAGGTCAATTTGATTCGCGTGTGAGGAAGTACTTCATGGCGAGTGGTCCAGATAGCATGGATGCACATGATTCGGTATGCAATATCTTGTTCTTTGCCTCTGTATTAGTTTTGTAGTGCGGTCCATTGTGTTAATATTTGTTTTATTTTTCTTTTGTACCGTTCTGAACTTCTGATATTAATTCTCATTTTTTAATGATTCGTGTGTTTATGATGCTTCAGGTTGTTTTCCCTACTTTTGACCCGCCTGAGGTTCCTGCTTCCATGGGTGGTGTCGGTCATTGGGTGTCGGTATTCCTTGACCTGAAGAATTCAAGGTTCCAGCTTCTCGATTCCTACTATGGACCAAAAGATGAATGTGTGGTACGCCTGTTTCGGCAGATGACCGACAACATCAAGAGGCTTTGGAAGGATGCCAGCAACGATAGGGAGACACCCTTCAGTCTAGTTAGCATCGACGATTTCCCTCTGGATTGGATTGATGTCTCCCAGCAGCAAAACAAGTATGAGTTCCACTTTTTCGCTTTTATCTCATCTGTTTAACTGTAGTTGTACTTAAGCTGCAACGTGTTTAATTCGTTGGCTTTCTTTTTCTGTTCTAACACTATTCTTTTTACTTCGTTTGATGGCAGTATCGACTGCGGTTTCTTCATGCTTACGAATGTTAATTCGTATCATGACGGGGTTCTTGCAAATTATTCCCATGAGAATATCGGGGATATCAGGAAGACATGGCTGTACTCAATGGCTTCTTCTAACCTGTTTGAGACAGACTTCCAATCTTTGTTTGGCTACTAGACATGTAAGTATTTTGGAAGTTGAACTGCTTACCTGCACTTCATCTTTTATTCTACCTGAACTTCATATCTTTTTTTCTAATTGAACTTGAGAGATGATGGCTTTCTATGGTTTTTGTTAGCTGTAGTTGAATGATTTCGAGTTCATCGGTTTATCTTGAACTGTGCCTCTGGTTGTGCCTGAACTTAATTTAGTTTTTTACTGCAACTAATTTTTTTAGGTCAGCTTCAGTAGTAACCATGTCATCTTCATTAGTTGGAATGCACATTGTGATGTTCCTGAACTTCAGTTTGTATTTTAATGGTGATGTTTTCTCTTCTTTTTTTTTCTTTGACAGTGGATCCGATGGAGTTGACCGATTACCACTACTCATTCCTCGGGTCACAGGAATACCAGCCTAGGGAGGAACCAATGAGTATAGCTCCGATAGAAGATGATAGACCTCGGACCCTCATTCCTTCCCAGTTGGGGGAGCAGGCTTGTGGTATTCTTGGTACTCCAAAAACCCCTTGCTACAAGAAGGCTGATGCAGTCGAAGCAGCCGAAGCAGAAGTGATTTCGTCCGATGATGATTTTGAGAAGATTGCTTGCCCGAAGAATGTTAAACGTGGCTCTGGAACTGTTGCTGGTAAAGGTGGGAAGAATGCAGTGATGACCAGGAGGAAACCGGCAGTTGAGTCTGGGAACATAATACCTCCAAGCGAGCATCAAGATTGCCTTTGAAGTGGTGTTCTCCAATCCCTCCCTTGAAAAAATATAGTTACCCTCATCTATCCGAGGCCCGGAAGTTGAAACAGTATGTGCTGAGTAAAGACGGACTGGAGAAGTATTCTGGGTGAGTTACCCTCATCTGTCGTTCCCATGCCTTGGAGTTGTAGTGTCTGAACTTCTGTTGTTGTATTGTCTGAACTGCCATTGTTTTAGTATATGAACTTCTGTTTTATGTCTCCTCTTGCCTTTTGATTTATAGTGTTTTGACTTTTGTTTTATTGTTGTATCTGAACTTCTAATATATTTTTTACCATCCTTTTGTATTCTACAGGACAAGCTACTGCATGTTTTCCATCCCTGGGAATGTGATTGACCTCACAGGAAATTTCCTTTATAGGCTTTTCGGTGAAGGGCAGCACATGGAAGGAGATATAATGGATTATCTCATAAATTTGTGGAAGGATAACCCGGAGACCTCTGAGATATTCTCTAATCCTGACAGGGTTGTACTTAGTCCCTACTTCATATAGGTTTTAGTTCTTTGCACCCCTATCTCCTTTTTTTGCCTTAGTTTTGTTGTAGTGGCATCTGTGAGGTGTTTTAATTGTGTTTTGGTGAATGCACAGTACTGCCTGGAGTATGATTTCTTCGCCTCAAAAGTTCCAAATTTCGATGCAAAAAATTCGGCTAAACTCCTCCCAATGTTTGTTCGCGAGGAAGAAGACCTTCTTAACGCAAAACTGGTTAGTTTTTCATAAATCTTGCTTTTTTCTTAATTTCATGTGCATCCTTTTGCTGAGTTTGTCAATAAGTTTTTGTTCATGTTGTTTCTTCAGTACATATGCTTTATAGTTTGTGTTCACCAGTCCTTTCATTCTTGCAGGTTTTAATGATTCTATTCAAGCCAATTGGCACAATGGCGCACTACAGTGTGTACGTGGTGAATCGATATCGTGGGAGCATTGACATTCTCGATTCACTTTCTTACGAAAATATGGAAACGTCGCGATCGAGTTTCCACGGGGACTGCCAAAATATCGTGAGTGTTTCTTAGCCTGGACATCCTTTCACATTCTCTTGTTTGACACGAAGTTTATTATGCCTTGTGTTTACAAAATATGTTGATGTCTCTGTTTTGGTAATACTGCTTGAACTGACTGTCATTTAGAAGTTGAACTTCTGCTATTTTTGTTTTAGTGGATCTTATGCAGGTATCGCTATTTTCTGTACCTGAACTTAACTATTTTTGACTTCATCTAATTTTGATATTTCTGGCAGATGAAGAGATTTGATGGATTGCTCGAGGAGGTGTACGGCAAGGCTGCATACAAGGCGAGCAAGCAGCCTAACTGGGTGACTATTGCAAAGAGGCCGACTTTCATCGATGTTCCGAAGCAGAAGAATAACGATTGTGGCTTCTTTGCTGTGAAGTTCAGCTCTTTGTTTGACGGCGATGAGATTGTTGAAGATTTTGGTGATGTGGAAGTATGTTCTGTCTTTGTTCTTGTCTCATCATCCTTTTGATTTTTCTTGTGTGTTTTTGCTGCGATGCTCCTGCTGTGGTTTTAGATATGCGTTACTTAACCATCGTTTTCACCTTTCTTTTGTTTGCAGGCTGCTGCAGATGACTGGAAGGCTGAGTTCATGCACACTCTGGTTTTTAGTGAGAAGAATGAAGTCGTGCGTTCAGAGCTCCTTGTAGAGATCCATCCCTTTGGCCCGTGAATTCGAAGCATTAGTTTCATTGTAGATTTGATTTCGTACAGATTTTTAGGTTTGATAATGATTGGAACAATTCCGTAAAGATTTGGGTGTAAGAATGTTTTTAGTGATTTGTGTATCTAGTATATGTGAAGCACTATTATTTATGATATTGTGGACAAATGCATTTGGTGTGAAGAATGATTTGGCTTTTGTGAATTTCAATGTGCTGTGTTGTTTTTCAGTATCCATGTGTTGAATGTTTTTTGCCCCAATAGATGTACCTGAACTTCTGCCTCAGTTTTGGTTGAATTGCTTCATTTTTTTGGGGGTTGTTTATTTCTGGGGCCCCAACATATGATTGTAGAGTTGAACTTCTGCTTTGAGAATGCGGCTGGGCTGCTGGTTACAGATGGAGAGGATATTCTGTGTTGTGTAATGCATTGGTAATTTGACCCAACCAATATGTATGCTTTTGTGTACATTTGTTTTTTTGTGTTTGTCAAGTTGGAATGTATTTCATATGTAAATTTGTGCAGAGGTATTGTTGACGTTTCTTTTATCTTTGTCGGCATTGTACATAAACTTCTGCACGTATCCAAGGAGAACTTCATGTTTGAACGCGTTGTTCTACGCTTGCTAACCTTAGTTTATGCGGCGAAACTTTATTTTTTTAAGCATATTCTTTTCCTACATCGATTTTACATTCCAGAACTTCTTCTGTAAGCTGACATGAACTTCAAAATTGTATGATTATTTGTTGGTTGATCTTTCATGCAATACATCACCATCACATATCTTCATCTCATAACATACCAGGACTTCTGCAGTAATAGTACTTGAACTTCACAGTGTATGTTTTTCAATTTAACACTGCTTGCGCTTTCATGCAATACATCACCAACACATATCTTCATCTCAAAACATACCAGGACTTCTGTAGTAATAGTACTTGAACTTCACAGTGTATGTTTTTCAATTTAACACTGCTTGCACTTTCATGCAGTACATCACCAGCACATCACTTCCTGCCATAACATACCAGGACTTCTGCAATAATATTACCTGAACTTCACAGTGTATATTACTAGGGGATGATGACATAATGTTCTAATTGTGTTAATTGACCTATTCTAATTGTTCATGAGCCTTGTGCTCCTCCTAGGATTTGGTGGTAGAGGTTTTTGCTTGACATGTACCTCTTCCTATTCATCGTCCTCTTCCTCTTCGTTGTCATCTTCCTCTTCCTCTTCATCGTCGCATTCCACTTCCTCTTCATCTTCATCTTCCTCTTCTCCGTCGTTGTCTTCATCTTCGTCTTCCTCTTCATCTTCCACCACCTTCTTGTTGTTGGCTCTAGGTCTTGTTTTCTGTTTCTTCTCTAGTATTTTGCTTGTATTTTCAGCATCTGCGCGCTTCGGGCATGTTCTTGCATTATGTGGTTCATACTCCTTGCATACGCTACAAAGCCTGCTGCTTGCTTTCTGTGGGTGTGGTCCCTTCTTTTGTTCCATAAATTTGGGCTGCCGTTTTTGAGATTTGGGTTGCTTGACCTCCTCAGCATTGTTTCCTTCCAGGAGTGTTGGATAGGTCAGCTTGTTGTGTCCTGCAACCTGGTTGCACACACTGCATTTCCTGTGTCAAAGTGGCACTCCGTTCTTGTTGTGCACGACGACTCTTCCTGCAGGTGGTGCCTTTATTTGAGCTCTCTTGTGACTTTTCTTTGCTGCAGTAATTTTCTTCCTACCCTTTGTTTCAGAATACAACGGCAATTTCATCGTCTCTTGCTGTCGCTGCTCCATTGACTGGCCATCACCCTGCTTGCATTGGCTGGCTTTAGCGGCGGCGTTGAGCATTTCAGCTGCATAATAATGAAGGCCATCTTCAATTGCAGCGTCCTCTTCAGCCATCCTTTCGTCAGCATCCGCTTGATTTGCTGAATGTATTGCATCAAGCTCTTCCACAAGCCTCTTGAGAACATAGTATGCTCTATCATATTGCTGGTCACATCTCATCGCTTTCTTGTTAACCATCAAATTCAGCTGTAGCAATATGTCTTGCTTCGATAGCCTTGAGCTGCCATCTGATGTCGTTGTGTTGTAGTCCCTTGTATCAAAGGTTGGTTGTGATCTTGCAGTCCTTGTGTACCGTTTGAGGATATACTTGTTTGGAAAATTGTCAGCCTTGAGGTAGTCAAGTATGTTCATGATGTGAAGGCAGAACATGCCTGCATTTTTGTGATGAATGCAGAATGCATAGTTTGAGAGCCAGCAATGAGTTTCATAAATTTTGATATGATACTACCAGTCTAGCTATTTAATGAGGTTGTTTTTTCGCTCACCTGTGTGTGTCCAGAGCTTGCATTCACACTCGTATATTTCATTCTCTGGGTCAGCTACAACCTGGAATTCATGCTTTGACCAGGAAAATCTTTCTTCATCACCATGGCCAGGCTTGTTGTGGTAGTACACAAGGTACTTAGTTGGCTCTGCTGTATGCTTTGCGCGGAATAGCGTTGCCTTTCTCATCCTATTCCTCATCTCGGTGTACACGGCTCTCGTGTACTTGATGGACATGTCTTCCTCGTAGCCGTAGGTTGTTTTTGTCACAGGATTGGTCTACACATGTCAAAAAGTGAGGTATTAGTCGAGGCAGAGTCATGGGTTTCATTTTTTAAAAATTCAAAACGCACATGTTGAAGGAAAAACAGAACATGATGGGGGTGTTTTGTACTTGTCATCTTACCATGCTGGTCATTGTTTGCTCGTTCTCCTTCTGCATCCGAGTTTGTATGCAAGCATTGACCCGCCTAGCAAACTTGTGTAGGTTCTGGGTCCCCTTGACAAACCCTTTCTTTAGCACGTGGTTCATGCTCTCGCTTCGTTGTGTGGAAGTCATTCTAGCACAGAAAATGTTCTCGTAATATGTTGAAATCCACATCTTCCTATCACTCCAGACCTGCATCATCATCTGGTCGTTCTCCAGTTTGTACTTGTGCACGAGTTTAGCCCATACATCTTCAAACTCCGTTGGCATCAGCGGCCAGTTTAATATAGCTGTGAACTCCTCTTTGAATGTTTTATACTTTTTGTACAGCAACGCGAGGTATTCCCTGTACTTCTTCAAGATGTGCCAATGGCATAGCTTGTGGATGGTGTTTGGAAATGATTGTGGTATAGCTTTCGCCATCGATGGGCATTGGTCTGCATGAATTAAAAAAAATGAAACTTGATTCTTTTTTTGTACCGGTGGTGAACTTATGTTGTACAAGTACTTGAACTTTAGATGAAGCAATGTGACTATCTAAAAATGGCACATGTATTTTTTTCTTACAGCAGTGTTCTTGAACTTCTGTGGTACCAGTGCTTGAACTTCACATAAATAACTATATTTTTCTGAACATGTTACATGTTTTTTTCTGAACATCTTTTTGTCCTTGAACTTCTATGAT
Source organism: Aegilops speltoides (assembly GCA_021437245.1). Lineage (NCBI taxonomy): Eukaryota > Viridiplantae > Streptophyta > Magnoliopsida > Poales > Poaceae > Aegilops > Aegilops speltoides. The sequence goes on from CM038143.1 coordinate 203,837,792, forward strand.
TCCTGTACTTGAACTTCACATTCGTGACTAGTTTTTTTCTAAACATGTGACAGATAAATTTGCTTTCTTCTACTGTTTGGTTGGACTTCTGTGCTAACAGTGGTTGAACTGCTTGCTGTATATTATTTTCTAAACATGTGACAGATAAATTTGCTTTCTTGTACTGTTTGGTTGGACTTCTGTGCTAACAGTGGTTGAACTGCTTGCTGTATATTATTTTCAGATAAAACCAAATATACCCAATACAGACACAGACTGAAAAGATGATGAAACTTGAGGAGTTTTTTATTTGAACTCACCTGTTAGAATGCAAGTTGGGTGCTTGTTGTTCATGCACTGTAGAAATGTATCGACCAACCACTTGAATGACTTTGCATCTTCGTCTCTTATCGAGGCAACAAAGAAATATCGTTGATGCAAGTGATGGTTTGTTCCAACAAACACTCCGAGGGCATATGAAATCTGTTGGTCTTGTAAGTCGTGTTTAATGTTACGCAATCGCCAAGTCTTGATAGGCTCCTCGGCAGCTTGCATTGGACGAAAAATGTTTTTAATTGACTTGTCCTTGTCCACTTGGATGTCATAGAAAAACTCATCATTTATCGCCTTCATGTCTTTGAAGAATGAAACAAGTTTCAATACATCATCAAATCATCTTTCCTTGCATTCATGGCTTTCCGCAAATCACATGCAAAGCTGCATTTGTTTATTTTTTGCTAGCAAAGGATTGTGAGCTAGGATGCTATTTTTACATTGCAAGATGTTGGTGTTTGAGCACTTCTTGGTTTAGCGTGTCCGTCGGTCATGCTTAGGAAGTAGCTTCCATCTTCATTTTCAGATAGCATGGACATGATTGTCGTGTGCTTGACATCATGGTACTACAAGAGCTTTACGTACTCCAAAATAATGGGGTCATAATTCTTGCGTGAGTGCAAAAACACTAGCATGTCATCAGTTTGCATGAGCTGGTGATTATGATTGTACTCAATGTCCACTGCCACGCATGTGCCATCCTCCTGCACCTTCACCCTCATTCTTGCATTGCAGCCCGTCCTCTGCGATGCTGGCCTCTGAAACTGAAGATGTGGGTATCCCTTGGAAGGCGCAAACAAAATACTTGTGGTTGTCATTTCCACCCGTCTTCCTGATTCCAAAACCAGCGTGTCTACGTATCTGTTATAAAATTCCCTTGCTTTCTCTACATATTTGAATCGCATCTTTAGTCTTGGTATTAGATAATCCGGTAGATCTGGCATCTGCAGAAAAACAAAAATAAATCCAAACAGCACCTTAAAATGCAGTTTATGAACTTGTTATTCTGGAGCGAGCAGAAAATTTGCAGATAATACAAGATGCATATATAAATATTTTTGTTTCACTTACGTGCGTGTATGATCGCAACTCCGCCGGTGTCGGCTGCTGTCCCTCTGGGATGGGGCATGGAGGAGTAATCATAGCAGGATGCATCGGTGGATCACGAGGAGGAAGTAGGGCTGAAGATGGCCTCTCTCTAGTTTGCGTCCTTTTTGCTTGAGGTGGTTGTGGAGGTATTGCGATCCTGGTCTTGGTTTGCTCTTTTTTCTGTGAAGCAATCCATCTACCTTTTGCCCTGTACAATTCTGACTTGTAGCATCAGCAGCAGGATCAAACGGTGGTAGTGTGCAGATCACTCTCCTCCGTGTGTGTGTTCTTTGTTGGATTTGTCTGAGATCCGGTTTAGTTGCTTCGCTTTGGCATTGATGAGGCACACCAGGATAACCTCCAGAGTTACACGCAGGACTTGAGCTAACCCCCTCCTCCATCGGCGTGCTTGGGAGTCTGCTGGTGGATACAAAGAATCCACGGGGGATTTCCGGCGTCACCCAATTAGGTGGAGGCGCAAACTTGTGCGGATAGGGCTGTGACCCAGCTTCTCGGGAGTATCCGTGTGTTTCGGGTGTCATCCATTTTTTGTCTGGAGCAGGTTGGTAATGTTGTTGGTGCGTTTGAGGTGTGACCCATTGAGAGGGTGGTGCAACGCGTACAGGCTTTGCATTGTGTACTTGCTGCTGGGAACTTCTAAGCTTCTTCATGCTTCTGTTAGCACACAAGTTATATATGCATATACCTTCATAACTGAACTTAGCATTATCCATAGACTGAACTTCTCATATAAAAGTGGTGAGAGACATCACACTATGCACTGAAGTGAGCATCTGCCAATGCCTTTGTACCTGAACTGAGCACCCTTCACAGAATGAACTTCACATCCTCTTTTTTAATTCTGCAATATTAGATTACTTATATGTACCTGAACTGAGCACTCTCCACAACCTGAACTTCTTGTTTTGCAAACGGGAAATACTGTCTACAGTTAAAAAACCTGAATCTTCATGAGTTTGAATGGTTGGACTGCTACACTACCCGAACTTCACATGGCTGTAAGAAAATAACAAACCGAAAGAAGGAAGAAGTTCAACCATACCCTGGCTAGAAGTTCAGCCAACCTTTTTCCAGCAGCTGATAGGCCACCTTGAGAACAATTCGTCGTGGACGTAGGAGAGGAATTCCATGGCAATCCATGTCTTGCAGGGAGCGCGAAGTTCATCTGCACGAAGCATGTAACATCCCAAATTTTCAATTTGGAATGTTATACATAGATCATCATTGCATATCATATTTTGTTTGCATTGTTGGCTCGATCCTAGAAATTCTACGCAACTCAAGGACCCACGGAGAGAGTTGGGGATTTCGTTATTTTCATATTTGGGTTTTTCTCAAATTTAGAAAATAGGATCGTTTGGTTTTATTTATTTTATCTTCAACTATTTCAACTACCAAAGTTTCAGAGAGGGAATAAAGTGACTTTCCCAAAATAAAGAAATAATGAAGATTTAATAAAAAATCAAATAAGATTTTATTTTGGAGTTTTTTCGCTTTTTATTTGAATTTAGGAAAAATGCGTGTTTTTTAAAATTGCATTTAGGCCCTAAATAAATGTTCATCTTGTTCGGCTTGATTTTAGAAGTCGGGAAAAATTTATTTCAGGATTTTTGGAGTCCGTTTAGTATTTATTTTTATTTTTCTTCTACGCGAAATTATTTAAAAAAACGCACAACCGACTTACGGGCCGTGCCCGAGCGGGACTCCGCTCGGGGGGCACTATAAATAGCGCCGCCCGGCGCCCAACACACCGCCCGACCCGCCAGCCCGTCGCCGCCAATTTCACGCTTGGCCATGCCATTACCACCACCGCAAACCCTAACCTAGCCGCCGCCCGCCCGATCCGCCGCCGCCTTGCCGCCAATTACCGCCGCCACCCACCAGTCGTCGCCCCGCCGTCGACGGACCCGCGGACTTCGCCGCCGCCGCCGCCGAGGTTCGCCGCCGCCTCGATTCCGTCTTGTCATTGTTTTTTTTAAACCGGCGGTATTATTCTGATTTTTGGTTTTTAGTTAGATCGGTTTTATTTTCGGTTTAGTTTAATTAGCGAGCGTTCGCTCGTTCGTTCGTTTTAATGAACATGTTCGTCAGATTAGTTTAGTTAACGAACGTTCGTTCGTTAACTCGTTCGTCGTTTTTCTTTTTCTCGGATTTAATCCGCGATTTTTCTGATCGCGATTCCTGATCCGATTTTCGTTTTAGTATAACTTTTCGCTCGTTTATCGGAATCAGGCGATTCAAGCGCCTGGAGTTTCGTCTCGAAACCCTCTTTCCGAATAATCTTTCTGTAAAATTTGACATAGATCCATATTAGTAAAACGAAGCTGTTTTCTTTCGCCGTTTGACTTTCGTTGCTTTGTTTGATTCATTTTTTTGCAAACCGGAGTTCTTAAGTTGAACATTCTGGTTAGATCTTTTATTCGAGTTTTACCTGTGCATTAGTTGAGTACTTATTGTATGCTTGTTTGTTTGTCTGCGATAGAATACCCGGAGTGCGCCGCCTGTTACTTTGAGTCTCTAGGTCTCGCGGATCATCAGCAAGGCAAGTAACACTTGATCATACCTTTCTACTACCCAGTTTTTATGCATTAGATCTATCCTCAAAACATTGCATGATTAGGATCTAATTAAATTGTGGGTTGGGAAGTAGATGAGGTAGTACCTATTACCTATTTTATTATCAAACCTTTGGGAGTTACTTCTACGTTTGCTTATTATGCCATGCTATGCTAGTAGACGTGGATTGGGTGAGTGAATTTCCATGACAGATGTGAGATTGTTAATTAATGGTTTATTTAAGGTGGCAACTTAAACACACATCTGGATGGATTGAGGCACCTGTTTTCTAGCAGGACTTGCCTGTATTTCTTCGGACCGCCACCCAGGCTCAAAGGGATCATGAGATTATTCAAACCAGAAACTTCCGTGTGCAGCCACATGCTATTATGGGCTCTAGCATAGTTGACTAAGTTGTGCGAACTCTTACGGGGTGGACTAGCAAATGTAGGGGATGTAGGTTGGTACGGTCTACCCCTCATGTAAGGTGCAAGTGCTTCTGAAAGACTATGTCTCGGTCATCCGTTTCTCAAACACCATGTAGTGCGAGAAACCAAGCGGAGGCGATCGAGTCATGTGGGGAAAAGTGCGCAAACCTCTGCAGAGTGTATAAACTAATCATGGTTAGCCGTGTCCCCGGTTATGGACATCTTGAGTATCTAGTACCTGGATATCATGTGAATCTCATCATGTTACTTCTAATTGAATACTGTTGGGTTTTAATGAGTACTTTTAATTGGGATTGAGAATGTTGTCAACCATTCTCAATGTTTAACAACCACCATGATAGTTAAATAACTTTATTCCTTTGCAGCAGGGAAAAATTGGCTTTATGCAAAAACTGTAACCATAGAGCTTTACCACCAGCCAAATATGCATGTAGTATAGCTTATTCCATTGTTATTCTCTATGTGTTACATTGCCAGCATATTCCATGTGCTGACCCGTTTTCGGGTTGCAACGTTTCATGTTGCAGACTTTTCAGACGACGAGTAAGATGCCTTAGGTCGTGGTTCTATACTCAGTGATGCCGTTGGAGTTGATGGACTCGCTTATCTTCCAAGCCTTCCACTGTTATCTTTTTAGATGGCCTAAAGCCATATTTATTTCAATAAGTTCTCTTTTGAGACATTCGATGTAATAAGTGTGTGATTGCTACTCTGTTATAAATCCTCCAAGTACTGTGTGGTGTCAGCATTCTTGATCCGGGGATGACACTGAGCACGAGATCGACTGCTTTGAGGTCAGGTCGCTACAAAGGTGGTATCGAGCACATCTTGTTGTGAGGACATGGCCACTAAGCTTAAGCCCTAGACCACTACTCTTTCTTCTCATTTCTGACTCCTCATCTTTTCTATTCTTTAGGATGGCGGATGCAAGGATCAAGTTCGCGCAACCAAATGAGAACTCACCTTTTGGATATCACTTGAAGGAAGCCACTAGATACTTGAACATAGGAGTACCAAGCTTCACCGGGACTTTCAACGCCACTTTACCCGAAGAGGAGCGCTGGAGGATTCAAGTCTACATTCCAGGAAGGACGTTTGCACCAATCACAGAGCCAATAGAGTTTACCTTTGATGTACCAACATGGTGAAGGAAATATGCCCTAGAGGCAATAATAAAGTTATTATTTATTTCCTCATATCATGATAAATGTTTATTATTCATGCTAGAATTGTATTAACCGGAAACATGATACATGTGTGAATACATAGACAAACATATAGTCACTAGTATGCCTCTACTTGACTAGCTCACTAATCAAAGATGGTTATGTTTCCTAACCATAGACATATGTTGTCATTTGATTAATGGGATCACATCATTAGGAGAATGATGTGACTGACATGACCCATCCCGTTAGCTTAGCACTTGATCGTTTAGTATTCTGCTATTGCTTCCTTCATGACTTATACATGTTCCTGTAACTATGAGAATTGTGTAACTCCCGTTTACCGGAAGAACACTTTGGGTACTACCAAACGTCACAATGTAACTGGGTGATTATAAAGGAGTACTACAGGTGTTTCCGAAGGTACATGTTGAGTTAGCATAATTCGAGATTAGGTTTTGTCACTCCGATTGTCGGAGAGGTATCTCTGGGCCCTCTCGGTAATACTCATCACCCAAGCCTTGCAAGCATGTAACTAATGAGTTAGTTATGAGATGATGTATTACGGAACGAGTAAAGAGACTTGCCGGTAACGAGATTGAACTAGGTATTGGATACCGACGATCAAATCTCGGGCAAGTAACATACCGATGACAAAGGGAATAACGATGTTGTTATGCGGTTTGACCGATAAAGATCTTCAGAGAATATGTAGGAACCAATATGGGCATCCGTGTCCCGCTATTGGTTATTGACCGAGACGTGTCTCGGTCATGTCTACATTGTTCTCGAACCGTAGGGTCCGCACGCTTAAGGTTTCGATGATGCTTATATTATGAGTTTATGTATTTTGATGTACGAAGTTTGTTCGAGTCCCGGATGTGATCACGGACATGACGAGGAGTCTCGAAATGGTCGAGACATAAAGATTGATATATTGGACGGATATATTTGGATACCGGAAAGGTTCCGAGAAGTTTGGAGCTCCGGGAGGTTACCGGAACCCCCCGGGAGGTATATGGGCCTTATTGGGCCCATATAGGAAGAAGGGAGAAGGAACAAGGGAGGGGGGCGCGCCCCCCCAGCCCAATCCGAATTGGGGAGGGGCCCCCCCTTCCTTTCTCCTTCCCCTCTTCCTATTACTACTACTAGTACTTATTCCTAATACTAGTACTCTTTCCTTCCCCCTCGAAATAAGATAAGGAAAAGGGGGGAAACATACTTGGAGTAGGTTTCCCCCTCCTCTATGGCGCGCCCCCGTTGGGACGGCCTCCTCCTCCCTCCCTCCTTTATATACGGGGGTAGGGGGGCACCCTAGGACACACAAGTTGATCATTGATCGTTCCTTAGCCGTGTGTGGTGCCCCCCTCCACGATATTACACCTTGGTCATATTGTGGCGGTGCTTAGGCGAAGCCTGCGGCAGAGAACATCAAGATCGTCACCACGCCGTCGTCTTGACGGAACTCCCCTCGAAGCCTCTCTTGGATTGGAGAACGAGGTGCGTCATCGAGCTGTACGTGTGTCAAGAACTTCGGAGGTGCCGAGTAACGGTGCTGGATCGGTTGAACCGGAAGGCGTCGACTACTTCCACTCTGCTGTGTCAACGCTTCCGCTTCGCTCACGAGGGTACGTAGACAACACTCTCCCTCGTTGCTATGTCATCACCATGATCTTGCGTGTGCGTGGAAAATTTTAAATTACTCGTTCCCCAACAAAGGCATCCGAGCCTAGGTTTTTATGGTTTGATGTTATATGCACGAGTAGAACACAAGTGAGTTGTGGACGATATAAGTCATCTTGCCTACCAGCATGTCATTCTTTGGTTCAGCGGTATTGTTGGATGAAGCGGCCGGACCGACATTACGCGTGACGCTTACGCGAGACTGGTTTTACCGCCGTGCTTTGCACACGGTGACTAGCGGTGTCGGTTTCTCCAACTTTAGTTGAACTGAGTGTGGCTCGCCGTCCTTGTGAAGGTTAAAACGGAGTCTATTTGACAAACTATCGTTGTGGTTTTTGATGCGTAAGTGAGATTGGTTCTTGCTTAAGCCCGTAGCAGCCACGTAAAATTTGCAACAACAAAGTAGAGGACGTCTAACTTGTTTTTGCAGGGCATGTTGTGATGTGATATGGCCAAGGCGTGATGCTATATTTTATTGTATGAGATGATCATGTTTTGTAACGAAGTTATCGGCAATCGGCAGAGCCATATGGTTGTCGCTTTATTGTATGAAATGCAAATGCCCTGTAATTGCTTTACTTTATCACTAAGCGGTAGCGATAGTCGTAGAAGCAATAGATGGCATAAACGACAACGATGCTACGATGGAGATCAAGGTGTCGCGCCGGTGACGATGGTGATTACGACGGTGCTTGAAGATGGAGATCACAAGCACAAGATGATGATGGCCATATCATATCACTTATATTGATTGCATGTGATGTTTATCCTTTATGCATCTTATCTTGCTTTGATTGACGGTAGCATTTTAAGATGATCTCTCACTAATTATCAAGAAGTGTTCTCCCGAGTATGCACCGCTGCGAAAGTTCTTCATCTTTGAGACACCACGTGATGATCGGGTGTGATAGGCTCTACGTTCAAATACAACGGGTGCAAAACAGTTGCACACGCGGAATACTCAGGTTATCTTGTGAGCCTAGCATATCTGAGATATGGCCTCGGAACACGGAGACCGAAAGGTCGAGCATGAATCATATAGTAGATATGATCAACATAGAGATGTTCACCATTGAAACTACTCCATCTCACGTGATGATCGGACATGGTTTAGTTGATTTGGATCACGTGATCACTTAGATGACTAGAGATGTCTGCCTAAGTGGGAGTTCTTAAGTAATATGATTAATTGAACTTAAATTTATCATGAACTTAGTACTGATAGTATTTTGCTTGTCTATGTTTGTTTGTAGATAGATGGCTCGTCTTTGTTGTTCCGTTGAATTTTAATGCGTTCCTTGAGAAAGCAAAGTTGAAAGATGATGGTAGCAATTACACGGATTGGGTCCGTAACCTAAGGATTATCCTCATTGCTGCACGTAAGAGTTACGTCCCGAAGCACCGTTGGGTGCTAGGCTGCTTCTTGATGCAACCGACGATGTTAAGAACGTCTGGCGAGCAAAGCTAATGACTACTCTATAGTTCAATGTGCCATGCTTTACGGCTTAGAACCGGGTCTTCAACGACGTTTTGAGCGTCATGGAGCATGTGAGATGTTCCAAGAGTTGAAGTTAATATTTCAAGCAAATGCCCGGATTGAGAGATATGAAGTCTCCAATAAGTTCTACAACTGCAAGATGGAGGAGAACAGATCACATCGGAGCATATACTCAAAATGTGCGGGTATAATAATCACTTGATTCAACCGGGAGTTAATCTTCCGGATGATAGCGTCATTGATGAAATTCTCCAATCATCGCCACCAAGCTACAAGAGCTTTGTGATGAACTATAATATGCAAGGGATGAACAAGACTATTCGAGCTCTTCGCAATCTTTGAAAGCATGGGAGGTAGAAATCAAAAGGAGCATCAAGTGTTGATGGTCAACAAGACCACTGGTTTGAAGAAAAGGGCCAAAGGAAAGAAGAAGGAACTTCAAAAGAACAGCAAACAAGTTGCTGCTCAAGAGAAGAAACCCAAGTCGGACCTAAGCTGGCCGAGTGCTTCTCTTGCAAGCGACTAGACACTTGAAGCGGAACTGCCCCAAGTATTTGGCGGATAAGAAGGATGGCAAAGTGAACAAAGGTATATGTGATATACATGTTATTGATGTGTACCTTACTAATGCTCGCAGAGCACTGGTATTTGATCTTGGTTACATTGCTAACATTTGCAACTCGAAGCAGGACTACGGATTAGCGAAGATTAGCTAAGGGCGAGGTGACGATCTTGCGTGGGAAATGGTTCCAAAGTCGATGTGATCGCGGTCGGCACGCTACCTCTACATCTACCATCGGGATTAGTTTTAGACCTGAATAATTGTTATTTGGTGCTGCGTTGAGCATGAACATTATATCTGGATCTTGTTTGATGCGAGGCGGTTATTCATTTAAATCAGAGAATCATGGTTGTTCTATTTATATGAGTTATATCTTTTATGGTCATGCACCCTTGAAGAGTGGTCTATTTTATTGAATCCGATAGTAGTGATACACATATTCATAATGTTGAAGCCAAAAGATGCAGAGTTGATAATGATAGTGCAACATATTTGTGGCAATCGCCGTTTAGGTCATATCGATGTAAAACGCATGAAGAAACTCCATCTTGATGGACTTCGGAATCACTTGATTATGAATCACTTGGTACTTGCGAACCGTGCCTCATGGGCAAGATGACCAAAACACCATTCTCCGGTTCTATGGAGAGAGCAACAGATTTGTTGGAAATCATACATACATATGTATGTGGACCGATGAATGTTGAGGCTCGTGGCGGATATCGTTGTTTTCTCACCTTCACAGATGATTTGAGCGAGATATGGGTATATCTACTTGATGAAGCACAAGTCTGAAACATTTGAAAAGTTCAAAGAATTTGAGTGAAGTAGAAAATCATCGTAACAAGAAAATAAAATTTCTACGATCGATCGTGCGGGAGAATATTTGAGTTCGAGTTTGGTTTACATTTGAAACAATGTGGAATAGTTTACGCAACTCACGCCACCGGAACACCACAACGAAATGGTGTGTCCGAGCGTCATAATCGTACTTTACTTGATATGGTGCGATCTATGATGTCTCTTACCGATTTACCGCTATCGTTTTGGGGTTATGCTTTAGAGACGGCCGCATTCACGTTAAATAGGGCACCATAAAAATCCGTTGAGATGACGCCTTATGAACTGTGGTTTGGCAAGAAACCAAAGTTGTCGTTTCTCAAAGTTTGGGGCTGCGATGCTTATGTGAAGAAACTTCAACCAGATAAGCTCGAAACCCAAATCGGAAAAATGTGTCTTCATAGGATACCCAAAAGAGACTATTGGGTACACCTTCTATCACAGATCTGAGGGCAAGATTTTCATTGCTAAATTCGGATCCTTTCTAGAGAAGGAGTTTCTCTCGAAAGAAGTGAGTGGGAGGAAGGTAGAACTTGATGAGATAACTGTATCTACTCCCTTATTGGAAAGTAGTTCATCACAAGAACCGGTTCTGTGGCGACTACACCAATTAGTGAGGAAGCTAATGATATTGATCATGAAACTTGGATCAAGTTTCTCTTGAACCTCGTGGGTCTACGAGTAAGATCCGCACTGAGTGGTACGGAAATCCTGTTCGGAAGTCATGTTACTTGACCATGATGAACCTACGAACTATGAGGAAGCGATGATGAGCCCAGATTCCATAAAATGGCTAGAGGCCATGAAATCTGAGATAGGATCCATGTATGAAAACAAAGTATGGACTTTGGTTGACTTGCCGATGATCGGCAAGCCGTTGAGAATAAATGGATCTTCAAGAAGAAGATGGCGCCGATGGTAATATTCTTGTCTACAAAGCTCGACTTGTTGCAAAAGGTTTTCGACAAGTTCAAGGGGTTGACTACGATGAGACTTTCTCACCCGTAGCGATGCTTAAATCTGTCCGAATCATGTTGGCTATTGCTGCATTTCATGATCATGAAATTTGGCAAATGGATGTCAAGACTGCATTCTTGAATGGATTTCTAGAAGAAGAGTTGTATATGATGCAGACTGAAGGTTTTGTTGATCCAAAAGGTCTTGACAAAGTGTGCAAACTCCAGCGTTCCATTTATGGACTGGTGCAAGCATCTCGGAGTTGGAATAAGCGCTTTGACAAGATGTGATCAAAGCATATGGTTTTATCTGAGACTTTTGGAGAAGCTTTGTATTTACAAGAAAGTGAGTGGGAGCTCTGTAGCATTTCTAGTTTTATATGTTGATGACATATTATTAATTGGAAATGATATAGAATTTCTGGATAGCATAAAGGGATACTTGAATAAAAGTTTTTCAATGAAAGACCTCGGTGAAGCTGCTTACATATTGGGCATCAAGATCTATAGAGATAGATCAAGGCGCTTAATAGGACTTTCACAAAGCACATACCTTGACAAAATTTTGAAAAAGTTCAAAATGGATCGAGCAAAGAAAGGATTCTTGCATGTGCTACAAGGTGTGAAGTTGAGTCGAACTCAATGCCCGACCACGGCAGAAGATAGAGAGAAAATGAAAGAAGTTCCTATGCTTGACCATAGGCTCTATCATGTATGCAATCTTGTGTACCAGACCGACGTATGCTTAGCAATAAGCTTGGCGGTAGGTACCAAAGTAATCGAGTGGATCATTTGGACACGGTCAAGAACATCTGAAATACGAAAAGACTAAGGATATGTTTCTCGTATATGGAGGTGACAAAGAGCTAGTCGTAAATGGTTACGTCGATGCAAGCTTTGACACGATCCGGACGATTCTAAATCGCAAACCGGATCGTGTTTATATTAAGCGGTGGAGCTGTAAGTTGGTGCAGTTCAAAACAAAGCGTCGTGGCGGGATCTACATGTGAAGCGGAGTACGTAGCTGCTTACAAGCGGCAAATGAAGGAGTCTGGATGAAGGAGTTCATTTCCGATCTAGGTGTCATACCTAGTGCATCGGGACCAATGAAGATCTTCGTGACAATCTTGGTGCAATTGCCTTGGCAAAGGAATCCAGATTTCACAAGAGGACCAAGCACATCAAGAGACGCTTCAATTCCATTCGGGACCAAGTCCAAGTGGGAGACATAGAGATTTGCGAGATACATACGGATCTAAATGTTGCGAGACCCATTGACTAAGCCTCTCTCACGAGCAAAACATGATCAGCACCAAGACTCCATGGGTGTTAGAATCATTCTTGTGTAATCTAGATTCTTGACTCTAGTGCAAGTGGGAGGCTGAAGGAAATATGCCCTAGAGGCAATAATAAAGTTATTATTTATTTCCTCATATCATGATAAATGTTTATTATTCATGCTAGAATTGTATTAACCGGAAACATGATACATGTGTGAATACATAGACAAACATATAGTCACTAGTATGCCTCTACTTGACTAGCTCATTAATCAAAGATGGTTATGTTTCCTAACCATAGACATATGTTGTCATTTGATTAATGGGATCACATCATTAGGAGAATGATGTGATTGACATGACCCATCCGTTAGCTTAGCACTTGATCGTTTAGTATTCTCGCTATTGCTTCCTTCATGACTTATACATGTTCTGTAACTATGAGAATTGTGTAACTCCGTTTACGGAAGAACACTCTGGTACTACCAAGCGTCTGGCGTGGCGGGTGATTATAAAGGAGTACTACGGTGTTTCCAAGGTACATGTTGAGTTAGCATAATTCGAGATTAGGTTTTGTCACTCCGATTGTCGGAGAGGTATCTCTGGGCCCTCTCGGTAATACTCATCACCCAAGCCTTGCAAGCATGTAACTAATGAGTTAGTTATGAGATGATGTATTACGGAGCGAGTAAAGAGACTTGCGGTAACGAGATTGAACTAGGTATTGGATACCGACGATCAAATCTCGGGCAAGTAACATACCGATGACAAAGGAATAACGATGTTGTTATGCGGTTTGACCGATAAAGATCTTCGTAGAATATGTAGGAACCAATGTGGGCATCCAGGTCCGCTATTGGTTATTGACGAAGGCGTGTCTCGGTCATGTCTACATTGTTCTCGAACCGTAGGGTCCGCACGCTTAAGGTTTCGATGATAGTTATATTATGAGTTTATGTATTTTGATGTCTTTGAAGTTTGTTGAGTCCCGATGTGATCATGGACATGACGAGGAGTCTCGAAATGGTCGAGACATCAAGATTGATATATTGGACGGATATATTTGGACACGGAAAGGTTTGGAGAAGTTTGGAGCTCGGGAGGTTACTGGAACCCCGGGAGGTATATGGGCCTTATTGGGCCCATATAGGAAGAAGGAGAAGGAACAAGGGAGGCGCTGACCCAATCCGACTGGGGGGGGGGCCCCCCCTTTCCTTTCTCCTTCCCCTCTTCCTATTACTACTACTAGTACTTATTCCTAATACTAGTACTCTTTCCTTCCCTCCAAATAAGATAAGGAAAGGAAACCTACTTGGAGTAGGTTTCCCCCTCCTCTATGGCGCCCCTTGGGCGGCCTCCTCCTCCCTCCCTCCTTTATATCTGGGGGTAGGGGCACCCTAGGACACACAAGTTGATCATTGATCGTTCCTTAGCCGTGTGCGGTGCCCCCTCCACGATATTACACCTCGGTCATATTGTAGCGGTGCTTAGGCGAAGCCTGCGACAGAGAACATCAAGATCGTCACCACGCCGTCGTCTTGTGGAACTCCCCTCGGGCCTCTCTTTGGATTGGAGAGCGAGGGTGCGTCATCGAGTTGTACATGTGTCAAGAACTCGGAGGTGCGAAATAGCGGTGCTGGATCGGTTGAACCGGAAGGCGTCGACTACTTCCACTCTGTTGTGTCAGCGCTTCGCTTCGGTCTATGAGGGTGCGTAGACAACACTCTCCCCTCGTTGCTATGTCATCACCATGATCTTGCGTGTGCGTAGGAAAATTTTAAATTACTACGTTCCCCAACACATGGAGCCTAGGAAAGAGCATGGCAGCTCACATCGCCATGGGACGAATTGGAGAAGTTTACCACAGCGATCTCAAGAATACTATCTACCAGATTTGTGGGCGCCGAGATGAGCATTGGGAGATGATCACCACCAGGAAGGACAGATCAATCGCAGCTTATATTCAGGAGTTAAACCAACACATCCGACGCCAGGAGAATCAAATGTGCGTAGATATGGAGGAGCTACAGAAGGCTACGACCAGGATCAAGGAGCTAGAAGCAGAACTCAAGGCTACGCGTAAAGACTATATGGAAGAAATCGTCGCTCTAGTAAGACAGAACGGTGACCTTAAGGAGAAGATTGGAGTATTCATGGGAGGATCAGCACCCAGAGGAGAAGAGGATGAACCTACTTGTCCAGATTATCATATCATCATCGACGACACCGACTCGGATCCCGACGACAGCGATGATGACTATGTTGATGAAGCCGGAGCAGATATCATGGAATCTGCATCGGAGCAGTTTTTCTAGTTGACCACCACAACAGTAGTAGAATTTTCCACCATTCAATTAGTTTTAGTCCAAAGCACTTTTGTAACGATAGTTAGACCGTTGTATGCCCTTGTTTGAATTGATTGGAATGATATTGTGTGTTTTTGTCTCCTGTGCATATGGGTAGTGTTATCTCACTAGACCTCATTCTATTCTTAACTCTCCCCTTTAAACCCTCAGATGCCTCCAAGACGCGACCCCGAGTTTGTTTTCCCGCCAGAGATCACCTAGTTGATTCAGCAGCAGAATACCTTGATACAAACATTGGTATAGAACCAAGGCAACAACAACAATAACCCACCACCACCACCACCTGTTGACCATCCGCACGTTTCCTAAGGTTGAATCCGCGGTGTTTTCCAAAGAGCACCGAGCCGATAGTAGCGTATGATTGGCTCCGTAAGATAGGGAGGAGTTGACCACTGCGGGATGCATGATGGAGAAAAGGTAAAGTTTGCCACACATCGGCTTGGTGACCCTTGGCTGACATGGTGGGAGAATTTTACACCACTTACCTGACAACCGTCACATGGAATCGGTTTCAGCAAGCATTTTGTCTTGCCCATGTTTCAGCAGGAGCTATGGCCATGAAGAAGCGTGAGTTTATAACTTCGCCAAGGAGGACTGACAGTTGGCCAGTATGTGGATGATTTTAGTAAGCTAGCACGTTATGCCCCAGATGACGTTGCTACGGATGTAGCTAAGAAGGAGAAGTTTCTAGAAGGACTAAATGATGAGCTGAGCATGCAGTTGATGGTAGCCACTTTCAATAACTACCAGGAGTTAGAAGATCGTGCTCTAATGATTGAAGGGAGGCAGCAGCAGATTGATAATCGTAAGAGGAAGTATGCACAGGGGAAGTACAATTCTGGAGCTCAGCAGAAGCCACGCTTTACCCCAAAGTCAGGAGGACATTTTCAGCATACTCACGGAGGAGGCAGCTCGCACCATCATAATGGAACAATGAATGGAAACAGGAATGGAGGAAGCAATGGACAAAGCCGCACCAACCCGTCAACACCATCCAAGGCAGACCTGAGCCATATCACTTGTTATAAGTGCCGCAAGACTGGGCATTATGCAAATGATTGCCCAGAAGCCCAAAATGGAAATGGCAATGGAAGCTCAGGAAAGAAGCCGAACCCTTTCAACAGGGGGCAAGTGAACCACGTTACCGTGGAGGAGGTTGAAGCTCAGCCAGATGCAGTAATAGGTAAGTTTTTGGTTAAGACATTTACTGCAGTTGTTCTTTTCGATACTGGTGCATTGCATTCATACATATCGAGGGGATTTGTGGATAAATATAAATTGCCAACCCAAGCACTTAGGTCACCCATGCTAGTAACCTCACCTGGAGCAGAGTATACGGCTAGTAAATTGTGTGATCGACTGCCATTAAGGATTGGACACCATGTATTTCCCTTGGACCTAATAGTTTTGGAATCGCAAGGTTTGGATGTGATATTAGGCATGGATTGGTTATCGAAGTATGGAGGGAATATTGATTGCGTCAGTAAGTCAATTTTGCTTACCACCCCTGAAGGCAGAAGAATCAAGTATGTATCGCGGCATGAGCCGAGAAGAGCACATGTAAATTCCTTATCAGGAGTTGTGCAGGAGGAAGTACCAGTGGTAAGGGATTTCCCTGATGTATTTCGGAAGAGTTGCGGGCATGCCACGGATAGAGACATTGAGTTTTTAATTGAACTACTGCCAGGCACTGGGCCTATATCCAAGAGACCGTACAGGATGCCAGCCCAAGATTTGGAGGAAATTAAGAAGCGGATTAAGGAGTTGTTGGACAAAGGTTTTATTCGCCCAAGTTCTTCACCTTGGGGATTGCCAGTACTTCTAGTGGAGAAGAAGGATGGATCATTAAGAATGGTTGTTGATTATTGCGGATTGAACGAAGTAACAATCAAGAACAAGTACCCACTACCAATGATCAATGATATGTTTGATCGGTTGCAAGGAGCTAAGGTTATTTCCAAGATCGATTTGCGATCAGGGTACCATCAGTTGAAGATTCGGGAGCAAGATATACCGAAGACGGCTTTTACCACCAGGTACGGGCTGTATGAGTATACCGTTATGTCATTTGGTCTGACTAACGCCCCAGCTTATTTTATGAACATGATGAACCAGGTGTTTATGGAGTTTTTGGATAAGTTCGTCGTAGTGTTCATTGATGATATTTTGGTGTACTCGAAGAATGAAGAGGAACACAGGGAGCACTTGCGTTTGGTACTCGAGAAGCTCAGAGAACATCAGCTATACACCAAGTTCAGCAAGTGTGAGTTTTGGTTGAAGGAAGTTGGATTTCTCGGACATGTTATATCCGGAGAAGGTATCGCAATAGACCCCACTAAAGTTGTCACTGTGACTAACTGGGAAGCACCAACAACAGTTGGAGAGATCAGGAGTTTCCTTGGACTCGCAGGATACTACCGGAGATTCATTGAAAATTTCTCGAAGATTGTGAAGCCTATGACAGAGTTGTTGAAGAAGGATACTAAGTTCATTTGGACTGAGGAGTGTGAGGCTAGTTTCCAAGAGTTGAAGAAACGTGTGGTTACCTCACCAGTATTGATTCTGCCAGATCAGACCAAGGATTATGAAGGGTATTGCGATGCTTCACGTCAAGGACTTGGAGCAGTGCTTATGCAGGAGGGAAGAGTTGTGTCGTATGCTTCACGACAGCTTAAGCCTCATGAGTTGAACTATGCTACTCATGATTTGGAGTTAGCAGCCGTAGTGCATACACTGAAAACGTGGAGGCATTTTCTCATTGGAAATCATTGTGAGGTGTACATGGACCACAAGAGTTTGAAGTACATCTTCACGCAGAAGGAGTTAAATCTCAGGCAGAGGAGATGGTTGGAGCTTATTAAGGATTATGATATGAGATTGCATTATCACCCCGGGAAGGCTAAGGTTGTAGCAGACGCGTTGAGCCTCAAGAGCCATGTCAATACTCTAATGATGGGAGAAATACCCAAGGAGTTAGTCGAGGATCTTCGAGAGCTATGTTTGGAAATAGTTCCGAGAGGCTATGTAGTAGCATTGGAGATTCAGTCTACTTTGATGGATAAAATCAGAGAAGCTCAAAAGGCAGATACGGAAGTTGCCTCCATTAAGGAATGGATGAGCAAGGGAAAGGCTAAAGGATTTCGTGAGGATGAGCACGATACCTTATGGTTTGATGACCGTGTTTATGTGCCCAATAATCCGGAGATCAGGAAGTTGATTCTGCAAGAGGCACATGATTCACCATACTCGATTCACCCCGGAAATACAAAGATGTATTTGGATTTGAAGGAAACTTTCTGGTGGACCGGAATGAAGAAGGATATTGTAGAGTATGTAGCAGTTTGTGATGTATGTCGAGGGTGAAAGCGAAACATCGAAGCCACCGATTGTTGCAGCCATTGCC
The DNA here is from genome assembly GCA_021437245.1 of Aegilops speltoides. NCBI lineage: Eukaryota > Viridiplantae > Streptophyta > Magnoliopsida > Poales > Poaceae > Aegilops > Aegilops speltoides. Next base: position 203,855,973 of record CM038143.1, read on the forward strand.
TATACCGAATGGAAGTGGGATAAACTAGGCATGGATTTCATCACGGATTGCCGGGACTCATTCAGGCTATGACTCGATTTGGGTTGTAGTCGATCGTTTCAAGAAGGTAGCTCATTTCATCGATAAAGACTACCTACAGCGATGCCAAATTGGCTAAGATATACATGACGAGGATTGTATGTTTACATGGAGTTCAAGGAGTATCGTGTCGATAGAGGCATAATTCACCTCAAAGTTACGGAAGCGGTTACACGAAACATTGGGAACGGTGGAGTTTAGCACGACTTTCCACCCACGACAGATGGACAGCACCGAGAGTCAATCAGATTTTGGAGGATATGCTTAGAGCTTGTGTTTTGGATTATGGATCAAGTTGGGATGACAACTTGCCATCTGTGAGTTTTCTTACAACAATAGTTACAAATCCGGTTTGAAGATGGCCCTTCGAAGCCTTATGCGGAAGAAGGTGCGAGAACCCGTTGTTGTGGGATGAGGTTGGAGACCGCCATTGTTTGGACCAGATTTGATTAAGGAGCGAGCAGAAAGTAAAGTTGATTCGCGACAGGCTCAAGGTAGCTCGGTCAAGGCGGAAGAGATATCAGCGATTCAAAAGCAAGGGCGAGAATATGAAGTCGGGGACGAGTTTATCTATCGAGATCTCCACTTGAGGAGTTAAGCGTTTTGGAGTTAAAGGAAAGTTAGCGCCACGTTTTGTGGGGCCATACAAGGTTTTGGAACGCATGGGAGAAGTAGCTTACAAGTTGGAATTACGAGGATTGTCGGGAGTTCACGATGTGTTCCATGTTTCACGATTGAAGAAGTGTCACGCAGAGATGGTGATATACCACCGAGGATACTATGCCACCGAAGCGATTGATTGAAAGAAGATTTGACCTATGAAGAGAAACCGGTTAAGATTACGGATTATGCCAGAGTTACCCTTGATAAGGTTATCAAGTTTTGCAAAGCTCAATGGAGCCACCACACCGAGGAGGAAGCCACAGGGAGCGAGAGGAAGATCTGCTCAAGGACCACCCTCACCTATTTGCTAGCCAACCCGAATCTCGAGGGCGAGATTCATCTTAAGGGGGGTAGCTTTGTAACATCCCAAATTTTCAATTTGGAATGTTATACATAGATCATCATTGCATATCATATTTTGTTTGCATTGTTGGCTCGATCCTAGAAATTCTACGCAACTCAAGGACCCACGGAGAGAGTTGGGGATTTCGTTATTTTCATATTTGGGTTTTTCTCAAATTTTGAAAATAGGATCGTTTGGTTTTATTTATTTTATCTTCAATTATTTCAACTACCAAAGTTTCAGAAAGGGAATAAAGTGACTTTCCCAAAATAAAGAAATAATGAAGATTTAGTAAAAAAAATCAAATAAGATTTTATTTTGGAGTTTTTTCACTTTTTATTTGAATTTAGGAAAAATGCGTGTTTTTCAAAATTGCATTTAGGCCCCAAATAAATGTTCATCTTGTCAGGCTTGATTTTAGAAGCCGGGGAAAATTTCTTTCGGGATTTTTGGAGTCGGTTTAGTATTTTTTTTTTATTTTTCTTCTGCGCGGAATTATTTAAAAAAAACGCGCAACCGACTTACGGGCCGTGCCCGAGCGGGACTCCGCTCGGGAGGCACTATAAATAGTGCCGCCCCGGCGCCCCAGGCCCAGCCGCCCGACCCGCCACTGCTGCGCCACGCCACCCCCCCCTCCTTGAAGGCTCGGACATCCGGCCCCTTTGTCTGCGCCTGATGAAGAAGGGCCGAGGCCCATGTACCCATTCGCCCCCTAGAATATATATACTCCTTCTCCACCACCATTTTAGGGTTAGCAAAGTGCTAGCTCATTTGTATGTGAGCTTTGCTCCTTTACCACTCCTCTTGAGAGAGAGAGAGAGAATACTCCCATGGAGTTCAAGTCCTCCATGTGAGAATATCCCTAGTGGATTCAAGACCACATCTAGGGAAGATCCTCCAAGGATTCAAGACCTCCTTCATGGAGATGAACTAGTGCCTTTTGTATCCCCCTTTGTTGGATTTGGACCTTTGTATCTCTCTTTGTGTGTTTGGATCAAGTTAATTTGAGTGTTTCCTCTCGTTTTCCCTCTTGAGTTCTTCGGGGATCTCCCTCCAAATCATGAAAGATCGGCCTCTAGGGTTCCACCCTACATCATCTTCGTATCATCGGAGCCTCTCCCTTTGTTTTCTAGCCTAATTTTGCTTTGTTTCGTCCTAATTTCGAAACTCCCCGCCAAAAATAGCCCCCAATTTTTTTTGTGATTTGTTGGTTTGATGATGTTTTATTGGATTTGATCCATGGATTTGCTTTGTTACTAGTGGATCTATCTTTCCCCCAGGTTTCCCTACTTTCCATCCATGAAATCTCCTCAATTTTGCCCCCGAAATCATCAATCCCCCCCCCCACATCGAGTTCCTCGAGTTCATCCTCGGATTTGGAGCCCGAACATCTGGCCCCTCGAACGTCCGGATCCTGGAGCACAAATTTGTACGCGGTTCTAGACATCGGGTCCTGGAATCCAGCCTAGACCCGGCCCCTGGAACTTCAGCCTTCCTTGTTTCACCGTTTTGACCATAACTAATTCATACGGAGTCCGATTTTGACGTTCTTTAGATCGTTTTGAAGCTATTGACACCCCCCATCACACAAAAATAATATCACCATCATTTTAATCCATCAAATTTTGGAACATTAACATCTTTGCCTAGGGCTTCCACAATATCATCAGCATTACCACCACCGACTTCCGCAACCTAATCCAATTTGTTCCCCTTTGCATTTGAGGTTGTTTGAGTTGTGGTTTATGTCTCCTAAGGTGTTTAGGATACTTAGGGGTCGTGCCTTCAACTCCGACACTGTGTATAGCCCATCATACCCTTCCCCCACCTTAACCCATTTTGATCAAGTTCCCAACAATACTTCTGCAACTACCACCGCATTCCCGCTACCACCATTTGACATTTGCCTTTGAGATTTTGAGTTCGCGGTTTTTCCATTTCCTAAGGTGTTTGGGCTAATTAGGGATGGTTCGACATCTACAATACTATCGCTCAACTTCGTCAAGGATTCAACATCGGCCACCTTCACCATTTTGGCACCCTAACCGTAAGCAAGAATGGTAACCTCTATATCATCTTGGTATCATGGTATCCCATCATTGTACATTCATTCTTGCCATTGTGTTGTTAACCACTAACCCATTTTGTTTCACTTGCCTGTCGAGACTAGCCATTTGAGTATTGCCGGCAATGTTACTTATGCACATTAGTGATCATCGATCTACACCTTCCATTGCATACATACCATGTCATCTTGGTATCATCATATCATCTCTTGTGTCACAAAATTGTTCCCGCATATACATAATTGCTATCTTGGTTTGTGCATTTCGCATAAGTGGCCATATAAAAAAGCTTTTAAGCAAAGAGAAACAAAGAGCTTGTAAGCAATAGCCATAGCATCGCCACATTGTATAGCATACTACCATATTGATCATCCTGGATCATCGTGTGCGAAACACCGGAACACCATACATACATAGCATACTTGGGATAGAATGTTGACACATTTCGCATCTTATAGATTGTGCACAAGTGTCGTATCCGCCTATTGAGCAATTGTGCTAGCGTCTTTCTAGAGTTGTGCAACATGAATGTTTTTTGTGGGTTCCACATTTTGTGCTCATTCCTTAGTTGCGCGACCCCATTTATCTATCTCTGTGTGTGTGTGTGTGTGTGTGTGTGTGTGTGTGTGTGTGTGTGTGTCATTCATTGCTATTGGTCTACTTGTTTCACTAGCGAATTTGTGAATCTCTTTCAACATTATTTACTCTTGCTAACATTTGCATCAAATTTTGTGCCACTATCCTCACCAAGCTACTACATAAGCCTTACTTGTGTAGGTGTGAGAATTGACAAGATTTGGTACCAATTGTGCTATTTACATAATACATTATTGAGTGATCATTGATCCATCTTCAACATTGGACAAGGTACATTTTGTCTAGTTCTTTCCTTTCTTCCATTCACATTTGCTTGAGTCTTGTGATGGATAGGCATAGCACACCTCATTCGGTCTACAACAACAACGATGAGTTTGGTGCCATGAAAAACAACTCGGATGCCGAGATGGATGCTCAAATGGAGGAGATCAAAGCCCTCATCAAGTCCTACAAGATATCTTCCTCATCTTCAAGAAGACGCTCAAGTGCACATCCTTCCGGGCTACCATCTCCAGCAAGGTCACATCAGCATCAACACCATCAACGACGAGAGCGTGAAGGTCAAGAGCTCAACACCAACAACCACTCGACGACTTCACCATCTACCTTGGCATCTTTGCCAAGCGACTTGAAGGCATCTTCGCCTATGGACATACGACATCTTCACCAACAAGCACCCCAAGATTACGCTCAAGAGAAGCTCCCCAAGCTCAAGTCCGCGACTTCCACAAGCTACTACGACCTCTACGCCGACCACGTGATTCCTTTCTATGGAACTCAAGACCCCGAGGAGTGTCTCGAGCGGGAGCGCGAGATGGACGACTACCTCAAGCTACTTCAAGTCCCTCCCGAGGATCAAGTGAAGTGCACCACAAGTAACTTCCATGACTATGCATCAACATGGTGGATTCATACACCTTTGAAGACCTTCAACATGAGTTGGTCCAAGATGAAGAGAGCTATGCGGTGATAGGTTTTGCCTTCCACCTACACGGAACATCTTCAACGCCAATTGGAGAACACCATCCAAGGATCCAAGTCCATCGACGAGTACTTGAAGGAGATGAAGAAAGTCCTACGATAAGCCGGCGTGCACAAACCATTTCGATGAAGTTCCACTTCATGATGAGATTGAACAAGGACATCCACAAGACTATCTTCCATGAGAACTACATGTCCCTCAGTGACAACTACTTTTGTGCTCTCACGTGGAAAAAGAATTCATGAAGGCCAAGGCTTCTTCACCCCAAGCTCACCTCGCGACGACCAAGCTCCATGGCAACGAGCATGAGGGTAGTACCACCAAGATGCCCAAGCCCGACGATCTCGAAAAGGATGCTCCCAAGTTTGACTTCATCGTCATCCCTCTTTGTGGCATTGATGATACCGAGTCTACCATGACTCTTTTTGAAGATGGCGCGGCGATGACTACGACTACGGAGTCTCTCAAGGAACATGCTTTCGAGGTGAGCGACAAGGTGGTGAGCAAGGATGATGCTTCCATGTTTGGAGGCGAGAGTGATGATGTGCCATCTTCAGCCTTCATCCACGGCGACAGTGACGAGATGATCGAGCATGGGATTTTCCCATCGGTCATGGAGGAGAGTGATGTTGTGCCATCTTCGTCCTTCATCCATGGTGACAGTGGCGAGATGATCGGGCATGGGATTTTCCCTTCGGTCATGGAGGAGAGCGATGATGTGCCATCTTCGGCCTTCATCCACGGCGACGGCGACGAGATGGTTGAACATGGTATTTTACCTTCAACCACAGTGACGTATGATACCTTGAGTGACTTGTGCCACCATATTGAGAGTGAGAGCGAGTTCATCACTAGCCCCACATATGATGAGTTGCCCCAATTCCCATGTGAGGAGAGCCACAACTCCCACCACTTGAGTGAGATGAGTGACTTTGAGTGCATCTATTTTGAGGGAGTGACTGAGCCACCACATAGAGAGAATGTGATAGTTGATAGGTCATGTGAGGACATTTCAATTTCTAACGACTTAACCTCTACCTCTATTGTGTCTTCTCATTCGGTGCTAGGTCCCATATATGATGATGCGCCGATTCTCGACGACTTTGTCCTTCCTTTGGACAAGACGATGGCCATGGTGGAATATGATGCACCCCCCACATGGTTCCATCAAGATGATGATATTGACCACCATTTGGTCTTTGCCACCTCACCTACACCACTTGAGTGGAAGAAATAAGGTAACATAGGTGAAGGTGATTCTCTAGTCCCACTAGTGGACATTCCTGACATTGATTGCTTGCATGATGTTGATCAACCTATTACCATGCTTCATGCTAGTGCGACTCCCCCATGCGATGATTCACCCATTTATGATGAGTTTGATGATTGCCATGTGGAGTCTATTAGTTGTGATGCCATGTTACATAGGATTTTTTGTGATAATTCTCTAGGTCACATCATGTTTGACAACCCACTTGACTTGCCATATGCTATGCATGAGATCAACCATATGTCATATTTGCAATCTCTTCGTAGTGACTATGCATACGTCATTGAAATGAACCCAATTTGCACATATGGCATAGATGACAAGCCCATGGTAATTGGCATTTGTTTTACTTGTAATGATATAGATATGCTCCCTTTGTGTCACGTCAATCATATGCCATGCCATGACCACCTAGCTTCGGATATGCATATTTTTGGATGTTGTTTATATTCTCCATATGATGTTTTCGATATTGCTCATGAGGAGACCCTCATAGTTTCCTCATACATGTTAGGAGATTTTGAGCCATCCCATCCATTGCATGATCCCAATACTTATGTGCACAATATGCTCCCCATGAATACAAATGCTCTCGTTGTGCCACATACTTGCTCTAATTTGTGTCCCCATTGTGTTATATATAACAACTATTCTTTCATGATGGATGACATGTTATTATACCATGCATCAAATTTCTTTGAGTGATGCTTATCTTGTGCTAACTCACACGTTCACATACACATCATGATGGGTGATGTGTACATTTACCACACACACAATTTATTTCATTTGTGTATTTGCTCTGTAGGTACCCAAGCTTACTTGTCAACCTCACAATCCCATGAGTTGACGAAACGAGCTCTAGATAGCAACAATGACTTGGGATCCCCTGGATTGGTTTTCACACCATTTGCATTGCGCAATGACTTCGCGCATTTTTTCTACATGGCCCTCACATGGTTATGGGTTATTGTCCATTATGTATTGATACGTATCCAACGTATCTATAATTTTTGATTGTTCCATGCTGTTATATTATCATTCTTGGATGTTTTACAATCATTTTATAGCAACTTTATATCAATTTTTGGGACTAACTTACTGACATAGTGCCAGTGTCAGTTGTTGTTTTTTGCTTGTTTTTTACTTCGCAAAAAATCAATACCAAACAGAGTCCAAACGCAGCGAAACATTTTGCTGATTTTTTCTATTACCAGAGGGGGGCTGTGAGGTGAGCACGACCCACCTGGGCGCGCCTGGGGGCCCAGACGTGCCCTGGTGGGTTGTGCCCACCTCGGCCGCCTCCCGCACCGCCTCTTTACTCTATAAATACCACAATATTCCAAAAACCATAGGGGAGTCAATGAAAAACAATTCTTACCTCGGAGATTCCAGCCTAGGGGAGTCGATGCGAGACCACTGCTGGACCGCGGAGTGCCTCGCACGCCGCAGACTGTCCCATGAAGATGTATGCGCCCTTTGCGACCAAAAGGAGGAGACCATGCACCATCTCCTTTCCGGCTGCTCTTTCGCTCGCCAAGTTTGGCACGAGATTCTAGGTTGGGCATGTGTGCCCATCGGCCTCCCCGACGCTAACACGCCATTTCAGCTCTGGTGGAGATCCTCCCTCGACCTTGCGCCGGCATCCATGTGCAAGGGTCTATCCTCCCTCATCATCCTGTCGGCTTGGTGGATTTGGAAGCACCGCAACGGTTGCATTTTTGAAGGAGCTACACCATCGATCACCTTCACCTCCGATACCATCAAGGACGAGGCGCGCCTCTGGGCCAAGGCGGGTGCCACCGGACTTCAAAACATTATCCCCGGTGGTTAGTCTTTAGTTTCTGTTGTGGGGCTGAGCATACCCCCGTTTGATGTGCTCCTTCGCTTGTAAACCATGCCTAGTGCGTACATGGCCTTGTAAGCGTTGTAACCCCATGCTTGTACTCTTCTTCTATCAATGAAAAGATAAGCATATTGCGTATTCACGAAAAAAACAATTCCAGCCGCCGCAAGTTCCAGAAACCACAGATCCAATCTAGACACCATCACAGAGGGGTTCATCATCCTCATTGGTGCCTCTCCGATGATGCGCAAGTAGTTCACTGTAGACCTACAGGTCCGTAGTTAGTAGCTAGATGGCTTCCTCTCTCTCTTTTGATTCTCAATACAATGGTCTCTTGGAGATCTATTTGATGTAACTCTTTTTGCGGTGTGTTTGTTGGGATCCGATGAACTTTGAGTTTATGATCAGATCTATGTTTTTATCCATGAAAGTTATTTGAGTCTTTTGATCTCTTATATGCATGATTACTTATAGCCTCGTATTTCTTCTTCCAACCTTTGGTTTAGTTAGGCCGACTAGATCAATTTTTCTTGCCATGGGAAGAGGTGCTTTGTGATGGGTTCGATCTTACAGCGCTCAATCCCAGTGACAGAAGGGGAAATGACACGTATGTATCATTGCAATTAAGGATAACAAGATGGGGTCTATTCTTACATGAATAGATCTTGTCTACATCATGTCATCGTTCATATTGCATTACTCCGTTTTTCCATGAACTTAATACACTAGATGCATGTTGGATAGCGATTGATGTGTGGAGTAATAGTAGTAGATGCAGGCAGGAGTCGGTCTACTAATCTTGGACATGATGCCTATATAATGTTCATTTCCTGGATATCGTCATAATTATCTGAAGTTCTATCAATTACCCAACAGTAATTTATTTACCCACCGTATGCCATTTTCTCGAGAGAAGCGACTAGTGAAATCTACGGCCCTCGGGTCTATTTTCTGATCATATATTTTCAGATCTTTGCTATTTGCCTTTTTATTTATTTGCCACTTTTATTTTATGACCTATATTATCAGAAACCCAAAAATACCTTGCTAAATTTTATTTGCTTTTATTCGCATCTATCAATCTAATACAATTTTATCACACCCACTTCACAATTTCTGGCACCGTTACTCGAAAGGGATTGACAACCCCTTTAACACGTCGGATTGCAAGTATTTGTTCTTTGTGTGCAGGTACCGTTTATGTAGTTTTGCATCGTTCTCCTACTGGTTTGATAACCTTGGTCTCATTACTGAGGTAAATACCTATTGTAGCTGTGTTGCATCATCCCTTCCTCTTTGGGGAAATACCGACGTAATTCAAGCCACAATCACGTATCATTTTCCCATATTGCATGTTCACTATGCTTGATATGATCAGTCATATGCCTTTGTCATGCATTTGTGACCCATGCTTTGCATTTCACATGATCATAAATTCTCGTACTTGTATGTGTATTTGCAAGCTTGGTGGAGATATTGCTTGTTATTGCCATGTTCCATTTGTGACCCATACCTATGACGATCTTTTGATCATGATTTGCTTTCGTGCTTGCGATATGTCATGTGCATTGCCTATATCCACTATTTTCTCACATGACATGATTGCCATGGTTTCCTCTAGTGTGTTACATCTTCGCTCCACTAGTTTGCACGACATGATTTCTATGCTTGATTATGTTGCATCACCAATGATTCATACTTGCTTGTTTCATACGGTTGATGACAGCCATTTTGATGCTTTACACATGATTGTTATTAAATGTTGTCATATGTCTCCATTTGTTGCCTCTCTCATACTAGATGATTTGCCATGTATTGAGTTCAACAATGTTTTTAGTCTTGCTAATGAGATTGCTCCCATAGCATTCTCGCATATATTTGGAGATTTTGACATATTTATTGTGAAGCATGCTTACCTTACCTCTTTGCACCATATACCCGGTGCCATGAATATAGCCATTGTTGCATCATATTATTCATGCACTTGTGCTTTTAATGGTTATGTGCAAGAGAAGAGAACCATCATGATGAATGATGTGTTTATCTACCATGCGCATACGTTCTTTGTTTTGTTGTGTGCATGTGTAGGATACTTCGACTTGGTGTCAACTTCCACTTCCCTTGAGTTGACCATTCGAGCTCTAGAGAGCGAACCACCTTCACTCACGACGCTTCTACATCGTACTTGCTTGTGCTTCGGCATTGTGAAGGACACACAAGGGCATGCTTTCAAGGTGATATCCTTCTCTTTTGAGAACCCCCAAACCATGAGCATGAATATTGTGGATCCTACTTCATGTGTTGCTTGCAAATTGACTTATTGCACATATGCTAGAGATCTTGCTTTGACTTATCATTGCCACATTACCATGCCTCATGACATGTATACCTTGTGTGTTGCATCCAATTCTTGGATTACTTGTTACTATCATATGCTTGGTTGCAACAATGTCATTTCTTCACATATGCCATGTCCCGTTGCTTGTCACATGATTGACTTTATTGACTCACACATGATGTACAATTTCTCTTTCTATTGTGTTGAGTGCCACACTATATTCACTACACCCTATGCACGTTATGCTTGAATTATCTTGCACTTGACCCATGTGTTTAGACACTTCATTTTATTCGGTGTTGTGAATGCTTATTATGCCTACCATCGACCATTTGTCGAGTGCTTCGTGCATGATTTCTATGACAATGAGGTAGATGCTTGTTCACTTGTCAAACATATTTGCATCTCTACCTCCCATCTACATGTTTGTTCCATGATGACCTTGATTGTGCTCAAATTATGTGCTTACATGCCATGTCACAATCCTTTGTCACACCATATGCTATGCTCGATGATGACACTTGTTGGGTGAATCACCTCTCGAATGCTTGGTTTTGCACTAACGCTAACCACATTTGTTTTTTCACGTGTTTGTTATCCTTGCTCATTTTGAAGGAATCACCAGACGGTGCGACATTGGAGAGTGCCCATTTCGAGCTTGAAGATGATGAGTACTTGGTGAACGTCCACTTCTAGACGGTGAAGCCATCTCTTTCCCATGGCGATTTGGTTTTTGATCCGAGGTCAGATCTTTCCCAAGGGGGGGGAGATGATGCGGAGCATCCTACGGACATCACCATGTCAAGAGTCTGTTCGACAAGTGACACGTGCGACATCTACTTCACATACACAAAGGTGAATCATCTCCTTTACACGTGCTCACATGACCCCTTCGAGGATGGTATACTACTTGACACTTCTCCCGTGTGCATGCATAGGTATTGTCAGAGCTTCACGGATGTTGAGGAGGGGTGCAAGAGCCTATGATCGACTACACCATCCGTGAGAGAAGCATGGAAGCGACGATGGAAGAAGTCGGACAAGTCCCCAAGCGCACGGATGAATAGGACCAACAGAAGGAACCAAAGGAGTCCCCATGACCCGGACATCCGGCCCCAAGACCCGGACATCCGGCCCCTGGAACGTGCAGCCCAGCTGAAGGCCAGCAACCAAGGGTACAGGACCCAGACATCTGGCACATCTGCCCCGAACATCCGGCGCCAGCCCGGAAATCTGGTCGTCCATCACAGGACTCAATGGAAGCCCGCTAGCCCGGACATCCCCCCCCCCTGAAGGCCCGAACATCCGCCCCGATGCTCGGACATCCGGGCCCCTCTATCTGCGCACAGTAAAGGGCCGAGGCCCATGTACCCCTTCGCCCCCCTAGACTATATATACTCCTCCACCACCACCATTTTAGGGTTAGCAAAGTGATAGCTCATTTGTATGTGAGCTTTGCTCCTTTACCACTTAGAGAGAGAGAGAGAGAGAGAGAGAGAGAGAGGGGGGAGAGAGAGAAGAGAGAGAGAGAGCACTCCCATTGAGTTCAAGACCTCCATGTGAGAAAATATCTGGTGTTTCAAGACCCCATCTAGCGAAGATCCTTCAAGGATTCAAGACCTCCTTCATGGAGATGAACTAGTGCCTTTTGTATCCCCCTTTGTTGGATTTGGACCTTTGTATCTCTCTTTGTGTGTTTATCTAGCACATGTGTGATTGGATCAAGTCAATTTGAGTGTTTCCTCTCATTTTCCCTCTCGTGTTCTTCGTGTTCTTCGGGAATCCCCCTCCAAATCGTGAAAGATCGGCCTCTAGGGTTCCACCCTACATCACCCGGGCTCATGGCCGGTCGGTAAGCTGCCGAACATGTGGAACGGGCGCAGGCAATCATTAGACTAGTTTAGAATAGGGTTTAGTTGACAATGTAATGCATGTGTCCAGTTTAGATCAAAATCATCTTGTTTGATGTAAAAAGGATTATCCAAGTTTCGTTGAAATTCGCCTGGTTTGTTTAAATTTGCACAAAATTTGTTTATTTCCGTTAAATTCCGTTCGAAATGTGTTCATACATTTACTGCTACGTGTTAGACCGTATATACGTAGCCTATGTACACATATACTGTAACATTGTATTGTACTCCTTGGGTACCTCTATATAATGAGATAGCCACACCCCGGGTTAGGGGTGTCGAGCAGTTCCCAAATCATATGTTTTACATGGTATCAAATTAGGTTACGATGTCTTCCGCTGCCGCCGCCGTCACGCCGACCTCGGTTGCTCCCGCCGCCGTGGTGCCGGTCCTCGCTACTACCTCACCGTTCCTCGCCTCGCTGCCTCTCGCGATGGCCTACGGTGCCTCGTCGTCGCCTCACTCCCTGATCGGATCGGGAGACCGTGCCGCCACCCCGACCGGTGCGGTGCCCCCTGCGCTGCTCCTCCTGCGGGCGGCATTCCCGCGCCAATCCATGGTGGGCCGCTGCCGCCGTCGTCCTGGCTGGCGCCGCCCCAACCCTATGGTGCGCCGCCCCCACAGCAGCCCTATGGTGCCCCGCCACCTCATCACTACTACGGCGCGCCGCCGCCACTGCCCTACTCGGCATCCTCGACGACCTCCTACCCAGCGCCACCCCAACCCTACTCGGCGCCCCCGCCGAATCCCTATTCGGCGCAGCCCCAACCCTACCTGGCGTCATCCCCGCACCCGCAAGGGGCTGTAGCTGCCTCACCGCAAGTGGCTTCGGCCGCGGCACACTACGGTGCCCCCGCGGCACCCTACAGCGCCCCCACAGCACACTACGGCGCTCCCGGGGCTGTTTCCCCGGGATCCTACCCGCCCTACTCGGTGTCTGTTGTACATCCTGGGGCGGCCTCGTCGATGGGCTTGTATGCATCGCCACACTCTCACGCTGATCTGGCCACGGTGTCGGCGCCGTTCTACTTCTCGCATCTGCTGCCGGTGAAGCTCGCGCCGGACAACTACCTGTCATGGCGTGCCTAGGTGCTGCCTCTTCTGTGGAGCCGCTATCTGGAGGGATACGTTGACGGATCCATCCCGTGTCCGCCCCCTCACCACCCGGGCGTACCACACCTGGGTGGCTCAGGATCAGGCCATCCTCTCCGCCATCCAGTCCTCGCTCACCCCGAGCGTCTCGTCGCTGGTCATCTTCGCCGCTACGTCCTGTGAGGCGTGGGCGGTGCTTCACACCAGTTTCGCCTCTCAGTCTCAGGCGCGTGCTCACTCTATACGCACCGAGCTGGGTGAGACGAAGCTTGGTGACCTCAGCATCATAGACTACTTCAACAAGATGCAGGGTCTCGCCAACACGTTGGCCTCAGTTGGTCAGTCACTGCAGGATGAGGAGTTCACCACCTTCGTGCTTAATGGGCTTGATGATGATTATGACAACCTCATTGAGAATGTTCATGGCCGCGATGACCCGCTCCCATCTCGTGAGCTCTATGCACGTCTGCTTGGCCGTGAGAAGCGCATTAAGGCGCGCCGGACCATCCCCAGTTTCGCCTCCGCCAATGCCGCAACTCGTGGCAAGCCCCCGCAGTCATCATCTTCAGGTGGCAGAACGGCGCCGCCTTCACAACCGGCCTCGCGGGGCAATGCTCCGACCATCACGGGTGGTAACCGGCCGGTGGCTTGCTGTTCTTCTTGTGGTACTCCACAGGCCTGCCAGCTGTGTGGCCTTGAGCGCCACATTGCCTCTCGCTGTCATCGTCGCTACAAGCAAGACTTTCTGGGCCTCGGCAACAATGGCAAAGGGAACGACAAGCAGGCCGCCGCCGTGGTGACGAGTCATGATCATGGTCGCACTCTATCTTACTCCGTTGATCCTGCATGGTACATGGACACTGGAGCTACCAACCACCTCACCGGTGAGATGGGTAAGCTCTCTACTCGGGAGCCATATCGTGGTCATGATCAGGTGCACACCGCCAGTGGAGCAGGTATGCGCATCTCCCATGTTGGTCAGTCCTCTCTCCTTGCACACAATTTTCGCACATTGCATCTGTCTAATGTCCTTCGTGTTCCCTCTGCTACACGTAGTTTGTTGCCTATTCCTCAACTTACTCGTGATAATAATGTCCTTGCTGAGTTTCGCCCTTTTCGTTTCTTTATCAAGGATCGGGACACGAGGGCCGTTCTGCTTAGCGGTCGTCTTCGCCATGGCCTGTATGCACTTGATGCGCCGCACCCACCTTCCATGTCGTCTTCTCCTCAGGTGTTCGGTGGTGTTCGTGTGTCGCCTACACACTGGCATGCGCGCCTTGGTCACCCGGCGGCTCCCATAGTTTGAAATGTTTTGCATCGTCATGATCTACCAGTTGTGTCCAATAAAACTGTTGAAACTATTTGTGATGCCTGTCAGCAGGGCAAGAGTCATCAGCTTCCTTTTTCAGAGTCTATTCGTGTTGTGAAACATCCTGTTGAGCTTGTGTTTTCTGATGTATGGGGTCATGCCCGGACATCTGTTAGCGGTCACAATTATTATGTCAGTTTCATTGATGCTTATAGTCGTTTTACTTGGTTATATCTTATTAAGCGTAAGTCTGATGTGTTCGATGTCTTCATTCAGTTTCAAGCACACGTTGAGTGTCTCCTTAAGCAGAAAATCATCCATGCCCAATCCGACTGGGGGGTAAATACCATAACCTCAACTCATTTTTTAACAAACTTGGGATTTCGCATCGCGTGTCATGTCCTCATACACATCAGTAGAATGGTACTGCCGAGCGTAAGCATCGTCATCTTGTTGAAACTGGCCTAACCTTGCTAGCTCATGCATCCGTCCGATTTCGGTTCTGGAGTGATGCTTTCTCCACAGCTTGTTTTCTCATAAACAGGCTTCCCTCGAGACTCCTGAAAATGCAAACCCCGCTTGAACTCCTTCTTAATGAGATTCCAGACTACACATTCTTCAAAGTGTTTGGGTGTGCATGTTGGCCTCACCTACGTCCGTACAACAAGCGCAAGCTAGAGTTTCGGTCTAAGAAGTGTGTTTTGTCGGGTATAGTTCTCTTCACAAAGGGTACAAGTGCTTACATGTTCCTACCAACCGCGTCTACATCTCTCGTGATGTTGTGTTTGATGAAAATGTATTCCCTTTTCGTGCACTTCTGACTAACTTTACCACTTCTACACCACTGGTGCCCGTGTCTACACCTACGCCTGATCAATTTGTGGATGTTGCATATGCCCCTGCGCTGCTTCCTAATCATGCTGCAGGTATTGGACACGGTGCTCAGCTCGAGCTGCTTGATGAACAGGTCATGGATGAGTCTCCTAATCAGGACGTGCATGCGCCATGCATGACGGGCAGCACCCACCAACCCGTCCCCGCCTCACCTATGGAGGCTGCCCCGCCTGCCTTGCGAGCGCCGGTCCAGCCCGGCTACACGCTGGTCCCGTCCGGCTCCACGCCGGCCTCTGCTGGCGCCGGTTCGAAGCCGATGGCGGCCTCGCCAGGCGCCAGCCTCGCTTTGCTCGCGAGCCTCGCCAAGACCAGCCTCGCTTTGGCTCGCCCGAGCCATGGTGGGCCTCTCGCTGGGCAGGCTTGCCTCCACTGGCTCGAGGTGCGATCCACTGCTCGGCAGCCAGCTTGGCGCCAGAGTCGCCGTCCAGCCCTGCTTCGGTCTCCTGTGAGCCCAACTCTCCTGACTCTGTGCCGGCCTCGTCAACATCCTCTGCTGCACCGACTTTGCCAGCGGGACCTTGCTGTCACTCTTCGTCCTCGCACACGGAGCCAATCCGGTGTCTTTTGTCCGAAGGAGCACACGGATGGGACGGTTGCGTGGCTTGCTGTGTGCATGGCTCACACTGCTGCCGATCCCACTACAGAGCCTCGTCACTTCCAGGCTGCACTGAGTATCCCTCATTGGCGTGATGCAATGGAACAGGAGTTTCAGGCTCTACAAAAGAAAGACACTTGGCGTCTTGTTCCTCCAGTGTTTGGCGTCAACGTCATTTATTCCAAGTGGGTTTTCAAAGTCAAGAGACATGCTGATGGCTCCATTGAACGCTACAAGGCACATTAGTTGCCAAGGGCTTCAAACAGAGGTATGGTCTTGATTATGAAGACATGTTCAATCCAGTCATCAAGCCTACTACCATTCGATTACTACTATCTCTTGCGGTTACTCGCGGATGGTTCCTTCGTCAGCTTGATGTGCAGAACGCTTTCCTACATGGCATTCTGGAGGAGGAGGTTTATATGCGTCAGCCGCCTAGTTTTGTTGATCCGACACGACCTCATCATCTCTGTCGTCTGGTTAAGGCGATGTATGGACTCAAACAGGCTCCTCGTGCATGGCATGCTCGCCTTGGATCTATTCTTTGGGCTCTTGGGTTTACTCCCTCCACTGCTGATACGTCACTGTTTCTCCTACAGCGCCCTGAGGTTATGATGTATCTCTTGGTTTATGTTGATGACATCATTCTCATTAGTTCCTCTGCTGCTGCTGATGATCGTCTTGTGACTGCTCTCCGTGATGATTTTGCTGTCAAGGATTTAGGTGCTCTCCATTTTTTCCTTGGTCTTGAGGTTTCACGGTCCTCTGCTGGTTTGACTCTCACTCAGAAAAAGTACTCCTTGGACTGGACTTATTGCGTCGTGCTGGAATGCTCAAATGCAAACATGTTAACACTCTGATGTCTGCCACTGATCGGTTGTCTGCTCTTGATGGTGACTCTCTCTTGTCTGATGATGCTACTGAGTATCACAGTCTCGTTGGTGGTCTGCAATACCTTACTATTACTAGGCCTGATATCTCCTATGCATTCAAGCGTATGCATCGGTTTACGCATGCACCGGGACGTCTCACCGTCACCGTGAAGCGTATTTTGCGCTATGTCAGTCTTACTGCCTCCTATGGCTTGCTTCTTCAGTCTTGTAACACCCACGATGCGGCTATATCTCCCACGTGTCAAAGCACGACTTAGAGGCATAACTGCATTGTGGTTTTGTCACAAGAAGGGTCATCTTCACAAAATCCCATGTAATGAACAAGACTGGGATAAAGAGTTGGCTTACAATCGCCACTTCACACAAGTACTTAAATAAATCATACATCATTCAAAGCACACACATAGTCCGACTACGGACTAAGCTAAAAGAAAAGAAGATAACCCAGCTGCTAGATCCCCGATCGTCCCAACTGGGCTCCACTACTGATCAACATGAAACGAAACATAGCAACAACCAAGATCTTCGTTGAGCTCCCATCTGAGCTCGGTTGCAACACCTGCACTAGTATCATCGGCACCTGCAACTGTTGTGATAGTATCTGGTGAGTCACGAGGACTCAGCAATCTCAAAACCCGCGAGATCAAGACTATTTATGATTAAGGGTAAGGAATGGATAAGTGGTGAGGTTGCAGCAGTGACTAAGCATGGTATGGTGGCTAACATACGCAAATATGAGCGAGAAGAGAAGCAACGGAACGGTCGAGAAGCTCGAAGTGATCAAGAAGTGATCCTGAAACTGCTTACGCACAATCATAACACAAAGACCGTGTTCACTTCCCGGACTCCACCGAAAAGAGACCATCACAGCAACACACACGGTTGATGCATTTTAATTAAGTCAAGTGTCAAGTTCTCTACAACCGGATATTAACAAATTCCCATCTGCCACATAACCGCGGGCACGGATCTCGAAAGTTTATACCCTACAGGGGTGTCCCAACTTAGCCCATCACAAGCTCTCACGGTCAACGAAGGATATTCCTTCTCCCAGGAAGACCCGATCAGTCTCGGAATCCCGGTTTACAAGACATTTCGACAATGGTAAAACAAGACCAGCAAAGTCACCCGATGTGCCAACAAATCCCGATAGGAGTCACACGTATCTCATTCTCAGGGCACACCGGATTGTCCAAACTTCCGGTAGGCCAGCCCAGAGTTGCCCCTGGTGACCACCGGCGGCTGACAGGTTGGACCAACACTCACGACGAGCACTGGCCCGGGGGGGTAAATAAAGATGACCCTTGAGTCTGTAGAACCCAAGGGAAAAAGGCTTAGGTGGCAAATGGTAAAACCAAGGTTGGCCTTGCTGGAGGAGTTTTATTCAAAGCGAACCGTCAAGGGGGTCCCATAAATCACCCAACCGCGTAAGGAACGCAAAATCAAGGAACATAACACTGGTATGACAGAAACTAGGGCGGCAAGAGTGGAACAAAACACCAGGCATAAGGCCGAGCCTTCCACCCTTTACCAAGTATATAGATGCATTAATTAAATAAGAGATATTGTGATATCCCAACATAATCGTGTCCATCATGGAGCAATCTTCAACTTCACCTGCAACTAACAACGCTATAAGAGGGGCTGAGCCAAAGCGGTAACATAGCCAAACAACGGTTTGCTAGGAAGGGTGAAAAAGTTAGAGGCTGACATGGCAATATGGGAGACATGGTAAACAAGTGATAGGTAGCGCAGCATAGCGATAGAACGAAGCAACTAGCAAGCAAAGATAGAAGTGATATCGAGGGTAATGGTCTTCTTGCCTGAAATCCCACTAGGAAGAAGAACGAGTCCATGAAGAAGACGAAACCACGTAGTCGAATGAATCCTCACAAACGCAATGTTACCGGAACTATCAAGGAGAAGCGCAACCGGGAAGAAGCAAACAACACGGTAAACAACCATCACATAAGCATGGCATGATGCACAACCAAGGATGATGCATGTCCGGGTTAATGAGGCATAGCATGGCAAAGTGCAACAAACAATACTACAAGTTAAGTGGAGCTCAATATGCAACGAGTTGCATATTAACGGAACACCACAACAATTATTTAGTTCACTCTTGTTTAGGTACCCATCAATATTAAATGTTGTTAAACATGGCAAGAGGTGAAGCATAACAAAACTACCTATTTAGGCAAGTTTAAATGAGGCTGGAACAACGAACAACAATTCCGGAAAATCCTCATGTCCATATTTTAGATTTGGTACTGTTCTGCCTAAAACCATATTTTATTGTTGTTAATCAGGAAAATAAAGTGCACCATGTTAAACTAGGCATTTTTCCCCCCATTTAGATATAAAGTTTATTAAATTCGGAGCTACGGTTATTTAGTTATGAAATAAAACATTTTAGCATGGCATTTAAGCAAATTTAAACAAACAGCATTTTCAGCATTTCAAACATGGATGAAAGTGGCAGATTATGAAACTAGATGAAAAACTAAGCATTTTACATATATAATGTTTTTACATATGATGCACCACTTGTGAGTTATTAAATGCATGAACTCTAGGGGTTTTTCTGCAAAACTGCACTCTCTGGAAAAAATACTAAAATCGCAGATCTGAAAAAAAACACTATATGGCCGAAACTGTGCTGCGGGCTACAAACGGGGGCGTTGGATCTGGTGCTCACCAGGCCTCATGGGCCGGTTGGCGGAGAGGGAGGCCCGCAGGGGCGCGCTGGGTCTTGAAGGCGCTGCAGCCGGCCCACGCGCACGAAGCAGGGGAGGCGAGCGAGCGGTCGAGGCAGATGACGAACTGCTGCTCGCTGCAGGGGAAGCAGAGGGCGGCGGCAGGCACTTGGAGAAGGCGCAGAAGCAGGGACTTGGCGGGGCGAGGGCGCACTGGAACCGCCGGATCCAGGGCCACGACGCCGGAGGGGCGGCGAACGCGGCAGGAGGTCAACGCAGGCGAAGCGGCGACTTGAAGACAGGGACGAGGCCGGGGATCCTTCAGATCTCGAGCTGGACGAAGGCAGCGACCTGCAGGGATCGACGCGGTCCACTTCAGAGAGCAGAAACATGGAGGGGAAAAGAGAAACTGGTAGCCGTGGTCTGCAGGAGGAGCAGCGGTGCAAGGACTCACCGGATCCGGGGCACCAACGTGGATCCTAGCACGGGGTTCCGTTCCCGGCGCTGGAATGGAGGCGGGAGCACCGACGTCCATGACGGGGGCCTGGCATAGGAACAAGAGAGGGCTGAGAGAGATACAGGAGAAGGGGAGGGGGATGTAGAGGAAAAGGAGCAGGGGATGGCGAGCAGTTCCTGCTGGTGCTCGGCGTCGAGGTGCGCCGGGGCGGCGCTGCTGGTCCGGCGGCTGAACTCCGGGGAGGTGAGGTGGTCCTGGACGAGGAGAAGGCTTGCACGATCGGGAGCTCCTCTCCTGATCGAGCTCGTGGATGAGGGGGTCGAGCGCTCGGGCTCTGGATCGAGAGGAGGAGCTCGGGGCCTGAGCAGAGGAGGTGGCGGCTGTGGTTGGTCGGCGGCACAAATCCCGGTAGGTGGTCGGAGGCGGGAGAGGATCTGGATCGGGTGCGGCTCTGGGTTGTCTGATGCTGAAAACGAGGGAGAGAGAGAGGCCGACTGGTTGGGGATGGATCCCGAGGGGGATTTGGTGGAGTGGCGGCGGGGTGGAGGAATTGTAGGGACTTGGTCTATGGTTTGACTAAAATGGACTAGGGATGGACTATATATAGCAAGTAGGGGCATTTAGTCCCGTCGATTAAAATCGGAGGGTCCGAGATAAATGGCTTAGGGAAGTCCAACAAATAAACGCAAATGTTTTAGGGACGTTTGGGGATGATTCGAATCCAACGGAGATGACTGAGCGGGTCAGGTTCGAGGCAGGTTTCGGGCGCACACGAGGGGTCTGAGAGAGGTCGACGAAGACAAGGGTCTAACAATTGGTCAACAGAGACAAAGAGAGAATCGGCAACTACGAACGGTAATGAGTTTTATAAAAACATGCGGATGCAATATGCATGATGACATGATGAAATGCAACAACAACAAAATAAAACACACGACGACAACGAAAAACATGGAAGGCGTCTGAAGCGTCGGTCTTGGGGCGTTACAAGTCTGCACCGTCGTATGAGCTCTCGGCTTTTTCTGATGCAGACTGGGTTGGTAGTCCTGATGACAGGCGATCCACGGGGGGTTATGCGGTATTTTTGGGTCCTAACTTGATTGCCTCGCAAGCAAGCAACAGTGTCTCGCAGTAGTACTGAGGCTGAGTACAAAGCTATTGCTGATGCGACTGCTGAGATTATATGGGTTCAGTCTCTGTCGAGAGAGCTGCGCGTCCCTCAAGCTTGTCCTCCGGTTCTATGGTGTGACAACATTGGTGCTACATATCTTTCTTCTAACCCGGTGTTTCATGCTAGGACAAAACACATTGAGGTGGACTATCACTTTGTTCGGGAACGTGTTGCACAGAAGCTACTCTGTATCAAGTTCATCTCGTCAAAGGATCAACTTGCTGACATCTTCACGAAGCCTCTTGCACAACCACAGTTTGTAGGCTGTAGGCGCAATCTTAACTTGCTTTGTACTTCAGGACATAGTTAAGATTGAGGGAGGGTGTTAGACTGTATATACGTAGCCTCTGTACACATATAATGTAACGTTGTATTGTACCCTTGGGTACCTCTATATAATGAGATAGCCACATCCCGGTTAGGGGTGTCGAGCAGTTCTCAAATCATATGTTTTACACTACGGTTGGATGGCCGGCTCTCACATCAATGCCTGCGGACTGATCCCACCGGTCTGTGGACAGATGCGGTGTCCGATTTGAGGGTCTGCGTTGAAGATGCCCTCAAGTTCCAAATTAGTCTTTGAGGGGATATCCATAGTTGAATGGTAAAAAAGAATGGTAGGGGACCTCCATAATTGAATGGTAGTGAGTTGGCTCGGTGGTATTCTTCATGTAGAAGGCATGAATTTATACCCATTTTGGAGGGGAAAAACTCAATGATTTATACGGGCTATCACTGCCACAAGTCGTTGAAGGATAGCTAGCACCGGCGCGTGTTGCATACCTGCATGTCGGCCGCTTCGCCAAGCAGCGATCTGTCAGTCGATGTGTTTATGTCACTCGTTTTGTCAAAGCTTGGGTCGCGCTAACTGCCACACGTGTGGCAGGAAGGGAGACGCACCACACGTCTTTAACAGGAATCTTTTTAGATTTTCAGTTTTTAAAATGTTTTATCTCTTAAATGAAAAATCCGATTGAAAATCCGTTTTCACCATTAAATCCCTCGCGATGAGATCTTCGAAACTAGATCCCATGTTGATATGTTTTGATGAATTTTTTTTGGATTAAAAGTTGTCATGTCTATTGCCATATGAATTGCCATGATGTTTACACTGAAGTTGCCATGATATGTTTCAGTTATTTTCTTCTCTATTTAAAAATAATTTTGACATTTATAAAACGGAGAATTAAGAAACTAGACTTGCCATGAACCATAAACTAAAATTGCCATGATACATGCACGTAAAATTGCCATGGTCATACAAAAAATAATTTTCATGGTCAAAGTACTGGAGTTGCCATCATCAAAATACTAAAATTGCCATGATCTACAAACTAAAATTGCCACATGGCAACTTTAGTTTAAGCCCTATGGCAACTGCAGTGTAAACATCGTGGCAACTTCTGGCAAAAAAAATCGTCGAAACATATCAACATGGGGTCTAGTTTTGAAGATCTCGTCGAGACGGATTTAATGTTGAAAACGGATTTTTAGTTCGCTTTTTTATTTAGGAGATACAACATTTTTAAGCCGAAAACCAAAAAAAATTCTGCTAATGTCATCTATTCATACGTGGCAAAATGAGTGGTGATGGAGGCGTGTGGGCGATGTATAAACACCCACACGTGTGGGCGTTAACATTTCCGCAAAGCTTTTGTGTATTGTTCTTGTCAACAGACACTAACGCCCAACGTATCCCCGTCAAAAAAAAAAACGCTCAACGTATCACGGCTTCCTGGTTTGGTCACCTTTCATCAGTTTTCCGCAAGAAAGTATTACTCCTTGATCTGAGCAACTCTCTTGATCCTTGCTCTATTTGCATATATGAGTACCTGCACTGCTTCTCCAACGCTACTTTGGAAGGAAGACATGTACAAGAGAGTCCAAACGATATTGTTGCGTCAGATAACAGGATGGATTTAATTATCCCATCCTTGTTACTTGACCGACCACTCCAAACTCTGACAGGTCGACTTTGTTTTGGTAGCACCGTGCGGCAGGGCAAAAAGACTTCTGTTTGTGGGCTACTCGTGCTGTATGCTTGCAAGTGAGCAGGATCCCACCAGACAAGAAAAATGGGTTTATGCACCACAGACTCAATGGTAGCAGCATAATTGATCCATTGCTGGCAAACACAAATAAAAATATGCCTTCATGTAAACATAACAATCCCAAGAGCAACATTAAGAAATCTACGGCACAGGCCATGAAAAGACCAAACAGGTTAGCACCCAGCTCTACAAAGAGATCAGATCTTCAACAATCTTGGAGAGGGGAGCATGGTAGGTTCAGTTGATGCTGGCTACAACGTCGTTGCCATCAGGTCCTCTTGAAACTGTCTCCGTGGACAAATACAGAGCCCTCACTCTGCAGTGTGCCAAGAGCAAAACGGAGCTGCGTAAAACAAAATCCAGAATGTATTAGCATATGCATATATGTCAGGCCACCAAATCAGGCCAGTAGAAAGGAAACTTGACTTGTCACTTACATCATGCTGATGAACTTCCATGGAGCTCTGTTTCCTCACTTCTTCCAGCAACTGTGCGGTGATCAGGAACAATACTTGGATCAGGACAAGGGGCAAATAGCTATGGTATCAGGGCACACAACATGAACTGAAAGGTAAGGCTTCTTTACCTCAGCCATACGCATCGAGGGCCCTCCAAGCTGCATTTTCTCCATGACAAGGTCTCGGATAGCCGCAACAAGATTGTCACGTCTCTGCCTTTCACTTGCGGATACCCCAGTCATGATTAGATCCATATCAATCGTCCCTTTTGTGATCAAAAGATATATATATATATACATATATCAGGACTGCAAATTAGTGAAATAAGAAGAACAAATGTATGACAAGGTAAAGCAGGTCTAACTGACCTGTTGCATGATCGGTTGCAGATTGCTGCATGGCGACTTCAAGAAGCCTAAAGGCTTCTGTTACATCTCGCACTCCAACCTACCCATCCATAAGGTCAAAAATTTCAGCCTCCCAAGACAAAACATAATGAAGATAGTATGAAGCTGAACATCAGTAAACAAACACAAACAACAACAGAGGCTTTCAAGCCCCAAACAAGCTGATCATTAGTAAGTATACAAAGTCAGTAAATAATTTATTACCACTTCCGAAAAACGCATTCGCGCCAGTGCTTCACTAAGACGAATCAAGCTCTCAATTTGCCTAGCTGTTGCTGTGATGACCTGCCCACCAGTTGGAAAATCAGCAATGGCTTATTATAATTAAAAGCATATGAGCAAGGCAATACAACTAGACTACCTTCTTTCTGCTACCAGGATTGTTCCCCCTTTGCCTCATTGCAACGTAGCCACGGGTCAATTCTTCTGCAGCTTCATCAGATAACTTTGGCTGAATGTACTTCCTTGCATAGCTGATGTATGCAACTAACGTGGGCAAATCCAAGACCTGGTGCTCAACTACCTGCACAGCAGCATGAATAACTAATAAGGAACTGGATGATCCTAGGACAGTGTTATAATTTGTTAAATTATTGTACTTCTATCAATCTTCGAGCAGTTTGGTGAAAGCTTCACATATAAAATCTGGGACTTACTTCTGGATTCTCGAAATGCAATGAAACAATATGCTTAGCCAGGCGTCTATCAGTTTGTTCGTCTGCCTTGTCCAAGATCAGATAAATCAGGTCAAACCTGCATAAGAAATACATGACTACACTTACAGTACTTCTAATTATTTGTCCACATTACAGTACTTCTAAAGTTCTAGTTGTTTGTCCACTTCACATTGCATGAAGCCATACAACTTACCTTGACAGCAGTGTTGGAGGAAGGTGGATATTGTCGATCACAGAAAGCCTTGGATTGTAACGTGATTCAGATGGATTGGCACATGCTAGTACAGATGTCCTAGCATTCAAAGATGCAATAATTCCAGCCTTTGCAATGGATACAGTCTGCTGCTCCATCACCTGCATTTTAAGAAACATATTTTGGTAATCATATATTCAATGCAAATTTGGAGATGACAGTTCAGCGAAAGGGCAAACCTCATGCAGCATGCTTCGGGCATTATCAGACATCTTATCAAACTCATCAATACAGCAAACACCTTTGTCACTCAAAACAAGTGCTCCACTTTCAAGAACCTAAGATGCACCATGCTGGTTATTAAAGACGCAAGTACATAAGATTTATTATGAAATGAAAGGAATCATGGTCAACTTACAGTTTCACCAGTTTCAGGGTCCTTAGCAACATAAGCAGTAAGGCCAACTGCTGAACTGCCTCTTCCACTTGTGTAAATACCACGAGGAGACAGTTTATGCATGTACTGGAGAAGCTGGGATTTGCTCGTTCCAGGATCACCAACAAGCAAAATATTGATGTCACCTCTGAAGTTAGCTCCAGAAGGAAGCCTCAAAGCATTGCCACCAAAAAGCTAAGCAATACATAGTATTTAACTATTAGCTTGCAAGATAAACTTCTGAAGGGAAAGATAACATTGCATGAACATACCTGGCAAAGCAGGCCCCTCTTAACATCATCCAGTTCCCATATGTTTGGAGCCAGTGATCTAGTTAATCTATCATAGATGTCAGGCAACTTTGAAAGCTCTTTTAATTTATCTATCTGCAATCAGAAAAGAAGAGAGTATTAACAAGATTTCCACAAAGTCCAATCCAAAATATACAAGGACATTGGGACAGACCTTATCTGTGACATGGCCATCTTCAGAAGACTTGCTAGCATTGGTGTTATCAGTATCCATAGAGTCCTCAATATGAAGCCTGGACTTGTCTGTCTTCTTTATGTGAAGGCAATCAATGTATGTCTGATCAAAGAAGGAAATTATTGACAATACATCAGCACAATTTAAAGCGTTTTCAGAAGAGAAAATCATACATAACAAATAGGATAACACCCAATCTCATATCATCTACCTTGAATATTGACTTCACTGTCCTCTGACTTGGCCCAATCCTGATACTCATGGCCCTATATATCCCAGTGATCTATCAAAGGTGCAAAGGCAAAATTAACACTTCCTGACAAACCCACAAGCAAAGATATTATTCAATGCAAACAAAGTTATACTCCTAACCTCAACCCTATCTCCAGGCTTTCCAGCATCAACAAGCTTATCATGCATCAAAACACTGACTGTATGAGGAGTGCCACCTTCTGGTATCTCATCTGGTGTTTCCTGCAACTTTATGATTTGCTTGTCCGCAAATCTAGTTATGAACAATATATTCCATCAAATAGTCAGGATACTGAATCAGTAAAGCATGGTAACACAACAAAAGAGACTGAATGGAGAATATAGCTACCTGCATCGGTTATGCACTAGAGTCATAGAGTTTGAGGCTTTACATTGTTCTTTCTGACATATGTGTGGCTCAGTTACTCTCCCTAAAAAGGTCGAATATTGAACATTAGTTTCATGATATAAGAATATAAATAGATGGAACATCAATCACCATATGATTTGATTTGTAACTAGTACTTTCCCTTAACTCTGAAAAGGTTAGGGCAGGGACATGAGGTGCTATTTTACCAAGTACTTCGAGAGAAAATGGAAATTAGCTGACAGTTAAATTGGAGTCTGATCAAAAACAGATTAAGACAAGGGACAATCATAATCATGACAGGTAATACATACTTTGTATGTACACAATAATATGCCAGCATCTGATGAGCAGTAAACAAAATCACAAGAAAAATTTGAACACAAATCAGCATTGTGTGAAACAACTGTCATACCTCTGTCAACCATGACAGGTTCTGAGTAGAAGCCGCAAACAAGGCAGCGGAACACAGCCTCCTTGAGCTCTGGTATGACTGAGCTGCATCGAATTATCATACCCTTGATTGACACCATCTTCTCAATATCTGCAACGAAAACAAATAGCACAACCGGTTAAACAATGGGCGGGCACATAATGTTGGAACATCAACGGTCTGGGCACAGGTAATCACCTGACGGATTCAGATTCCTCAAGCAAATGGATGACTTGAGGTTGTAGATCCTGGTCTGAATGTGCTTCTCAAACAGCGGCTCCATACGCGCCACCAGGTCCATAAGGACGATGTCGAAGATGGCAAGCACTTCGAGCGGGTAGCGTACCATCTTGCCGTATAGGTCGGGATCGTGGTCGAAGACGTCGTGTGCGTCCACATCGAGCGACTCGCCACCCTCGAGCTCGAGGATGCGGTGGATGGCACGCATGTACTTGCCCTCGTCCATGACAGGGTCGACGCGGCCAGCGTCGCGGGGGTCCCGGAAGTGGCGCAGAAACCGCAGAATGGCAGCGTTCACGTCCTGCACGCTGATATTGGTGCCCCAGACGAAGACCGGGGTGGCATCGGCGCCGACGCCGCCGCCGTCGGTCTCGGGCGTGTCCTCCTCCCCGGCTTCGGAGGACAGCGGGACGTCGTCGGTGGACATGGGAGTGGACGGAGTTGGCGGAAACCGTCCGGTCCAGTTTTGGCGCTGCCGGGCTGCGCCAGCACTGGACGGAGTGCGGCGGCCCGGTGGCGGCGGAGTCTCGAACCCGCCGAGGGAGGGAGACGAGGTGGGGCCGCGGCGGAGGCGGCCGCCGGCGCGGCGAGCGGACTGGGGAGGGGATGAGTTGGTGGCCGGGAGCGGGCTCGACGGGCGGACATCCGGCGACGACGCAGCTGCAAAGTCAGCAAATACGATAAGATTTTCGCCGCGCGCATCGTTAGGTCAGTGGAGAAATAACGCGATCTTGAGAAGGGAGCTGGCGATTGGATCTTACAGTAGGGAGAGTTGCTGTTTCCGACGCCGTTGGACGCCATGGCTTGCGCGCAGAGAGAGGCGAGAGAGGGAGAGAGACGAGGGTTGGGGTGGAGATGAGCGGGAGGGGGAGGGGCAGGGGGCTGGGGTAAATGGCGGGAGGCGGCGGCGGGAAGAGGGGAATGGCGGGAACAGATGCGGCGTTTCCCGCCAAGTGATGGGGTGGCAGTTTATGGACTACCCCTGTGTTACAGAACCGGGAATGTCAACTGGACCGATAAAGGCGAGCTCCACATTAGGCCGGCCCATTGCGCCGCTGACAACAGGCCTGAGGCCATATTCTTGTTTTTTTTTAAGTTTTTTGTTTTGTTTTACTTTATTTATATTTTCATATATTCTATATTACAAAAAATACTTTACAGAAAATATTTCAACCAATGTTAATCAAGCATTTAAAACATGTTTAATGTGAATAGAAAAATTGTTTCTCATGTATACAAAGAATATACAACGTGAAATGAGTGGGAGAAAAAAGATAGACCATATATTTAAAAGATGTTAATCCAATAATTTTTTTAAATTGTTGAGCAAGTGTTCCAAAAATATTAAACTTGTATTTGAAAAATGCTAAATGTGTATAGAAAAAATATAGACCATGTATTCAAAAAATATTAAACTTGTCTTTGAAAAATGTTAAATGTGTATAGAAATAATATTGACCATGTATTTAAAAAATATTAAACTTAGGACCTGTTTGGCAACCCTCCGCTCCATCAGCACGGAGCGGAGCGCGCGGAGTGCCCTTTCAGCGACTCTCCAAATTTGAACTAAATGGTGCTCCGCTCCGGAGCGGAGTTGGAGAGGGGAGAGAGTCCGAACAGGCTCTTATATTCAAAAAATATTAATCCAATCATTTGAAAGAAAAAATGTTGAGCAAGTGTTGAAAAATGTTAAACTTGTATTTAAAACTTTTAAATATGTATATAAAAATGTTAACATGTATTAAAAATGTTAAACTTGTCTTTGAAAATGTTAAGTGTGTATATAAAACTGTTGACCATGTACTAAAAATGTTAAACCTGTATTCGAGAAATGTTTATCAAGCATATGGAAAAAAATGTTTATAGAAAAAAATTGACCATATATTAAAAAAAATGTCAATTTGCTATTTGGAAAATGTTAATCGAGCACTCAAATAATGTTAGAAGTATGTATGTAAAAACCCATGTAGTCAATAAACATGAATCTTCTATTGGAAAAATGTTAAATGTGTATTAGGAAAATGTATTAGTCATAATGTCATATACTCGAAACTGTTTATAGAGTACAGTGAAACCCATAAAGAAAACAAAAGAAACTCAATGAAAAACGAGAAAAGAAGCAAACACAACCGAGAAAAAATGAAGAAAGAGAAAGAAAAGAAAAGGCTAGTGAAAAACAAGAAAAAACAAAGAAAATTTTGATCATGTACATAAAAATGTTAATCAAGCATTTGATAAAAATGTTTAACAAATATTTGAAAAATGTTAATCAAGCATTTAAAAAATGTTACATGTGTATAGAAAAAATGATGACCATGTATTCAAAAAAGGTTGAACAAGTATTTGAAGAATGTTTAACGTGTATTAGAAAAATGCATTAGATATATACAAAAAATGTGTAGAAAAGCAATGAAACCCAAGGGAAAAAACATGAAAAACAGATGAAAACGAGAAAGAAACAACCAAAACCAAAGAAAAATGAAGAAAATGGCAAAAAGGAAAAGAAGCTATTGGAAACTATGAAAGAAACAAAGAAAAAAGAAGAAAAAATAAACAAAAACCGGAGAAAACAAGAAAAAAATGAAAAGACTATGGATACCCGGGTTGTTTTGTTCAAGTTGATCGCACCCTAGTAGTGCAACATGAATTCGATGACTAATTAGTGGCCAGGATCACTGTGCGCTAACCAGGAGGCCATAGGATCGAATCCCGCCCCCGCGTCTCGGGAGCCCATCATATATATCTCAGAATACTTTTCTAATGGGCGAGAATTAAACATGTCATGGCTATCTACTGCCCGTACTCTTTCTTAATACGTCTCACCTATTAGGAACGCCCAAAACTGTAGTTGCACGCGAGTTAGTTTTCCCTTATCTGTTTTTTCACTATCTTGCATCGGTTGTCTTTGGGTTTCACTTGATATTCTTTTCAAAATTCTTTATTTATTCTTTCTTTTTTTTCCTTTTCTACATTTTTATTTTTTATCAACACATGTCTAATTCTTCATACAAATAGTAGATTTTTTTCATATGCAACATGAACAGTTCTTTTATATACATTCAACATTTTTCAAATGCATGATCAACATTATTTCAAATATATGTTTTGATATCTACTTTTGCATACACATTGTAACTTTTTTATAAATTTAAAACAGTTTAATATTTTTCAAGTGCATGATTAATATTTTTTCAAACACATGCTTTGAACATTTTTTTAATACGTGTTAAACTTTTTTCGAAGTGTACATTGAAACACTTTTTGTGATACACAAAATTAAACTACGCGAACATTTTTAGATTGTACAAAAAAAATTAAAATGTCACAAACATATTTTCTGAAATGCGTACATTTTTTTCTAAAGTGCGACATACATTTATTTGTATGGCATGAAACATTTGTTTTGTAAATTATGTTGGCATGTTTTACTCCCCCCATTCCTTTTTACTCCGTGTTCGTTTGAAGTCAAACAAATAAATATTGACAGGAACATCATTAGATATTGATATTTATTAGGTATTGTAGATATTGACATTTTCTAATATAAATTTGGGCAAACTTTAAAAAATTGACTTCAAACCAATATAATACGCAAAGAAAGAAATGGAGAGGGTACATTGTATTGATATTTTCTAAAAATGCCATGTAGACTTCCTTTAAATGTGTGAACATTTTCTAAATGTCAAAAACATTTTAGTTGAAAGCTATCAACATATTTTTAGAACTAAGACATAAATATGTTTTCCAAATTAATGAATTTATATAAAAATATAATTAAATCAAGTTTAAGTAATATATATATATATATATATATATATATATATATAGAGAGAGAGAGAGAGAGAGAGAGAGAGAAAACAAAATTAGAAAAACAAAAAAACTAATAAATAAAGAAACATACAAGAAAAATGAACTAACTAGGAAGTTGGGTCGGCCTAATATTAGCGATTTGGAGGGCGCGCCTTTAGGTGAGACCTAGTTCGGTCTCGCATGAAGTGATACATACTGTGCCCAATAAAACTACCTACTGGAAGTTGGATGGGGTGGTCCAATAAGCTTGTTGGCGTTCTGGGAATCAGGGTACCCAGACCTGCCTGCCTGTGGCCCACGACATGGCTTCATCGACGACCTGATATGGCCCAGCTTCGACTACAACAAGACAAGACCCTCGCAAGGGGCCAAGCCTTGCGAGGCGGGCGACATCAAGACCTCCCAAAGGGAGCGGCCTCCTCAGGCGGAATCCTGAGCGGAACGGAGATTTCTATGCAAGACGCGGCCTCACGAGGCTGGAATGACATCAGCCACGACGACCAAGGCCAGGCGCGCGCCAGCGAGCGCAGAGCGATAGGTTTCCTCTTTGGTGCAAAGGAGACAAGCGCAGGTGTGGAGTCCCAAGGAATCAGCCAAAGGTTACCATTTGCGTGCAACGAGACCAAGACCGCCAGAATGGTAGGGTGGATGTCATCGCCGAGCCCATCACAACGGCACGCTCAGATGCTTTGCAAGCGAAGACCACCTTTCGTCAGGATTAGATGTACTTCTTGTCCCCTTTCAAATTTGGCCGTCGTGGGATCCCTTCCCGCCTAAGTTTTGGAGGAAGAGGACCAAGGCCACTATAAATATAGCCTAGCCACCACCATAGAGAGAGGTCGACTCATCAGGTGATCAGCTCATCAAACCACCTAGAGCTCATCACAAGAACATGCCTCCCGAGGCTGTTCTTCCACTTGTACTAGTTCATCCTCAGCCCCTCGCAACGCTAATTAACCACAAAGCAGGAGTAGGGTATTACACCGCAAGGTGGCCCGAACCTGGGTAAACTGTTGTGTCTTTCTCTGTCGTGTTCATCGAGCTAGGACATGAGAGCAGTGGGTCGATCGGCTTAAGAGGTTGAGTTCTTCGCACACGCCCCTGAGTTCGAACCTTTCCTGGGTCCGCGGAGCCCGGAATCCGACATTTGGCACACCAGGTAGGGGGCGTGTCGAAGCCTCTCTTCCGTCACTTGTTTCACCCCCCCCCCCCCCCCCGCTCCGCTGCTCTCATGGCGGACGTCGTCGAGTTCGTGCCAAGCGCCGGGCAGCACTTGCCGCGCGCGTTGCCCAGACGACACCAGCGGGCCACGGTGCCCCTCGCCGCTCCCCGTCGCCCGTGGCCAACGCTGCCACTGGCCCTGCACCCACGAACAGCAGGATACGTCGCTGCCGCCCTCCGTGCGACGTGACGATCGCACCGTCACACTATCGCTGACCCCGGCCGCTGCTTTGTCCTCTCGCGCCTATCGCGGGTCGGCGACCGTGCAATCGGCGCTGCTCATGGCGTGTGAGCTTCTGCGCTACCGTCCGGCCGACGACCTCTACGAGGATTGGCTGGACCGCATCGTCGAGCTTCTCAGCACTGCTGGAGAGGCTCATGCGCTGTGTCGTTCGCTGCCTCCCCCGCAGCCCCAGGCGGGCGATGTAGCTCACATCGCGCCTCCTCCTCCCTAGCAAGATGTCGTCCCTGAGCCAAGGCATGAGGCCCCAAAGACGACCAGCCAGCGCAGGCGCCCGCTGATGAAGAAAGCTTTGGTCGTCTGGCCCTCGGGGAGAGGCGCGTCGCGCCCCGTTCCTCTGCACCTCCGCGTCAAGACCGCGTGCAGCCTGAGGTGGTTGCGCGCGGGCGTCAGGACCTGGCGCCCCCTCTGAGGCAAGCCCCCATGGCCACGTCGGGATGCCGAGCGTTCACTCCAGAGCTTCGTCGTGTCGTCTGACCCGGCAAATTCAAGCCAGATCTTCCTCCGCGCTACAACGCTACCCCGGAACTGACTGAGTTCCTTCAACTCTATGAGCTAAGCATCGATGCGGCAAGTGGTGATGAGAAGGTCATGGTGAATTGGTTCCCCATGGCTCTCAAGGATGGCGCACGCCCGTGGCTCCTGAACCTTCCGGCGGGGTCGATCTCCTCTTGGGACGAGCTGCGAGAGCGCTTCATCGCCAACTTCCAAGGCACCCGCGACCACGCTCCTGCAGCTGGCGACCTGCGGCGTATCAAGCAATAACCGGAGAGACCTTGCATAAGTACATCCAGCGCTTCACCAACGTTCGCCTCAAGATCCCCAAGGTGTCGGATGAGGCCATCATCTCTGCGTTCACTGATGGCGTCCGGGATGTCAAGATGAAGGAGGAGTTCGCCATACATGAAGACCTGTGTTCAGCTCTCGTGATGTTTAACATGGCGACCTGGTGCGCGAGGGCGGAAGAAGGCCACCTCTTGCTCCTCGAGCTCCCAGCAGCCGATCCTGAAGACAAGAAGGCCAGGGCGAAGGATGTGAAGCGCAAGGGCCCAACATTGCTCGCGGCCGAGCCTGACATGAAGCACGGCTATGATCACCCTGAGTCCTCCAAGGGCAACCACCTGTTCTGCATCTTCCACAACATGCATAGCCACAACACCAACGACTACAAAGAGCTCAGGGCTATCCGAGACGGGCGCCTTGGTCAACACCCTGAGTGCAACGACCATGGCTATGGCCGCGGAGGAGGTCGCAGCGGAGACAGTTGGGACGATCGTGGCCCCCGTCAGGGTAGGCGTGAGAGGTTGAGTTCTTCGCACACGCCCCTGAGTTCGAACCTTTCTTGGGTCCTCGGAGCCCGGAATCCGACATTTGGCGCGCCGGGCAGGGGGCATGTCGAAGCCTCTCTTCCGTCACTTGTTTCACCCCCGCTCCGCTGTTCTCATGGCGGATGTCGTCGAGTTCGTGCCAAGCGCCGGGCAGCCCTTGCCGCGCGCGTTGCCAAAACGGCGCCAGCGGGCCACGGTGCCCCTCGCCGCTCCCCGTCGCCCGTGGCCAACGCTGCCACCGGCCCTGCACCCACGAACAGTAGGATACGTCGTTGTCGCCCTTCGTGCGACGCGACGGTCGCACCGTCACTCTATCGCTGACCCCTGCCGTTGCTTCATCCTCTCACGCCCGTCGCGGGTCGGCGACCGCGCAGTCGGTGCTGCTTATGGCGTGTGAGCTTCTGCGCTACCGTCCGGCCGACGACCTCTACGAGGATTGGCTGGACCGCATCGCTGAGCTTCTCAGCACTGCTGGAGAGGCTCATGCGCTGTGTCGTTCGCTGCCTCCCCCGCAGCCCCAGGCGGGCGACGTAGCTCACGTCGCGCCTCCTCCTCCCTAGCAAGATGTCGTCCCTGAGCCAAGGCGTGAGGCCCCCAGCACGACCAGCCGCGCAGGGCGCCCGCGCGCGATGAAGAAAGCTGCTAGGTCGTGCAGCGGCCTCAGGGAGAGGCGCGTGCGCTCCCAACTCCCCTGCACCTCCGCGTCAAGACCGCGTGCAGCCTGAGGTGGTTGCGCGCGGGCGTCACGACCTGGCGCCCCCTCTGAGGCGAGCCCCCGTGGCCACGGCGGGATGCCGAGCGTTCACTCTAGAGCTTCGTCGTGTCGTCTGACCCGGCAAGTTCAAGCCGGGTCTACCTCCGCGCTACAACGCTACCCCCGACCCGGCTGAGTTCCTTCAACTCTATGAGCTAAGCATCGATGCGGCAAGTGGTGATGAGAAGGTCATGGTGAATTGGTTCCCCATGGCTCTCAAGGATGGCGCGCGCTCGTGGCTCCTGAACCTTTTGATGGGGTCGATCTCCTCTTGGGACGAGCTGCAAGAGCGCTTCATCGCCAACTTCCAAGGCACCTGCGACCACGCTCCTGTAGCTGGCGACGTGCGGCGTATCAAGCAACAACCAGGAGAGACCTTGCATAAGTACATCCAGTGCTTCACCAACGTTCGCCTCAAGATCCCCAAGGTGTCGGACGAGGCCATCATCTCTGCGTTCACTGATGGCGTCCGGGATGTCAAGATGAAGGAGGAGTTCGCCATACATGAAGACCTGTGTTCAGCTCTCGAGATGTTCAACATGGCGACCCGGTGCGTGAGGGCGGAAGAAGACCGCCTCTTGCTCCTCGAGCTCCCAGCAGCCGATCCTGAAGACAAGAAGGCCAGGGCGAAGGATGTGAAGCGCAAGGGCCCAACATTGCTCGCGGCCGAGCCTGACACGAAGCGCGGCTATGATCACCCTGAGTCCTCCAAGGGCAACCACCTGTTCTGCATCTTCCACAACATGCATAGCCACAACACCAACGACTGCAAAGAGCTCAGGGCTATCCGAGACGGGCGCCTTGGCCGACACCCTGAGCGCAACGACCGTGGCTATGGCCGTGGAGGAGGTCGCAGCGGAGACAGCTGGGACGATCGTGGCCCCCTTCAGGGATGGCGTGATCAGCCTCGTGAAGACCGCTGGCAGGACCAGCCTCACGACGATCCGTGGTGGGATCAGTCTCGCGAGGACTGTCCTCAGGGTAATGCTGGCCTCCCTCTGTTGTCGCCACCACCAAGAAGGAACGATGACCACCGTCAAGACGATGGGGCTGGGGGCTTCCAAGAGCCTCATGGTATCACCTGCATCCTGGGAGGTGCTCAGGCCCCTGCCTCCCATCGTTTCTTCAAGCAGTTCGCTCGTGGGGTGAACGCAGCCCTCCCCAAGCTCGAGGCATTGCATCCGCTAGGTGGTCCAAGTACGCCATCACCTTCGACTCTTCGGACTAGCTCAAGTGCGCGACCACTACAGGCGCGCTCCCCATGCTCTGCTCACCTATCGTTAGCAACAATCTCGTCACCAAGACACTCGTCGATGGCGGCGGCGGGCTCAATGTTCTCTCCGTCGAGACATTTGACAGGCTTCAGGTGCCATATGACCAGCTTCAGCCCACCAAGCCATTCTCAGGAGTGATCGACGGCTCCACGCACCCTATTGGGCAAATTCGCCTCCCCATCACCTTCGGCAAGCGCGACAACTACCGCACCGAGCTCATCGACTTCTACGTCGCTCACATTCGCCTACCCTACAACGCCATCCTCGGCTACCCAGCTCTCGCCAAGTTCATGGCAGCAACACACCATAGCTACAACATCCTCAAGATACCAGGAAGCGGCGGCATCATCACGGTCGCCTGCGGCAAGAAAAATGCGGTGTGCTCACTCAAGCGCGCCTACCAGGCTACAGCGGTCGAGGACTCGGATGGCGAGGGCATCACCCTTCCCCCTGAGGTCGCCCCCAAGAAGAAGAAGAAGCTCCTCCTCAAGGGCACTCAAGAGGCTGGCATGCCTGATGGTCGCGACTCGGGCCCCTCGCCCTCTGTTGGGGTGCCTTTCCCTCTTGCATAGGAAGGCGCGCCCGGCGCCCCCCTCGGGTTGGGCTCGGGGGCTCTTCTCTGGAAGGCCTCTGACCTGGCCCGCATCACGAGGGAGGCGTTCGGGCACCATGTGGAGGCGTGCTTCAACGCACGCTTCCAGGAGCAAGGCGCAGGGCGCGAGGCACCAAGCGCACAGGAGTTCATCACCAGGGCAATCGAAGATCTTTAGGAGGCACGGGGCCACGAGAAGCAAGCGACGGCCTGAGTCACTCAATGCAGCTGCTGCTCAGGATGCGAGCAGCAAGCTGCGCGTCTGCGTCAACATCCAGGGCCTCAACAGTGCTGCTCCTCGGGAGCTCTTCTGGCTATCCCCACAGCTACGTCTGCATGCCATTCGGCCTGCCAGGCCCGGCTGCCTCGCAGCGATGCATGCGTGGCGTACTGGCTTCTTGTGAAGCGAGGCGCCAGGCAGTCCTGACGGAGGAGGAGTCAGGCCTCCGGGGCCCCCGAGGCTTGGGAGCCTGGTGGCTCATGAGGAGCAACTTCTACGGCACGCATCTTCAGCTACTTCAACACTTCTACCCCAACGGTGCCAGGTGACTTTTTAGTTTGTTCAGTTGTGGGCGCCCCTCGGGCTGCATTATCCTCAAGCTGCCTGGGTCCGCCCCGCAGTGTGTATCATTCTGTGCATTTATCAGAGCTGATTCCCCCTTAAATGAGTTGCTTTATGCTATTGCCGACATCATATCCATTGCCCTGTTATTCGCGAGGCCACCCTGCGTGGCCCTCGCGCGCTGCTAACCTGCCTTGTAGTTCATCCCGCAATGGGGGCTGCAGGCATGACGCCTGTGTATGGGTCCGTCCCTACAGCGCTGAAAAACCCGAGAGATCGAGCTCTGGCTCACGGCCAACTCCGCATACGTCACCTCACCAGGTCCTCAGTGCCCTCACCTTCTCGTGGATGGATCACCGGTAGGTCGACGAGCACCGTTGTATGCCATGCTCCCTCTCTCTAGCTGACCTGCAGGAACCTCAAGACCTGGTGTCGCGGGTCGCGATCACCTCGAGACGCCTATGCGAGGCCAGCCGTCCCTTTTCTCCACCCAATTCGCTTGTGCGTTAAAGGGGGAGCCTCTGAGCATCGTGCCTCAGGAGCCCCAACTGGACCCCGAGCTTTCACCCCCTGGCCTTGACCACGCATCGCGACCTGGCATACCAACGGAGGCTGAGCCTTGCTTGGGAGACGGGGCCCGAGGACGTATAGCACCCAGATGAGGGAAGGGGAAAGGGTCGACGCGAGTCTTGCTTAGGGGGTACCGTGGAAATGGGAACGCGGCCAGACATCACACGAAGGCTGCCACTGCAGTATGAAGATAAGCATGGATCGCAAGATAAGTCTTTAAACATGTGCAACATGTTAATCTCTCGATCGACATCACGACCCTCACGACCTCACTGGGGCAAGGACGCTTCCCTTTCAGTCCTTCGGGAGCTGCTT
The DNA here is from genome assembly GCA_021437245.1 of Aegilops speltoides. Classification (NCBI taxonomy): domain Eukaryota; kingdom Viridiplantae; phylum Streptophyta; class Magnoliopsida; order Poales; family Poaceae; genus Aegilops; species Aegilops speltoides. The sequence goes on from CM038143.1 coordinate 203,893,843, forward strand.
GCACGTCAAAGGGGACCTCCTCAATATCGCGCCTCAGGGGCTCTTACCGAACCTCGGGCCGCTTTGTCGGATTCCGGGCTCCGCAGACCCAAGAAAGGTTCAAACTCTGGGGCGTGTGCAAAGAACCAACCTCGCAAGCCTCCCGATCCGCAACTCTCACGACCTAGCTCGATGAAAATGATAGAGAAAGATACAACAGTTTACCCAGGTTCGGGCCACCTTGCTGTCTAATACCCTACTCTTGCTTTTTGGTGGATTGGCCTCGCGATGGGCTGAGGATGAACTAGTACAAGTGGATGAACAACCTCAGGAGGCATGTTCTTCAGACGAGCTCTTAGTGGTTCTATGAGCTGATCACCTGGTGAGTTGATTAATCGACCGACCTCTCTCCCCGGCGGTGGCTAGGTCCTATTTATAGTGGCCTTGGTCCTCTTCCTCCAATACTTAGGCGGGAAGGGATCCCACAACGACCAAATTTGAAGGAGAACAAGAAGTACATCTAATCCCGACGAAAGGTGGTCTTCACCTACAAAGCCTTTGAGCATGACGTCGTGGTGGGCTCGATGATGACATCCATCCTGCCATTTTGGCGGTCTTGGTCTCGCTGCATGCAAATGGCAACCTTTGGCTTATTCCTTGGGATTCCACACCTGCGCTTGCCTCCTCTGCACCAAAGAGGAAACCTGTTGTACTGTGCCCACTGGCGTGCGCCTAGCCTTGGTCGTCATGGCTGATGCCATTTCAGCCTCGTGAGGCTGTGTCTTGCATAGAAATCTCCGCTCCGCTCAGGAGGCAGCCTAAGGAGGCCGCTCCCTTGGGAGGTCTTGATGCCCCCCCCCCCTCGTGAGGCTTGGCCCCTCACGAGGGTCTTGTCTTGCCGTAGTCGAAGCTGGGCCGTACCAGGCCGCCGATGAAGCCACGTTGTGGGCCGCAGGCAGGCAGGTCTGGGTACCATGGTTCCCAGAACGCCGATAGAAGCCCCTGGGCCCAAGGCGCGCTCGCACTTGGCTTCGAGGCGAAGCCAAAGGGCAAGTGAACGTCGCGGGCGCCAATCGCCTGCAGACCGAGCCGATGCGTGGCGCTTGATGGGATGTGGGCGTATCCGCTTCACGACGTCGCATCGGCAACCGTTCAACTTGAAAATTGCATGTTGCATGCAGAGAGAATCATCATTACTCGGGATCGTGGGAAGCCGACGATTTACCTTCTCCTGGCTATAAATGTGGGAGCGGGCAGAGCCCCTTGCTCATCTCCGTCTTCTTGCTCCTTGCTCCTCCTTCTCCTCGACCCACCGTCCTGTCAGAGCACCCATGGTACCATCGAGGAGGCTCTCGGCCGCGGGGAAGGGAAAGGCCCCTAAGGAGGAGCCTGACTCACTCCTGCCCAAGAGAGGCCACGGCCGTCCTCGTAAGTACGCGGTGACGCCGGCAGCGTCTCCCCGCGGGCGCGGACGCCCACTTTCTAATGCTGATACCACCTCCGGCGGCCTTGTGGGCGTGTCTTCTTGCGGTGAGGGACGTCGCGGTCAATGCTACCTCTTGAGCATGCGTTGGTTTTTCCCTTGAAGAGGAAAGGGTGATGCAACAAAGTAGGGTAAGTATTTCCCTCAGTTTTTGAGAACCAAGGTATCAACCCGGTAGGAGGCTCCTCAAAAGTCCCACGCACCTACACAAACAAAGAAGAACCTCGCAACCAACGCGATAAAGGGGTTGTCAATCCCTTCACGGTAACTTGCAAAAGTGAGATCTGATAGAGATAATAAGATAAGATAAATATTTTTGGTATTTTTATGATATAGTTTGGAAAATAAAAGATACAAATAAAAGTAGATGGAAAACTTATATGATAAAAGATAGACCCGGGGGCCATAGGTTTCACTAGTGGCTTCTCTCAAGATAGCATAAGTATTACGGTGGGTGAACAAATTACTGTCGAGAAATTGATAGAAAAGCGCATAGTTATGAGAGTATCTAGGCATGATCATGTACATAGGCATCACGTCTGTGACAAGTAGACCGACTCCTGCCTGCATCTACTACTATTACTCCATACATCGACAGACTCTTGCCTTCATCTAGAGTATTAAGTTCATGAAGAACAAGGTAACACATTAAGAAAGATGACATGATGTAGAGGGATGAACTCAAGCAATATGATATAAACCCCATCTTTTTATCCTCGATGGCAACAATATAATATGTGCCTTGCTGCCCCTGCTGTCACTAGGAAAGGACACCGCAAGATTCAACCCAAAGCTAAGCACTTCTCCCATTGCAAGAAAGATCAATCTAGTAGGCCAAACCAAACTGATAATTCGAAGAGACTTGCAAAGATAACCAATCATACATAAAAGAATTCAGAGAAGATTCAATGATTTCTCATAGATAAACTTGATCATAAACCCACAATTCATTGGATCTCAACAAACACACCGCAAAAAGAGTTACATCGGATAGATCTCCAAGAAGATCGAGGAGAACTTGGTATTGAGATTCAAAGAGAAAAGAAGCCATCTAGCTAATAACTATGGACCCGAAGGTCTGTGGTAAACTACTCACAACTCATTGGAGAGGCCTTGAATATGATGTAGAGGCCCTCCATGGTTGATTCCCCTCCGGCGGAGTGCCGACGAGGGCTCCAAGATGGGATCTTGCGGATACAGAAGGTTGCGGCGGTGGAATTAGGTTTTCATGGTGCCCTTCGATGGTTTCAGGGTACGGGAGTATATATAGGTGAAAGAAGTATGTCGGTTGATGCTCGAGGGGCCCACGAGGGTGGGGGGCGCACCGGGCACCCTTGTGGCCGCCTCGTTTGTTGTTTGACGTCCACTCCAAGTCTCCTGGTTTGCATTTGTTCCAAAAAGATCGCTCCCAAAGTTTTCATCCCATTTGGACTCTGTTTGATCTTCCTTTTCTTCGAAACACTGAAATAGGCAAAAAAACAGCAATTCGGGCTGGGCCTCCGGTTAGTAGGTTTGTCCCAAAAATGATATAGAAGTGTAAAGTAAAGCCCATAAACATCCAAAACATGTAATATAATAGCATGGAACAATCAAAAATTATAGATACGTTGGAGACGTATCAAGCATCCCCAAGCTTAATTCCTGCTCGTCCTCGAGTTGGTAAATGATAAAAACAGAATTTTTGATGTGGAATGCTACCTAGCATATTTCTCAATGTAATTTTCTTTATTGTGGCATGAATGTTCAGATCCAAATGATTCAAAATAAAAGTCCATGTTGACATAAAAACAATAATACTTCAAGCATACTAACAAAGCAATCATTTCTTCTCAAAATAACATGGCTAAAGAAAGCTATCCCTACAAAATCATATAGTCTGGCTATGCTCTATCTTCATCACACAAAGTATTTAATCATGCACAACCCCGATGACAAGCCAAGCAATTGTTTCATACTTTAGTATTCTCAAACTATTTCAACTTCCACGCAATACATGAGCATGAGCCATGGACATAGCACTATATGTGGAATAGAATGGTGGTTGTGGAGAAGACAAAAAATTAGAAGATAGTCTCACATCAACTAGGCGTATAAACGGGCTATGGAGATGCCCATCAATAGATATCAATGTGAGTGAGTAGGGATTGCCATGCAACAGATGCACTAGAGCTATATGTATGAAAGCTCAACAAAAGAAACTAAGTGGGTGTGCATCCAACTTGCTTGCTCACGAAGACCTAGGGCGTTTTGAGGAAGCCCATAATTGGAATATTCAATCCAAGTTCTATAATGAAAAATTCCCACTAGTATATAAAAGTGACAACATATGAGACTCTCTATCATGAAGATCATGGTGCTACTTTGAAGCACAAGTGTGGTAAAAGGATAGTAGCATTGTCCCTTCTCTCTTTTTCTCACTCTTTTTTATTTGGCCTTTCTATTTTTTATTTGGCCTTTCTCTTCTTCTTTTGTAAGTCCGAAGTCTCATCCCGACTTGTGGGGGAATCATAGTCTCCATCATCCTTTCCACACTTGGGACAATGCTCTACTAATGAAGATCATCACACTTTTATTTACTTACAACTCAAGATTACAACTCGATACTTAGAACAAAATATGACTCTATATGAATGCCTCCGGCGGTGTACCGGGATATGCAATGAACCAAGAGTGACATGTATGGAAGAATTATGAAGGTGGCTTTGCCACAAATACGATGTCAACTACATGATCATGCAAAGAGCAATATGACAATGATGATGCATGTCATAATAAATGGAACGGTGGAAAGTTGCATGGCAATATATCTCGGAATGGCTATGGAAATGCCATAATAGGTAGGTATGGTGGCTGTTTTGAGGAAGGTATATGGTGGGTGTATGGTACCGGCGAAAGTTGCGCGGCACAAGAGAGGCTAGCAATGGTGGAAGGATGAGAGTGCGTATAATCCATGGACTCAACATTAGTCATAAAGAAATCATATACTTATTGCAAAAATCTACAAGTCTTTGAAAACAAAGTACTACGCGCATGCTCCTAGGGGGATAGATTGGTAGGAAAAGACCATTGCTCGTCCCCGACCGCCACTCAGAAGGAAGACAATCAATAAATAAATTATGCTCCAACTTCATCACAAAGCGCGTCACCATACGTGCATGCTACGTGAATCACAAACTTCAACACAGATATTCCTAAAATTCATAATTACCCCACTAGCATGACTCTAATATCACCATCCTCATATCTCAAAACAATTATCAAGCATCAAATTGATCATAGCATCCAATTCACTTTCTATGATAGTTTTTATTATACCTAACTTGGATGCCCATCATTCTAGGACCAATTTTATAACCATAGCAAATACCATGCTGTTCTAAAATACTCTCAAAATAATATAAGTGAAGCATGAGAGATCAACAATTTCTACAAAATTAAGCCACCGCCGTGCTCTAGAAAATATAAGTGAAGCACATAGAGCAAAACTATCTAGCTCAAAAGATATAAGTGAAGCACATGAAGTATTCTAATAAATTCCAAATCAAGTGGGTCTCTCCCAAAAGGTGTGTACAGCAAGTATAATTGTGGTAAACTAAAAAGCAAAGACTCATATCATACAAGACGCTCTAAGCAAAACACATATCATGTGGTGAATAAAAATATAGCTCCAAGTAAAGTTACCGATAAACAAAGACGAAAGAGGGGATGCCTTCCGGGGCATCCCAAGCTTAGGCTCTTGCCACTCCTTATTCCATAGTCCATCAAATCTTTACCCAAAACTTGAAAACTTCACAACACAAAACTCAACAGGAAATCTCATTACTCTATTAGTGCAAGAAAGAAAAACCACCACATAAGGTACTGTAATGAACTCATTCTTTATTTATATTGGTGTTAAACCTACTGTATTCCAACTTCTCTATGGTTTAGACCCCCCCCCCCCGATACTAGCCATAGATGCATCAAAATAAGCAAACAACACACGAAAAACAAAATCTGTCAAAAACAGAACAGTTTGTAGCGATCTGTATCTTTCGAATACTTCTGGAACTATAAAAATCCTACCAAAATAGTAAGTCCTGGGAAATTTGTCTATTGATCTAAAGAAAAAGAATCAACGCAAATTGACGTTTCTGTGATTTACTAAAATTATTCTCGTGCGCGCAAAAGTTTCTGTTTTTCAGCAGAATCAAATTAACTATCACCGTAGGTTATCCTATAGGTTCTACTTGGCACAAACACTAATTAAAACATAAAACCACATCTAAACAGAAGCTAGATGAAATATTTATTACTAAACATAAGCAAAAAAGCAAGGAACAAAAATAAAATTGGGTTGCCTCCCCAAAAGCGGTATCGTTTAACGCCCCTAGCTAGGCATAAAAACGAAAATAGATCTAAGTATTGTCATGTTTGGCATTCAATTCATAAGTAGCTCGCATGATAGATTCATAAGGTAATTTGACTTTCTTTCTTGGAAAGTGTTCCATGCCTTTCCTTAATGGAAATTGGAATCTAATATTTCCTTCCTTCATATCAATAATTGCACCAATCGTTCTAAGGAAAGGTCTACCAAGAATAATAGGACATGAAAGAATGCAATCTATATCAAGAACGATAAAATCTACGGGCACATAATTCCTATTTGCAACAATAAGAACATCATTGATCCTTCCCATAGGTTTATTAATGGTGGAATCCGCAAGGTGCAAGTTTAAAGGGCAATCATCAAAATCATGGAAACCTAGCACATCACATATAGTTTTCGAAATCATGGAAACACTAGCACCCAAATCACATAAAGCATAGCAGTCATGATCTTTAATTTTAATTTTAATAGTAGGTTCTCACTCATCATAAAGTTTTCTAGGTATAGAAACTTCCAAATTAAGTTTTTCTTCATAAGATTGCATCAAGGCATCAATAATATGTTCGGTAAAAGCTTTATTTTGACTATAAGCATGAGGAGAATTCAACACAGATTGCAACAAGGAAATACAATATATTAAAGAACAATTATCATAATTAAATTCCTTGAAATCCATAATAGTGGGTTCAATGCTATGTAAAGTTTTGACCTCTTCAATCCCACTTTTACCAAATTTAGCATCAAGATCTAAAAACTCCGAATCATTGGGACGCCCTTTAACTAAAGTTGACTCATCTCCAGTCCCATCATTATCAAGATTCATATTGCAAAATAAAGATTTAATAGGGGACACATCAATAACTTTTAGATCTTCATCATTATTTTCATGAAAACTAGAAGAACACGCTTTTACAAAGCAATCTTTCTTAGCACGCAACCTAGCGGTTCTTTCTTTGCACTCATCAATGGAAATTCTCATGGCTTTGAGTGACTCATTGATATCATGCTTAGGTGGAATATATCTAAGTTTCAAAGAATCAACATCAAGCGAGAGCATGTCAACGTTCCTAGCCAAATCATCAACTTTAAGCAATTTTTCTTCAAGCAAAGCATTAAAATTCTTTTGAGAGATCATAAATTCTTCAACACTATTCTCAAAATCAGAGGGCATCTTATTAAAATTTCCATAAGAATTGTTGTAGGAATTTCCATAATTATTAGAGGAATTACTAGGGAACGGCCTAGGATTAAAGTTTCCTCTATAAGCATTGTTACCAAAATTATTCCTACCAACAAAATTCACATCCATAGATTCATTATTATTCTCAATCAAAGTAGACAAAGGCATATCATTAGGATCAATAGGAGCACTCTTAGTAGCAAACAATTTCATAAGTTCATCCATCTTTCCACTCAAAACATTAATTTCTTCTATATCATGTATTTTTTTACTAGTAGATCTTTCGGTGTGCCATTGAGAATAATTAACCATAATATTATCAAGGAGTTTAGTAGATTCTCCTAAAGTGATTTCCATAAAAGTGCCTCCCGCGGCCGAATCTAAAAGGTTTCTAGAAGCAAAATTCAATCCGGCATAAAAGTTTTCTATGATCATCCATAAATTCAAACCATGAGTAGGGCAACTGCGAATCATCAATTTCATTCTTTCCCAAGATTGGGCAACATGCTCATGATCAAGTTGTTTAAAATTCATAATATCATTTCTAAGAGAGATAATCTTAGCGGGGGAAAATACTTAGAGATAAAAGCATCTTTGCACTTATTCCATGAATCAATACTATTTTTAGGCAAAGATGAAAACCAAGTTTTAGCAGGATCTCTAAGTGAAAACGGAAATAACTTCAATTTAACAATATCATTATCTGTATCTTTCTTATTTTGCATATCACACAAATCCACAAAGTTGTTTAGATGAGTAGCGACATCTTCACTAGGAAGGCCGGAGAATTGATCTTTCATAATAAGATTAAACAAAGTAGCATTGATTTCACAAGATTCAGCATCATTAAGAGGAGCAATCGGAGTGCTAAGGAAATCATTATTGTTGGTATTGGAAAAGTCACACAATTGGGTATTATCTTGAGCCATCGTGACAAGCAATGCAACACACAAGCACACAAAAGGCAAGCGAAAAAGAGAGGCGAACAAAAAAGAGAGGGCGAATAAAATGGCAAGGGTGAAGTGGTGGAGAGGAAAACGAGAGGCAAATGGCAAATAATATAATGCGAGGGAGATGAGTTGGTGATGGGTACTTGGTGTGTCTTGACTTGAGCGAAGACCTCCCCGGCAACGGCGCCAGAAATCCTTCTTGCTACCTCTTGAGCATGCGTTGGTTTTTCCCTTGAAGAGGAAAGGGTGATGCAGCAAAGTAGTGTAAGTATTTCCCTCAGTTTTTGAGAACCAAGGTATCAATACAGTAGGAGGCTCCTCAAAAGTCCCACGCACCTACACAAACAAACAAGAACCTCGCAACCAACGCAATAAAGGGGTTGTCAATCCCTTCACGGTAACTTGCGAAAGTGAGATTTGATAGAGATAATAAGATAAGATAAATATTTTTGGTATTTTTGTGATATAGATTGGAAAATAAAAGATACAAATAAAAGTAGATGGAAAACTTATATGATAAAAGATAGACCCGGGGGGGCATAGGTTTCACTAGTGGCTTCTCCCAAGATAGCATAAGTATTACGGTGGGTGAACAAATTACTGTCGAGCAATTGATAGAAAAGCGCATAGTTATGAGAGTATCTAGGCATGATCATGTATATAGGCATCATGTCCGTGACAAGTAGGCCGACTCCTACCTGCAACTACTACTATTACTCCACACATCGACCGACTCCTGCCTGCATCTAGAGTATTAAGTTCATGAAGAACGGAGTAACGCATTAAGAAAGATGACATGATGTAGAGGGATAAACTCAAGCAATATGATATAAACCCCATCTTTTTATCCTCCATGGCAACAATACAATACGTGCCTTGCTGCCCCTGCTGTCACTGGGAAAGGACACCGCAGGATTGAACCCAAAGCTAAGCACTTCTCCCATTGCAAGAAAGATCAATCTAGTAGGTCAAACCAAACCGATAATTCGAAGAGACTTGCAAAGATAACCAATCACACATAAAAGAATTCAGAGAAGATTCAATTATTTCTCATAGATAAACTTGATCATAAACCCACAATTCATCGGATCTCAACAAACACACCGCAAAAAGAGTTACATCGAATAGATCTCCAAGAAGATCGAGGAGAACTTGGTATTGAGATTCAAAGAGAGAGAAGAAGCCATCTAGCTAATTACTATGGACCCGAAGGTCTGTGGTAAACTACTCACAACTCATTAGAGAGGCCTTGGAGATGATGTAGAGGCCCTCCATGGTCGATTCCCCCTCCGGTGGAGCACCGACGAAGGCTCCAAGATGGGATCTCACGGATACAGAAGGTTGCGGCGGTGGAATTAGGTTTTCGTGGTGCCCTTCGATGGTTTCAGGGTACGGGAGTATATATAGGCGAAAGAAGTACGTCGGTTGACGCTCGAGGGGCCCACGAGCGTGGGGGCGTGCCCACCCCCAAGGGGCGCGCCGGGCACCCTCGTGGCCGCCTCGTTTGTTGCTTGACGTCCACTCCAAGTCTCCCGGTTTGCATTTGTTCCAAAAAGATCGCTCCCGAAGGTTTCATCCCATTTGGACTCCGTTTGATATTCCTTTTCTTTGAAACACTGAAATAAACAAAAAACGGCAATTCGGGCTAGGCCTCTGGTTAGTAGGTTAGTCCCAAAAATGATATAAAAGTGTAAAGTAAAGCCCATAAACGTCCAAAATAGGTAATATAATAGCATGGAACAATAAAAAATTTATAGATATGTTGGAGAAGTATCAGTCAAGGAAGCTGCCGCGAGGAGGTGAGGCACGCGGTGGTCACTCGACCACCACGGCCGCAATCCCACTCAGCTGACTCTTCCCCAGAGTTAGTGGTGTGGGCGGAGAAACCTACCTCCACATGGCTCCATCTCCCGCGCTTCTTCGTGGATGCGCTGCTGGCCGGGTGGCCTGGTGGCTTCTGGCTCCAGACCGACGGATGCGACAACAAGGCGTCGTGGGTGGGGGCCGAAGTCACAGCCGCCGGCAACGTGTTCCTGACCCGTGGATGGCAGCCGTTTGCCCGGGTGTGGGACCTGCACAGAAGGTGCACCCTTCACTTCAGGTATGACGGCGTCACGACCCTCTACGTGAGGATCTTCGGGGAAGATGACCCGCACGTTGTGTGCTGCCCGGAGAGCAACAACGACGACGACAGTGATGATGACCATGGACGGAGAGGCGGCATCGTCGCCGATGATGACCTCGCCCTTGGCGGCTGTCGCTCTGCCTCCAGCAGCGGCGGCTTCTCCTCCGTGAAAAGCTCCAGCGGTGACGACTCTGACGAGCCGCCGCGGTGCCGAGCCCGGATTGGGAGGGGAGACAAGTCGCGTCACCGCCACGCCCCGATGAAGCAAGAGGAGGGCTCTGAATGAGCCCAGGTGCCGTCGGAGCCGGTCCTCAGGAGCTGACGTCGATGCGCGCCTGTGTTTTTTTCTTTATTTCTTTCTTTTTCTACAGAAAAAGAAGTAGGGGGTCTACAGGGGCGTGTAATGGACTATGGCGCTTGCGCCGTCATGTTATTATTTTTATGCTTCTTCACGGGGCTTGTGCTGCTATTGAGTGTGGTTGGGTTAACTTATCTTAGAGTTCCTGACGGTGAATTTCGACACCGCGGAAGCGCTCCTTGCCGTGGGATGCCCTCGTAGTCACCAGGCTTCAAGAGGGTGGCCCTCGTAGTTGCGGGACTATGAGGCCCTGGGGGCGCAGAGCCTGCAAGCTCATCCGAGAGCGTCGCGCAAGGACAAGTACGTCAAAGGTCCAGGAACTGGGGCTTTGGCGAGGTGTGCTCGTGGGCGGGCCCGAAGTGCACACACCTGCCCAGCCCCTGCATGCGCGATGCGCGAGGAAGAGCGAAGGGCAACTCCCAGTCTGTCGTGGAATAGTCACGACAGATGTCCTAGCGTAAGGACTTAGTCGTGGAGCCATCGCAACTAAGTTAGCTTAAAGGGGTTAAACGGGACAAAGAACACAGGAGTTTATACTGGTTCGGCCCCCTTGCGGTGAAGGTAAAGGCCTAATCCATTTTGAGGTGGTATTGCTTATGTCTCGATTACCAGGGAGCAAATACGCTTGACCTAGCTTTTGATCTCTTGTTTATTGCCCTGAACCGCCGTCGGGTCGTCCCTTTATATACACAGGTTCACGCCCAGTGGCTCACGTAGTCCCGGCCGGCTCATAGACAACGTGTCCGGCTCGGTGACTAACTATACATGCCTTACAATACAAGTCTTACATATGGCGGTTTACTCCTACGGGCCTTAAGTCGCACCTGGGCCTTGGGCCCTCGCATGTGAACCGCCATCTTCGATATCCTCATGGGCTTCTTATCATGAATCGCCATAGGTATAACCCAGCCCCACCTGGGTGGGTCATACCCAATAGTTATATCCCCAACATTAGGCCCCAGGTTGATTTGAACTAGTTCATGTCAATCTTCAACACTTAGAAAAATCCTCCCTTCTTCATTTGTGAGAGAACTCATAACCCACCATGACGCCATCTCCTGGGTTTGTGGTAACCCGCCATGACGTCACTTGTCATTAATTTACACAATATCCAATATATCTTAACGGGTCCTTATCTTTAATAGTTGTCCCGAGAATCGAGGCACCCGAGCAGCTGGATAACCATTCTTGGGTCTCCTTGTTTTTTCGCGCCCACTTATTAACCTTCTCCTTATAAATAGGGTCGAACCTCCCTTATGTCATTCTCCCCCTTTTCCTTCTCGTCTTCCTCCTCCCGTGACTCCTCTACCACGTCAAGCTCCGCCGCCGTTGCGAAGCGCTCCGTCCTCCTCGCCCTTGGCCACTGCATCAACCTGAACGGAACCAGTGAATGCTGGCGCTCCTCCGAAGTCTCATCTGCCTCTGTAAGTGCTCCCCTTCCTATGTTCCACATCCGCATTAGGGTTAGTCTGTTCTTCGCTGTTCTTCTTCGTTCTTCGCTGTTCTTCTTCAACCCTAGTAGTCTTTGACTTGAATATAGCATATCACTCATGTGGTAGCAGTTTAGCCTTTGCTTTTAATGCCAGCATACCTTTTCGTTTATAGAAGATCTCACCAGAACCCATGAACTCCTCTGCTGCCGCTTCTAGGTTTAAGATTTTTCTACATTTTTGAACTGCCACTGATCCAAAATTATAATTGCAATATGTGAAACCTGTTTGTCCAGTACTTCGCAAAATTTTTTCTTCCTGATAGATCAATCTGGCCATGGCGGCTTACATCACCAGTTGTAGTTAGATTCAATGCTCAACAGATTTCACTCTTGATAGACGTCAATCTGGTCATGGCAGCTTACACTACCAGTTGTAGCTAGTCATATACCATTAGGCCCCTTTTAGGCCGCCATTCTAAATATGTGTTGTAGTGCTTTTCCTCCAGCTTAACTTAAACCAGCAAAACTTGTTCTTTTCATTTTAGGCTTCTTTCTTCACAATGGCCCCGAAGACAGCCACTTCCTGTAACTGGGTTCCCTCCATCGTCACTGAGAACACGCTTCAGGACTTTGTGAAAACCGGCTATTTGCCAGAGAAGACTGTCATGCATTATCGCGCCCCTAATCCAGAGGAGAAAAACCTCAGCCAAAAGATGATGAAGTTATTGTCTTTACTGACCACATGAACCGGGGCTTCTCATCACCCTGCTCTAAATTCTTTCGGGACGTTATGCACTTTTTTGATCTTCATCCTCAAGACATCGGCCCCAATTCCGTGTCAACCATATGCAATTTCCAAGTTTTCTGCGAGGTGTGCCTTCAAGAGGAGCCCAGTGTGGAGCTGTTCAGAGAATACTTTTATTTGAACCGCCAAAAAACGAGTACTCAAATGGACCAAGCCTGGAACTTGGCGGAATCTCAGTTCAGCGAAGGAGAGATGTTATCTTCCCCTATGCTCGCGTGCCGAGTCATCCCAAGGATTGGAACCAAACATGGTTCTACTGCCAGGACACCTCTCCAGCTGACGAGAACCGACTGCCCGGCTTTCGCGCCCTGCTTGCTGACTCAAAACATCCTCTCCCTGACAAGCTGATAGCCACTGAATGCAAAAAACTCGCCCCCACCATTGCCAAGATCAAGGCTCTGTTGGGAAATGGCTTAACTGGCATTGATTTGGTTCGATGTTGGGTTGCATGGCAGATCATCCCCCTGAGTCACCGCACAGGCTTAATGTGTACTTACACGGGCAGCAAAAAAGATCCACTGCGCCACAGCACCGTGTGTTTAACTGACGATGCTATCAACGAAATATGAAGTCCCTTTTGCATGAAAACCTGACAGATTGCAGTAAAGTGGGCCTAAGCCCTTTCTGCACATCTAACCTGGCACCAAAGGTGAGTCTTTTAAATTACTTATCTCTGCCTTCATCCTTAATTACTCTATTTTAACTAAGCTTTGATGGCTTTCACAGAATGATGATGATTTTTGGAAAAAGAAGTATGACCATGAAGCTGCCAAAAGGGCCAGGAAAAGCCAAGCGAGCCGCCAAGAAGAAGGGAAATAAATCAAGTACTTTCGAGCTGTTTGAACTGGACGACAACTCTGAGTTGGAGGTAGCCCTTGATTCCCTTGGCTCCTTTTTCAACCATCTTATTGACATTTATTATCATCAGGATGACACAGGGACCAGTCAAGCAATCGAGGAAGAGGTAACTATCATTTCCTCCGACTCCGAGCCCTTGCCAAGATAGAAAATTCAAAGAGTAACCCGGAAAGTAAGCTTTTCACACCCCTTAGCTCATCTGGATCCTCACTTTCTTTTGAAGCAACAGCAACACAAGAGCCGACGACAGACTCGGACTAGTAGAGACAAAGAATTATCTTCCGGCTTACCGAACACTCCAAAGAAGCGTCGAAACAAGGTCATCCCTGATTTAAACTCTTTTTATCCTCTGGCGGGTCTCATCCGCCAACCACTTAATTCTTCCGACTCAAACTATTAGGAGACGTCTCGTTCCTCTTTCGGCGATTCATCTCAGTCTCATCTGCTGGCTTTCAAGACTGCTCTCGGGTAATAACAATTACTTATTATTTGCTCATTATGCTCCTTTATACTTATACTGACCTCTCATGACTCATGCAGTGGAAAAGCCAAGCCTAACAAGAAGGCAAAGGTGACTAAGCTGACCGCAAACCCGAAAGTCAATGAGCCGGAGCAACAAATCCCAGCGCCTAAACCCGCCGTTCCTCAACCATCAGAGCCAGTTCTGGACGTTCCACCCGTGACTCCTGACCCTTGAACCGATCAAGCAAACAATGATCCTTTGGACACTGAAACATCAAGCCCAGCTAAAACACCTGAGACACATGATGATGACGTGGTGATTACCAATACCGGCTTTAGAGAGCCGGGGAGGCCTACTGTCTTGGCCAAGCACACTGCTAAGGAGGAATACATTGAACGGCGAAAGGTGAGATTTGATGTTGCCGACTACTCCCAATAGAGCATTGGTGAAGTATATTCTGGCTATCTCAGTCAAGTACACACCAGCCGTGAACTTGAAGTTGACATGGTGAAGCAGATGCACCACAAAATTGAGGTATGAGCTCCTTCTTTATTGAGTTATGCATATCCCGTCAGCCCCCAAGTCTACTGTTTATGATGTAATTGAATATGCTATAGACCTAGCTTAACCATGAGTATAAACAATACCCATTGATAGAACCCTTCAAAATCCGGCTTACACCATCCGGGTTAAAATTGATCTGTAATAACTTAGCACTGAACCCGTAGCCCCTAGGGCCGGTTTAATCACCATGAATGAGTCGGTCCTTTGTATCCTTGTGTAAATTAGACTGACTTGTGCAGCCCACATGAGCCGGCTATGACCATTTGCAGCACAACTGGGTCACCAAAGTAGTAACAAGACAAGCAATATGCATTAGCCCCCAAGTGTCAAGTACTCTTGCTCGCAAAGTGCTTGAGACTTATTCACATAAACCGTTGTATGAGTAATTTTTTCGGCAGGCATTAGCCCCCAAGTGCCAAGTGTTGTTGCTTGCAAAATGCTTGGGACTTCATGTTTGTAATCCAAATCTGAATCATGATTTTGAACCGGTGTATGTGTAGGCCACCACTGATCAACTTGAATCAAAATTAACTGATGTGAAAGCGCGGCTGGAGCAGCAAGAATCGGAGACCTGGAAGGCCGACTCAAAATTCTAGTTTAGCGTGGCTGAAGCAAAGAAACTGAAAACCAGTTTTGAAGTGGAAAGAAATGCGTGGGCTGAAGAGAAGATGGCCTTGATACAGCGGGCTGAGAAGGCGGAGGCGGCTCTCCAGGAGGCAACCACTGAACTTACCGGCTTAAAATGCCATGTGTCTCAGATGGTTTCTGCTATCTTTGGTAAGTCGCCTTGCTAATATAAATTTTGGATTTTCCTCTTGATGATATAAACTGCCTCTAACCCATCCATGATTATTATTCAGGTCCCAGGAGCACCAATCTTAACCAAGATATGCTTGTGAAACTGAAGGCCGTTTATACACTTGTTGAGCAGCTCTATACTGGGACTTAGTGCGCAGTGGCCACAATTTCTCCAGCTAACCAAGCACCTACTCTCTTGGTTGAGGTCTTGAGGAAGCTTTCTGTCCTGCCTGAGAGGTTTAACGAGATGAAACGATCATCTGCAAGAGCTGGTGCTGTAACAGCCTTGAGCCGGGCCAAAGCATGGCTACTAGAGCTAGACCCGGCCGATATATCAACCGGGTACCCAAGCTTGAAAGAGGATGTCACTCCTTTTGATAAGAAGGACTTCGCTGCCTGTGTGAAGGAAATACGTCCCCTTGCTAGCCTGATTGCCAATGAATCAGATCTTTCAAGATATCAACCGGCTTATGACAGGGAAAACCAGAAGCTGCCAACGCCGGCTTACAAAGTGGTGGATCTCGTTCCCCCAATCCGTAAGCACACTTTTGCTCCTGAAAGTTGACCCGTCCGAGCTTATTGATGATGAAGCTGAATTCCAAGCCTTGAGTGGCATTGACTAGTCATCACCAACCTTCCACGAAGTAGAGTCGGACAAAGAAGCAAAGAAGGATGATCCAGAAGCTTCAGGTCACCAGAGCCAAGAAAATTGATCCGCTAGGCGGTTCATATACTTGATCTTCTGAAAAACACTTAATCATTCTGGCTCTTTGAGTCATGTAATAGGCTTAGCGAAAACTTTGCTTTGTCGTGCCATCGTGCACGTTTATGTTTTGCCCAACATTGTTTGAGCCGCCGCTCGATAATTATCCTTTTACCCTTATCATAGTGTTGACTTGTGCAGAGGAACTTAGGATTATCCTGCACACAAGTAACACACAAGAACCCTGGCGGTTTACCACCAGGCGGGTCATAATATCGCATATATAACTACGAATAGTTTATAGATGGGGATGGTTTTAGTCATAATTAAATATAACCATAACCAAAAAATATCATACCTGTGATATTGAATTGTACTGCCGGTTTACCTATGCAGTAAGGGTGAAAACCCAAAACTTGGGAGCCAATGCTTCCAAGTATTTAATATCATCTGGCGAATTATCGTCTAAAGCCGGGCCGGGTTAACAGAAACCACGGCTATGCTTCAAATATGAGCTGTGAGAATTGAGGCTACATGGCCTGAATCACTTTAAACCAAGATAGTAGCAAGATGAACCCAAAAAACTTCAAAAAACCAAGCAAAAAGAGAAAAAACGAGGCTATGCTTCGAATACAAGCAGGAAGCCGGACCAAAAGGGTTAATAGCTATGCTTCGAATACGAGCAGGAAGCCCCCAAGTGGTTTGTGGCATTGCGCCGATCAAGAGGGATATTCACAGCTATGATTCAAGTACGATCAGGAAGCCCCCAAGTGACCATAATTTTTGGCATTGCGCAGATCAAAAGGGATATTCACAGCTATGATTTGAATACGATCAGGAAGCCCCCCTAGTGACCATAAGTTTTGGCATTGCGACGATCAAAAGGGATATTCACAGCTATGATTCGAATATGATCAGGAAGCCCCCTAGTGACCATAAGTTTTGGCTTTGCGCCGATCAAGAGGGATATTCACAAATATGTTCTCTTTGGTGAATACACCTATGTTTGAACAGGAAGCCCCCAAATGACCATGAAATTGTGATGAAGAAGACTTGTTACTCGTGGGAATGAAATGACAGAGGCCCTGCGTTATCAGGGATGCCAGCTTTGTTAGAATCATCATAATATATACATCATCAAAATATGTACATCATAAGAGCTGGTGGCTCAAGTGTAGTAAGGCCAAAGATGAGCAATATTCCACGGCCGGTGGGTCTCCTCCTCCGACTGACCTGAGTCCTTGTAGTCTCGAACATCGATGAGATAGTATGACCCATTGTTCAAATTTCTGCTGACCACAAAGGGTCCTTCCCAAGGTGGGGATAGCTTGTGCATGTCAGTTTGATCCTGGATGAGCCGGAGCACCAAGTCACCTTCTTGAAAGGTTCTGGTCTTAACTTGGCGGCTGTGATAGCGGCGTAGATCTTGCTGGTAAATCGCCGAACGAGCCGCCGCAAGGTCACGCTCCTCATCCAACATGTCAAGTGCATCCTGACGTGCTTTTTCATTATCAGCCTCAACATAAGCCGCCACGCGGGGCGAGTCGTGACAGATGTCACTAGGAAGAACCACCTCTACTCCATAAACCATGAAGAAAGGCGTGTAAACCGTAGATCTGTTGGGGGTAGTATTGATACTCCACAACACTGAAGGTAACTCCTCCACCCAACAACCCGGCGTTCTCTGCAAAGGAACCATAAGCCGGGGCTTGATGCCACTCAGAATTTCTTGATTGGCTCTTTCGGCTTGACCATTGGATTGAGGATGAGCCATTGATGATACATCAAGTCGAATATGCTCACGTTGACAAACTCTTTCATAGCACCCTTGGACAGATTAGTGCCATTATCAGTTATGGTGCTGTGGGCAAAGCCAAAGCAAAAAATCACCTATTTGATGAATTGAACCGTGTCGGTGTACTAAAGTAGGGGTACCTTTGTACCCCGAACTTGTGCACGGGCATTCGCAGCACCCCGCGGCAAGGCTTGCCGGACGCCCGCCAAGACCCTCCATCACACCTACTACTGCCATTCAAGAACAAAGTATTAACCAAAGAAAACGAAGGCCCCAAGAAGAGGAGCTTGCCGAAGGCCGGCCTGGCATCTCCGAAGACTTGCCGTGGGGCCCTGCGCGCCCCAAGAAGATTCGACGGCGGCAAGCTTGCCGGCACAACAAGAAAAGGGCCACGGCAAGGCACTTGCCGCGGCAAGGCTGCCACCCAAACTCCAGCGCATCCGGCGACGTGTCAACACAAGGCCATCCCAAGGGCACGTGGCGCGGCACTGCGCAGCCATGCGGGGTGAGGTGGCAAACAGAGCTGACAGAGACGCCATCGTGGCTACCGGTGGCTCACTTAACGGTCACTCCTTCGCACTGTTGGGGCGACCGGACGGGCATTTAATGCCATTGTCCCCTGCCGTCAGAGTTAGGTAGGGGTCACTGTTGGTCACTGTTGTACCAACCCACGATTTTACCTTTCTACCCCCTCTTCCTACGCTGCCACCTGTGGATGCCCCCTTCAAAGTATAAAAGGGAGGCCCATGCGCACGTAAAAGAGGTTCGGGCCATTCGATACCCACAACACCACCATACGCTCGCATGCTCGAGCAAGATCAAATAACAAACACAAAGCAACAGTAGGGGTTTTATCTCTCCGGAGAGCCCCGGCCGGGTAAAATCGCCTGCCTCCCCGCCGACCGACCTCGATCTGCTCAGGCACGCCCCGCCTCCCTTGCGGACTAGAAGGGCCCCAAGTGCCCCATAGGTGCTCGAGGCCACGAGAGACGCCCGACATCTTTGGCGCGCTGTAGGGGCGCGCCGAGGTCGTGAGCATCCGATCCGCCTCCACGCGCTACATCAACGCTATCGTCAACATGCCACCGAAGAAGAAGCCTTCGAGGTGGCCGCCCGTTTACATCATTTCCACCACCACCGCCGAGCAAACAGCGGTGGAGTGGACGCCGGCGAGGAGCGGGCACCGACGGTGGGACTCACGCCGCTACCAGATCCAAAACAAGGCCCCGCAGCGCCGGGCGACGGCAGTGCATACACCGCACTCTTCCTGGAGGTGCAAGGTCGACAACGCCCGGTGCTCCTAGCACCATGCTCGCGTAGGACAAGGCTGCTGGTGGGTCGCGGACGCCGAGGTCAGCATGCACGCCCGCATGTCGGGCGCGAAAGCAAGGTACGGTCGCCGGACGGGGTGTTGCGCCCCAATCCGATTGGGAGTCCAAGCACATCCGCTTCCTCGCGCCATTGCCGCCACCGCCACCTAAGATAGCCGAGAAGCGCCGCCCGAGCCTACCGCTTAGACTACCTCCGCGCCGCACAAGATCGACGATCGAGGATGACCATTTACAGCCTCATCGGCTTGGCTAACGGCGATAAGCCCGGCGATCGAAGCGCCGAGGCCCCGGCAAGACGCCAGCGCAGCCGGGCGCCGACAAGACCGCCGAGGGTGCCACCTCCGCGCGCTCCAGCCCCGAGGGCCAAGATCGCCACTCGCCGCCAACCCCGACGCCGACTCCATCTGCGTTGCCGGACCCGCGAACTTCGCCGGATCGCGCCACGCTCTCCAAGAACGGCAACACGAAGATGCACGACCGCACGAGCGCAGGAGGGAACGCGACGTCAATCCGACCAGCGGCTTGGCCCACTCCGACGCGCATGCACTAGGGGAGCCAGCGACTTGTCAGACGCTGCAGGTTGCCCCGCATTCACCCGTGAGCTGCGGCAAGTCCAAAGGGCCCAAAACCAAGAACTTCAAGCAAGACGTGTCGAGAAGTATGATGGCAGGATACATCCGTCGGAGTTCCTCAAGATCTACACCATCGCGGTGCAAAGCTGCCGAGGGCGCGACGAGAAGATCCTCGCCAACTACTTCCCGCCGGTACTCAAGCCCAACGCCGATCTTGGCTCATGCACTTGCCGGACGGCTCCATCTCTTCATGGGCGACTCAGTCACCAGCTTTGTCGGCGCTTTCACAGCGCCACAAACCCCATGGCCAGAAAGCGACCTGCATTTGCTCGCCCGTAAGGAAGGGAGCCCTCAAGTACATACAGAGATTCAGCCAAGTGCAACACAACATCCCAGACGCCCACCCCGCCATGTTATCGCTGCGTTCCACCGTAACGCACAACCGCGGATGAGGGAGGAGATGGCGATGAGCAAGATCGAGATGTCGCCGAGCTCTATGCTCGCCAACAAGTGTGCACGGGCTGAGGAAGGAGGAAGATTCCTGAGAAATTGCAGGAGCGTATGATCTCGACAATGAGGATGCCGCCTGGCAAGGAAGAACCGGAGGCGGAGCAACAGAAGAGAAAGGCTAAGGACGTGCTAGCTGTTGAGCATTCCGCAACGGAGGTGGTTCGACAAGGCTAAAGCCGGCGACTCGGGCGAGGCCGTGGTAGCCGCCGACAAGCGTGATAGCTCCGAAAAGCGGTATTGCAAGATCCACTGCACTAAGGGCCATGATCTCCAAACCTGCAAGAAAGTGGAGCAGATGGCGGAGCTGCGAAAGCTGAGTACGAAGGCCGCGACAATGAGAGGGCTCAGGAGGCGCGGAGGATCCGCAAGAAGCTTCCCGCCGGGAGGGCACCGCTGCAAAGCCAAGCCGCGGCAAGGGGACAGGCCTCCCCGGGGGCGTGACAAGGGTGAAGATGAAGATGAGGAGGATGAAATGGAGGAAGATAAGACTGACGACCAAGAGTTTCAGAAGGCAACAGAGGTGCTGCGATCGACGGCGGCGCCTCTTACACGCCTCGCACCGCCAACTCAAACAAGGTGCGAGAAGTGAACGCGGCGAGCCGTCCGTCGAGTCACGCAAGCCCTCGGTGGTCCAAGACACCCGCCATCTTCGATGTTGAGGATCATCCCGATCGCGGCCACCGCGGGTCGGGTGCTTGCCGACAGTTGGTCTCACCAACAATCCACAACCTCAAGGTAACGAATATGTTGGTTGACGGCGGGCCGGCTCGAACCTGATTTCCTCCGCAGAAGCTCAAGAAACTCCAAATCCTCGACAGCGAGCTCAAGAAACTGGTACATTCCAAGGATAACCGGAAGGAGCAAGCCAAAGGGAAGATCACATTGCGAGTGACGCTCGCAATGAAGTTAAACTTCGTGACAGAGAAAGTCACATTTGACGCTGCTGATATCCCGCCGCCTCTACAATGGGATACTAGGCCGCCCCGCGCCGCCAAGTTCATGGCAGCCTCTCACCACGCCTACAACGTGCTTAAGATGCCCGGTCCGATAAGCGTTATTTCGGCCCAAGGAGACAAGAAGGATGCGCTTATCTGCACCGACAAGATCTACCGGAAGCAAAGCAGCTATGGCAGAGCGCAAGCCACTTGCCGCCAAGCTCCCCGGGAAGAAGAAAGCCAAGTCCGCGAAGCAGCTCGTGTCCACTCCGCAAGCGCACCTCCCGGAGCGCCATGCACATCGAGGACGCGCCATCGAGCTCCGCCGCAAGTGCAAGAAGGCAAAGATAACTTCGCCAAAGACCAAGAAGGTGGTCGCTAAGGAGGACGGGCGCCGGTGGTACCTTTACCATCGCACGCTTGATCCTAAATAGGAAAGCGCGCTGCTGCTTTCTCGGGCGAATGTCGATGTGTTTGCATGGTTGCCATCCGACATCCCCTGTTCCTGTGGAAGTAATCGAGCACCACCTTGCCGCTCGCCTCATGCGCGCCCGTCAAGCAAAAAAGTCGAAGCAAGCAAGAGAGCGCCAAGAGTTCATAGCGTAAGAGATCGTGAAGTCGGAAGCAGCAGGATTGGTCCGTGGAGTACTCCATCCGACGTGGCTAGCCAATCCGGTGGTCATGCGCAAGGCGAACGGGAAGTGGAGGCTTTGCATTGACTTCACTGATGTTAATAAAGCTTGTCCCAAGGATCCATTTCCCTTGCCGCGCATTGATCAGATTGTCGACTCCACGGCGGGATGCGATCTGCTTTCATTCCTTGACGCCTACTCAGGATATCATCAAATCTTCATGGCTGAAGAGGATGAAGAGAAAACCGTGTTCATTACTCCACGTGGCACGTACTGCTTCGTACGGATGCCTTTCGGACTAAAGAATGCTGGTTCAACAATTGCGAGAGTAGTCAGTCATGCTTTTGAGCCACAACTGCACAGAAATGTGGAAGCTTACATGGATGACATAGTGGTCAAGAGCAAGGACAAGGAGACTTTGATCCGAGATTTGGACGAGACCTTCACAAATCTGCGCAAGATCAACCTCAAGTTGAATCCCGAGAAGTGCGTGTTCGGAGTTCCTTCCGCAAGCTTCGGATTCTTTGTGTCACGAGGGGATTGAAGCCAATCCCGACAAGATCAAGGCCATCGAGCAAATCAAGCACCAGAGCGAGTCAAGGACGACGAAGGCTTGCTGGCCGCGTTGTCGCCTCAAGAAAGTTCATTTCAAGTCTCGCTGAACGCTACCGCTTTTTCAAAATCTTGAAAAGGCGGGTCCAATGAAGTGGACTCCAGAAGCAGAGGCTGCACTGCAAGACTTGAAGAAATATTTGTCCTCCACTCCAACACTTGTCGCACCTAAGCCACAAGAGAAGTTGCTGCTATACCTGGCGGCAACCAATCAAGTGGTTAGTGCTGCGTTAGTGGCGGAGAGGGAGGTAGATGATGAGCCAGCGGCCACGACAAGCGAGTCCAGCGACGAGCAGGGGGCTTCTCCGACAAGCTCTGGCCCGGCAAGCCCTGATCCGACAAGTTCTGGCTCCGCCAAGGATGGATCCGTGCAGTTGCCGGAGGAAAAACAGAAGAAGAAGGTGCAAATAGCAGCTTATTTTGTCGGGCCTTTACAGGGGCTAGATCAAGGTACTGTGTGCGTGTTGTTGCCTACTCATGGCCTCAAGGAAGCCGCGCCATTACTTTCAAGCACATGAGATCACGGTTGTCACCGCTTCCCAATCAAGAGGATACCGCAGAATCCGTAAGCAACAGCAGGATTGTCGAGTGGGCACCGGAATTGTCAAGCTTTGGCCTCAAGTTTGAAAGTACTTCAACTATTCGAGCCGGGCTTTGGCAGAATTTATAGCGTAATGGACGCCAACACCGGATGAAGAAACTCCAAAGAAGAGCATCCCCGCACAAGGAAGTTAGCAAAGAATGGATCATGTACTTTGATGGTGCCTTTTCACAGAAGGCGCCGGTAAGGGCGTATTACTTGTCGCCCCCACCGGAGAGCACCTCAAGTATGTGGTCCAAATGCACTTTCCCAAGGAGCAAGCGACAAATAATATCGCAGAGTATGAAGGCTTGCTTGCTTGACTCAGATAGCGGCAGAGCTTGGGATCGAGAAGCTCATTGTCAGGGGTGACTCACAGCCTTGTCGCTCGTCAAGTGAACAAAGATTATCGAGTCCGCTGATGGAAGCATATATTGATGAAGTGAGGAAGCTAGAAGGACATTTTGATGGCTCGCAAATGGAGCATGTCCCAAGGGCTCGTAATGACATTGCAGATAGCTCGACAAAATGTGTCAGACTCAAATTACCTGTGGAACCAGTGGATTTTGTGCTCAAGCTTAACTCAACCATCCGTCACGCCATCACCGGACAAAGTAAGAAGAGGAAACTGCTCATCGGGCGACCACTTTCTCGCAGAGCTTCCAGAAACCGCCTCAAAGAAGGTTCCTGTGCTCAACACAAAAGAGCCGGGAGCAGCTCTCTACGACGAGCCCTGTGACTCGTGATCGTTGAGGCATGCACTCCCGACAAGCTGTGTCTGACACACTTGCCGGGAACACCACGCCCGCAGATCCTGCATCCTGCCGTCAAGCGGTGTCCCCACAGCAGCCTTTTGCGCTTTTAGTCTCGCCGCGAGCCACGGGCTCCGACTGGCACAACCAATAGTCCACTTCCTTCAAACAGAGAACTTCCCGAGGAGCAAGAAGAAGCGGAAAAGTAGCCCGACAATCAAGTATGTACCAGTTTGTCGATGACATACCGCATGTAAGAAGATTCAACGGAGTGAAATTGAAGTGCATTTCCGAAGAGGGACAAGAGCTGTTGGCGGAAATACATGGAGGCATATGTGGTCACCACATTGGCGCGAGAGCACTTGCCGCAAGGCTTTCCAAGAAGGTTTCTTCTCGCCGACAGCCTCCAGACGAATCGCACAAGTAACCAAGTGTGAAGCGTGCTGGCCCATTCCAAACAGATTCATCAACCAACTCAAGCTCTCCAAACAATCCTTTGTCCCGCCATTTTCGGTCTGGGTTGACATCCTCGGCCCTTCCCCTGTTGTCGGGGCTTTGAGTACTTGTACGCTGTAATCGACAAGTTCACAAAGTGGCCGGAAGTGGAACCAAGGAGAAAGGTGACAAAGACAATCAGCAGCCAAGTTCTTTAGGTCGATTGTTTGTTGCTTCGGATCCCTAACAGATCATTACCGCTAATGGCACACAGCTTTACGAGCCACACCTTCATGCAAGACGCCCAAGATCTTGGCACCAAGATCTCGCTTCGCTTCGCTTGCTCATCCGAGAAGCAACGGTCAAGCGGAGAGGGCGAACGCTCAAGTGTTGTGCGAGCTCAAGACCGAACTTTCGCAGGCTGCACAAGTGCGAAGAAATTGATCGAGCAATGCTCGCGGTTCTTGGTCGATCAGACGACGCCAAATCGAGCCACCGCCGCACACCCTTTGCTCTTGTTTACGGAGCGCAGGCGCTTCTCCCCACGGAACTCAGATACGGATCGCCACGAGTGCTCGCTTATGATGAGCTTGAGCAAGAGCGGCTGTGGCAAGATAACGCTGCTCCTCGAGGAAGATCGCCTTCAGTTGTTGTGCGAGCTGCTCGCTACCAAAGAAGCTTTGCGCCGCTATCATAGCCGCAGTTAGCGCCAGAAGCTTCGAGGAAGGCGACCTTGTTCTTCGTGTGTTCAATCCGCCAAGAATTCAAACAAGTTGACGCCAAAGTGGGAAGGCCCTTATCGGGTGAAACGAAATCACTAGGCCCGGCGCCGTCCGCTTTGAGACCAAGATGGCATTCCGTGAGCAACTCCTGAACATAGAGCACCTTCGCAAGTTTTACCTATAAGGCGCGGTTGCTGCACCCATTCCGCAAACACCTTTTTGTACAAGCCTTGCCGCTATCGCATGTAACCCTTTGTACAAAGCCGGGCGCAGCCCCCGTGCATAAATAAAGTTTCTGTGCTTCGCACGTCTTGTCAAATTTAATGCATTTTCTTTCTTTGCATCTATATCTGACACTCTGTGCAGCACTCACCCCCGGTAAGCAATAGCGGACCTTAAGGTTCCATAACATTATTTTCTCTTCTTTCTTCTCATAAACAGAAGATTCCCCCGCCTACAAGTTCACCGGGGGGAGGGGAAGGTAAAAGTATGGACCAAGCGCCGTTCAAGGGAATCTAGCTTTGCCGGGACACAGAAAACAGAGAAGCTAAGTAGCTAAAGTTTGAGCATAATCATTTTTAAAATTTTCAAGTTATATCCCTTGAACGTTCGTGCCTTGTATGGAAAACCTGTGCGCGGAGGAATCAACTCGCGGCTGGGTTGCGCCCTTGCGTTGTTTCCGAGCCTGCTCGACAATGCAAGTGAGCTGCAACTGGTCCCGACGAGTTTTCTTGCCGAAGCAAGACCACCAGCCGGGTCATTGATGTCCTCGTGACTCACGAAGGTTTCGCTACCGCAAGGTTCCTCAAAGCGAGGGTACAAAGCATACAAGGAATGCAACAGAGTAAAGGGAATAACAAGACGAGCAAGATCCGTAATTGTTATATTACAAGAATGGCTTATTGTGGCACCGATCAAATCATTCTCAGAACCAAAATGATAGCAGCAAGAAAAAGGGAGAAGAAGGGCTGCCTAATCCACGCTACCGCCATCGACCCTCCTAACCTCGCTCACCTTGTCCATGATGGGAGCGACGATGGCCTTGAGCTCCTCAACGCCGCCGACAGCTTCTTGGTGACGCGGAGAGGTCGATGCCCGGTTGCGAAAGAGGACCTTCACCAACACCTTCTCCAAAACTCCAGCAAGAGACCACGCCACGACTCGGGCGGCCAACTGCCGGATCCTTTTCCTGAGCTGCCGGAGAGACGCCACCACATCCTTGAAGAAAAGCGTGAGCTTGGCGCTGGCCGAGGTTCCTCTCAGAGTACCCAAAGCCCACAAATTCAGCTCCGCCAACTCTCGTCAATAAGCGCGGCGATGTTGATGAGACCCTCCGCCCGTAGCTCCACCGTGGTCTTGAAGGTGTTCATTCCTCGGCGCCCCCGCTGCCAGCCCTCGTTGTCCTTGAGGTCTTTTCTCGGTATCTCTTCGCTTCTTGGCGGCATCCAAGGTCTCCGCTAAGGTGGCTAATTTCAGCTCTAGACCAGCGCGAGTCCTTGGCGGCGTTTCAGCTTTTTGATCTTCTCGAGAGCTGGCTTGCAGACGCTGTATGCCACAGATCCTTCTCGTGATCGCTACTGAGTGCGGCAAGCTCGTTCTTCCTTGTCGCGTCCGCCCAGCAAGGCCACTCTTCCTCCAACTCCTTCTTGGCGGCCTCGCAGCCACGACAGCATCGCCCTTCGCCTCCTTGAGTGCTCCGCCAAGTGATCGCTCCCGGACGGCGAAGCTCTCGTCGTGGCTGTCCAAGCACGCCTTCCTTCAGATCAGCTCGCCGTCCGCTTTGACAGCCCTTCACGCAAGCTCGCTGCTCCTCGCTTCACCTTTCCAGATGAACGCCTTCGCTTTCTTCGAAGGCGCCTCCTCAAATGGACCGAGGGCCTCCTGTTGCGCTCTTGAGCTCTTGCGATGTTTTCTATATCGCTCCCGCCAGACGACGAAGCGCTTCTCGACTCAAGCTTCGCTGACGGGCGCGCAGAGTGACACCAGCTTCCGAGCAGCTGCCTCCTGACTCGCCATCATTGCTCGCACATCGACCACCGACAGCCCAAAGAGAGGCAAGTATTTCACAAACTCCTCTCCTTCAACCGTGCCTGAGCTCGATGCCCAAGGAAGCTTGATGTATACGCCCACGGGCTTTCAAGTATGTTCGGGCTGGGCTCCTCGAGTCCCGGCACAGATCACGGCAGAGGGATCGGCAATCGCGCAGCGCCTTGCGCCCTATGTCCTCCGGTCGCCGGGCCTGTTACGGACTCCTCGCTGCCCTCAGGCTCGCGACCCCGGCGGCCTCTTCGCGGCGGGCTCCTCCGCACGCCCCTCCTCAACAAGGCGACATCCCCAGCATTGCCACGGCCGCCCTCCTCGCCGGCGGCCTCAGCCTCCATCGGGTCCCCAAGGGGAGGATCTGAAGGCAGGAAAAGAAAGGGACAGTCAAGCAAATACCCAAAAGGAGGAGAAAGGAAGATCACGGGACTGGGAGAGTCCCCGACAAGGAGGGTCACCAGGCTGGCTCAGGATCATGGGCTCCACCACCGAGGGCTCTGCTGGTCCCACCCCTGCCGGAGACCCCGCCCTGCCGGAGACGGCTCCCACATCGAGGAGTCGGCCCTCGGCGGCGTAGTCGAGGCCGACGACACCTCCGCGTCGGCCTCCGGCTGCTCCTGGTGGGCCTGCTCTTCTCCTGTATACAAAAGAGCCAATAGTCAAGATATTGGCAGAAGAAGAGGCGACCATGCGCACCCCACGACAGGGAGTGGATTGAGACACTCACGCCGGGGGCTGTGCTGGGAGCTGTTGCGAGGAGAAGGGACCGGGTCCGTCAAAGTGGTCTCTGGACGATCTTCTGCTACCACGACAGATCGCCCTCGATGTTAACCACGGGACCTTGGCCTCTTCGCCGCTCTCCGCCAAAGTCCCGACACAGCAGGGTTTGGGGAAAAGCAGATTAGATGCAAGACAAACAATAATAAGGATCAAGAGAAAGACAAGCGCTGTATGAGGAAAGCCTTACTCCTCCTCCTCCTCCTCCTCCTCGTCGTGCCGAACTTAGCGCGAGAGGTCGAACTCCGCACCCTCTCAGCGACGTGGCGGAGGAGTAGGCTCCTCCAGCGCTTGCCGAGGGCTGCGGTAGGATCAGCGTGGCGCCCGAGAAGACCCCGCCTCGTTGCCGGGCGCGCTCGACCCCCTCAGCAGCAGATTCGCCGCAGTGGAACGCGCCCCTGCGCCGCGCCATGCTGCGGGGCGGCCTGCTCCGCTTAGCTCTCCGACTCGACGAAGCGCCTTCTGACGGAATTGGGGCTGCGCCAGGCTCACGCCGCGGGTTGCTCGAGGACGGCTGGCCGCTCGCGCCTCGGCGGACTCGCCTTGCTCGCCTCGACCTCCCTTCGCCATCACCTTCCCGCAGTGCTTCCCGGCGGCAAGGCTTGTCGCCTCAAGCTGCTCGCCTCCGCCAACAGAACTAAACTCGCCGGTCATGGGCGGCGCAGCCGCTTTCTTCGCCCTCGCTAGCAATATATGCTAGTTCTTCAAGCAGGTGGCACGGTGAGGAGTTTCGCCGTCTGAAAGTTAATCGCCACCTCCGACAAGTCATCAAAGAATTGCTGCACGACTCGGCAGCAGTTCTATCCAGTTTGCATTTATCCCATGCGAGTCGATTCGCATCATTATGCAGATGCGATCACGCCGAATTGTTGCACAAGGGACGGCGCCTCGCGCCAACCGGAACCACTCGATGATTGGGGTCATGCTTGAACATCTCCTCAAAGATCGCGCCAAGCTCCATGACCGTGAAGTTGAAATTGAGGCCTGGGCGCAGCCTCATGAAATCTGCCGGCCATTGAATCGCCAGCGGCTCTCCTCGCTCGCAGAGGGGCGACACGGCGACGAAGGAAATCCGTGCTAACCGCCTGTTAGAGTCTGCATGCTCGAGCCGGAGGATTCGGTGGTGGCGATCGCCGCTTGGCATCGTCTGACGACGTGGCGCCCAGCGTTGCCAAGACCACCCGAGTCTTGCGCAGCTCGGTGAATGACGGCGGTTGTCATCGCAGATCCAACACCACTCCGCCTCCACTCGCCCCACTTGTCATGGAGTTCGCCCGACAAGTACACTTCCTTCATGCCCATCCGGGAGGTCCAGCGATTCCGCCAGCCAGTGGCTCCCTTTTCGCCCGAGGGGAGAAGTAATGACGGAAAAGGGCCATGTTGGGGAGGATGCCAACGGGTTCTTGCAGAGGTAAAGCGAAACCGCCATTGTCGAACGGCGTTGGGGTGAATCGAGCAGATGAAACCCGTGAGGTGTTCATGATGTCGCAAAAGAAATCGGAAAAGGTGGGCAGAGCCCGCAATAGAAGAACACGGGGAAGAAGTAGTACCCTTTGGGGCCCTTCTTCGATTTGGAGGCCTCCTCGGAAAGCACCAGTGTGCACGGATGCGCACGCGCTTCACGACCAAGAGGTAAAACTCCGCCGCAACGCCCGAGGAGCTCGGGGAAGCACTGCTTACGCAGCGCCGAGCTCCAGCGCCTGCCGATTTCGCGCTTTCGCAGCCTTCGCCGCTTTTGTGGCCTTTCAGAGCCTTCCCAGCCTTTCGAGCCATGGCGGGGCGGCGGGGGGGGGGGCGAAGCGACGGCAACGACGGACGGCGGAGCACTGTTTTCCTCTCGATTCAGGAGACGGGGGAGAACGGCGGAGCTTTCGGAGGAAGGAACTGCAAGTGGCGGAAGTGGAGGAACGGCCCCGTTTCCTTTGCTTATAAACGGGGGATGCGAACGTTACGCATTTCCTGGAATTAAGTATTGACCACGCTTCTTCCCACGACGCCGCAATCGACGCGGTTGCAGCAGAGAGCGCTGTGGGCACGGAGTCCGATCGCTGGCGACCCCAGGCCGCTGCGTTCGCAGACGCTTTTGGGCCTGGCCCAACAATGCTCGGATCGTATGGCCCAGTTCCGGGCTCTGTCGGTGTACTAAAGTAGGGGTACCTTAGTACCTTAACTTGTGCACGGGCGGTCGCAGACCTCACGGCAAGGCTTGCTTGACGCCCGCCAAGACCCTCCATCACACCTACTACGCCATTCAAGAACAAAGTATTAACCAAAGAAAACGAAGGCCCGGCAAGAGGAGCTTGCCGGAAGGCCGCCTGGCATCTCCAAGACTTGCCGTGGGGCCCCGCGACGCCCCAAGAAGATTCGACGGCCGCAAGCTTGCCGGCACAACAAGAAAAGGGTCACGACAAGGCACTTGCAGCGCAAGGCTGCCACCCAAACTCCAGCAAGATCCGCGACGTGTCAACACAAGGCCATCCCAAGGGCATGTGGCGGGCATCGCAAGAGCCATGCGGGCGAGGTGGCAAACGGAGCCGACAGAGACGCCATTGTGGCAACCGTGGCTCACTTAACGGTCACTCCTTCAGACTGTTAGCGACCGGACGGCATTTAATGCCCTTGTCCCCGCCACGAGTTAGGTAGGGTCACCGTTGTACCAACCCGCGATTTTACCTTTCTACCCCTCTTCCTACGCCGCCACCGTGGATGCCCCTTCAGAGTATAAAGGGAGGCCCATGCGCGAAAAAGAGGTTCGCCATTCGATACCCACAACACCACTCATACGCCGCATGCTCGAGCAAGATCAAATAACAAACACAAAGCAGCAGAGGGGTTTTATCTCCCGAGAGCCCCGGCCGGGTAAAAATCGCCTGCCTCCCCTGCCCGACCTCGATCTGCTCACAGACGCCTCTGCTCCCTTGCCGGACTAGAAGGGGCCCCCAAGTGCCCCATAGGTGCTCGAGGCCACAGAGAGACGCCCCGACAAACCGTCATTGCCGCGTCACACTTACTGACCGGCTCTGCTTCGACCCACTTTGTGAACTTGTCAACCGCCACCAAAAAGTGGGTCTTTTTATCATTGGATCTTTTAAAAGTCCCTACCATATCAAGCCCCCAGACTGCAAACGGCCAAGTAATTGGAATCATGCTCAATTCTTGAGCCGGCACGTGAGCTCGCCGTGAAAATTTCGGACAACCATCACATTTACTGACCAAATCCTCTGCATCAGCATGAGCCGTCAGCCAATAAAACCCATGACGAAAAGATTTAGCCACAAGAGACTTTGAACCGGCATGATGACCACAATCTCCTTCATGAATCTCACGAAGAATCTCATGGCCTTCCTTAGGAGAAACACAACGCTGAAACGCCCCAGTGACACTGCGGTGGTGTAACTTGCCATTGGCAATTGTCATTGACTTAGACCGCCGGGTTATCTGCCTAGCCAAAGTTTCATCCTCAGGTAACTCGCCCCGGGTCATATAAGCCAAATATGGGACTGTCCAATCTAGGATAGCGTGAAGAGCTGCCACCAATTGTGCTTCCGGGTCAGGAATGGCCAGATCTTCCTTTGTAAGCAATTTGACAGAAGGGTTATGCAAAATATCCAAGAAAGTGTTAGGTGGCACCGGCTTACGTTGAGACCCCAACTAGCTTAAGGCATCATCCGCCTCATTTTTCTTGCGATCAATGTGTTCCACTTGATAGCCCTTGAAGTGCACAACAATAGCATCAACTTCACGGCGATAAGCCGCCATGAGTGGATCCTTAGAATCCCATGTGCCCGAAACTTGCTGAGCCACCAAGTCTGAATCGCTGAAACATCTCACCCGTCTTAAATTCATCTCTTTAGCCATCCGAAGACCATGGAGCAAGGCTTCATACCGAGCTGCATTGTTAGTACGGGGAATATCAACCTTAAAACATAACAAAACTTGTCACCTCGAGGGGAAGCTAAGACAACTCCAGCCCCCGAACCCTCCAATTGCCCGGACCCACCAAAGTGAATAGTCCAGTATGTGTTATCTGGCTTCTCTTCGGGCATCTATAGTTCTGTCCAGTCATTGATGAAATCCACAAGTGCTTGAGACTTGATGGCAGTGCGAGTCATATATTTCAAACCATGAGGTCCAAGCTCAATGGCCCACTTGGCTAACCGCCCTGTGGCTTCTCTGTTTTGAATAATATCCCATAAGGGAGCAGAACTGACCACAGTGATGGGATGACCCAGAAAATATTGCTTAAGCTTCCGACCGGCTATGAACACCCTGTAAATGAGCTTCTGCCAGTGTGGATATCTCTGCTTGGACTCAGTAAGCACTTCACTGATATAGTAAACTGGACGTTGAACTGGATATTCCTTGCCTGCTTCCTTCCGTTCCACCACAACAACTACGCTGACAGCCCGGGCGTTACAGCCACATATAATAACAAAGTCTCCTTATCAATGGGAGCAGCAAGGACTGGCGGCTCAGCTAGCTATTTCTTCAAAGCTTCAAATGTGTTGTTAGCAGCATCACTCCAGATGAAGTTATCTGTTTTCTTCATCATGTGGTACAGCGATATGGCCTTCTCACCTAACCGGCTTATGAACCGGCTTAAGGCAGCAATATGACCCACTAGACGCTGAACATCATTGATACACGTCGACTTTTCCAGGGAGGTAATTGCTTTGATCTTCTCCGAATTAGCCTCAATGCCTCCGATAGGGCTGTAGCGACCAGACCTCGAACAGTCTGATCTCTGTGCATCAGTGTCATCCCAGGATCGGTAATGCTGACACGCAAGTACTTGAATGATTTATAACAGAGTGGAAATCACACACTTATTACATCAAACGTCTAAAAAGAGAGCTTATTACAATAAATATGGCTTAAGGCCATCTAATAACGATAACAGCGGAAGGCTTGGAAGATAAAGCGAGTCCATCAACTCCAACACCATCACTGAGTGAAAGATCACGACCTAAGGCACCTTACTCATCGTCTGAAAAGTCTGCAACATGAACGTTGCAGCCCAAAAACGGGTCAGCACATGGAATATGCTGGCAATGTAACACATAGAGAGTAATGAACAGAATAATGCTATCACTACATGCATATATGGCTGGTGGAAAGCTCTATGGTTACAGTTTTTCATAAAGCCAATTTTTCCCTACAACAAAGGAATAAATTTTATTTAACTATCATGGTGGTTGTTAAACATTGAGAAGGTTCACCCAACTCAATCCCAATTAAGCATCATCATTGAACCCAAGCAAAATTAATTTAAGTAACATGATGAGATTCACATGATAATCCAAGTACTAGATACTCAAAATGTCCATAACCGGAGACACGGCTAACCATGATTAGTTTATACACTCTTCAGAGGTTTGCGCACTGCTACCTCTTGAGCACTGCATCGGATTTCCCCGAAGAGGAGAGGATGATGCAGCAAAGTAGCGTAAGTATTTCCCTCAGTTTTTGAGAACCAAGGTATCAATCCGGTAGGAGACCACACACAAGTCCCTCGTACCTACACAAAACGATAACTACTCGCAACCAACGCGATTAGGGGTTGTCAATCCCTTCACGGTCACTTACGAGGGTGAGATCTGATAGAGATGATAAATAATATTTTTGGTATTTTTGATAGATAGATGCAAAGTGAACAGTAAAAGGCAAAGTAAAAGCAAAGCAAGTAAATAAAGCGATAGAGATTGATATGTTGAGAATAGACCCGGGGGCCATAGGTTTCACTAGTGGCTTCTCTCAAGAGCATAGATATTCTACTTGGGTGAACAAATTATCGTTGAGCAATTGATGAATTGAGCATAGTTATGAGCATATCTAGGCAATGATCATGTATATAGGCATCACGTCCGAGACAAGTAGATCAAACGATTCTCAGATCTACTACTATTATCTCACTCATCGACCGCTATCCAAAGATGCATCTAGAGTATTAAGTTAAAAACAGAGTAACGCCTTAAGCAAGATGACATGATGTAGAGGGATAAATTCATGCAATATAATAAAAAAACATCTTGTTATCCTCGATGGCAACAATACAATACGTGCCTTGCAACCCTTTCTGTCACTGGGTAAGGACACCGCAAGATTGAACCGAAAGCTAAGCACTTCTCCCATTGCAAGCACTACCAATCTAGTTGGCCAAACCAAAAAGGATAATTCGAAGAGATTTGCAAAGATAACTCAATCATACATAAAAGAATTCAGAGAAGAATCAAATATTTTCCATAGATAATACTGGATCAGAAACCCACAATTCATCGGTCTCAACAAACACACCGCAAAAAAAGATTACATCGAATAGATCTCCACAAGAGAGGGGAGAACATTGTATTGAGATCCAAAAGAGAGAAGAAGCCATCTAGCTACTAGCTATGGACCCAAGGTCTGAAGTAAACTACTCACACTTCATCGGAGGGGCTATGGTGTTGATGTAGAAGCCCTCCATGGTGGATGCCCTCCCATGGAGCTCCTAACAGGCCCCAAGATGGGATCTCGTGGATATAGAAGGTTGCGGCGGTGGAATTAGGTTTTGGCTCCTGCTCGATCGCTCGGGATACGAGGTATATATCGGAGGAAGGAGTACGCCGGTGGAGCAACAGGGGCCCACGAGGTAGGGGCGCGCCTCCACCTCGTGACCGCCTGCACTTCTTGGAGTAGGGTCCAAGTCTCCGGATCACGCTCGTGAGAAAATCACGCTCCCGAAGGTTTCATTCCGCTTGGACTTCGTTTGATATTCTGCTTCTTCAAACACCAAATAGGCAAAAACAACAATTTCGGCTCGGCCTCCGGTTAATAGGTTAGTCCCAAAAATAATATAAAAGTGTAAAATAAAGCCCAATATAGTCCAAAACAGTAGATAAAGTAGCATGGAGCAATCAAAATTATAGATACGTTGGAGACGATCGCATCCCCAAGCTTAATTCCTCGTCGTCCTCGAGTAGGTAAATGACAAAAAGAATTTTTGATGCGGAGGATACTTTGGCATAATTTCAATGTAAATCTTCTTAATTGTGATATGAATATTCAGATCTGAAAGATTCAAGACAAAAGTTCATATTGACATAAAAATAATAATACTTCAAGCATACTAATCAAAGCAATCATGTCTTCTCAAAATAACATGGCCAAAGAAAGTTATCCCTACAAAATCATATAGTCTGGCTATGCTCCATCTTCCCCACATAAAATATTTAAATCATGCACAACCCCGATGACAAGCCAAGCAATTGTTTCATACTTATGACATTCTCAAAACTTTTTCAATCTTCACGCAATACATGAGCGTGAGCCATGGATATAGCACAATAGGTGGAATAGAATGGTGGTTGTGGAGAAGACAAAAAGAGGGAAGATAGTCTCACATCAACTAGGCGTATCAACGGGCTATGGAGATGCCCATCAATAGATATCAATGTGAGTGAGTAGGGATTGCCATGCAACGGATGCACTAGAGCTATAAGTATATGAAAGCTCTACAAAAGAAACTAAGTGGGTGTGCATCCAACTCGCTTGCTCACGAAGACCTAGGGCATTTTGAGGAAGCCCATCATTGGAATATACAAGCCAAGTTCTATAATGAAAAATTTCCACTAGTATATGAAAGTGACAAAATGAGAGACTCTCTATCATGAAGATCTTGGTGCTACTTTGAAGCATAAGTGTGATAAAAGGATAGTAGCATTGTCCCTTCTCTTTTTTTCTCTCATAATTTTTTTTTATTTGGGCCTTTCTCTTTTTTTTGGCCTCTTTTTTTTCGTCCGGAGTCTCATCCCGACTTATGGGGGAATCATAGTCTCCATCATCCTTTCCTCACTTGGGACAATGCTCTAATAATGATGATCATCACACTTTTATTTTTCTTACAACTCAACAATTACAACTCAATACTTAGAACAAAGTATGACTCTATATGAATGCCTCCCGCGGTGTACCGGGCTATGCAATGAATCATGAGTGACATGTATGAAAGAAATATGAATGGTGGCTTTGCCACAAATACGATGTCAACTACATGATCATGCTAGCAATATGACAATGATGGAGCGTGTCATAATAAACGGAATGGTGGAAAGTTGCATGGCAATATATCTCGGAATGGCTATGGAAATGCCATGATAGGTAGGTATGGTGGCTGTTTTGAGGAAGGTATATGGTGGGTGTATGATACCGCTAAAAGTAAAAGTGTATTAGAGAGTCTAGCAAAGGTGGAAGGATGGGAAAAGTGCGATAATCCATGGACTCAACATTAGTCATAAAGAACTCATATACTTGTTGCAAAAATCTAGAAGTTATCAAAGCAAAGTATTACACGATGCTCCTAGGGGATAGATTGGTAGGAAAAGACCATCGCCGTCCCCGACCGCCACTCATAAGGAAGACAATCAATAAATAAATCATGCTCCGAAGTTCATCACATAACGGTTCACCATACGCATGCTACGGGAATCACAAACTTCAACACAAGTATTCTTTGAATTCATAACTACTTAACTAGTATGACTCTAATATCACCATCTTCATATCTCAAAACAATTATCAAGCATCAAACTTATCTTAGTATTCAACGCACTCAAAAGAAAGTTTCACATATCTTGAACACCAAGTATATTAACATTAAGTGAATTAGCATGCTATTAACGACTCTCAAAATAATCTAAGTGAAGCATGAGAGATCAATAGTTTCTTTAAAAAAAATCCACCACCGTGCTCTAAAAGATATAAGTGAAGCACTAGAGCAAAAATTATCATGCTCAAAAGATATAAGTGAAGCACTATGAGCAAAACTATCAAGCTCAAAAGATATAAGTGAAGCACATAGAGTATTCTAACAAATTCCAATTCATGTATGGCTCTCTCAAAAGGTGTGTACAGCAAGGATGATTGTGGTAAACTAACAAGCAAAGACGCAAATAATACAAGACGCTCCAAGTAAAACACATATCATGTGGTGAATAAAAATATAGCTCCAAGTAAATTACCGATGGAAGTGGACGACAGAGGGGATGCCTTCCGGGGCATCCCCAAGCTTTGACTTTTTGGTGTCCTTGGATTATATTGGGGGTGCCATGGGCATCCCCAAGCTTAGGTTGTTGCTACTCCTTGTTCCATAATCCATCAAAAGAATTTACCCAAAACTTGAAAACTTCATAACACAAAACTCAACAGAAATCTCGTGAGCTCCGTTAGAGAAAGAAAACAAA
This sequence comes from Aegilops speltoides, assembly GCA_021437245.1. NCBI lineage: Eukaryota > Viridiplantae > Streptophyta > Magnoliopsida > Poales > Poaceae > Aegilops > Aegilops speltoides. The sequence continues at coordinate 203,930,821 of CM038143.1, forward strand.
GAACTACTTAAGGTACTGTAATGAACTCATTCTTTATTTATATTGGTGTTAAACCTACTGTATTCCAACTTTTCTATGGATTATAAACTATTTTACTGGCCATAGATTCATCAAAATAAGCAAACAACACCCGTAAAACAGAATCTGTCAAAAACAGAACAGTCTGTAGCAATCTGTAACTAACGCAAACTTCTTGAACTCTAAATTTCTACCAAAATAGGAACTCCTGTAAACTTTGTTTATTTAACAGCAGCAAAAATAATCAACGCAAAAGCACATCCCTGTGATTTAACAAAATTATATTCGTGTGCGCAAAGTTTCTGTTTTTCAGCAGAATCAAATCAACTATCATCGTAGGTTATCCTATAGGTTCTACTTGGCACAAACACTAATTAAAAGATAAAACCACATCCAAACAGAGGCTAGATGGATTATTTATTCCTAAACAGAAGCAAAAACAAAAAAAACAAAATAAAATTGGGTTGCCTCCCAATAAGCGCTATCGTTTAACGCCCCTAGCTGGGCATAAAAACAAGGATAGATCTAGGTATTGCCATCTTTGGTAGGAAATTCTTCAATGAGGCATCTACCTCCTTTAGAATTTTCTTTCTTCCTAGTAATTGTCAAATTTTCAGGCAAAAGATCGAAAAATTCATCTATAGCAAATGGTTCCTTAATGATGATAAAATGATTGGGATGAACACTTATAGATTTAAGATCCGCAGTTTCCTTACTAGATGATTCACCCTTATTCTTAGGAACATAAATAAGCTTAGTATTTTTAGTATAAGAACTTAGAGTGTTTTGAACGGAAGAAAAAGCGGTTCCCAAGTTGGTAATGATACCCTCAAGTTTATCGATTCTTGTGGAATCTAGATTTATTTTCTCATTAACTATGGGTTCTTTTTCTTTAATTTTTTCAAAGTCATTCCTACCTTAGATCCATATTGGGTAATTTGATTGTGGATCTTTTTGTCAAGATTTTCAATTGATTCAATGGTAGCAACTTTATTTTCAATAGTTTCAAGCTTTTGCACAACATGCTCCAAAGTTAACGTAGTTCCATTAATCAAAATGGGTGGTGAGCCAAATATATCTATTAAAGCATTATAAGAATCAAAAGTATGGCTACCCAAAAAGTTCCCTCCAGTAATGGTATCAAGGATATATCTATACCAAGGATTAGCACCTACGTAAAAATTGCGAAGAAGAACTGAAGTAGATTGCTTCCTGGTAGATCTATTTTGAGCATTGCAAATTCTATACCAAGCATCTTTTAGATTTTCTGCCTCCCTTTGCTTAAAATTTAGAACTTCATTCTCGGGAGATAACGGAGAAGATATGAGACTAGTCATGATGACAAGCAAGCAAACTAACACACGAAAAAAAGGCAACGAGAAAAAGGCAAACGGGAAAGAGAGGATGAGATTGGGAAAGAGAGGGCGAATAAAACGGCAAGGGTGAAGTGGGGGAGAGGAAAACGAGAGGCAAATGGCAAATAATGTAATGCGAGAGATGGGGATTGTGATTGGTACTTGGTATTGTTGACTTGTTTATGTGAGCCTCCCGCAACGGCGCCAGAAATTCTTCTTGCTACCTCTTGAGCATCGCGTTGGATTTCAAGAGGAGAGGATGATGCAGAAAGTAGCGTAAGTATTTCCCTCGCTTTTGAGAACCAAGGTATCAATCCAAGAGGAGACCACGCACAAGTCCCTCGTACCTACACAAAACGATAGCTACTCGCAACCAACGCGATTAGGGGTTGTCAATCCCTTCACGGTCACTTACGAGGGTGAGATCTGATAGAGATGATAAATAATATTTTTGGTATTTTGATAGATAGATGCAAAGTGAAAAGTAAAAGGCAAAGTAAAAGCAAAGCAAGTAAATAAAGCGATAGAGATTGATATGTTGAGAATAGACCCGGGGGCCATAGGTTTCACTAGTGGCTTCTCTCAAGAGCATAGATATTCTACGCTGGGTGAACAAATTACTGTTGAGCAATTGACAGAATTGAGCATAGTTATGAGCATATCTAGGCAATGATCATGTATATAGGCATCACGTCCGAGACAAGTAGATCGAAATGATTCTGCATCTACTACTATTACTCCACTCATCGACCGCTATCTAGCATGCATCTAGAGTATTAAGTTAAAAACAGAGTAATGCCTTAAGCAAGATGACATGATGTAGAGGGATAAATTCATGCAATATGATAAAAACCCCATCTTGTTATCCTCGATGGCAACAATACAATACGTGCCTTGCAACCCTTTCTGTCACTGGGTAAGGACACCGCAAGATTGAACCGAAAGCTAAGCACTTCTCCCATTACAAGAACTACCAATCTAGTTGGCCAAACCAAAAAGGTTAATTCGAAGAGACTTGCAAAGATAACTCAATCATACATAAAGAATTCAGAGAAGAATCAAATATTTTCCATAGACAATACTGGATCATAAACCCACAATTCATCGGTCTCAAAAAACATACCGCAAAAAGAAGATTACATGAATAGATATCCACAAGAGAGGGGGAGAACATTGTATTGAGATCCAAAAAGAGAGAAGAAGCCATCTAGCTACTAGCTATGGACCCGAAGGTCTGAAGTAAACTACTCACACTTCATCGGAGGCGCTATGGTGTTGATGTAGAAGCCCTCCGTGGTGGATACCCCCTCCGGCGGAGCTTTGGAACAGTCCCCAAGATGGGATCTCGTGGATACAGAAGGTTGCGGCGGTGGAATTAGGTTTTGGCCCTGCTCGATCGCTCGGGATACGAGGTATATATAGGAGGAAGGAGTACGCCGGTGGAGCAACAGGGGCCCACGAGGGGGCGCGCCAGGCGCCCACCTCGTGACCGCCTCGCACTTCCCGAGTAGGTTCCAAGTCTCCGGATCACGCTCGTGAGAAATTCACGTTCCCGAAGGTTTCATTCCGTTTGGACTTCGTTTGATATTCTATTTCTTGGAAACACAGAAATAGGCAAAAAAACAGCAATTCTGGGCTGGGCCTCCGGTTAATAGTTAGTCCCAAAAATAATATAAAAGTGGAAAATAAAGCCCAATATAGTCCAAAACAGTAGATAAAGTAGCATGGAGCAATCAAAAGTTATAGATACATTGGAGACGTATCACGCACTTTTCCCCACAAGACTCGATCTCCTCCGTTGGATTTCTCGCACTACATGGTGTTTGTGAAACGGATGACCGAGACACAGTCTTTCAGAAGCGTTTGCACCTTACGATGGGTAGACAGTTACACCTACTTTCCTCTACATCTGCTAGTCTACCACTGTAAGAGTTCACACGACTTAATCAACTATGCTAGAGCCCATAGTAGCTTGCGGCTGCACTGGAAGTTTCTAGCATGAATAATCTCGTGATCCCTTTGAGCCTGGGTGGCGGTCCATAGGAGAATCACACGGTACCCCGGGATTTCCAAAAATACTAGCAACACTGGGTTCCCCAGGTGCCTCAGTCCACCCAGATGTGTATTAAAGTTGCCACCTTAAGTTAACCATTAATTAACAAACTCACATCTATCATGGATACACTCACCCAATCCACGTCTACTAGCATAGCATAGCAATATAAGCAAACGTAGAAATAACTCCCAAAGGTTTGATAATAAACAGGATAATAGGCACTACCTCATCTACTTCCCAAAATCCACATATTAATCGGATCCTAACCATGCAATTGCTTGAGGATTGATCTAATGCAATAAAACTTGGTAGTAAATAGGTATGATCAAAGTGTTACTTGCCTTGCTGATGATCCGTGAAACCAAGAGACTCGTAGTAGCACGCTACGCACTCCGGGTACTCTATCGCAAACAAACAAGCATACACTAAGCACTCATCTAATGCACGGGTAAAACTCAAATAAGAGATCTAACCATAAAGTTCAACTTAAGAACTCCGGTTTGCAAAAAGAATCAAATCAAACGAAGCAACGAAACTCAAACGGTGAAAGAAACAAGTTTCATTTACTAAATTGGACCTAAGTCAAATTTTTACAGTAGCAAAAACTTGTTTGAGTTGGATAAATGGAAAGAGGGTTTCGGGACGAAACTCTAGGCGCTTGAATCGCCTGATTCCGATAAACGAGCGAAAAGTTATACTAAAACGAAAATCGGATCAGAAATTGCGATCGAAAATAATCGCGAAAAATCTGAGAAAAAGAAAAACTGACGAACAGGCTAACGAACGAATGTTCGCTGTCTGCGGCTAAACGACGAAAACGGTTTGTTAAAACGAACGTATGGACGAACGTCCGCTAAATAAACTAAACCGAGAAAAACCGACGAACTGATCTAAAAAAAACCGGATCTAGGGTTTAAAAAAACGAATGTTTTAAAAAAAAACGGTAGCGGCTACCTTGGGTCCGGCGGGGTCTGGCGAGGTTGGTGGTGGCGGCGGGCTCGTGGCGGCGCGGGCGGCGGGCGGTGGATCGGGCGGCGGCGGCAGAGCGACAGTTACTGGCGGCGGATCGGCGGCGGCAAGTAGCGGCGGCTAGGGTTCCGGCGGTGGGGTGGGCTTCAGGCGATGGTGTGGGCTTTGAGGCAGGGGGCCCCGGCTTATAAAGCCCCCCCCCCGGGCGGAGTCCCGCTCGGGTACGGCCTGGAGTCAGTTTGACTTTTTTTTATAATTACGACGTACAGAAAAAGAAAGAAAAGAAATAGTAAACGGACTCCAAAAATCCCGAAATAAAATTTCCCCGTCCTCTAAAAATAAGCTGGACAAGATGAACATTTATTTGGGGCTAGAATGCAATTTTGAAAAACACGCATATTTCCTAATTCAAATAAAATACGATAAAACTCCGAAATAAAATCTTATTTGATTTTATTATTAAATCTCCAATATTTCTTTATTTTGGGAAAGGTTTTATTCCCTCTCTTTTATTTTTATAAAACAAATACTCGAAGATAAAACAATTAAAATCAAATGATCCTTTTTTCAAAATTTGAGATAACTCAAATATGTAAATAACGAAATCCCCAACTCTCCCCGTGGGCCCTTGAGTTGCATAGAATTTCTAGGATCTAGCCAAAATGCAATAAAATATGATATGCAAAGATGATCTATTTTATAACATTCCAAATTGAATTTTTGGGATGTTACAAACGTACCCCCCTTAAGATGAATCTCGCCCTCGAGATTCGGGTTGGCTAGAAAATAAGTGAGGGTGGTCCTTTAGTAGGTCTTCCTCTCGCTCCCAGGTGGCTTCATCTTCGGTATGGTGGCTCCACTGAATTTTGCAGAACTTGATAACCTTGCTGCGGGTGATTCGGCTGGCAAACTCGAGAATCTTGACTGGTTTCTCCTCATAGGTCAAATCGCTATCCAACTGAATCGCTTCCAATGGCACTGTATCTCTCAGCGGTATATAAGCCATCTCTGCGTGGCACTTCTTCAACTGGGAAACGTGGAACACATCATGAACTCCCGACAATCCTTCAGGCAATTCCAACTTGTAAGCAACTTCTCCCATACGCTCCAAAACTTTGTATGGTCCCACAAAACGTGGTGCTAACTTTCCCTTAACTCCAAAACGCTTAACTCCTCGAAGTGGGGACACACGAAGATAAAGTCTGTTTCTCCGACTTTGTAAACTGTCTCCTTGCGTTTAGAATATGCATAGCTCTTCTACCTGGTCTGGGCTACCTTGAGCCTATCACGAATCAACTTAACCTTCTTTTTAGACTCTAATCAAATCTGGTCCAAACAACTGGCGGTCTCCAACTTCATCCCAGAACAACGGTGTCCTGCACCTCCTTCCGTACAAAGCTTCGAAAGGGGCCATCTTCAAACTGGATTGATAACTGTTGTTGTAAGAGAACTTTGCATATGGCAAATTGTCGTCCCAACTAGATTCATAATCTAGCGCACAAGCTCTCAAAATGTCTTCCAGAATCTGATTGACTCTCTCGGTCTGTCCATCTGTCTATGGATGAAAGGCTATATTGAACTCTAGCCTGGTACCCAAAGTTTCGTGCAACTGATTCCAGAACTTTGAGGTAAACTGGGTTCCTCTATCTGATACAATGGTCCTCGAACTCCATGCAGACATACGATCCTGGTCATGTATATCTTGGCCAACTTAGCACTGGTGTAAGTGGTCTTCACTGGGATGAAATGAGCTACCTTCGTCAAACAATCGGCTACAACCCATATTGAGTCATAGCCCGAACGAGTCCTGGAAAATCCTGTGATAAAATCCATGCCTACCTTATCCCACTTCCATTCGGGTATCAGCAATGGCTGTAGCAATCCTACTGGCTTCTGATGCTCTGCCTTCACTCTCTGGCGTACATCACAAACTGCTACATACTCCGCAATATCCTTCTTCGTTCCGGTCCACCAGAAAGTGTCCTTCAAATCCAGATACATATTGGTATTTCCTGGGTGAATCGAATACGGTGAATCATGGGCCTCCTGCAGAATCAACTTCCTGATCTTCAGGTCATTAGGCACATAAACGCGGTCCTCAAACCATAAGGTATCGTGCTCATCCTCACGAAATCCCTTAGCTTTTCCTTTGCTCAACTTCTCCTTTATCTCAGCAATCTCCTTGTCTGTCTTCTGAGCTTCTCTGATCTTATCCATCAAAGTAGACTGAATCTCCAATGCTGCTACATAGCCTCTCAGAACTATCTCCAAACATAGTTCGCGAAGATCCTCGGCTAACTCCTTTGCTAACTCTCCGGTCATGAGAGTGTTGACATGGCTCTTGCGGCTCAACGCATCAGCTACTACATTAGCCTTTCCGGGGTGATAATGCAATCTCATATCATAATCCTTTATGAGCTCCAACCATCTCCTTTGCTTGAGATTTAACTCCTTCTATGTGAAGATGTACTTCAAACTCTTGTGATCTGTGTACACCTCGCAATGGTTTCCGATGAGAAAATGTCTACATGTCTTCAACGCATGCACTACGGCTGCTAACTCCAAATCATGGGCAGCATAATTAAACTCATGGGGCTTAAGTTGTCGTGAGGCATACGAAACAACTCTTCCCTCCTGCATAAGCACTGCTCCAAGTCCTTGACGAGAAGCGTCACAATATACTTCATAATCCTTGCTCTGATCTGGAAGAATCAACACCGGTGATGTAACCAAACGTCTCTTCAACTCCTGGAAACTAGCCTCACATTTCTCAGTTCATTTGAACTTGGTATACTTCTTCAACAATTCCGTCATGGTTTTTGCAATCTTCGAGAAATTCTCAATGATCCTCCGGTAGTATCCTGTGAGTCCAAGAAAACTCCGGATCTCTCCAACTATTGTGGAGGCTTCCCAGTTTGTCACAGTGACAACTTTGGTGGGGTCTACTGCTATTCCTTCTCCGGATATAACATGTCCGAGGAATCCAACTTCCTTCAACCAAAACTCACACTTGCTGAATTTGGCGTATAAATGATGTTCTCTGAGCTTCCCAAGTACCAAATGCAAATGCTCCTTATGCTCCTCTTCATTCTTCGAGTAGACCAAAATATCATCAATGAACACCACAACGAACTTATCCAGAAAATCCATAAACACTTTGTTCATCATATTCATGAAATAGGCAGGTGCATTAGTCAGACCAAATGACATAACGGTATACTCATATAGCTCGTACCTTGTGGTAAAAGCTGTCTTGGGTATATCCTGCTCTCAAATCTTTAGCTGGTGGTATCTTGATCGCAGATCGATCTTGGAAAATACTTTAGCTCCTTGCAACTGGCCAAACAGATCATTGATCATTGACAGTGGGTACTTGTTCTTGATGGTTACTTCATTCAATCCCTGATAATCAAAAACCATCCTAAATGATCCATCCTTCTTCTCTACTAGAAGCACCGGCGATCCCCAAGGTGACGAACTTGGGTGGATATAGCCTTTATCCAGTAACTTCTTAATCTGCTTCTTGATTTCCTCCAAATCCTTTGCGGGCATCCTGTATGGTCTCTTAGATATCGGCCATGTGCCTAGCAAAAGCTCAATCAAAAACTCAATGTCTCTATCCGGTGGCATGCCTGGCAACTCTTCTGGAAATACGTCAGGGAAATCCTTCATCACTGGTACTTCCTCCTGTACAACTCCTGATAAGGAATTTACTTGAGTCCTCTTTGGCTCATGCCGGGATACGTACTTGATCCTTCTTCCTTCTGGGGTGGTAAGCAAAATCGACTTACTGGCGCAATCGATGTTTCCTCCATACATCGATAGCCAATCTATACCCAAAATCACATCCAAACCTTGCGACTCCAAAGTTATTAGATTCGAGGGGAAAACATGCCTACCTATGGTCAATGGCATCTGAAAACATCCTTGACTTGCCATATACTCCGCTCCTGGTGAGCTTACTAACATAGGTGTTCTAAGAACTTTGGTGAGCAGTTTATACTTATCCAAAAATCCCCTTGATATGTATAAATGCGATGCACTAGTATCAAAAAGAACGATTGCAGTAAATGACTTAACCAAAACCTCACCTATTACTGCATCTGGCTGGGCTTCAACCTCCTCCACGTTAACGTGGTTCACCTGTCCCCTGTTGAAAGGGTTCGGCTTCTTCCCAGAGCTTCCATTGCCATTTCCATTCTTAGCTTCAGGACATTCATTGGCCTAATGTCCAGTCTTCTGGCACTTGTAGCAAGTGACATGGCTCAATTCCTTCTTGGCTGGGGTTGATGGGTTGGTACGATTCTGGCCGTTGCTTCCTCCATTACCATTCCCATTCCTGGGGCCGTTATGGTTGTGCAAACTCCCTCCATTATTATGGCCTCCATGGGTATGCTGAAAAGGTCCTCCCGAGTTCGGGGTAAAATGAGGCTTCTGCTGAGCTCCAGAATTGTACTTGCCTTGTCCATACTTCCTCTTGCGGCTGTCAATCTGCTGCTGCTTCCCTTCAATCATGAGAGCTCGGTCTACCAACTCCTGGTAGTTGTTGAAGGTTGCCACCATCAACTGCATGCTCAGCTCATCATTCAGTCCTTCCAGAAACTTCTCCTGCTTAGCTGCATCCGTAGCAACGTCATCTGGGGCATAACGTGCTAGATTACTAAAGTCATCCACATACTGGCCAACTGTACGTCCTCCTTGGCGCAAGTTGCTAAACTCACGCTTCTTCATGGCCATAGCTCCTGCTGAAACATGGGCAGTACCGAAAGCCTGCTGAAACTGATCCCATGTGACAATGTCGATGGGGTAAGTGGCTGTGAAATTCTCCCACCATGATGCTGCGGGTCCATCAAGCTGGTGTGCGGCAGAACGCACTCTCTCCGCATGACAATCTTGCAGAGCCAATCATCTGCAACTATCGGCTCGGTGCTATTGGAGAACATCGATGGATTAAGCCTTAAGAAACAGGCTAAGTGATCAACAGGTGGTGGTGGTGGTGGGTTGTTGCTGTTGTTGTTATTCCCCTGATTCTGATCTGGACTAGTATCTGCATCAGTACATTCTGCTGCTGGATCAACTGAGTGAGCTCCGGTGGGAAAGCAAATCCATTGTCACGTCTCGAAGGCATCTAAGGGTTTATAAAGGATGAGAATACATAATAGAAATAGATCTAGAGGGAAAACACTACCCATATGCACATGAGACATAATTCAAACAATATCACTTCAATCAAATCAAACAAGGGCAAACAACAGTCTAACTATCGTTACAAAAGTGCTCGGACTATACTATATACATGGGGGAATACTACTACTGTTATGGTGGTCGACTAGAAAAATTGATCGGTCGAAGACTCCATGATATCTTCTCCAGCTTCATCAACAAAGTCATCATCGCTATCGTCGGGATATGAGTCGGTGTCGTCGATGATGATGTAGTTCTCCGGACAAGTGCAATCGTCGTCTTCTCCTCTCGGCGCGGGGAATCCCATGAATACTTTTAGCTTCTTCTTCAGGTCATCATTCTTCTCCACGAGTGTCAACATTTCCTCCTCATATCCATCGCGTGTAGATTTGAGTTCTTCTTCCAGCTTCGTGATCCTGGTCATAGCCTTCTTCAGATCTATCATGCTCAAGACATCCGGTTCTCTCCAAGCGCCGAATGTGCTGGTTTAACTCCTAGATGAACGCGGCAATGGATCTATCCTTCCTGGTGCTGATCATCTCCCATTGCTCATCTCGGCGTCCACAAATTTGGTAAATAGTATCCTTGAGATCCTTGTGGTAAACTTCTCCAATGCATCCCATAGTAATGTGGGCTGCCATGCTCTTTCCTAGACTCCAGGTTGGTGCATCAAAGGAAAACTCTATGGGCTCAGTGACTGGCATGAACGTCCTTCCTGGAACTTGAACTTGAATCATCCAACTCTCCACTTCTGGTAGAGTGGCGATGTAGATTCTGGTGAAGCTTGGTACTCCGATATTCAGGTATCTAGTGACTTCCTTCAAGTGGCGTCCAAAAGGTGTATCTTCATCCGGTTGTGCGAACTTGTTCCTCGCATCCGCCATCCTAAATAGTAGAAAAAGGAGAGGAGTCAGAAACGAGAAGAGAGTAGTGATCTAGGGCTTTAGCTTAGTGGTCGTGGTCTCATACCGCGTGTGCTCGATACCATCTTGTAGCGACAAGACCTCAAACACCGATTCTATGCATCGTTGTCATCCTCGATCGGTAATGCCGACACACATACAGATTTGAAGGATTTATAACAGAGTAGCAATCACACACTTATTACATCGAACGTCTCAAAAGAGAGCTTATTACAATAAATATGGCTTAAGGTCATCTAATAACGATAACAACGAATGGCTTGGAAGATAAAGCGAGTCCATCAACTCCAATGGCATCACTGAGTGAAAGATCATGACCTAAGGCACCTTACTCGTCGTCTGAAAAGTCTGCATCATGAACGTTGTAGCCCGAAAACGGGTCAACACATGGAATTTGCTGGCAATGTAACACATAAAGAGTAATGAACAGAATAAAGCTATCACTACATGCATATATGGCTGGTGGAAAGCTCTATGGTTACAGTTTTGCATAAAGCCAATTTTTCCCTACAACAAAGGAATAAATTTTATTTAACTATCATGATGGTTGTTAAACATTGAGAAGGTTCACCCAACTCAATCCCAATTAAGCATCATCATTAAACCCAAGCAAAATTAATTTAAGTAACATGATGAGATTCACATGATAATCCAAGTACTAGATACTCAAAACGTCCATAACCGAGGACACGGCTAACCATGATTAGTTTATACACTCTGCAGAGGTTTGCACACTTTTCCCCACAAGACTCGATCTCCTCCGTTGGATTTCTCGCACTACATGGTGTTTGAGAAACGGATGACCGAGACACGCTCTTTCGTGGTTGCCAGCACCTTACGATGGGTAGACAGTTACACCTACTTTCCCCTACATCTACTAGTCTACCACTGTAAGAGTTCACACGACTTAATCAACTATGCTAGAGCCCATAGTAGCTTGCGACTGCACATGGAAGTTTCCAGCATGAATAATCTCATGATCCCTTTGAGCCTGGGTGGCGGTCCATAGGAGAATCACACGGTACCCCGGGATTTCCAAAAATACAGGCAACACTGGGTTCCCCAAGTGCCTCAATCCACCCAGATGTGTATTAAAGTTGCCACCTTAACTTAACCATTAATTAACAAACTCACATCTGTCATGGATACACTCACCCAATCCACGTCTACTAGCATAGCATAGCAATATAAGCAAACGTAGAAATAACTCCCAAAGGTTTGATAATAAATAGGATAATAGGTACTACTTCATCTACTTCCCAAAACCCACATATTAATCAGAGCCTACACATGAAATTTTTTGAGGATTGATCTAATGCAATAAAACTGGGTAGTAAAGAGGTATGATCAAAATGTTACTTGCCTTGCTGATGATCCGTGAAACCTAGAGACTCGTAGTAGCACGCTGCGCACTCCGGTACTCTATCGCAAACAAACAAGCATACAACAAGCACTCATCTAATGCTCGGGTAAAACTCAAATAAGAGATCTAACTGGAAAGTTCAACTTAAGAACTCCGATTTGCAAAAAGAATCAAATCAAACGAAGCAACGAAACTCAAACGGTGAAAGAAACAAGCTTGGTTTACTAAACTGGACCTAAGTCAAATTTTTACAATAACAAAAACTTGTTTGAGTTGGTTAAACAGAAAGAGGGTTTCGAGACGAAACTCTAGGCGCTTGAATTGCCTGATTCCGATAAAAGAGCGAAAAGTTACACTAAAACGAAAATCGGATCAGAAATCGCGATCGAAAATAATAGCGAAAAATCCGAGAAAAAGAAAAACTAACGAACAGGCTAACGAACGAACGTTCGCTGTCTGCGGCTAAACGACGAAAACCGTTCGTTAAAATGAACGTACGGACGAACGTCCGCTAAATAAACTAAACCGAGAAAAACCGACGAACCGATCTAAAAAAAATTGATCTAGGGTTTTAAAAGAAAACCAAACATTTTTTTTAAAAACCAGCGGCGGCTACCTCGGGTCCGGCAGGGTCCGGCGAGGTCGGCGGCGGCGGCGGGCTCTGGCAAAGGCGGCATGGGCGGCGGGGCGGCGGATCGGGCGGCGGCGGGCGCGGCTGCCTCGGCGGCGACAATGCTAGGGTTCCACAAGGGTGGGCTTGGGCAAGGTGGGCTTCAGGCAAGCGGCCTCGGCTTAAAACCCCCCCCGGGTGGAGTCCCGCTCGGGTACGGCCCGGAGTCGGTTTGACTTTTTTTTATAATTACGACGTGCAGAAAAAGAAAGAACAGAAATACTAAACGGACTCCAAAAATCCCGAAATAAATTTTCTTCGTCCTCTAAAAATAAGCCAGGCAAGATGAACATTTATTTGGGCTTAAAATGCAATTTTGAAAAACGCGCATTTTCCCAATTCAAATAAAATAGCGATAAAACTCTGAAATAAAATCTTATTTGATTTTATTATTAAATCTTCAGTATTTCTTTATTTTGGGAAAGTCATTTTATTCCCTCTCTTTTTTTGTAAAAGAAATATTCAAAGATAAAATAATTAAAATCAAATGATCCTTTCTTTCAAAATTTGAGAAAACTCAAATATGAAAATAACGAAATCCCCAACTCTCTCTGTGGGTCCTTGAGTTGCGTAGAATTTCTAGGATCTAGCCAAAATGCAATAAAATATGATATACAAAGATGATCTAATGTATAACATTCCAAATTGAAAATTTGGGATGTTACAAGGGCTCATTCAGCAATTTCTCAAGATTGGGACCTGATCCACCTGTATGAGGAGGCGGCCTCCCCTTACGATGCTGACCATTGTTCTGCATGTTGGTGTTAGCCACAAAATCTGAGTTACCATTAGCCTTGCGCTACTGTTGCCTCGATTCGCGGGTTATGTCATGGACCTTGGCGCTTACTCATCTTTCCCTTTCCCGGCTTGTCATCATTAGACTCGGGGTCCTTGGTACCATCAGAGTCAGCATATTTAATTAGAGCCGTCATCAGCTGCCCCATATCATTGCAATCACGGTTGAGCCGCCCTAGCTTCTGCTTAAGAGGCAAAAATGGCAATTTTTCTCTAACACCAGAACTGTAGAGCCGGCGTTGATGTTATCAGATGAGTGTATGATAGCCTTGACCCGACGCACCCAATGGGTCATTGATTCACCCTCCTCTTGGGTGCAAGCAGATAAGTCCACAATCGACATGAGCTGCTTGCATGTATCTTTAAAGTTCTGGATAAACCGGGCTTTTAGCTCACCCCATGACCCGATGGAATTGGCAGGCAGCCCTTTTAATCAAGTACGGGCCGTCCAGCATCATGGTGAAGTATTTAGCACACGCGGCATCGCTGACCTCCAACAGTTCCATGGCCATCTCATAACTCTCAATCCACGCCTCAGGGGGTAAGTCGGCTGTGTAGTTAGGCACCTTAGGAGGTCCTTTGAAATCCTTAGGCAGACGTTCATTCCGAAGGGCCGACACCAAACATGGTGTTGGGATCTACGGTAGGGTGCGTCGGCTAAAATTCAAAATTTTCCTACGCGCAGAACAACAGGAACATGCTACGGGAGATGGATCACAGTTCACTACCACTAGACGCGCAGTGCCGTGCAGCGGAAGAAGAGTTGGGGCAGCGCGTCCGCGTGGATCGTCTCCTCCTCGTCCGATCTCCCTCGAACAGCCGGTCGTCCGATCCCACGTACAAGTTCGCTGGAGCGGCGCAAGTGCACCGCCTCTAACGGTATCCGCGCGTGCAGGAGGAACACCGTGCGGCGGATGCTAGGTCCAATCACATAGTTGACGGCGAGTGGAGGTGGCTATTGGCAACACATGCAAACCCTAGTGACAGCGCCGAAGCGATCAACCGCATGAGTGTGCCGCACCTCCACTTTATATAGGCGTCCGTCACGGGCTCAACACTTGGGCCTTGCACGGACCCTAAAGCCCACAAGTCTACTCGGCCACAATCCGAATACAGCTCAGATCACATCCGACCATTGTCCTCGGATCCGACCTTGTAGGTTCCTTCCCTTAAGCGCACGACCCCTTAGGTTCAAGTCGGCTTGGTCGCAGTTCGGATCACCTCCGAACTGCATGGTTGGTAGCGGCCTCTAGCAAGGCATGCCGAACACCAAGCAGACCATGCTGGTTAGGCGAACCTGTACATCATACTTCTGTTCCCTTTGCCACACGATATATGTTGTCGGGCTCAAGGCGAGACTGTCATCCTTGTGCTCACCCGACCTCTTTCTCGCTCCAAAGGATACCGACCACAAACCGGATTATCTCATAATCCCCGCCGCATGGCCATGCTTATCCCGGTCGATCACACGAGGGGCCCAGAGCATATCTCTCCGACCGAGGGGCAATCCCATCTTGCTCGACCATGTCTCGCAAAGATGGGATCGACAAACCCGAAACCTACCTTTGTAACTACCCAATCACGGAGTAGCGTTTGGTCGGCCCAAAGCAAGTCTGTCACCATCTCAAGTACATGCGTCAGCTCAGGTCTTAGGACATAGAATGTATGTTGTACTAGAGACTCACAAATGACATATCGTTGCGTCTCATAGTTGGGTATGTCTGACTTGGACCTTATCTCGACACGGATCCGACTACGTCGAAACCGACCAGACCTTTCCAAGTCCATATTATCCGGTTGGCATCCAATGCTCCATGGCTAGTGAGACCAAACCATCGACCGTGTCATATGCTAGTCTAGTCGGCTGCGTGCCCACACAACCCTTTCAACTAGGGACCTTTTAGGACAGTCATCATACAATGCATAGTCCCACAAACAAGTCACGTACTTGCTGATACACATCATTGATAATGTCCAAGGACTATCTTTATTCATAAACACATAGGAAATATCATCATACATGATTGCCTCTAGGGCATATCTCCAACACATGGTACACCCGTGGTTCTAGAGGTCACACCTGCCTTTACCGAAGTTGTTGGATGAACCGGAAGGGGCTGGTGAGCCGCCCGCTGAGCTGCTTGCTCTGCCTCTTGACGCGCTCTATCCTGTCAGACCAAGTCGTGAACTCCATCACGCACCGGGTCATGCCCACGCGGCTGGTAATAGTGTTGTTCATTGCTTGAAACGACCGGTGAGTCTATGTGTCTGCTATAACTCCGGCTTGGGCGAGGAGTCGAATGAATCCTATCTCGACTGTAAGAATATGCCTCCTGCTACACCAATGCTGTCTGAAGCAGCTCCCTAGCCCTTCGTGTTTCAACCGCCGTTGGAGAGTTGCCATCCACTTGGAGAGCCGCCAATCGTGTCGCCGCAGCAATCATGTTCTCCAAAGGGTTGGAATAATGACCCGGTGGTGTTGGCACATGCTGAGGTGGAGTATTATTCAAATGAGGTGGTTCCGTCATGCGTGGTAGAACCGGCGTTCCAGCCCCAGGCACTGTAGCCCGGTTTACCTCCGGCGGGTTACTAGTCCCTGCTCGAGGCGTGTAAAAGAGGTTTCTCGCCTTGTAAACCGGAGGTAGACGAGACTTGTACCTCCTCCTCATGATTTCATTTGAAGCATTTTGATCCATCGTAAGATGGAATGCCTCTAACTGAACCCACTGGGCCTGTGCATCCAAGGCAGCCCACTCTGCGGCCATCCTGATGTCCTCTGCCGCCAGGTCTTCCTTGGCTTGTGCTACCTCGTCACGCAGTTTTGCAATTTCTGCGCTATGCTGACCTTGATTCGCCGGGTTAACCTCTGTTGTTAACAAGGCTATAAACCTGAGCTGGCGGGCGCACAGGGCCTCCTGCCCCGGCTGCCGTCGCCCCCGCTGACCCAGAGATCATTGCTGCCATAGTTGAAGAATTCTGCCCAGGCTGTGTACCTCCATGAAGATTGCGACCCTATTCGGTGGCTCATAGGGGTCCGGAATATTGTCGCCATCGGAACAGCCCCTAAGCCTGCCATCTTGCAATTGATACAATGAAGTAGTCTCACCCGTGGACGACTCATCGTTAGAATAGATGTCCGTCTCACCACCAGACATAGATTCTTCATCAAGTTCCGCCACATGGATGAATCCCACAAAGGCACGTTTCACGGTGGGCAGAACTCGGGCGGGTCTTGTATGCTGAGCCGTCTCGATGATGTCGGTGCAGATGTCCGGCTCAGGTCCTGGCTCGCCGATCCTACCGATGAAGACGTGAATTCCGCCGAAGGGGACCCGGTACCCATACTCAATTGAGCCGGCCTCGGGGCCCCAGCCTGCATCGTCAATGTAGAGCTTGCCGCGACGACTCTTGGTCATCCGGCCCATAGCATATCTGTCACACCCTGCATTTTGTAACATTTCATTTTCATTAATAAAGCATGAAAATTTGGACCAACAAAAACTTTTTGCCTTATTTGGCTTTTATTTGGAGTTGGTTTTCTCTCTGTGTTTCTTTTCAAGTGCTTCTTAAAGTCAACTACTCTACCCTCTATATTCCACCTCCTTACCCCAAGCTCCTGACCAATGACCATGCCAAGTGAATAGTGCTATATGGAATTTTCTTACAAAAATAATTTGGCCGGAAAGTATTTTCTAAAATTAGTTTTCCAAAAACCCCTGAATTGAGGTTTGCACTGCAAGTACTTGATTAAGGGCAGTAAAAATCTTTCCAAAAATATATTTGACTCCTATTAGATATAGGATGCCTAGGAACCACAAAAATATAATTTTAAAAGTTATTGAACTATTTTATTCAAAAGCTTTTTCTTAAGGCCAGAAATGGTCTTTAATAGAAAAAAATTATTTTACTGTTTCAAAAATATTTGACAAAATTTAGGGAAACTCATAGGACATATATTGTCCATATATAAGAGTTTCAACACATGGTCATGTTCAAAATATTGGTCGATCCTCTAAAACCCTTTCTCGATATTTCAAGCTTTTGAAATATTTACAAAGGAAATATTCTCCAAAATTCCAAGAAAATTCTAGCATGTCACATATGACATATCTGATGATCTTGCCCAGTCTCATGACTTGGAGAACAAGATAACTTCATAAAAACCCTTCAAAACCATTTTTGTCCATTCTGAAGTTTGAGCAACTTTACATTACCAAGTATGTCCAAATGTGCTCAAACTTGGTGAACATGCTTCATTGGTCTAATGATGTATCTGGACCAAATGGCACAGGTTGGAGAAGAGGAAATCTTGGTCAAAGTGCCTCAAAACCCTCTCTGACCAGAATCAAGTTTGAACTACTTTGCACTACCAACTTTTTCTCCAAGACCCCAACTTTGGTGAGCCTGATCATGTGACCAAATAAGGCTACCACACCAAGTGGTACATCAAGGAGGAATGATCTACTCCAATCGGATCTACACAATTCATTTCTGCCCATTTCTAGGGTTTGCAAGAGTTGCATTGGCAACTTTGTCCAAATAAGCTCTAAATGGGTGGAAGGCCCTAAGTATATGTGACATTTCACCCCATGGAGTATCTTGGCCAAGGAAGTCATTAGCTTATCCAAAACTCCATCAAACACCTTCCGCAAAATACTAAAATGCCTATTTTGGCCACTTTCACTAATCTCCTTGAGTTCATCTTCTTACCACAACCCTCCTCACTCCCCTCCGTCACTTAGATGCTTTTCACCCGAGGAAGCAATGTGGAAGAAGGGGAATCACGTTGTCCTCTCTCGACAACAGTTTCTCTCTCTCTCACAGCCTCTCTCTCTCCCCTCTCGCACCCCTGAGCATCCAAGGCCCTTTCCGGTTTTGCCCCTTCCACTCGTAGCTTCCAGACAGAAGTGGACGCAGCACGACGCTGAAAAACCGCTGATGCCGGCCAAAGTCGCGCTCGAGCGCTGCCAGAGCGCCGACCGCTGACACCGCGCCTCCCCGACCACCTCGTGCCTCCCCTCGCGCCGACCGATGTGTCTCGACGTCATGACACGCCGCCCTGCAGTCCCCATTGTCTCTCCCTCTCTCCCCTCCTGCAGCAGCGGTTCGACGCCGCCTGGCTCGCCAATGGCCGGCCTCACACGCCGAGCGCCGTAACCTCCCCGCTCTCTCCTTCTCCTGGCGCCTTACTCCATCCCCACGAACGCCGTGGACAACTCCAATCCTCTCCAACGGCCTCAGAGCCGATCTCATGGGCACCAGAGGCCACGCCACGGTGAACCGCGCCAGCTATATAAGGCGCCCGAGCCTCTCTCTTCCTCCCCGCCGCCCTCCACACACCCAATCAACCTCCGTAACCACCCACTTCTCTCCAGAGCCGCCCGAGCTCGAGCTCCGCCGCCTGGTCGCCCGATCCATCTGGGTACAGCCTCCTCCGCCTTTTCTCTCGATCTCGACTCCCTCGCCTCATGATCGCTTTCCTCCTTTTCCCTCTCAGAGCTGCCGGAAGCGGCCGGAATCGCCACCTCCCGAAGCACCTCCGCCGCGGGACCTCGTCGCCGGCTAAGCAGGCCACTCCGGCGACCGTCTCCACCACCACCAGAACCGCGACTCGCTCCTAAGTCCAACGGTAGCCTCCGCATCTCTTCCCGTGCCCTGTAGCGCCGCCGACGAGCTCGCCGTCGCCTCTGGCCGGAGGTAGACGACGGCCGCCGTGGGGCCGGCCCGTCAGCCTCACGCCCTCGACGGGTGGGATCCACCGTCAGTTTAAAACGTATACACAGACCGATCCGCCGGCCGGTGAAGGCGATTCAGCCTTTACGCCTCGACGTGGCGGCGCGCAGGCTGGGTTTTCCCCACCTGCTGCTGCCGTGGCCTCTCCGCCTAGTGGCACAGCAGCCGTTTTATTTTTCCTTTTCAGATTATTTCCAAAAATTCCACAGATGAATATTAATCCAAATGCATTGATTCCAATTTCTAAATTCCTAGAATATTGCAACCTATTTAATGGCACAACTCCCACTCAAATCCAACAACCTTTTATTCTCTCAGTAAATATTTAAATGTGGTTTTAGCATTTAAATAAGCCTTTAAAAATCCATATCTCCTATTTTGCTGCTCCAGAACCAAAACCAAAAGTTGTCCCCTTCCTAGCCTTCCTCCTAGTATTTTACAAAAATAAGTTGACATTTTTGTGAGCACTTTGACTTTTCTGTTTTTATTATTGTCTTATTTTCCCGTTGTTTTCTTGCGACGTTAGATCCCGTATTTGACGAGGTAGCTGAGGAAGAAGGAGGAGCAGGGCCTGAAGACTTTGAAGATCAAGCCAACCAAGGCAAGCAGCCCTTTGACCATGACTATGATACCCCTTTATATGCATGTCATTTTTAGCTCTTTATTATTGTTGCATCGGAATCATGGTGAGATGGGGAACCCCGTGGGTTGGTTGCCTCCGTTATTTTCTCGTTGATACTTGCATTGCACATGGCCCTACCTCCTTATGAGGGTTATGCCGGTGGGAGTAGATAGGGTGCTAAGTAGTGCTATGCAAAAGGGACGGGGATATGCAATGGTGATGGAGACAAAATATTTTCACACAACTTTTGAAAACCCCATCGGGTGCCATTTATGCCCGAGGGAGATGATGAGAAAGGTAACCACTTGATGACGAAGTGGTGTACCGAGGCAAGTGTGTGTGTTGTTTTCGAAAACGGATTAGATTTAAGATTTGATGACTGTCCCAACCCTACATGCGCGACCACTCTACCCTTATATGGGAAAGGGCATTGTTGAGTACCTAGACCGATACTAGCTTGGAGCCCACATTACTAGTGACAGGGGAGAGTTGGTGCTCTCTCTTGGGACGGGGTCGTGCCAGGTAGGGCGGCCATGACTGTTTTCACAGGGCACCGGACACACCGTTGGTACCCCGTGCTTGTGGTATGTGATGATTATGGGAGCGAGGCTCCACAACTTTATGATGTGAAAGGTTTGGCACGGGGGGTTACTACCAATCGAGTGGACTCCATGTTAGTGTCGTCTAGGGAAATGCGGTGATCGGGTGCTTACCCCAGGTACTTGAGGTACCGCGGGTCGTGGACGACACGGAAGTTCCCCGGATCTAGTGGGTAAAGTGTGCAACCTCCGCAGAGTGTAAAACTATTCGAATAGCCGTGTCCACGGTCAAGGACGGTTGGGCGGTGCTGCTTAAACTATGTCCAGGGTTTTCAACCGTGTGAGTGAGATGATGGAAATGACTTGGGTCAAGCCAAGGACTTGACACGATTGAGATGGGTTGGTGCCCACTCTGTTTATGATAAATGGGTTGGTGCCCACTCTATTTATGTTGATATCTGTGACCAGATCTCATGGTTACTTGATTTCTCTTGATGCATGCTTTATAGGATGTTGAACATGTCATTGCACTCAAAACTAGCTTTATGCAAAATTTACCTATGTCATGCATTGTGGTACCTTGAACCAAAACATGGGTTGCTTAAGTAGTACATTCAAAGTACTCATTGGCTTGCCACTGGTTATTTAATTGACCGTGCATGGAAGAACCGGAGTTCGGAGAAGAGTTCTTTGGAGACGATCATGCGAACTAGGACGCTTCCCAAATGTAATGCCCGTAGGGTTAAGGCAGATGGCATGGGTTCTACTTATCGACGATTTATTTCCGCTGCTATGTTTCATTTGATGTTCAGCCCTTAAGGCTTTATCGATGTAAGACTTGACCTTGTTGGTCACTATTTGTGTAAGACGGTATGTATGGATGTAAGACTCTTGTTATTCAGCTTTTGTGTGTTCAAGTGAGCATTGATCTCGGGATCACTGACACGCAGCATTCGGTGATCACGGCTTGTGAGTCGGGTCCCCACAGAGCTGGTACCAGAGCCATCCCGACCAGAGGAAGCCTTAGTTAGCATGGACGTTAGTTAGAGCGAGACTATCCACCAGGTTACCCATATACCTATGTTTATGTTAGTATCCCAAACACAGTCACATTCCTTTATTGACCCTTCCCTTCCACTTTTGTAGATGGCGCCGTGCTCGAGGACTTCCCGACCACTGGGTTTCCGTGCTTCTTGAGGATAGCCTCAAGAAGTGCCAGGCTCACTCGAGTCCCCACCTTCTCCTACCACGAGCACTTTGGGTCGACAAAGACCAAGAAGGAGTATCACGTGGAGGTAGTCGTGAGGGGAACGACGCCCGACGAGCTGGTTCTTTGAGGGACCCCAGATGGCGACACTGCTCCTCGCCGGAGAGGCTGCTGCCTCAAGGCGCCGACTGCCTCCGGATCTCCTGCCAGAGATGGCGAGAGAGCCAGCCACTCGTTACCTGCCTTATCGTAAGGAAGGTGATGACGAGAGCAAGACACCAGCACCACCTTTGGACGAGGGACTTTCTCCGCTTGCGGACCTACTTTCAGCTTGTGTGCCGAGCCCGCACAAAGACTGCCTCGAGTCGACGGAGCTTGGAAGGAACTCCATGAGACCAAGGAGCTCCTCCGCATAGTTCAGATGAAGGCAGCCAGGATCAAGAAGGATGGAGCACCTCGATAGCCCGCAGAGCTTATCGAGGCGGACGCCCCCACAGTCGCACTGCCAAGGGATCACTCAGCCACGCCAGATGACGGCAAAGGAGTACCGCAAACCTCTTCATGACGCCACCAAAGAAAGCAGCGCCGTGTTCAGCTCCTTCACTCCCCACTTCCTCAAGCGATGAAGAGACCAAGATAGATGAAGATGAGGAGGAAGACCCAGAGGAGCCAGAATACCCGACCGAGCATTCCACCACTTAGACTCCGTTCAGGACTAGGATAGGCTAGCTCGTAGCCTATGGTAGGATAGGTCGTGTACCCCTTTTGCGAAGTCGGGTCCTTGTAATGGTTCTTATGAAACCATGTCGTGTTGTATTTGCTTTCAACTTGCTTTGATGAAGTCGTACTTTCCCTTCGGGAACTTGTAAACGACTACATTCCCCATTTGGTTTTAATGCATGAGTTTGGCCCTTCTGGCCATGTTTAACTTGATTTGTGTCACACCACCCCCTTACTAGGCATCCCATCTATGTTGCTTTCCCTCATTTTATATTCCTAATCATGAGACCTTGACCGCTCCAACAGGATGCCTGTTGTAACACGTACTGGTACCTCTACCCAGCCGCAAGAAGCCGGAGGTTCTGCTGAGGCCGGAGCCAGCCAGGACCAAGCCCAAGGACAGACTCCACCACCACCACCTCCTCCAAGCATGGACATGGCTCAGCTTCTCCAAGCCTTCCGAGAGGAGCGCCAAGCCAACACTGCAGCCCTCCAGATGATTGCTCAAGTTGTCAACCGCCACCGGCGGGACACGGCCATGGGCGCCCCACGCTGGTGGAGTTCAAGAAGCATGCACCACCCACTTTCGCCGAGATCGCTGAACCCCTCGGATGCGCATTTATCGGGTCCGCACTATTGAGGATCTGCTGGCACTAGTCGGATGCACCGAGGACCGTGATAAAGTGGCATATGCTTGCCCATCGCCTCGGGGACTGCCAGAGCTTGGTGGGATGGATTCAAGGCTATGCATGTTGAGCAAGACATCACTTGGGACACCTTCAAGACAGAATTCGCAAGGCCCACATTCCTCCGGAATCATGGCCATCAAGAAGCGTGAGTTCCGAGCCCCAAGCAGGGTAGTAGCACTGTCAAGGAGTATATGCGAAGTTCAGCGTTCTCTCAAGGTATGCCCCGAGGATGTCAAGACCGATGCCGCCAAAGGAGCGCTTCATGGAAGGCCTTAACCGCACTCAGAGTACTCGCTTGTTGTGTGTGACGCCCAACCTTTCTGATCCGTGAACAAGGCACTCATGCTCGAGGACAAGCGACGTGCCTTGATGACACTCGTAAGCGCAAGATGATCGGCAAGGGTAGCTCCAAGAACTGAAGCCTCGTCCGTGGCAGCCAGCCCGGTCAAGCCAACCTATCGCCAGCCAAGAGCTCCTGCACCCCGCACCAACTATCCACCTCAGAAGATGCCAACCCTAGGCCAGCTTACAACAACCCCAATAACAATGTTTGGCAAGGGCGCCACCCCAACCAAGTCACTTGTTTCGATGTGGACAGCCAGGCATTACTCCAAGAATTGCCCCAACAAGAAGCCCGACGCCCGCCCCCAATGCGCAGAACCCGTGACAAGGCCGTGGAATGCCACCGAGGAACCAAGCTCCCCGCAACTTGCCCAACAATGGTAGGGGTCGTGTGAATCATGTCATCGCGAAGAAGCCCAGAAGACCGGACGTCGTCTTTGGGTACGCCTTTGTCAATTCAGCACCAAGAATCGTTTTGTTTGATTCTCGAGCCACGATTCTTTTGTCACCCAAAGTTTTGCATTAAAAGTGGCATGACCCCTACACCTCGAATAACCCTATGGTGGTACAAACCCCGGAGCAGAGTTGAGAGCCAATATAGGATGTAAAGGAGTCGGGATTACCATTAACGGGTAGACTTCCTAGCGACCTTATCATCCTAAAATCACAAGGCTTGATGTGATCTTGGGAATGGATTGGCTCAAGAAGCACCAAGGCTTGATTGATTGCGCCAACCGGATCATGTCACTATGACCAATGGCCGAGGAGTCGGTTAAGTTTGCCTCCAACCCTCCTCTCGCTCAAGCCAACCAAGTCAACTGTCTGATCGGGTTGGATTGGAACAAGTGCCGTAGTCTGCGAATATCCCGATGTTTTTCCCGATGAATTACCAGAATGCCTCCCGACCGAGACATTGAGTTCATCATCGAGCTCATACCGAGCAGGACCCATCTATAAGAAGCCTTATAGGATGGGATCGGAGGAGTTAGCGAATTGAAGAAGCAAATGGAAGAGCAATTGAGGAAGGGATTTATCCGCCTAGTGCCTCCCCTTGGGGATCACCTGTTCTGTTTGTGGCGAAGAAGGACGGTACCATCCGCTTATGCATTGACTACCGCTCCCTCAACGAGGTTACAATCAAGAACAAGTACCCACTTCCCAAGATTGAAGATCTATTTGATCAACTCAATGGGGCCAAGGTGTTCTCCAAGATCGACCTCAGATCTGGGTACTACCAATCAAGATCGACCCCAAGATATTCAAGACGGCATTCAGAATCAGATATGGCTCAGATGAATGCACGGTCATGTCCTTTGATTGACCAATGCCCCAGCTTACTTCATGTATCTCATGAATAAGGTCTTCATGGAATATTTGGACAAGTTTGTCGTTGTCTTCATTGATGACATCCTTGTCTTCTCGAAGTCGGAAGAAGAACATGAGCAACACTTGAGGATGGTCCTAGACAAGCTTCGAGAGCACCAACTGTATGCCAAGTTCAGCAAGTGTGAATTCTGGCTGCGTGAAGTTGGATTTCTGGGTCATGTTTTAACCTAAGAGGGATTGTCAACGACCTGCTAAGATTGAAGCCGTGGTGAATGGCAATCCCGAGCAATGTGAAGGAAGTCGAAGTTTCTCGACTCGCGGGATACTACCGCAAGTTCGTTGAAGGATTCTCAAGCATCGCCCACCCATGACTCAGCTCTTGAAGAAGGACAAGAAGTTCAATGGACGCCAAGAAGCGAAGAAAGCTTCCAGAGTGAAGAAGAGGCTAACCACCGCCCAGCTCGCCACACCAGATATACACAAGGAGTTTGTGATATATTGTGATGCGCCAAGAATCGGATGGGAGGTGTTCGATGCAAGAAGGCAGAGTCGTAGCCTACCTTTCAAGGCAACTACGACCTCACGAGGAGAACTATGCTACTCATGACCTTGAGCTAGCAGCAGTGGTTCATGCCACAAGACTTGGCGACATTACCTCTTGGGTAAGCGATGTGAGATATACACGGACCACAAAAGTCTGAAGTATATTTTCACTCAAAGGAATTGAACATGAGGCGAGAAGATGGCTGGAATTGATAAAGGATTATGACCTCGGTGTTCAATACCACCTGGAAAGGCTAATGTGGTAGCAGATCGTTGAGCAAGAAGGCTTGCTCCTTGAATGCTATGCTAAAGCACAAGCTACCCGCCTTTGTATGAAGAACTTGAAAGCTTCGGGTTGGAACTGGTTGCACCAGGATTCTTGGCCAACCTCGAAGTTAAGCCTACCTTGATGGATGATATCAAGAAAGCTCAGAAGGGGCATGAGAGTATTGAAGGCATCCAGAGGAAGATCAAGGCAGGCAAAGCCTCCAGATTCTCAGAGGATGAGGAAGGAATTGTGTGGTTTGGGAATCGCATCTGCGTGCCCAACAAGGTTGAGCTCAAGAACCTGATCTTGCAAGAAGCTCATGACAGCCCATATTCCATCCACCCTGGAGGCACCAAGATGTATCAAGACCTGAAGGAAAGATTTTGGTGGCACGGGATGAAAAGGGAGATTGCCACCTATGTTGCAAAATGTGACGTATGCCAGAGAGTCAAAGCTGAACATCAACGACCTGCTGGATTACTCCAACCACTCAAGGTTCCCGAGTGGAAATGGGATAAAATCGGAATGGATTTCATCACTGGACTACCTAGGTCAAACAAGGGACATGACTCCATCTGGGTCATAGTCGATCATTTGACCAAAGTGTCCCATTTCATTCCTGTTAAGACTACCCATGACGGCAACCAGCTGGCAACTCTCTACATCAACCGAATCGTGAGCCTTCATGGTGTTCCCAAGGAGATTGTGTCAGATCGAGGAACCCAGTTCACCTCAAGGTTTTGGAAGAAATTCCAGAGGCCATGGGGACCAAGCTGTCCTTCAAGATCGCTTCACCCACAGACCGGAGGTCGACAGAGCGAGTGAATCAAATACTCAAGACATGCTCCGAGCCCGTGTCTTAGCTTATGGAGCTAAGTGGGAAGATTGCCTCCTTTCGCCGAAGTTCTCTTACAACAACAGCTTATCGTGCCAGCCTTCGATGGCACCATTTGAAGTGTTATATGGGCGGAAGTGCAGACACCTCTCAACTGGTCGGAGACCGGAGAAGGACTTGTCTTTGGGCCTGATATCCTTCGTGAAGCGTAAGAGCAAGTCCAGCTTGTCGAGAGCGCCCAAGTCCGCCAAGTCAAGACAGAAGAGCTATGCGGACTCACGTCGTAGAGACATAAACTTCTGAGTTGGAGACCATGTCTATCTCCGGGTCACCCCTCTCAAAGGAGCCCAGCGCTTTCATGTCAAAGGAAAGCTCGCTCCAAGATACATTGGCCCCTTCAAGATCACTGAGCGACAAGGAGAAGTGGCTTACCAGTTGGAACTTCCACCTGAACTTTCTGATGTGCACAACATGTTCCACGTTTCACAACTCCGGAAGTGTCTCCAAGTTCCAGACAAGCCTGGTCTCTACAAGGACGTCAATCACCAAGCCATTGACCTTCAGCCTGATTTGACTTATCGTGAGAGGCCCATCTGCATTCTGGATGAGGCTGAACGACGCACTCGAAGCCGCACCATCAAGTACTTCAAGGTCCAATGGAGCAACCACATCAAGGTATAACTTGGGAGCGTGAAGACTACCTTAGATCCGAATTTCCGTATCTCTTTTAAGCCTAGTTTAGGAATCTCGGGGACGAGATTCTTGTAAGGGGTTAGGTCTGTCACACCCTGCATTTTGTAACATTTCATTTTCATTAATGAAGCATGAAAATTTGGACCAACAAAAACTTTTTGCCTTATTTGGCTTTTATTTGGAGTTGGTTTTCTCTCTGTGTTTCTTTTCAAGTGCTTCTTGAAGTCAACTACTCTACCCTCTATATTCCACCTCCTTACCCCAAGCTCCTGACCAATGACCATGCCAAGTGAATAGTGCTATATGGAATTTTCTTATAAAAATAATTTGGCTGGAAAGTATTTTCTAAAATTAGTTTTCCAAAAACCCCTGAATTGAGGTTTGCACTGCAAGTACTTGATTAAGGGCAGTAAAAATCTTTCCAAAAATATATTTGACTCCTATTAGATATAGGATGCCCAGGAACCACAAAAATATAATTTTAAAAGTTATTGAACTATTTTATTTAAAAGCTCTTTCTTAAGGCCAGAAATGGTCTTTAATAGAAAAAAATTATTTTACTGTTTCAAAAATATTTGACAAAATTTAGGGAAACTCATAGGACATATATTGTCCATATATAAGAGTTTCAACACATGGTCATGTTCAAAATATTGGTCAGATCCCTCTAAAACCCTTTCTGGATATTTCAAGCTTTTGAAATATTTACAAAGGAAATATTCTCCAAAAATTCCAAGAAAATTCTAGCATGTCACATATGACATATCTGATGATCTTGCCCAGTATCATGACTTGGAGAACAAGATAACTTCATAAAAACCCTTCAAAACCATTTCTGTCCATTTTGAAGTTTGAGCAACTTTACATTACCAAGTAAGTCCAAATGTGCTCAAACTTGGTGAACATGCTTCATTGGTCTAATGATGCATCTGGACCAAATGGCACAGGTTGGAGAAGAGGAAATCTTGGTCAAAGTGCCTCAAAACCCTCTCTGACCAGAATCAAGTTTGAACTACTTTGCACTACCAACTTTTTCTCCAAGACCCCAACTTTGGTGAGCCTGATCATGTGACCAAATAAGGCTACCACACCAAGTGGTACATCAAGGAGGAATGATCTACTCCACTGGATCTACACAATTCATTTCTGCCCATTTCTAGGGCTTGCAAGAGTTGCATTGGCAACTTTGTCCAAATAAGCTCTAAATGGGTGGAAGGCCCTAAGTATATGTGACATTTCACCCCATGGAGTATCTTGGCCAGTGGAAGTCATTAGCTTATCCAAAACTCCATCAAACACCTTCTGGCAAAATACTAAAATGCCTATTTTGGCCACTTTCACTAATCTCCTTGAGTTCATCTTCTTACCACAACCCCTCCTCACTCCCCTCTGTCACTTAGATGCTTTTCTACCCGAGGAAGCAATGTGGAAGAAGGGGAATCACGTTGTCCTCTCTCGACAACAGTTTCTCTCTCTCTCACAGCCTCTCTCTCTCCCTCTCGCACCCCTGAGCATCCAAGGCCCTTTCTGGTTTTGCCCCTTCCATCAGTAGCTTCCAGACAAGTGGACGCCA
This sequence comes from Aegilops speltoides, assembly GCA_021437245.1. Lineage (NCBI taxonomy): Eukaryota > Viridiplantae > Streptophyta > Magnoliopsida > Poales > Poaceae > Aegilops > Aegilops speltoides. Next base: position 203,959,244 of record CM038143.1, read on the forward strand.
CAAGAACGCGAAAAACCGCGGATGCCGGCCAAAGTCGCGCTCTGGAGCGCCTGCCAGAGCGCCGACCGTGGACACCGCGCCTCCCGACCACCTCGTGCCTCCCCCTCGCGCCAGTCGATGTGTCTCGACGTCTGCGACACGCCGCCGTGCAGTCCCCATTGTCTCTCCCTCTCTCTCCCCTCCTGTAGCGCGTGCCCGATGCCGCCCGGCTCGGCCAATGGCCGGCCTCACATGCGCGAGCGCCAGAACCCTCCCCCGCTCTCTCTCCTTCTCACTGGCGCCCTACTCCATCCCCACGAACGCCGTGGACAACTCCAATCCCTCTCCAACGGCCTCCAGAGCCGATCCAGGGCGCCCAGAGGCCACGCCACGGTGAACCGCGCCAGCCTATATAAGGCGCCCCCGAGCCTCTCTCTTCCTCCCTGTCGCTCCTCCACACACCCAATCAACCTCCAGAACCACCCACTTCTCTCCAGAGCCGCCCGAGCTCGAGATCGAGCTCGAGCTCCGCCGCCTCGAGTCGCAGTCGATTTGCGGGTACAGGCCTCCTCCGCCCCTTTTCTCTCTCGATCTGGACTCCCCTCGCCTCACTGATCATTTTCCCCTCCTTTTCCCTCTCTGTAGCTGCCGGAAGCGGCCGGAATCGCCACCTCTCGAAGCACCTCCGCCGCGGGACCTCGTCGCCAGCGAAGCAGGCCACTCCGGCGACCGTCTCCACCACCACCAGAACCGCGACTCGCTCCTGAGTCCAACGGTAGCCTCCGCATCTCTTCCTGCGTGTATCAGACGCCGCCGCGAAGCTCGCTGTCGCCTCGTCGGAGGTAGACGACGGCCGCTGTGGGCCGCCCGTCGACCTCACGCCTCGACGGGTGGGATCCACCCATCAGGTTTAAAACGTCTTGCCACAAGACCGATCCGCCGTCGGTGAAGGCGTGATTCAGCCTTTACGCCTTGACGTGGCGGCCGTGTGGGCTGGGTTTTCCCCACAGGCCTGCTGCTGCAGTGGCCTCTCGCCCAATGGCACAGCGCCATTTTTTTTTTTCCTTTTCTCGTCTCATTTCCAAAAATTCCACAGATGTAATATTAATCCAAATGCATTGATTCCAATTTCTAAATTCCTAGAATATTGCAACCTATTTAATGGCACAACTCCCACTCAAATCCAACAACCTTTTATTCTCTCAAATATTTAAATGTGGTTTTAGCATTTAAATAAGCCTTTAAAATCCATATCTCCTATTTTGTGCTCCGAACCAAAACCAAAAGTTGTCCCTTCCTAGCCTTCCTCCTAGTATTTTACAAAAATAAGTTGACATTTTTGTGAGCACTTTGACTTTTCTGTTTTTATTATTGTCTTATTTTCCGTTGTTTTCTTGCGACGTTAGATCCCGTGATTTGACGAGGTAGCCGAGGAAGAAGGAGGAGCAGGCTCAAGACTTTGAAGATCAAGCCAACCAAGGCAAGCAGCCCTTTGACCATGACTATGATACCCCTTTATATGCATGTCATTTTTAGCTCTTTATTATTGTTGCATCGGAATCATGGTGAGATGGGGAACCCCGTGGGTTGGTTGCCTCCGTTATTTTCTCGTTGATACTTGCATTGCGCATGGCCCTACCTCCTTATGAGGGTTATGCCGGTGGGAGTAGATAGGGTGCTAAGTAGTGCTATGCAAAAGGGACGGGGATATGCAATGGTGATGGAGACAAAATATTTTCAAACAACTTTCGAAAACCCCATCGGGTGCCATTTATGCCCGAGGGAGATGATGAGAAAGGTAACCACTTGATGACGAAGTGGTGTACCGAGGCAAGTGTGTGTTGTTTTCGAAAACGGATTAGATTTAAGATTTGATGACTGTCCCAACCCTACATGCGCGACCACTCTACCCTTATATGGGAAAGGGCATTGTTGAGTACCTAGACCGATACTAGCTTGGAGCCCGCATTATTAGTGACAGGGAGAGTTGGTGCTCTCTCTTGGGACGGGTCGTGCTAGGTAGGGCGGCCATGACTGTTTTCACAGGCACCGGACACACCGCTGGTACCCGTGCTTGTGGTATGTGATGAATATGGGAGCGAGGCTCCACAACTTTATGATGTGAAAGGTTTGGCACGGGGTTACTACTAATCGAGTGGACTCCATGTTAGTGTCGCCTAGGAAAGGCGGTGATCGGTGCTTACCCCGGTACTTGAGGTACCGCTGGTCGTGGATGACACGGAAGTTCCCGGATCTAGTGGGTAAAGTGTGCAACCTCCGCAGAGTGTAAAACTATTCAATAGCCGTGTCCACGGTCAAGGACGGTTGGCGGTGCTGCTTAAAACTATGTCCGTGATTTTCAACCGTGTGAGTGAGATGATGGAATGACTTGGGTCAAGCCAAGGACTTGACACGATTGAGATGGGTTGGTGCCCACTGCTTATGATAAATGGGTTGGTGCCCACTCTATTTATGTTGATATCGTGACCAGATCTCATGGTTACTTGATTTCTCTTGATGCATGCTTTATAGGATGTTGAACATGTCATTGCACTCAAAACTAGCTTTATGCAAAATTTACCTATGTCATGCATTGTGGTACCTTGAACCAAAACATGGGTTGCTTAAGTAGTACATTCAAAGTACTCATTGGCTTGCCACTGGTTATTTAATTGACTGCATGGAAGAACCGGAGTTCGGAGAAGAGTTCTTTGGAGACGATCATGCGAACTAGGACGCTTCCAATGTAATGCCCGTAGGGTTAAGGCAGATGGCATGGGTTCTACTTATCGACGACGATTTCCGCTGCTATGTTTCATTTGATGTTCAACCCTTAAGGCTTTATCGATGTAAGACTTGACCTCGTTGGTTATTATTTGTGTAAGACGGTATGTATGGATGTAAGACTCTTGTTATTCAGCTTCTGTGTGTTCAGTGAGCATTGATCTCTGGGATCACTGTACACGTGCATTCGGTGATCACGGCTTGTGGGTCGGGGTCCCCACAATATCCCTTCGAAGCTGTCCTTTAAGAAATCGAAACCACCGTGCGCTGGCCCCACGGTGGGCGCCAACTGTCGTGGAATAGTCACGGCAGATGTCCTAGCATAAAGACTTAGTCGTGGAGCCATCGCAACTAGGTTAGCTTAAAGGGGTTAAACGGGACAAATGACACATGAGTTTATACTCATTCGGCCCCTTGCGGTGAAGGTAAAGGCCTAATCCAGTTTGAGGTGGTATTGCTTATGTCTCGATTACCAGGGAGCGAATATGCTTGACCTAGCTTTCTCTCTTGTTTCTTGCCCTGAACCGCTGCTGGGTCGTCCCTTTATATACACAGGTTGACGCCCAGCGGCTCACGGAGTCCCGACTGGCTCATAGACAACGTGTCCGGCTCGGTGACTAACTATACATGCCTTAAAATATAAGTCTTACACATATGGCGGTTTACTCCTACGGGCCTTAAGTCGCCCATGGGCCTTGGGCCCTCGCCTGTGAACCGCCATCTTTGATATCCTCATGGGCTTCTTATCACAAATCGCCATAGGTATAACCAGGCCCCACCTGGGCGGGGCATACCAATAGTTATATCCCCAACACACTCCTCGTGAGGTCTCCCGAGACAAGGCTTGAGAGAAATAAGAGAGGCAAAAAGAAGAATTCCCTACCCCAAGAAAGAGACACTAAAACTCCAAATTCTATTCAAGAAGTCGCAAATCACATACATAAAGCAAGTAAAAGAAAAGTCGCGTCCGGCACCTATACTAGCCTTCTCACCAGCGTGCAGCTAAGTGCCGCCACTTGGACGTGGAAGGGAGCCCCCGTGTGGCACTCAGGAGACTCCACGGCGTGTACAACCCCACTCATTATTACGTGAGAGTGTCATGGGCGGAGATCTTCGCGTGCGATCCTCGCTCCTCATGGCGACCCCACCAAATGCATCATGTTGCCACAGTTGGGGAGTCCGGAAACCGGGACGAGACCAAGGGGTAAGAGGGTATGCCGGTGGTGGTCGGGCGATTGCAGGCCCTCCACCGAGGGAAGGGCTCGCCGATGCCTTCCCCGGCAGAGGACCTACCTTCGGACGCCCTGCGCTGCGAGGCGCGGAGGGAGCTCTAGCGCCGGGCTCCCTCCACGTGACTCCCAGGGCGCTCCTCCTACCCTGGGCAGGTCCAGCGTCTCAAGATACACCGTCGTGGCGAGGTTCACCTGTGATCCAAGGTTAGCGTAATTTCACCTGAAATAGGTTGATTGTGACCGGTGGTTGTTGTTGTCGAAGATGTTGGCAGAGCGCGGGGTCAACTCGCGAGGAGCCCCCATCTTCAGCGACCTTGGCGACCCTGATGCCGAAGCCAGCGCATGAAGCATGAACGGGCCTCTCCCCTGCTCGCGTAGCATGCCGGCCATGGGTGGTTCCCAGACCTCGGGGGCCATTGGCCTGAGACCAGCCCCCGAGCCCCGTGACGCGTTTCCCGCCATGCTTTGGGCCATGACTCGCAAGCCTAGGAGCGATTTCTCGCTGCCGTTGAGGTAGGAGCCGCCTGCTCTGACCGCCCCCTAGGAATGGATGATCTCGTAAGCCGTGTTGCCTCCACGCGGCCCCTCGGGCTCCTCCTGGAGGGGCGAGTGGGCACGGCTGGTGTGGGGGTGGGCGGCTTGAGGCATCCGCGCAGCTGGCATGACGCGGAAAGGTGTCGTGCCTTCGCAAGAGGCGTCGAGCAGTTCGGCGATGCGGGAGAGCAGGGCGTCACGGCCGCCCTCGGCCAGCCTGCAGTGCAGAAACTCACGGGCCATGACAAGCACGGCTCGCGCGTTTGCCTGCTCCTGGCGACTGCGCAGGGACGTCGCCGCGACATAGCTGGAGGATCTTGCTGCCGCCCAGTTGCGGCGCTGAGTGGGAGGGTACAGAAGCGGCCCACAGCACCGGCGGCTGCTGTCGTTAGCGCCCATCCCTGCTCCGGCAAGCGGGAGGTGACGATGAACTTCGCCGTTTGGCAGGGTCGCCTGGGTGACGCGGGCAGCACATTGCTCGCTGCTAGCTCATGGAAATTCTGCCATAGGGACCGCGAAGCAGGGGCAAAGCGACCGATGGAAGAGAAGCTTCGACACGTCCCTACCTGGCGCGCCAAATGTCGGATTCCGGGGTCCATAGACCCAAGAAAGTTTTGAACTCTGGGGCATGTGCGAAGAACCCAACCTCTCAAGCCTTGCGATCCGCAGCTCTCATGACCTAGCTCGATGAACATGACAGAGAAAGACACAACAGTTTACCCAGGTTCGGGCCACCTTGCGGTGTAATACCCTACTCCTGCTTTGTGGTGGATTGGCCTTGCGATGGGCTGAGGATGAACTAGTACAAGTGGATGAACAGCCTCAAGACGCGTGTTCTTGTGATGAGCTCTTGGTGGTTCTACGAGCTGATCACCTGGTGAGTTGATTGATCGACCGACCTCTCTCTCCGGTGGTGGCTAGGTCCTATTTATAGTGGCCTTGGTCCTCTTCCTCCACAACGGCCAAATTTGAAAGGGAACAAGAAGTACATCTAATCCTGACGAAAGGTGGTCTTCGCCTGCAAAGCCTGTGAGCATGATGTCGTGGTGGGCTCGGTGATGACATCCATCCTGCTGTTCTGGCGGTCTTGGTCTTGTTGCACACAAATGGCAACTTTTGGCTGATTCCTTGGGACTCCACACCCGCGCTTGCCTCCTTTGCACCAAAGAGGAAACCTGCTGTACTGCGGCCCCTGGTGCACGCCTGGCCTTTGTCATCATGGCTGATGTCATTTCAGCCTCGTGAGGCTGGGTCTTGCATAGAAATCTCCGCTCCGCTCAGGGGACATCCTGAGGAGGCCGCTCCCTCGGGAGGTCTTGATGTCGCCCCCCTCGCGAGGCTTGGCCCCTCACGAGGGTCTTGTCGTAGTTGTAGTCGAAGCTGGGCCGTACGAGGTCGTCGATGAAGCCATGTCATGGGCCACAGGCAGGCAGGTCTGGGTACCCTGGTTCTCCAAAAGCCAACACGCTCACCTCCTGGCCTTGACCACGGCATCGTGACTTGGCATACCAGTGATGACTGAAGACTGCCTTGGGACTGGGTCCTGCAGACGTAGAGTGCTAAGCTACCACGAGAATGAAAGGGGGGACCATGCCCTAGCGGGAGACACAAGCGTAACATTGATTGGAGAACACCAGCTACTAAACAAAAGCATTACAAATTTTACATGCCCCCACGGGGTTCGTCATGACATGCTGCAGGGACGGAGCAAAAGAGGAAGTTGAAAGTGCAACTAATCCCCGGGTGGTTTTGGTAATTAATAACAACATATATATCATTGAACTAATAGTTACTTGAGAATCATTTCAGTGAGTTCAGTGATATGGGTATGGCAAGGACTGAAGAAGTGGACCCCCCAAAATGCTAAGGCAAGCATTGGCAAAAGCTTAAGACTCCATTTTTGGTTTAGTGATCCAAGATCACATTGAGTCCATAGGAAAAGCCAATACTATTAAAAGGGGATGAGGTTATGATGATGATCTGGTTGCTCAAGTGCTTAGTGATACATCTCCTAAACTATCAAGAACTTTCACCGCCATAGACACTCATAAGTAGTCTCGGTCCCACCGATATTCCAAACTCACCACACCGAGATGAACCACCTCAGCCATAAGCCAAACCCTAGTAAACTCGGATTTTCCGATTCTCAACTCGGTCTCACCAAACATGAGTTGCCAAGGTTCACAGAATCCTTCACATCAAATCGGTGTCACCGAGATGATGAAGTCGGTCTCACCGAACTGGCATGCTCTTGTCATTGCACGAATCGGTCTAACCGAGATTGTATATTCGGTCCCACTGAAAATCCCAACGCTCACATTATTTGAACTATCGGTCTCACCGAGTTGTCCACTCGGTCCCACCGAGATTGCTCAAATGTGTGTAACGGTTGGATTTTGTGTGGAGGCTATTTATACCCTCCACCCCTCTTCATTCGTGGAGAGAGCCATCGAAAGAACTACCACTCCTACCTTACATTTCGAGAAGAGAACTACCTACCCTTGTGTTGAGATCAAGTTGCTCCACTCCCACCATATGAAGCTTGATCTCTAGCCTTCCCAAGTTGCTTTCCACTCAATCCTTTCTTCCACCACAGCCAAATCAGTGAGGAGAGTTGAGTGTTGGGGAGATTATCATTTGAAGCACAAGAGCAAGGAGTTCATCATCATCTACAACATCTATTACCTTTTGGAGGGTGGTGCCTCCTAGATTGGTTAGGTGTCGCTTGGGAGCCTCCCTCGTCGAGATGTGGAGTTGAACCAAGAAGTTTGTAAGGGCAAGGAGATCGCCTACTTCCTGAAGATCTATCCCGAGTAAGGCTAGCCCTCCGTGGGCGTAGGCCATGATGGAATAGACAAGGTTGCTTCTTCGTGGACCCTTCGTGGGTGGAGCCCTCCGTGGACTCGCGCAGCCGTTACCCTCCGTGCGTTGAAGTCTCCATCAACGTGGAAGTACGATAGCACCACCTATCGGAACCACGAGAAAAATCACCGCGTCTCCAAAATTGCGTTTGCTCTTCTCCACCTCTCTTTACTACATGTGCAATTTACTTTCCGCTGCCTATACTCTAGAATTGCATGTGTAGGGTGATGCTTGACTTGATCATAATTGTGAATCTGCCAAAACTGTTCTTTGTCAAAAGGCAGAATTTTATATTGACAAGTAGTCTAATCACCCCCTCTAGACATACTTTCGATCCTACAAGTGGTATCGAGCTTTGGTCTCCATTGTATTGGTTTCCATTGCATTGACTCCATAAGCTTGGTTTCACAACCTAGGAGAGTATGGTGTCTAGTGAGGGTAATTTTCGTAGAGGTCCTTACTTTGATGGTACAAATTTTGCTAGTTGGAAGCATAAAATCAAAATGCATATTCTTGGTCATAACCCAGCCGCATGGGGCATTATTTGTGTTGGTATGCAAGGTGAATTCTTCGAGGAAGGAAAAGTTCCAGATCGCGAAGCTACACCGGAAGAATTGCGGATGTTGCAAAACAATGCTCAAGCTTGTGACATTCTCTTCAATGCCTTGTGTCCCGAGGAGTTCAACAAAATCAGCCGCCTTGAGAATGCAAAAGAGATTTGGGATACTTTGGTTGAAATGCACGAAGGTACCGAGTCCGTGAAGGAATCAAAGCTAGATATTCTTCAAGGTCAACTTGACAAGTTCAAGATGAAGGATGGTGAAGGAGTCGCTGAAATGTACTCTAGGCTTGCTCTCATCACAAATGAGATTGCCGGCTTAGGAAGCGAAGAAATGACCGACCGATTCATCATCAAGAAGATTCTCGAGCTTTGGATGGAAAGTATGACACAAGTGTGCACTTTGATCCAAATGATGCCAAACTACAAGACTCTCAAGCCAACCAAGTCATTGGAAGAATTGTTGCTCATGAGATGACACTTAAGGATAAGGAAGAGCTTCACAACAAGTCAAGTGGTGCTTACAAAGCTACAAGTGATGCTCCCACAACCTCAAGTGACAAGTTAGTTTCCAATGAAGAGATAAGCCTAATGGTCAAGAACTTCAACAAATTCTACAAGAATAGAGGCAAAGAGAGAAGCTCAAAGTCTAGATCATATGATGAAAAGAGATCTTCTAGTCGTGATCGAAACTGCTACAATTGTGGAAGACCCGGACACTACTCAAATGAGTGTACGGCTCCCCACAAGAGAAGAGAAGAATCTCCAAGAAGAAGAAGCTCAAGAGATGAGTCACCTCGGAAAGAGAGAAGAAGCGAGAGATGATCGTTATGAACGAAGACCCTCTCGGGAGAAGCAAGGATTCGGAGAGGAAAGACAAGTCATCAAGGAGCTACACAAGAAGAAAACATCAAGCTCATGTAGGTGAATGGGTCTCCGGCTCCGACTCCGACAATCAATCCGAAGGAAGCTATCACTCCGACTCCGACTACAGCCAAGATGAAGGTGTTGCGGTCTTGCTCTCGATCCTCCAACTCCAACTCCTACGACTTATTTGATTCACCAAATGAGGGAATTGGAAGATGCTTCATGGCTAAAGGCCCCAAGGTATCACACCCTGAATTCATTGACTTCAATAGTGATGAGGATGACTTGCTTGGTGAAGATGAGCTCTTACATGATAAATCCAAAGGAGCCTAGTAACGATGAACATGCTAGTAGTCTTTATAGTCGAGAAGAGTCGAATGACAATGCTATGAAGGAGATTGAGCGCCTAACTAAAGAACTAAACACTCTTAAGTTAGCTCATGAAACAACTCAAGAAGATCATAGAGAGCTCCTAAGATCTCATGAGAAGCTACGCTCGAGAAGCTCACTCTAGAGCAAGAACATGAGTTTCTAAAAGCAATCAATGACGATCTTCGAAAGAAGAGTTCTTCATATCTTGCCAAACGACTTCTCTTGTCTAATTTCTTGCCACCCATTAAGACTAAGCATGACAAGCATAAGAAAAATTCTTCCTCTAGAAGTAACAATAACCATGCTAAATCCAATGTTGTTGCTTCTAGTAGTTCTCTTGATTCCACTAACAATGTTTCAAGCCAAGTTACACTTGAGCAAGAGAATAGTTTATTGAAATGGATCATAGAGAAAGGTGTCTACAAGAGCCTTGCCAGAAGCAAGAACTTTGAGGAAATTGTTCGCAAGCAAGGAAGGCACCGGAAGAATCAAGGAATTGGTTTTGAGCGAAAGTTCAATGCCGAAGGCGTTGAGTGGGAAGAAGGTCAATATCCTACTCCACAGTTTGTTCCTCAAAAGGAGAAGTATGATCCTACTTCTTCCAATGTGGAACAAGCTCAAGATGACCTTCCACCACAAGACCACAAGCTAAAAGGCAAGGACAAGCTTCAAGAGGAGATTGATGCATTTGTTGAAGCACCTCAAGCCATGGTCAAGTGGGTTCCCAAGGAAACGCCAAGTTCTACTTCGTCAAGCTCAACTACAACCCCAAGGATTCCCATCAAGATGATGTGGATCCCAAGAAGAAGAACTAGAAAGTTCTTGAGGGTGACTCCGCCAACATACTTCACTCACATTCATTTTGGCAAAACTTGTGCAATCAACTTCCACATCGTGCACTAGTTCATGGAGTCACAAACCCTCTTGTTGGTAAGTCAAGGGACAAGGTAATCATTGCTTTCATGGACATCATCTATTGTGAACTTCAATCTATGTCCATGGATATCCTTGTTTGTTCCTTGTGGGACTAACCCATGTAGGTATTGAAAGTGCCCAATCCAAAGGATAGCTCCCAACTCTTGATGATCTCCATCAACATTGAGCATCCACATCTTCAACATCTACATGAAGTCTTCTATGACAACCCAAGGTTAGTTTGACCCTTTAAAAGGGGTTCTCACATCTAGGGGGAGCTTTGCTCTAAAAATTGAGCTAAAGCATCTTCAAATGATGTGAACACATCAATGCTTTATGTAAAAGTGGTAACCCCACTTGTGCTTAAACGATGAGTATGACCTATGATCAAATGTTCTCATTTGGCTCCTAAGTCAATATACTCATATAAAGATGACCTAGTCATCGACAAATTGTGTGTTAGTTGCTAGAGTTTTGGTTGTGCATGTTTGACACATATTTCATTTGCTATCTTATTGTGTGAGCATGTTGGATGCATGATTTTATCCATTCGAGGACATCCATTTGTTGTTTTGGTCGTTTTGATTTTTCTGACCAAATGGATGGACAAGAATGCCTAAGTACCTCCCTTGGCTATCTATGCTTTCTTGTCTCAAATTCTATTCATGCTTACATCACAAATTTTGAACAAGTCATTTTCGGACCCTCCGGTGAGGAGCACTCGAGCCACCGATCCGTCAAGGGCTAATTTCCAAAACCTTCTAATTGATTTCGGTCGCACCAACTCACTCAAACTCGGTCGAACCGAAAGCATTTGGACTGATCTAGGTTTTCATCTCGGTGAAACCGAGTTGTGATTTTCGGCGTGATCAAGTGCATAACGCCTAGCAGTTATCCATCTCGGTGCCACCGAAGTTTTACAACTCGGTCCCACCGACAAAAAGGGGTATATATTCCGAGGGCCGCGCGCGTTGATTCCTCCTTCAAACGTTTCGCCCCCACACCCCTTGCTACCGTCGCCTTGGTCTCCGGATCGTCGCCGTCGTCGCCTGTGCGCCCTCGCCGCAGGTCTCCGTCGCCGTCAACGGCCATCTCCTCCGAGCCGTTGCCGCCGTAGAAAAATTCCACCAAGTTAGGGTGAGTTTTGATCCCACTCGTGCTCCCATCTCCGATTCAATGCATGTTTGGATTGCCTAGTATCTTGCCACGATTGAAATCCTCCTGTACACCAGATTGGTTCATTTGAACTAGATTCGAGTAAAAGTTTTAGGGTTAGGTTTCTGCGGAACACATCTCGGTGAGACCGATTTTATATTTTCGGTATGACCGATTTGGCCTATGGCCATTGCACTGCACCCTTCGGTCCAACCGAGTTGTGCAAAATCGGTGTGACCGAAATGAAGATTCTGTGAAACCCTAGTGTTTTCGGCAGGACCGAAACCCACTTCGGTCAAACAGAAAGTGGTGTGCCAAGCTCCTGTTTAACACTTCGGATTCACCGAACCTTAAACTCGGTCTGACCGAAATGTCTTCTGTGAAAACTTAATACTAGAATTTGAACTCATTTTTTTTCAAAACTTCTGCATTTTGTGATGACTCTTCTTCTCTACCTACACCTTATCTATTCACGGGTTGTCAGCCATGTCGATGCCAGTGGATGAGAGAACAGGTCGAGACACCCATTGCGAGACATTCCAGAGGCAGGCACTAGTCCCGATCCTAGCAGCTCATCCGATGATGGTGAGAGGAGTACACCAAGTGGCATGCCTCCTGCAGCCACCAGAGCTAGAAAGAAGAGGAATTCAGATGATGAGGATTCAGATTTTGTTGTTGAGGAAGAGGTGACCTCAAAGCCTAAAAGGAAGGTTGTTGCCAAAGAGCAACAAGATCAACAATCTAAGAAGGGCACCAGCAAAGTCAAGCAGTCAATTGTTGCTAAGAAGCTGAATTTGGGAGAGGCAGCTGCAAGCAAAGTGAAGAAAACCACCAAGAGAAAGAGGATAGTGCATGCAGATGCAACAGTAGAGGATGAGGATGAGGAAGCACCCCAGTCTCCTCCTCAGAAGCCGAAGCTCATGGGTGATGCCATTAAGGCTGGAGCCACATCAAAGCCCAAGAAATCTGCTCCAGCTAAGGCAGCTCCAAAGAAAGCCTCTTGCCAAGCCCAAGAGGACCGTCGAAACATTCCAGCGTCTGAAAAGAACAAGGATGATGTGCCACCAGGTGAGTCTCGACGATGAAGGACCAGTTTTTTGAACTTCGCCCAAAACTGCCACTCCATAATGATGCTCATCCACAAGCCGAGGATATGAAGGCAAGGAAAGATAAAGGTCTCGGGCTATGGAGACAAACCGACCCATATGCCGTGAGGAGAAGAACTGCTGTAGATCCCAGATTTCACACCGAGAGCAGCAGACTTCTATGAGACCGTCTTGATGGACAAGAAGCCCATAGTCGCAGACACGGATATGTTGATTGGAAGTACATTGACAAATAAGAGCACAGAGATTTCTTTCCACATGTGCATGAGAGTTTCACTGCATGTGGAGTTGCAGATTTTGTAGGTCAGAAATTGACCAGTTGGAACAATGAGATGATAATGCAATTTTATGCCACAGCTCACTTCTACCCTGATGGAAAGATTATGTGGATGACTGAAGGTCAAAGATTTTCTTCTTCTGTTGAAGAATGGGCAGAAATTCTGGATGCTCCAGTGCAACGAGAAGATGATATTGATGTATATGGGATTCCAAAGAAGAATCATGAATCCATGAAAAACATGTACAAAGAGGTTCCAGCAGAGGATTTGGGAATCTGGAAGCTCGGCTCAGTCTACTATCTCCAGGCAGGCTTACCTACCACTAATACCATTTTGAGGCATACCTTGATGCCCAAATCTGGAGATGATTGCATGATCAGAGGATACTCTATCAACATGCTGCACATACTTGATGAGAGAGCACCTTTCAAGGTGATGGACTTGATGGTAGAGACCATTAAGAGGACTGCAGCTGACCACAAAAGGTCGTGTGGATTTGCCCCGCAGATTCAGATGCTTATCAATGCCAAGTTTGGCACGGGCACATTCTTGTTGGATAGAGAACATTTACCGTTGCAGCCAGAGCATGAAGACAATGTTGTTGTGATGAATGAGGAGGATCCGACATCTGTTGAAGGTCAAGCCAAGATCGCCGCTGCTAAGAAAGCCAAAGCTGACAAGGAAGCAGCAGCAGCAGCAGCTAAACCAAAGAGTTTCGGAGAGCAAATTCTTGAAGCTACTCAAAGGATTGAACAACGCCTGGCCAGCATTGTACAGTCTCAGGAGAGCTTAGAGAGGATTGTTGACGAGAAGATCTACGCTCTGGACGTGAAGTTGACTGAAGTACAAGTGACCGTCAACAAGCTCGAGGCGACATTGAGGAAGCAAAGCGGAGAAGGCGAGCTTATGCGTGAGTTGCAGGATGACTTAGTCTAGATTCTCATCGACAGATCGCTCCGGTTCCCAAAGGATCCCAATCAGCTGCTATTCCAAAGGATCGACACCAGACTACAACTTCAAAGACCTCCACAGTTCCAGCCAAAGAGCTTGCTCCTACTCCAGCTCCAGCTCAAAGTCCACTCCTCCAAAGACAGACATCACCTGAAGTCTTCGCCGATGTGTCATATCCACTCCGACATCAACCTGCACGGGAGCCGCCAGCAGAGTCCACAAGGGCGCTTAGCTCTATGCTTTTTCGAACTTTTGGTAACTTGTTGCCAAAGGGGAGAAATTGTATAGATCATAGGGCTTCGAGAGAGAGTGCTGTTGTCTTTGCGCTTTTGCTCTTTCGTTCTTTTGCGGTTTCTTTGAGATACTTTTGGTTTTCGAGACATTCAAAGTGTTTGATACTCCGTTTGATTCTACCTTAATGAGTGCTTGGTCGTACTATGCTTTAATGTGTGCTTAATGCTTATCATATGCCATTCCTATCTCGTATGACCATTTACTCATGTCTTGGTGATTGGGTGCATGCTGTTCATTCTTATCATTTTGTGCGCTCCACCAAGATGTATGTGACATGGAAGAGTGACCCATGATCCTAATCGATTGTGCATTTGCATTCAAACGCAAATCTTAAATAATGCACAAATTTAGGGGGAGCTCTTGCTTATCACATACTTCTCAAAGCGACGATATTATTCATTGATTATATCCTTTGTCGAAGCTTTGATCTATATGTTGTCATCAATTACCAAAAGGGGAGATTGAAAGTGCAACTAATCCCGGGTGGTTTTGGTAATTAATAACAACATATATATCATTGAACTAATAGTTACTTGAGAATCATTTCAGTGAGTTCAAGGATATGGGTATGGCAAGGACTCAAGAAGTGGACCCCCAAAATGCTAAGGCAAGCATTGGCAAAAGCTCAAGACTCCATTTTTGGTTTAGTGATCCAAGATCACATTGAGTCCATAGGAAAAGCCAATACTATTAAAAGGTGATGAGGTTATGATGATGATCCGGTTGCTCAAGTGCTTAGTGATACATCTCCTAAACTATCGCAACTTTCACCGCCATAGACACTCATAAGTAGTCTCGGTCCCACCGATATTCCAAACTCAGTCACACCGAGATGAACCACCTCAGCCATAAGCCAAACCCTAGTAAACTCGGATTTTCCGATTCGAACTCGGTCTCACGAAACATGAGTTGCCAAGGTTACAGAACCTTCATCATCAAATCGGTGTCACCGAGATGATGAAGTCGATCTCACCAAACTGGCATGCTCTTGTCATTGCACGAATCGGTCTAACCGAGATTGTATATTCGGTCCCACGAAAATCCCAACGCTCACATTATTTGAACTATCGGTCTCACCGAGTTGTCCACTTCGGTCCCACCGAGATTGCTCAAATGTGTGTAACGGTTGGATTTTGTGTGGAGGCTATTTATACCCTCCACCCCTCTTCATTCGTGGAGAGAGCCATCGAAAGAACTACCACTCCTACCTTACATTTCGAGAAGAGAACTACCTACCCTTGTGTTGAGATCAAGTTGCTCCACTCCCACCATATGAAGCTTGATCTCTAGCCTTCCCAAGTTGCTTTCCACTCAATCCTTTCTTCCACCACAGCCAAATCAGTGAGGAGAGTTGAGTGTTGGGGAGATTATCATTTGAAGCACAAGAGCAAGGAGTTCATCATCATCTACAACATCTATTACCTTTTGGAGGGTGGTGCCTCCTAGATTGGTTAGGTGTCGCTTGGGAGCCTCCCTCGTCGAGATGTGGAGTTGAACCAAGAAGTTTGTAAGGGCAAGGAGATCGCCTACTTCGTGAAGATCTACCCGAGTAAGGCTAGCCCTCCGTGGGCGAGGCCATGATGGAATAGACAAGGTTGCTTCTTCGTGGACCCTTCGTGGGTGGAGCCCTCCGTGGACTCGCGCAGCCGTTACCCTCCGTGCGTTGAAGTCTCCATCAACGTGGAAGTACGATAGCACCACCTATCGGAACCACGAGAAAAATCACCGCGTCTCCAAAATTGCGTTTGCTCTTCTCCACCTCTCTTTACTACATGTGCAATTTACTTTCCGCTGCCTATACTCTAGAATTGCATGTGTAGGGTGATGCTTGACTTGATCATAATTGTGAATCTGCCAAAAACTGTTCTTTGTCAAAAGGCAGAATTTTTATATGACAAGTAGTCTAATCACCCCCCTCTAGACGTACTTTCGATCCTACAAAAGTCCTAAAGAGAGCGCGGCCTCAGCGGCTTCATCGGCGGCGCCGGGCTAACGCCGTCCCTGAGGTGAGAGCGTGGTGGCTCGGCGGCTCGTAGCTGACGTTTTCGCTCGAGTCATGCTCGGAGGAGGCGTTGCTGCTGTCCGAAGAGGCGCTGCCGCTGTTGGAGGAATCGCTGGCAAGGCCAAGAGTAAGTTCACCCTCGGCGGCCCTGCCACTGCAGCCGCCTTCGTCAGAGCAGCACCCCAAGCGTCGGCCTTCCTCGTCGAAGATCCTAAAGAAGAGCATCGATGCTCCGCCATATGTGAAGTAGATGGCGTGGGTGACAATCCCCAAGTGCAGGGAATCATCGTAGCAATTTCCAAAGGTGGAAGTGATAAGTATGGAGTGTAGAACCCACAAGGAGCTAAAGGTAAGATCAATATTCTCTCAAGTCCTATGTGCCACTGATACGACTCTACGTACACCGAACATTTGCTTCCAACTAGATACGAGAAATAAAATTGTGTTGTGGGTATGAAGAGGATAACTTTGCATGATATCGGAGAGCTAAAATATAAAAGTAGGTGTTGTTATCATAAAGTTAGAATATATTACTAAATATTATAAATAGCGAGTGTGGAATAATGATGGATCGGTGTGCGGCATTATCCTAGGCAATTGTTAACAAGACCGGTAGTCATCATTGCAATTTCATATGAGGGAGAGGCATAAGCTAACATACCTTTTCTTCTTAGATCATATGCACTTATGATTGGAACTCTAGCAAGCATCCGCAACTACTAAAGATCATTAAGGTAAAACCCAACCATAGCATTAAAGCATCAAGTCCTCTTTATCCCATACGCCACAACCCCCTTACTCAGGCTTATGCTTCTGTCACTCAAGCAACCCACTATAAGCGAATCATGAACGTACTGCAACACCCTACAGTGGGAATCCCTCACGCTTGCACGACACGGAGGTCACAATAGGACATCACCAAATTAAAACATACAACTCATACCAATCTAGATCATCAATCAACCCAAAGACAAAAGATATCTACTCAAAACATCATAGGATGGCAACACATCATTGGATCATAATATGTGGCATAAAGCACCATGTTCAAGTAGGGATTGCAGCGGGGTGTGGGAGAGTGGACCGCGTAAAAGAGATGAGGATGGTGATGATGATGGTGATGTTGATGAAGACGATTACCGCGGCGATGATTCCCCTCCCGATGGCACTCCGACGCCACCGAGAGAGAGAGAGGAGGAGAGTTCCTCCCCCTTGTGCATCCTCCTCCATGGCCTCCCTCTGGATGGGGAGAGGTTCTCCCTCTGGTCCTTGACCTTCATGGCGATGATGGTCCCTTCGGGATCCTCCTCCATGGCCTCCGGTGATGATGGCCCCTCCGGCAGGGTGCCTGAGAGGGCCTAGATTGATTTATCATGGCTACAGAGGCTTGCGGTGGTGGAACTTCTGATCTAGGTTATTTTCTGGAGGTTTCTATATTTATAGGAATTTTTGGTGTCGGTCTCACATCAGGGGGGCCTCCGAATCGTCCATGGGATAGGGGCCCACGCCCAGGGGGGTGGGCGCGCCCCCACCCTTGTGGACGTCCAGGACTCTTCTGGCATAACTCTTTTACTCTAGGGGCTTCTTTTGGTCCATAAAGAATCATCAAAAATTGGCACGTCAATTGGACTCCGTTTGGTATTCCTTTTCTGTAAAACTCAAAAACAAGGAAACAAAAACTGGCACTGGGCTCTAGGTTAATAGGTTAGTCCGAAAAATCATATAAAATAGCATATAAATGCATATAAAACATCTATGATGGATAATATAATAGCATGAATACTTCAAAAATTATAGATACATTGGAGACGTATCAGCATCCCCAAGCTTAATTCCTGCTCGTCCCCGAGTAGGTAAATGATAAAAGAAATAATTTATGAAGTGTGAATGCTAGCAGGTGCACAAGTTTGATCAATGATAATTTCAATCTCCTTTTCTAACATCATTATATGTCATAACAGTAGATCATCTCATAAAACTTTTCATGATCAAGTAACAAGCTATTCACATGTTAAAGTATAGATCATAAACTTTCTTGAAAACTAACAAACAATGCTCTTAGTCATCAAACAATTGCAATTCATCTTATTTTCAGGAAGGGTCTATGTAAGAGCTTTGATTTAGCAAATCCTACATACTCAACTATCATATAGTCTTTCACAATTGCTAACACTCATGTGATATTTATGGGTTCAAAGTTTTAATCGGACACAGAGAAAGATAGGGGCTATAGTTTTGCCTCCCAACCTTTTACCTCAAGTGTAATGTCAACAATAATACTTTATGAAAACCTACATCCAAGTGGATATATATATCCGAATCGCTCCAACACAAAGTGCTTGCCAAAGGAAAAAAGTGTAAAATGGAAAGGCGATGATCACCATGACTCTTGTATAAGGGTAGACGATAAAAGTAAAAGATAGGCCCTTCGCAGAGGGAAACAGAGGTTGTCATGCGATTTTAAGGTTGGTTGCACAAAATCTTAATGCAAAAGAACGTCACTTTATATTGCCTCTTGTGATAGAGACCTTTATTATGCAGTCTGTCGCTTTTATTTCTTCCCTATCACAAGTTCATATAAAGCTTATTTTCTTTGCACTAATAGATCATACATATTTCGAGAGCAATTTTTATTGCGTGCACCGATGACAACTTACTTGAAGGATCTTACTCAATCCATAGGTAGGTAAGGTGGACTCTCATGGCAAAACTAGTTTGAGAGATGTTTCGAACCACAAGTAGTATTTCTACTTGGTGCAAAGAATTTGGCTAGCATGAGAGGGAAAGGCAAGCTCAACATGTTGGATGATCCAAGACAATATAACATTTCGAATATTGGAAAACATATCCCATTAAGTTGTCTTCCTTGTACAACATCAACCTTTTAGCATGTCATATTTTAATGAGTGCTCACAATTACAAAATATGTCCAAGATAGTATATTTATATGTGAAATCTCTCTTCCTTCAATATTCTTTCATGAATTGTTCAAGTGACCAATTCTGCGTTTGCTAACTTTCAATAAGTTTACTACCTATACTTATTCTGTGCGAAGGCATTACTCCCCATGGTATAAGCATATGAAACATATATAAATTCAGATTTATGATATTCAATTCATTCAACCATTTACTCATAGGATATACATGAAGCGCGTGAGTAAATGACAAACTACTCCAAAAAGATATAAGTGAAGAACACTAAGTAGTCAAATAATTAACTAGCCATGGGAGGATTCTTTTTAATTCAAGATTTCAGATCCAATGATTTCATTCAAACAAAAAGTAAAATTGAAAATACGCTCCAAGCAAAACACATATCATGTGACGAATAAAAATATAGCTCAGAGTAAAGTATACCAATAGTTTTGAAGACGAAAGAGGGGATGCCTTCCGGGGCATCCCCAAGCTTAGGCGCTTGAGTCTTCCTTGATTATTACCTTGGGGTTCCTTGTGCATCCCCAAGCTTAGGGTATTTCCGCTCCTTATTCTCCTCATATCAATATCTCACCCAAAGCTTGAAAACTTCAATCACACAAAACTTAACGGAACTTCGTGAGATAGGTTAGTATGATAAAGAGTAAACCATTCACTTTGGTACTGTCAAAGACAAGGTTCATAATTGTTATCACACAATGCCTACTGTACCATATCATTTCTGCAATTTATATTGAGAAATATAAGCCACAGAAACTAGAAAACAAGCAAACTATGCAATGAAAACAGAATCTGTCAGAAACAGAACAGTCTGTAATGATATGAACAACAACCAGACTTCTGCTACTCCAAAAATTATTAAATAAATTGGTGGACGTGAGGAATTTGTCTATTAATCTTCTGCAAAAAGAATCAACTCAAAAGCACTCTTCTGTAAAAAATTGCAGCTAATCCCGTGACCGCGAAGTTTCTATTTTTTACAGCAAGATCACATTAACTTTCACCCAAGTCTTCCCAAAGGTCTTACTTGGAATTTTTTGAAACAAAAGCTATAAGACATGATTACTACAGTAGCTTAATCGTGTAAACACACAAAGACAGCAAGGGTAGATATTGGGTTGTCACCCAACAAGCATTTTTCTTTAATGCCTTTTAGCTAGGCATGATGATTTCAATGATGCTCACATAAAAGAAAAGAATTGAAACATAGAGAGAGCATCATGAATAATATGACTAGCACATTTAAATCTAACCCACTTCCTATGCCTAGGGATTTTGTGAGCACATAATTTATAGGAACAAGAATCAACTAGCATAGGAAGGCAAAACAAGTATAACTTCAAAACTTTAAGCACATAGAGAGGAAACTTGGCATTATTGCAACTCCTACAAGCATAAATTACTCCCTCATAATAATTTTCAGTAGCATCATGAATGAATTCAACAATATAACCATCACATAAAGCATTCTTTTCATGATGTACAAGCAAAGAATTTTTTCTACTCTCCACATAAGCAAAATTCTTCTCATTCAGAATAGTGGGATCACTAATTCCTAAAGTTGACACTCTTCCAAACCCACCTTAGATGATAGTATTATTCATACTCCAAAAGATATAAGTGGAGTTCATGGAGCATTCCACAATTAATATAGACTAACCAATATCCAAGCTCAAAATATGTAAGTGAAGCACACGAAGCATTCTATAAAACCATACTCAAAAGATTTAAATGAAGCACAAAGAGCAATTCTATAAGATCATACTTAAAAGATATAAGTGAAGCACATGAAGTATTCTATAAATCAATGAAGGGCTAACTCATACTAGAATGGTTCTTAAAGGAAAAAAACACACAAAGGACACAAATCATGTGAACAAAACAAAAACCGAGGTATACCGATATTTGTTGAAGAAGAAAGATGGGACGCCAACCGGGGCATCCCCAAGCTTAGATGCCTTTGGGGTGCCTTGGGCATCCCCAAGCTCGAACTATTGCCTTTGTTTATTCTTCTCATATTGATAGCTCATCGATCTTCGAACACTTCATCCACACAAAACTTTAACAAAAACTTTGTGAGATCCGTTAGTGTAATAAAGCAAACTACCACTTTAAGGTACTATAATGAACTCATTCTTTATTTATATTGGTGTTAAACCTACTGTATTCCAACTTCTCTATGGTTCATACCCCCTGATACTAGCCATAGATTCATCAAAATAAGCAAACAACACGCGAAAAACAGAACCTGTCAAAAACATGACAGTGTGTAGTAATCTAGAAGTTTAGTAAACTTCTGTAACTCCAAAAATTATGAAATAAATATGAAAATTTGAACAATTTGTACAGAAGTAACGTGCAAAAAGTTTTAGACCCATTTGACCTTCTAGTAAAAAAAATTGTAAAATCACGTGCTACAACCAAAGTTTCTGTTTTTGTTCTGCACACAGTAAACAAGCAATCTAATCATGCTAAAAACAAAGCTTGGCACATTAAATTTTATAATACAGTGGATATATACAAGGGGATAATTATTTACAGAGAAAATTCCATGAAAAATTCTACATTATTTCCATGAGCATGAACACAAGTGCTCAAGTCGACCCTCACTTCTTCAATGCATAACTTTCCAATCACTTCTCTTTTTGAAAAAAAAATTTAGGCATGAGAGGCAAGTTTTTTTTTGTATTTTCATTCTTTAATTTTTTTTGTATGTTTCACCCACAACTAAACAGAAACAAAAAGGAAAAACAAAATCTACTTAGTGAAGAAAGCAAACAAGCACACACGAGAATATCAACCCCACGCTATTGCTCCCCGGCAATGGCGCCAGAAAAGAGCTAGATAATCCCCAAGTGCAGGGAATCATCATAGCAATTTCCAAAGGTGGAAGTGATAAGTATGGAGTGTCGAACCCACAAGGAGCTAAAGGTAAGATCAATATTCTCTCAAGTCCTATCTGCCACTGATACGACTCTACGTACACCGAACGTTTGCTTCCAACTAGATACGAGAAATAAAACTACGTTGTGGGTATGAAGAGGATAACTTTGCATGATATCGGAGAGCTAAAATATAGAAGTAGCTGCTGTTATCATAAAGTTAGAATATATTACTAAATGTTATAAATAGCGAGTGTGGAATAATGATGGATCGGTGTGCGGAATTATCCTAGGCAATTGTTAACAAGACTGGTAGTCGTCATTGCAATTTCATATGAGGGAGAGGCATAAGCTAACATACTTTCTCTTCTTGGATCATGTGCACTTATGATTGGAACTCTAGCAAGCATCCGCAACTATAAAGATCATTAAGGTAAAACCCAACCATAGCATTAAAGCATCAAGTCCCCTTTATCCCATACGCCACAACCCCCTTACTTGGGTTTATGCTTCTGTCACTCAAGCAACCCACTATAAGCAAATCATGAACGTATTGCAACAGCCTACAGTGGGAATCCCTCACGCTTGCGCGACATGGAGGGCACAATAGGACAGCACCAAAATAAAACATGCAACTCGTACCAATCTAGATCATCAATCAACCCAAAGACAAAAGATATCTACTCAAAACATCATAGGATGGCAACACATCATTGGATCATAATATGTGGCATAAAGCACCATGTTCAAGTAGGGATTACAGCGGGGTGCGGGAGAGTGGACCGCATAAAAGAGATGAGGATGGTGATGATGATGGTGATGTTGATGAAGACGATCACCGCGGCGATGATTACCCTCCCGATGGCACTCCGGCGCCACCGAGAGAGAGGAGGAGAGGTCCTCCCCCTTGTGCTTCCTCCTCTATGGCCTCCCCCTGGATGGGGAGAGGTTCTCCCTCTGGTCCTTGGCCTTCATGGCGTTGATGGCCCCACCGGGATCCTCCTCCATGACCTCCGGTGATGATGGCCCCCTCCGGCAGGGTGCCAGAGAGGGCCTAGATTGATTTCTCATGGCTACAGAGGCTTGCAGCGGCGGAACTTCAATCTAGATTATGTTCTGGTGGTTTTTGTATTTATAGGAATTTTTGGCGTCGGTCTCACATCAGGGGGGGGGGTCTCCGAATCATCCACGAGATAGGGGCCCACACCTAGGGGGGTGGGCACGCCCCCACCCTCGTGGTCAGCCCGGGACTCTTCTGGCCCAACTCTTTTACTCCAGGGGCATCTTTTGGTCCATAAAATATCATCAAAAATTGGCACGTGAATTGGACTCCGTTTGGTATTCCTTTTCTGTAAAACTCAAAAACAAGGGGACCCCGACGCTTGCCCGGAGCTTTACACCATAATGATTGAGCTCTGAACACCACCAACCGTCTAGGGCGCCCAAGCACCCAAGAGGAACAAGCTCAAGGGTACCAAGCACCCAAGAGTAATAAGCTTCTCAAACTTCATTTCCACGTATCACCATGGAGAACTCAAACCGATGCACCAAATGCAATGGCAAGGGCACACGGTGTGCCCAAGTCCTTCTCTCTCAAATCCCACCGAAGCAACTAATGTTAGGGAGGAAGATGAGAGGAAGAACAAGAAGGAGAACACCAAGAACTCCAAGAACTAGCTCCAAGGGGTTCCCCTCACATAGAGGAGAAAGTAATTGGTGGAAATGTGGATCTAGATCTCCTCTCTCTTTTCCCACAAAAACTAGCAAGAATCCATGGAGGGATTGAGAGTTAGCAAGCTCGAAGAAGGTCAACAATGGGGGAAGAACACGAGCTCAAAAGATAAGGTTCAATGGGGAAGAAGACCCCCTTTTATAGGTGGGGGAAAATCCAACCGTTATGCTCACAGCCCGCACAGAGCGGTACTACCGCTCGTCCTCACGGTACTACCGCTAGGGATCGCGGTACTATTGCTTGCGAGCGGTACAAAAAAAATACTTCCGTACCTACCTCCACAGGACTTGGGACGAGGTTTTTGGTCCGGAGCGGTACTACCACTGTAGGAGCCACGGAAGTACCGCTTTGGAGCGGTAGTAAAAAATTACATCCGCTCCAATTCGCGGTAGTACCGCTGCAGCCTTTTCAGAACACCAAAACTGCCACAACTTTTGCAAACGGACACCAAATTCGATGAAACCAAGTTTGTTGGAAAGATAGAGACAAGGGCTAACACAATCTTGAAAGAAATATCAATAAGAAGCAAAATAGAAAAGGCCCATAAGAAAAAGTTGAGAACCCTTCCTCGGATAAGAACGGTAGAACCTCCAACGCCGAAAGCATCATAGAAGACGCATGCAAGCTCCGTTTTCGATGAACTCAAGCTTGTCATCAAGATGAACAT
Source organism: Aegilops speltoides (assembly GCA_021437245.1). NCBI lineage: Eukaryota > Viridiplantae > Streptophyta > Magnoliopsida > Poales > Poaceae > Aegilops > Aegilops speltoides. The sequence continues at coordinate 203,983,351 of CM038143.1, forward strand.
AAGATCTAAGACTCACAAAGAGAACCAAATAAGAACCAAGAAACATGATGCAAGGATGCAATGGTTTGAGCTCTCTACTAACGATACGATCAAGCTACCAATTTGAGAGCCCCCCTTGATAGTACGGAAAACGATCCTATAACCCGGTCTCCCAACTACCACCACGAGACCGGTAAAATAGAAAACCTATCAAGGGAAAACCTTTGCCTTGCACATGGTCCACTTGAGCAAGATGATGACAATCTTGACTCCCTCAAGTTGGACGACCTTTCTTGATTGCGTTGGCTCGATGAGGACTAGATGATTGCTCCCTCATAGTCCACTATGGGTGAGCCACTATTTAGCACATCTTCACAAGTCCATTGACACCACAATGGATGGCAAGATTCAAGCATTTGATCTCTTCGTGATGCTCCACTTGAACTTGCACATCGCAATCTTGATGACAATCACCACTTGATGTCATCCTTTCCATGGGTTGTATGATATCTTCCTCTTGACGCAAGCCCATGGACACGTACCTAACCCCACATAGAACTCTCACATAGACCATGGGTTAGTACACAAAGTGCAATGGACAATGCTTACCATACCATGGGATCACTTGATCCCTCTCGGTACATCTTCTACGCTTTGTGAGTTGATCAACTTGATTCACTCTTGACTTAGTCTTGATCAACCTTGAATCTTTCCAACTCTCTTCATTTGGATGACGTCTTGAAGGTAAACATGAATGATGACACAATCTTCTTCTTCAAGACATGCTTGCAATAAGCTCATCACTCACATGACCAATCTTTGGATAATTCCTTAATAGCACCTTGGTCAACTCATAAACTCCTTGAAACCAACACATGGACTTCAAGAGAAGCCTATGGACAAATCCTTCAAATATAACTCAAGACAACCATTAGTCCATAGATATTGTCATAAATTACCAAAACCAAACATGGAGGGACCGCATGTTCTTTCAATCTCCCCCGTTTTGGTAATTGATGACAATCACTTTCAAGAGAGTTTATATAAGGAATTATGCATCACCATGCAATGCAACAACCAAGTGCATGCAAATGAGATGCAAATGCTAAGGAACAAAACCAAAGCAAGAGGAGATAACTCTGTAAACTTCTCCACAAAACTCTCTGAAACTTCTCCCCCTTTGGCATCGATTGCCAAAATGGGCAAAAGTCTAAGAAGGCCAATATAAATTGTGGTCCTCCATAAAATGTGTATTTCTCAACAAGAGAGTGGAATGCAATACACATACCCAAAGGTAAATACTTGGAGGAACACAAACTATATTGAGGCACAAAGATTGCTAAAGAATGATATGCCACAAAGACATAACAAAGAGAGACACAAGCAATGAAGCAGTCAAAATATACCAATTGAAGCAAGCAATCAAAGGATATCAACTGAACCAACTAGACCAAGGATCCTATGAGCCACAATTATAAATGATATTATGATATGAGCAGAGGAGTGTTCTAAACAAACTAGAGAAGCTCCCCATGATTTGTGCACAAATAAGAATATTTGTATTGGATACAAAGTGCACAAGATAGGATCATAGCTCCTCCAAAATCAATAGAAACTCACATCCAGTGCAAGTGAGCATATAGGAAACAAAGCCTAGCGCTTGCAACAAGCACATGGTTGAGCAACATGTAAAGGAGGCAACTTAAGAATAGGCTCAACCAAAATGATGTGTGTGAGTCATGGTGAAGCACTTGAGAAGACTAAAATTAGGATGAGCATTAAGCATCAACATAGTCTTGAAAGAATGAGGCACACAGTGCAAGGCCTATCATTCCCACACACAACTAGCAAATGGGTTCACAAGCTTACTAATAAGAAAATAGAGAACCTATGCTTGTGACAACCCATGGTGAAGATAGACGATGAGAGGCTCATCAAGACGAGGGATACCAATAAAGATGGCAAACCTCGTAAAGATAAGCAAGAGGAAAATAATCTTCACCACACAAGAGTGCATCAAGATGCAACGATAGAGGACACGCACTCAAGGCAAAAGCTTTCACGGAGCCACCAAAAAAATAACTTAAGAAACACAAGGTGGACGTGAAAGAAAGGATATCAACTAGAGATGAAATTTCTCTCAAGTGTATAAGGTTCTAGGTAGACGAAATCAATATCTACAAAGAAGAATGTACACCCGAAATAGCTACAACACGAAGGAACAAGATATCCACAAGGAAGTCATAAATATACCAATAAGATATTTGCTTGAAAGCATAGCGCTTGGCTAGATATGGTTTTATTGTATATAAATGAAGTCCAATCACACATCCATCAAAGACATCACAACTAGCAACAAGAGATCATCGTTGGGATGCTTTGAGAAAGCAAACAAGTATCACAAGATATGAAATGAATATCATGCCAAGATGCAACCTACACAAGGTTGAATGCAAGCGAGGAAAGCATGAATAGATACTTGTTACCGAGATATCATTGGAAGGATGTAGTAGATACCAATTGAAGGTAGATAGTAGTTCATTGATCATCCTAGCTTGACTCCAATATGCACATGGTGACAACACCTTCCTTGTGAGTGAGCCGAGCATCCAATGCATCTCCAAATTTTTCCTATAACAACAACACAAACAAAATGTCACCCAAACTCATTGGGACCAAAGAGTTAGAAACACCAACAATACATAGGACAAACTCCACATAAATATGTGCATATAGATATGGAAATGAAATTCATGCACATCTCATCAATTTGAGACTTGGTGGAGTTTCCCCTATATATTGGGTCAAAGAGAGAAAGCATGCCAAGGAAACTACATGAAGTTAATATGCATGCTCAAGACTTTCAAAAACCGGTACCAAAATACAAGGAAAAGCCAAGTGAAAAAGGATACCAAATGGAGAAATCATCACTTGGAAGATATCATTAAAGATACATCAAGGAATGAGATATCCATTGGAACCCACAAAATGATATCAAACTCCCAAAAGAGAGGATGGTTCCAAACAAACCAAGCTCTCTACAAAGTTTCATGATGGCACAAGTACCAAAAAGAAACGGCTTACCGTCCACCAACACACACTTAAAATGGATCACAAGTTTAGTGTTTTGTAGAAAAAAGGATAGCTCCCCCACGAGCTGTGAATTATAGAGAATTTGCATTTGAATACAAAATGCACAAGGTAGGATCACCACGTTCACTATATCAAGGAAAACACTAGACAAGGTCAAGAAAACAACAAGATCCTCATGTAGCACGGAAGGCAATGGGAGTTGACACAAACTTGGCAAGAGATAAGGCAAAAAAGATAACGCGAACGTGAAGATGATCAATAATTTCTACCACACATAAGTGAGTACCAATTGTCAAAAGACAAGAAGTATTTGGAAATAATTCCCGGTGGTAGATAGAAAGGATATCCGACATCATCTTCACACCAAACACAAGCAAAATGCAACTTGTAGAGCTAACATGCCACCTAGGAACAAGATAATTTACAATATCAATTCTAGGTGACAATATCTCAAATGTACACATTTTCTAGGCTAGTAATATACACATTGCATATTACTCCCCCATAATGTGATACCAATTAAAGTTAAACAAGAGGCAAAATAACGATCCAACAAGAGATAATTAATGGACAATTTAGAATTTGAATTTCTCATGAAAAGACATACCACATAGCGACTAGATAATCTTGTAATATCAGTACTAGATGGTATTCCTCATGTACACACATTTATAGGATTATGAGGTGTACAAAGCATATCACTCCCCCATAATGGGATATTCCATTAATCTCTCAGAAGAGCCAACTAAGATACAAACAAGATGCATAAAAGCTCAACGTACGACACACATGTACATGATGTGCAAACCAACACACACATACTTGATTACTCAAGATAAGCAATTGGAGGCACAACATATACAAACACATGCAAGGAACAAAACCAAAACATGCAGAGGGGCAAGCAACTTTCAATGTAAACAATTTAAGTACGAGTTACCGCAAGGAAGAACATTGGATATAACATAACTTGAGAATCCTAATGACTTGGATTGAGAAAATATGAATGATGAAGACCCCTCAAATCTTCATAATGTAGCCAAGTCTCCAATGCCCTACAAAAACACCTATTTAGGAAGTTTGAGCTTGTTGGTCCCCAACCAAGTAAGGTCCTAAGAGGTTAGTCACAATAGGCTTGGCTACCCAAATGGTTCTTTGCTTGACACCACTTTGAGTACCAACAAACTTGGCAAACACATTGCCAACCTTATCCTTCCCAAGAGAATAGATATTATCAATAATAACTGGGTTGGATAAGTTACCACTAGTGCATGAAGAAGCGACGTGACCTTTCTCACGACATAGGTAGCAACGTCTACTCTTCATTTTATTCTCACTTGATTTCTCAACAAGAGAGGCATTAACTTGAGTCTTCTTGGGAAGTGGCCTTTCTTCAACTTGAGCTTGAGCATGAGATTGAACTTGTGGCCTCTTACCTTGTTGCTTGTCACCAATGGCATTCTTCTTCAATGGGCAATATCTAACATGATGCCTTCAGTTTTGCACTTGAAGCAAATAATCTTGGCCGAATTCTTGACTTGTTTTTGGCCCTTCTTCTTGTTTCTCTTGGACTTCTTCTTATTGGAGTTGAATCCAAGTCCACCTTTGTCATTGGGGGATTTTTGCACACTCAAGATATTGTTGAGTGTGGATTTCCCTTCGTGGCTCTTTTCCAAGTCATTCTTCAAAGAAGTGACTTGGGCCTTGAGCTCTTTGATTTCCTCTACATGGTTAGTCTCAACACAAGTACTAGAGGAAGTATAAGCTTCATCGTTAGAGCAACAAGGCAAGGAAAGCAATTCATCACAAGATGTACCAACATTGTGAGTAGATGAATTACAAGGACTAGCACATGGCAATATAGTATTTTGACTAGAAGTGGTGCTAGTATCCACATGAGGCTCACTAGATGTTACCTTAGAAATCATGGCCTCATGAGCTATCTTTAGCACATTATGGGATACTATAAGATCATCATGAGAGCTTGAGAGCTTTTCATGGCTTTCTTCCAATTTCCCATAATTACTAGATAGCAATTCAAGTTGAGCCTGTAGCTCAACATTCTCCTTCAAAATGGATGCTTCATAAGTAATAGAGTTAGTAGCACAAGCATCATCATTAACAACAATAGGAGGGGGCAACTTGGCAAGCTCTTTTAAATAAGAAGCTTCAAGTTGAGCATGAGACTCGGTGAGTTTGATGAGCTCACCCTTGATGACCCTTGAGCCATTTTCGAGGTGCTCAAAATCCTCAAGGAGTCTAGCATGAGCAACTTCAAGCTTAGCATTTTTAGTTTTGAAATCATTGGCCACCTCAAGATTTCTATCATGAGATTCCCTCACTCTAGATAATTCTAGAGAAAAAGTCTCCTAAAGAGATTCAGAGGTGGTTTGTTCATGTTCAAGAGCTTGAGATAGCTCCGCGATCTCATTTGCGTAATCACGCTCATGAGCTTCCATTTTCTCAATGATGACCTCATGCTCCTCTAGATGAGTTTTGAACTCCTCAATGTATTTCTTGCCTTCAATGGCAATGGACGTTATTTACATGAAATTGGAATGAGCAATTTTATTTTTATGCAGAGCTTTAAAAATCATTTCCCCCTTAGTTTTTAAGGAGGCAACATTACCATTCTCTTCATCATTATCATCATCATCATTAGCATCAACATCATCATCAAGAGACATATTGGGGTTCAAAGTAGGAGATATCTTTGACGCCTTAGCCATAAGGCAAAAAGCTATAGATGATGATGTAGGATCCCTTGGGGCACCATTAAACACCACATCTTGTTCCATGGAGTGTTGGGTTTCCTCTACATTGTTAACACAACAATTCGAGGAAATAGATGCATTTTTATCATGGCAACAAGACATAGCAAACATATCATCATGAGATTTAGTCAAGCAATTTCTACATGATATGCAAGGACTATCAACACAAGCATGTGAAACATTTGGAGTGCTCGAAATGTTAAAGCCCAAAGAAGGAGCATTGCAATAATATAGTGATGAAGGATCATCCACAATAAGCATACTATCATCATTGCAATGACCAACACTACTCACCATATCATTACCTTGTGGCAAACCACACATAGGTGTAGTAGAAGAAGTTGAGAAGACTATACGACCGGAGGTGGAGGGAGAACAATCATCCCCACAAATCTTGGACACACCATATTTATCTTGATGCTTCGTCCACAACTCATGAGCATCCCGGAACGGCATGAGTAGAAATATAACTACATTGCTCAAAGCATCGAAAAGCACATTAGAAGCTTGAGCATTGAGATAAGAGTTTTTCTCATCCTCTAAAGATAATCTTTGGGGATCCTTTGGAGGAGAAAAACCCATATCTACAATTCGCTCTAAATTTGGGTCCATGACCCTAAAGAGATTAAGCATGCGAATTACCCAAACATCAAAATTTGTGCCGTCGAAACTAAGAGTGTCAGAGAATCCTAATCCCCTAGTCGACACCTTTACTCACTAGGCGGTAAAGCCTAATAAAGAGAGATGAGGCTCTTATACCAATTGAAAGATCGTGGATGTCACCTAGAGGGGGGGGGGGTGAATAGGCGTTTTAAAATAATTACGGTAGAGGCTTGAACAAATGCGGAATAAACCTAGCGGTTAATTTGTCAAGCACAAAACCTACAACAACTAGGCTCACCTATGTGCACCAACAACTTATGCTAAGCAAGATAAGCGACTATGTGATAGCAAGATATATGACAAAGAACAATATGGCTATCACAAAGTAAGGTGCATAAGTAAAGGGCTCGGGTAAGAGATAACCGAGGCACGCGGAGACGACGATGTATCCCTAAGTTCACACCCTTGTGGATGCTAATCTCTGTTTGGAGCGGTGTGGAGCACAATGCTCCCCAAGAAGCCACTAGGGCCACCGTAATCTCCTCACGCCCTCGCACAATGCAAGATGTCGTGATTCCACTAAGGGACCATTGAGGGCAGTCACCGAACCCGTACAAATGGCGACCCTTGGGGGCGGTCACCGAACCCGTACACTTTGGCAACCCTTGGGGGCGGTCACTGGTACCCGTCAAATTGCTCGGGGCGATCTCCACAACCTAATTGGATACCCTGACGCTTGCCCGGAGCTTTACACCACAATGATTGAGCTCCGAACACAACCAACCGTCTAGGGCGCCCAAGCACCCAAGAGGAACAAGCTCAAGGGTACCAAGCACCCAAGAGTAATAAGCTTCTCAAACTTCACTTCCACGTATCACCGTGGAGAACTCAAACCGATGCACCAAATGCAATGGCAAGGGCACACAGTGTGCCCAAGTCCTTCTCTCTCAAATCCCACCGAAGCAACTAATGCTAGGGAGGAAGATGAGAGGAAGAACAAGAAGGAGAACACCAAGAACTCCAAGAACTAGATCCAAGGGGTTCCCCTCACATAGAGGAGAAAGTGATTGGTGGAAATGTGGATCTAGATCTCCTCTCTCTTTTCCCTAAAAAACTAGCAAGAATCCATGGAGGGATTGAGAGTTAGCAAGCTTGAAGAAGGTCAACAATGGGGGAAGAAAACGAGCTCAATAGATAAGGTTCAATGGGGAAGAAGACCCCCTTTTATAGGTGGGGGAAAATCCAACCGTTATGCTCACAGCCCGCACAGAGCGGTACTACCGCTCGTCCTCACGGTACTACCGCTAGGGATCGCGGTACTACTGCTTGCGAGTGGTACAAAAAAAATACTTCTGTACCTACCTCCGCAGGACTTGGGATGAGTTTTTTGGTCCGGAGCAGTACTATCGCTGTAGGAGCCGCGGTAGTACCGCTCTGGAGCGGTAGTAAAAAAATTACATCCGCTCCAATTCGCGGTAGTACCGCTGCAGCCTTTTGAGAACACCAAAACTGCCACAACTTTTGCAAACGGACTCCGAATTCGATGAAACCAAGTTTGTTGGAAAGCTAGCGACAAGGGTAACACAATATTGAAAGAAATATCAATAAGAAGCAAAATAGAAAAGGCCCATAAGAAAAAGGTGAGAACCCTTCCTCGGATAAGACCGGTAAAACCTCCAACACCGAAAACATCATAGAAGATGCATGCAAACTCCGTTTTTGATGAACTCAAGCTTGTCATCAAGATGAACATAAGATCTAAGACTCACAAAGAGAACCAAACAAGAACCAAGAAACATGATGGAAGGATGCAGTGGTTTGAGCTCTCTACTAACGATACGATCAAGCTACCAACTTGAGAGACCCCCTTGATATTACGGCAAACGATCCTATAACCCGGTCTCCGAACTACCACCATGAGACCGGTAAAATAGAAAACCTATCAAGGGCAAACCTTTGCCTTGCATATGGTCCACTTGAGCTAGATGATGACGATCTTGACTCCCTCAAGTTGGACCACCTTTCTTGATTGCGTTGGCTCGATGAGGACTAGATGATTGCTCCCTCATAGTCCACTATGGGTGAGCCACTCTTCAGCACATCTTCACAAGTCCATTGACACCACAATGGATGGCAAGATTTAAGCACTTGATCTCTTCGTGACGCTCCACTTGAACTTGCACATGGCAATCTTGATGACGATCACCACTTGATGTCATCCTTTCCATGGGTTGTATGATATCTTCCTCTTGACGCAAGCCCATGGACACGTACCTAACCCCACATAGAACTCTCACATAGACCATGGGTTAGTACACAAAGTGCAATGGACAATGCTTACCATACCATGGGATCACTTGATCCCTCTCGGTACATCTTCTACGCTTTGTGAGTTGATCAACTTGATTCACTCTTGACTTAGTCTTGATCAACCTTGAATCTTTCCGACTCTCTTCATTTGGATGACGTCTTGAAGGTAAACATGAATGATGACACAATCTTCTTCTTCAAGACATGCTTGCAATAAGCTCAGCACTCACATGAACAATCTTTGGATAATTCCTTAATAGCACCTTGGTCAACTCATAAACTCCTTGAAACCAACACATGGACTTCAAGAGAAGCCTATGGACAAATCCTTCATATATAACTCAAGAAAACCATTTGTCCATAGATATTGTCATCAATTACGAAAACCAAACATGGGGGCACCGCATGTTATTTCACCTAGCCCTCTCCGGTGTCTATATAAACTGGAGGGCTTAGTCCGTAGGACAACAACAATCATAATCATAGGCTATCTTCTAGGGTTAGCCTCTATGATCTCGTGGTAGATCAACTCTTGTAATACTCATATCATCAAGATCAATCAAGCGGGAAGTAGGGTATTACCTCCATCGAGAGGGCCCGAACCTGGGTAAAACATCGTGTCCCCTACCTCCTGTTACCATTAGCCTTAGATGCACAGTTCTGGACCCCCTACCCGAGATCCGCCGGTTTTGACACCAACATTGGTGCTTTCATTGAGAGTTCCACTGTGCCGTCCCGATAAGGGCTTGATGGCTCGCCTTGTTGTCAAGGACAACATCACCTCCGGAGGATCCCTGGCTGTAGGCCAAACTCTCTGGCTGGGCGGTTTCTCCATGACCGCTTGTTCGATCGCCGCGCCGATGATGACTTCTCAGGTCATCAATAACAACCTCCGCGTCAGCCCAGAATTCACCGAGCAGATGGATCTAATGGAGCTCTCCTCCCTAAACGAGCTCTTGGATCGCATCGCCGCCCTGGGAGTCGTTACGGATTATGATCGGATGGGGCTTAAACCCGACCTAAGGGAGATTAACTCTCCGCCGGTCACCCATCAGATAGCGGTGGTGGAGGAACAAAACAACAATTCTTCCTCTATTTTGAGGACGAACTATGTCCGGATTCCTGAGCTCTTTGAGCCGGATACCCGTCTACGGGAGGACGTGGCCCTGGCTCCGAACTTAGAATCGGGCAATGGGCCACAAATATTGGGCAACATCCTGGAGCCCGAGCTGCCAAGCTTTGGAGCTCCTTCGCCCCTGGGTTCCAGATAGGGTCAGGATGTGGACTTAATTCCACCCACCCACCCAGACATAAGTGATCTTTCCCACATCAGACAAGAGCCCCAAGAGACAGTACACCACTTCTGGGCCAGATTCCTCCTTGTAATGAGCAAGGTTAAGGACTGTCACGAGGAAGACGCAATCTCATTATTTTGCCAAAATTGCACGGACAAGGGAATTCTCAATGCCATAAGTCGCCGTGACATAGCACACTTTGTCGACTTGGCTGCCATAGTACAGAAGTACTGCGCGATGGAAAGCGCCTGGAAGACCCAAACAAAATTCTGGGATCCTCTGGCCCTAACTAAACCCCTCGTCCGAACTAAAAGGGTGCGCTCTCACAAGTCACCCAACCCAATTACAAAGAAACCAAAGCCCGCTACAGGGCGTAGAACCGTAATGGAGGGATGGCTCAATAGGCCATGCAAAATTCACAGCACACCGGACACCATACCAACACACAACCTTAGAGCATGTTGGATACTCCGGCAGGTGGCCAAGAGCGGCGAGGACCTTCTCATCAACAATACCGCAGAGCACCATCCCGTAGAAAATAACAATACAGTACTGACCGTCTTCGAGACTTTCGCCTCAAACAACAGGCGCAAGCAAGCGCTCCGCAGCCTCGCCAAAGGCTGCCACGTCGCAGCAGTAAACCCGTGGAATGATACGGCCATAACCTTCAATGCCAGCGACGAACCTCAATTTCGAACAATCCAAGCACCAGCCGCTTTGGTCCTTAGTCCAATCGTTGATGGATTTCGGCTTACTGAAGTGCTCATGGACGGCGGCAGCGGATTAAACCTCATCTATGAGGAAACTCTCAACAAAATGGAAATAGATAAGAGCCGCATTGAGCAAAGCAACACGACCTTCAGAGGAATCATCCCTAGCCGGGAGGCATGATGCGCAGGGAAAATCACACTGGATGTGGTATTCGGCACCCCGGAGAATTACTGGACCGAAGAAATCACATTCCAAGTGGCCCTGTTTAGCAGTGGATACCACGCCCTTTTGGGGCGAGACGCATTCACAAGCTTCCAGGCTATACCCCATTACGGGTACATGAAGCTCAAGATGCCGGGGCCCAACGGAGTCATCACTCTAGCCAGTGATCCGAACATAGCACTCCGTGCCGAAAATAAAACTGCCATGCTAGCCCTGGAGGCATTACCCGAAGCCCTCGCGACCGAAGAGTTAACTGCGCTGTGCTCCGCAGTAGACAGGGATGACGTGATACTCGACAAACGACCCAAGTCCACCTCTTTTAAACCAGCAGACGAAATAGTCAAATTCCAGGTCCACCCAACGGACCCCACAAAAACAACATCAATTGGGGCACAGCTGAGCCCCACAATAGACGCTGCACTACGAGAGTTCTTGCATGAGAATTGGGACATTTTCGCCTGGCATCCTTCAGACATGCCAGGTATCCCACGCAGGCTAGCTGAACATAGCCTAAACATATTAAAGGGATACAAGCCGGTCAAGCAGACTCTTCGGCGCTTTTCAGAACCCAAGCGACAAGCCATGGGAGAAGAGCTAGCCAAGCTACTCGAAGCCGGATTCATCAGAGAAATAAAACTTCCGGACTGGCTAGCAAACCTGGTGATGGTACCAAAGAAGGACAAATCCTGGCGCCTATGCGTCAATTTCAAAGACTTAATAAGGCTTGCCCTAAGGATCCCACCCCCTCCCCCACATCGATCAAATTATCAACACTACCGCAGGACACGATTCATTGTGTTTCCTCGACGCATACTCCGGATACCACCAAATCAAGATGGCGGAGTCCGATCAAACCGCAACGGCATTTATCACCCCATAGGGTCCCTTCTGTTTTAACACCATGCCTTTCGGGCTCAAAAACGCCAGTGCAACCTATCAATGCATGATTCTGACATGCCTGGAAACACAAATCGGCAAAACAGTGGAGGCTTACATAGACGATGTGGTTATCAAAACCAGACACGTTGAAACATTAATAGACGACTTGAGGCTTACGTTCGACAATCTCCGAACATATGACATCAAGCTCAACCCGGAAAAATGCGTTTTCGGCATTCCAGCTGGAAAACTCTTGGGCTTTATTGTTTCCAATAGAGGAATCGAAGCAAACCCGGCTAAAATACGAGCTCTGTCACAGTTGGCTACCCCAAAAGACCTCAAGCAAATCCAGAAACTAACTGGATGCGTGGCCGCCCTAAGCCGCTTTATCTCCCGATTAGGATAAAAGGCGCTACCTCTTTATCGCCTTCTTCGACGCACCGAACACTTCGAGTGGACGGATGCGGCTACGGCTGGGATGGAGGAAATAAAAGCCCTCTTGGCCACCAATCCAATTCTGATAGCGCCAAATGTCGGCGAACCCATGCTGCTATACATAGCTGCGACACACCAGGTTGTAAGCGCAGTGCTCGTCGTCGAACGAGAGACAGATGGACATAAGTTCCCGCTACAAAAGCCGGTATACTACGTATCCACTGTCCTCACTCCATGCAAGTCACAGTACCCACATTATCAAAAGATAGAATACGCGGTCTTCATGGCATCCTGAAAACTACGACACTACTTTCAAGAGTGTTCAATCACGGTGGCCTCCGAAGTACCACTTAGTGACATAATAAATAACTGTGATGCCATGGGCCGGATTGCAAAATGGGCTATCGAGCTCCTCCCATTCGACATGACATACAAACCATGATGGGCCATTAAGTCGCAAGTACTGGCGGACTTCGTCGCCGAATGGACAGAAGCCGAACTCCCTAAAGAATACGGCGCATACTCCAATTGGATCATGCACTTTGATGGCTCTAAGATGCTAGCTAGTCTAGGGGCTTGCGTCATCCTGACGTCCCCCACCGGAGATACAGTCCAATACGTACTCCAAATACTTTACACGGATTCCAACAACGCAGCAGAGTATGAGGCATTGTAGCACGGTCTCCGGATGGCGATCTCCATGGGCATTCAACGCCCAGAAGTACATGGGGATTCAAATCTTGCAATATCACAAATAAATGGAGAGTTTGACACCAAGGACCCGAAAGTGGCGGCTAACCGTAATGCCGTTCTCAAAATGTCAGCTCAATTCAAGGGGATCGAATTCCACCATGTGGTTCGAGAAAACAACCAAGCGGCGGATATCCTTGCCCGCATCGGCGCTAAACGTGACCCTGTCCCACCAAATATTTTTTTGGAAAGGCTGTTCAAGCCATCCGTGGTATGGGAATGGGAGTCCGGCAATACTAGTCCGGATCCGCATACAACCCCAGATCCTGAACAATCTGACGTAATCGGAGGCTCCGCCACCGAAATCACACCTTCGGCCCACGTGATCATGGCGGTCACCACCCCGTGGACGGAACCCTTCCTAGCTTACTTAAATAGGCAGGAACTCCCGGAGGACCAAAACGAGGCACGCTGCATTGTGCGGCGCTCTAAAGCCTACAAAGTCCATGAGGGAGAGCTTTATAAGAAAAGCGCGATAGGAGTGCTCCAAAGGTGCATCTCTGAAGAGGAAGGGCGGTAGCTCTTGGCCGAAATTCATGCCGGACTCGGCGGCCACCATGCCGTAGCCCAGGCGCTCATGAGCAAGGCCTTCCGTACAGGTTTCTACTGGCCGACAGCCCGGGCAGACGCACAAAATCTTGTCCAACACTGCATCGGTTGCCAGCTTTTTGCAAATCAAAGCCATATGCCGCCACCGCCCTCCAAACAATCCCCATAACTTGGCCCTTCATGGTCTAGGGGGTTGATATGGTTGGACCCCTTAAAGGAGGAAGCCATAAGAAGAAATACTTGTTGGTCATGGTCGATAAATTCACCAAATGGATAGAAGCCAAACCAGTTAAAACGGCCGAATCCGGACCAGTGATAGACTTTATATCCGGGGTCGTACACCGCTATGGTGTCCCCCACAGCATCATCATCGATAATGGCTCAAACTTTACAGTCGATGAGGTGAAGATCTGGTGTAGCAAAATGGGCATAAAACTTGATTACGCCTCCGTCTATCACCCCCAAACAAACGGTCAAGTCGAACAAGCGAACGATCTTATTATGAGCGGCATTAAACCCAGACTAGTGCGATCCTTGAAGGAATCAGATACGCACTGGGTCGAGGAGCTTGACTCTGTATTATGGGGGCTGCGGACCACGCCAAATCGCACAACCGGATACACACCATTTTTTATGGTGTACGGCGCAGAGGCAGTACTACCCTGCGATATCATCCATGATTCACCTAGAGTGCGCATGTAAGAAGAGAGAGAAGCCGAGCTGGATCGGCAGGACAGCTTAGATGCCCTGGAGGAGGAGCGTGACATCGCGAAGGCCCGTTCCGCATTCCATCAACAGCAGGCTAGAAGGTATCAAAGCAGAGAAGTGCGGGCCAAAACTTATAAAATTGGCGAGCTCGTTCTACGCCTATCAGAGAAGAAAAAGGACAAGCTAAAGCCCAAATGGGAGGGCCCCTTCATCATTGACAAAGTTCTCACTGGAGGCGCGTACCGTCTGCGTGATTCATCAGACAATCGACTCAAGCCGAACCCATGGAACGCGGCCAGACTCCGAAGATTCTACGCCTAGTGCCGAACTCCGTGTTTGTCTCCTTACCTCAGTCACCCTTTTTAAATTATATCCTCTGTCTCTCTCTGCCTTTTACATTTGTAGCCTTAAAAGCTTCAAGTATGCTTTGACCGCACACTCTGGCCGCGCTATGCGCGCTCAATATACCTGGGGGCTTCTTACACAGAAGCTTAATTGTCTTCTAGGCTTTATGCCCACCACATATGCGTCACTTCTCCGTATGTGCCTTTTTTCACCACTATATGCATCGATATGACTTAAGTTTTGGCCAAGCTAGGTTGCCTGGCTCTTGTGTTTGTGCCCTACGTTCCCGTAAATTCGGCTAGGGCACAAGGGGAGTACCTCTGCGATTGTTACTGCTGGGTCAGCCGGATGTGTACCTTAGACTGGGTGAAGCCGAAAGCTAGCGTTCCTAAGGGAATATTCGGTCGGTGAACAAAAGATGTATTTTACCTATTACAAAACATGCCCCCAAATGCTTATATCCTGCGTAATTCTCACAGTTCAGACATGTACATTGATGCATGCACACCGAGGGAAAGGAACCCTTAACGGAACTATTCTCCCTGGAAGATGTTTCTTACTACCCATGTAATATAACATAACTAGTTGGGTACTTGTCTGTTCAAGCACTTATGAGCCCTACGCCTGGTTTCCACGCGTGCCCCAGTTTTCACGTAACCGAGCGGGTATTCGGATACACTCCGGACTGTCGGGTCCAGAGGTTGAAGCGAAAAGGTCAGCCAAGATAAATGATATACAATCTGGCTAGGGACAAAATATGTCCTTCGAAGTACAATGTCACTTAGACTGACTAAATTCTTCTTCTATACCATCAAATAGGCTGTCTAGCCTACAGTCCTGTTGGGAATACTTAGCGGCTAATGCTACTTGGTCATACACTAGATGTACAGGGATCTCCTTCCCATCTGACCCTACAGGTCCGACCTCGGCCATGTGGTTCGGGTCAATCTTAGTGTACCGCGTCTTCACCATGGCCCAGGCTTCCCTTGCAATTTGTCGGCAGGCCGATATCTTCCATAATCGGAAGCACTGCCGCGCTCCCTTGAGCATCTCCACAAGCTCCCCCATGCCTCCTGGCAGGGAGGCGGATGGCCACAAGGCTTGGGCAATGGCCCCCATCACCTGCCGAACTTGTTCGTGCAGTTGTGAGAGCTCTGGCAGAAGATCGCCTGCAGATCTAGGCATCTCCTCCTCGGGACGGCCTGTTAGCATGCCTACAGATATAATTCTGTTAGCACACTTATTTGCCGAACTTTATAGTGGTTCGTCAGAGCACTTACTGAATATGCCGCGTCGTAGCCTCTTATTCTCCTTTACGGAGTCAGCAAGCTGGGCCCGAACATCCTTTAATTCGACGTCCAGTCGGACGTTTGCGTCCTGGAGAGTATTTTTCTCCTTTATAACCTTTGTAAGCACACGCTGGCCAGCCTACAGCTGTCGCCGAACATGTTTCTCATCCTCTGGTACGATCTCCGGATTGCCTCCGGGATTGTCTGCAGATTCTATTGTTAGAATCGCACTCATGCCGAATACTTAACTGGTACATGCCATGATATTATTTTAATTTAAAACAAATATTACCAGATGGGGCCTTCATAGACTCCTCCATCACGGCAATTGCAGCCCGCAGTTGGGCCTTGCACTCCTCCAGCTCTTTGGATAGCTGGGTATTCTTCTCTGTCAGAACCTATGCACACGAGGATCCTTAAATCAGTTGTGCCAACTGTTTCAAGTCTCAGGGGCTACTGATATACATACTTATCAAATTTTCTTACCCGTATATCCTTTACATACTGGTCCGTGGCCCTAGCAAGGCCACCTTGAGCAGCCCGGAAGTACGCGTCCCCTAAGTTGAAGGCATCGAACGCCTCTTCAGAGAAATTAGGGTCGCGTAGTGCGGCCCGACGGCGCCTATGATTTATGGCGCTCTCCACTTTGGAGTTTGTAGCAGAAAATCTATCCGCATCCTCTGTAGAAGGATCGTCCACGTTGACCTCCGCCCTTGAGTCCGGCCTCGGAGTCCGGCTAGTGGAAGCGTGACCAGCAGGCTCTCCGGATACAGTCCGGCGAGCGCTCTTTCTGTCGGAAGGCAGTGGACATCGTTATATTTTAACGATGATAAATTCGTGGCAGGTTTTTAAACATACCTTTGCAATGGTGTCTCGGTCCTGACCGCCTTCCTTTTAAGCCTACCCGACTTCGGTGCCCCTTGTTAGCGAGTCACTGCGGGTTCAGCTTGGCGCCCCGATGGCCTTCCCTATAAGACGCAATACATGTGCGGTGGGTGAAGTGTAAAGAGGGAATCCTTTTCGGAAGTTGGGACTCTGGCTTTACTTACCTATGATACAGGGAGTAGGGTAGGATAATCGGCTATGATGGCCACCCTCGCACCATCGTAGCTCAACTGGTAAAAAGTCATGTCAACAAGCTCCACAAACGTGTCCGGATCTTCTTAGAGTCCGGGATCAAGAGCCCGGTTAGGGTCCTCTGGCTGTGGATATGGGTTGTAAACATCCTTCATAGCCCTTCGCAGTTCCTGCTATGAATTGACGAATTAAACATCTGTGCTAAAAATGTGGGAAAGACTGGAATAAAAGATAGCGACTCACCCAGCTTGGGGGGTTGTACATGGAGAATCCATCCCGTGGCTTGATATGGATGAACTCATCCTCTTCTCTTTTGTATAAATCGGATAGCATCTTCGCTAGAGCGGCGGGGGAGTCCGGACCTTTACAGTCGCAGCGGGTGGCATCGTCTTCTCCATTGAAGTGCCACATGGGTTTTCCCCAATATTGAAGTGGCTGCACTCCCCGCATTATACATATGGACATGACTTCAATAATTGTTAGTCCTGATTTGGCCAACATATTTATCCTGTCCATCAGGAAAAGGATCTCTCTATTATCTTCCTCCTGGGGGCTCCTGGGGCGCCAGCTGTGGCGTTTCTTCAATAGGGAATTTAAAAACTCGGGAAGGCCCTTCCGAACAGGGTCCGAAAGAGGGACGTCCTCCACGTAGAACCATTCCGAGGGCCAGTCCTCGGATGTCTTCTTTGGGGTGCCGGATAGATATCCGGTCCCGACGATGCGCCATATTTTGGCTCCGCCCACTTGATATACCGACCCCTCCTGTGTACGGGGTACAAGGCAGAATAGCCTCTTCCACAGCTCGAAATGAGCTTCACAGCCTAGAAAAAGCTCGCAGAAGGCAACGTAGCCTGCGATATGCAGTATGGAGGCTGGGGTAAAGTTATGCAGCTAGAGGCCATAGAACTCCAGGAGCCCGCGGTGGAAAGGATGGATTGGAAATCCGAGCCCCCTCAGCAAGTAGGGGACGAAGCATACCCGCTCTCCCTTGGACGGGTTTGGAAAGCTCTCCGCTTGCTCCCTGCCATTATAAGTGGCTAGTCCAGCTCAGACAGAGACCATATATGCAGGTGGGAGAAACCCCTTGGTCTGCAACTCCACTAGTCGGCTGTGGGGAACATAACATCTCTCCCAATCGCTTGGCCTAGTGCTACGGGAGCGAGAGGAGGAACCGTAATGACTGGCCATGGTGGTGTGGATTTTTTCGGGCGCGCTTTGATGAATACTCGCTGGGAGAAGATGGTGTGATTTGGATCTGAGAATCCCCGTCTCTTTTATAGATTATTTACTCGCGTGGTTGGGGTGGTAAATGTAAAAATGCCTCGACTTCTCGCATTCACTCGACACATGGATACGGCCGTTATTAAAGCTCAGAAGCCGAGGAGGACGACATTGATGAGGAGCCGGACACTACTCGTCACAACAATACTCTGAAGGATTTGGAGAAGAACCCGCCTTGCAATGCCGAAGATAATCTGCGCGCCGGACTCATCGTCATTGAAGCCTGGTTTGGGGGCTACTGAGGGAGTCCTGGATTAAGGGGTCCTCGGACAGCCGGACTATATACTTTGGCCGGACTGTTGGACTATGAAGATACAAGATTGAAGACTTCGTCCCGTGTCCGGATGGGACTCTCCTTCGCGTGGAAGGCAAGCTTGGATATTCGGATATGTAGATTTCATTCTCTGTAACCGACTCTGTGTAACCCTAGCCCCCTCCGGTGTCTATATAAACCGAAGGGTTTAGTCTGTAGGACAATAACAATCATAATCACAGGCTAGCTTCTAGGGTCAGCCTCTACAATCTCGTGGTAGATCAACTCTTGTAATACTCATATCATCAAGATCAATCAAGCACGAAGTAGGGTATTACCTCCATCGAGAGGGCCCGAACCTAGGTAAAACATCGTGTCCCCTGCCTCCTGTTACCATTAGCCTTAGACGCACAGTTCGGGACCCCCTACCCGAGATCCGCCGGTTTTGACACCGACAACGGCCTCGTCAGCATTGCCCTAGGAGTGATCCGGCCTCTTCTTCGGCGGAAGGAGCGCGGGTTCCACCTCAGTGCCTTCCCCTTTTCCGTTGCGGAAAACCTCCTGATTGGCGTCATGGACACGCTGGCAAGATGGTGGAGTGAGAGGAGAATGAAGCAAGGAGCAAGAAGGCGAAGATGGGCAGGAGGCTCTACCCGCTCCCCCATTATAGCCAAGAGAAGGTAAATCGTCGGCCTCCCACGATCCCCAGTAATGATGATTTTCTCTGCATGTAGCAGACAGTTGTCAAGTCGAACGGTTGCTGAGGCGACGTGGGGAAGAAGAGACGCCCATGACTTATCAGGTGCCATGCGTCGGCTCGGTCCGCAGGCGATTGGGGCCCGTGACGTTCCACACTTGCCCTTTGGCTTCGCCTTGAAGCCAAGTGCGAGCGTGCCTTGGGCCCGGGGGCTTCTGTCGGTGTTCTGGGAACCAGGGTACCCAGACCAGCCTACGTGCGGCCCACGACGTGGCTTCATCGACGGCCTGGTACGACCCAGCTTCGACCACGGCAAGACAAGATCCTTGCGAGGGGCCAAGCCTCGCGAGGCGGGCGACATCAAGACCTCCTGAGGGAGCGGCGTCCTCAGGAAGACTCTTAAGGGGGCAGAGATTTCTATGCAAGACCCGGCCTCACGAGGCTGGAATGAAATCAGCCATGACGACCAAGGCCAGGCGCACGCCGGCGGGCGCAGAGTGGCATGTTTCCTCTTTGGTGCAAAGGAGGCAAGCGCGGGTGTGGAGTCCCAAGGAATCAGCCAAAGGTTGCCATTTGTGTGCAACGAGACCAAGACCGCCAGAACGACAGGGTGGATGTCATCGCCGAGCCCACCACAACGTCACGCTCAGAAGCTTTGCAAGCGAAGACCACCTTTCGTCAGGATCACATGTACTTCTTGTCCCCTTTCAAATTTGGCCGTTGTGGGATCCCTTCCCGCCTATGTTTTGGAGGAAGAGGATCAAGGCCACTATAAATACAGCCTAGCCACCACCATAGAGAGAGGTTGACGCATCAGGTGATCAGCTCATCGAACCACTTAGAGCACATCACAAGAACATGCCTCCCGAGGCTATTCTTCCACTTGTACTAGTTCATCCTCAGCCCCTCGCGAGGCTAATCCACCACAAAGCAGGAGTAGGGTATTACACCACATGGTGGCCTGAACCTGGGTAAACTACTGTGTCTTTCTCTGTCGTGTTCATCAAGCTAGGTCGTGAGAGCAGCGGGTCGATTGGCTTGAGAGGTTGAGTTCTTCACACACGCCCCTGAGTTTGAACCTTTCTTGGGTCTACGGAATCCGGAATCTGACAAAGCTACTCCACACCATTAGTACACATATGAAGAAAGAAAATGGATAGTGTGGTGATATCTTGGCGATGCGAGGGGCAAACGTGGGAAGAGCTTGAGCCAGTCGACAACTAGGCGTGCTCTGTGATAGCACGAGGGCCAAAGTTGAGGGGGGGGGGCACGAGGATGACCTCGAGGTAGCCGTCAATAGGGCAATCTCAAGGTGCTGGTGAGGGGATTGCTCGAGTTTGATGATGATGGGATGCACCGATGACAAGCTCGAGCTACCCAGTTAGAAGGCGAGCATGAAAATAGAGGGGCGCGTAAACGAAGTTCTCACAGTAGTGCAACTGTGTGATGGAGGCCGACTTGCGGGGGGGGGGGGGCTCTTGTGCCAGATGAGCTCTCGACCTTCATTTTTCCATCTCCAACGAGGGCACTCCATAGTTGGCTCAGGGATATAATGTGAAGGAGAGAAAGGTTAAAATATTACTTGCCACTGATCAATGATAGTGGTGGCTAGAATCACTCGACATTTGCTCTTTTATTTTTGCAAATCCAGGAATGGGCAACTTCTCCAACTCCTATGTAGAGGCGGAGGTGTCCCGATCTTTCGATGAGATGATAACTTACGATTTGGTGAAGATGACTTTGACGATCCAACTACAAACATGCACGATGTTGCGCCTTAGCAATCGCTAAACCAACTCCAAGAGGTTATTGACCACGTCGGAGCACAGTCAACCTGACCACGAAGGTCTATTCCTGCAAGCAATCGAAGAAGGAGCAAGAATATGATAAAAACAATCTGAATATTGTGAGTATATATGAAGTATTGATAAAGGTGGGGATCTGTAAGCGGTCTTGGTCTGGTCGTTGGACACAAACGAAGTACACGAAGTTGCAATGGCTAACTTTTAACTAAACAAGTCCCAAGGGAAAAGCTACCAGATGGATCTACTTATATAGGAGCAAGGGGTGGCAGCCAAGGAGGTGGGAGGATGTCCCAAGGCAGCCTAAAACTAACCCTAGGTCGTACAAGGCCAATGGGCCCAAGTGGAGGTGATTTAACACCTTTGGACTTGTAGTTTGACTCGGATTCTGCTGCAGCATCAGATTGTTTCGTCCATAACTCAACACTCCGGACGAATTTGAAGGTGAATCCAATGGGTTGGAAAGTGCACGAAATCTAGTTTCCAACAAAAAAAGAATCACCCAATTCGGAGTCCGTATGAAAAATTTGTTGGTGTTTTGAGCCAGGTATGTCTGTGAAGTCCGAATCTGAATCCAGAACGTGAGAGACTTGGACTCTATCTTCTCTTGGCCCAAAAGTAACGTGAGAGGACTTTTTGAACAGAACCTAAACTTCTCCTTTTCCCTTATCTTCATATGTGGATTGTACAAATGTCCCATACACCTGCAATTGGACAAAACACAAAAGTGTGTGAAGTATTTTTGTTCTGGATAACATAAATAGATTATTGAATAGTTTGCACTAGAAATCACCTGACAAATATGCATGTATGCAATATTTTTGGTCTTATCCAAGGTAGTCATGTCCTCATCATCCTCCCCTTCTTGAAAACAAAGCCGTCCTCGACGTTGCTTAATCTGAAATGTGGCTAACAAAACAGACAAGGTGTACATGTTGTATATGTATATGTCATCCATTTTTACTTCCCTTGATTTTTGCACATATGACACATGTATATGTGAGGAACCTTCATAGATTATAAAATATAAAGCCAAAATATTATCATAAGTAGAATGCATGAAAATATTGTAACTCGGTTTGCACATATAAGTGAAGCTCTTATTCATATCAAAAGATTGACAATATTCATCATTAAACCATCCCAACATTGGTGAATAAACCTTACGTGCATCAAATTTACATTCTACAACATGCTTAAATAAGAAAACATGCAATAAGTCATTTGACACAGAATGATCACCAAGATTAGAGGTCATATCAAAATGATTAAACATTGGCACAATTATTTTAAAATGTATTTGATCCAAATCTAATTTATTTCCTGATTCACATGGTTCTTTGACATCAACAGTTAATTCAATGGGTGCACTCAAACTTGTTGGTATTTCAGTTGTTTGATCACATGATGCATTCATGATAGTAACATGATTCTCTAAACTAGGTGGTGTGCTCAAATCAACAGGTAACTCAACACATGATGTTTTCAAGTTAACTAGGGATGCATCATTCTCATGTGAAGTTATATCATCAATACCTTTACTGTTACCTTGTCGCAAAGACGTAGATGATGTAGGTACGGACGTTGACAATGCACCATACTCTTGAGATGATGTCGCGCTCACAATCCAAGGTGGGGCTGCTCTAGTAGGTGCAACGGTGGAGGAACCAACCGGCGGTGGTGAGCATGAACTGGAATAGTAGTTGTTGTAGTCACCCAATGCATCCTCCTTTATCTGTCTCTCAAAGGTACAAGCGCAAACATACGTACCAGTAATGCAATGAGGAATATAGTGAAATCTTGCACGGATATCATGGTTTAAACCACCAAAAAATCTATTCATTGTATCATCCTCAGATTCTTCTATGTCACAATGATGCATATAATATTTGAACTCTTGGTAGTAAGCATGAACAGTGTTGTTGCCTTGTTTAGATTGTTCAAATTTGCGAAGCAATTCACGACGATAGTAAGGAGGGAAAAATTGTTTTCTCATTAAATCTATCAAATCTTTCCAAGTTGTGGGTTGGTTATCAATGTTTTTCTTACAATGCACACTCCACCAAACAGAAGCAAAACCAGTAAATGCTCTAGTGACAGCTCGTACTCGCTCAAGTTCAGAAAAGTCATGTTGACTAAAAACTTTTTCTACTTCAAGCTCCCAAGCAAGATAAATAGCAGGATTAAATCTACCCTCAAATGACGGTAAAGAGATAACCTGACCATGTGCTTGTGTGTGTTGTCCCAACTCTCGTGATGGTGAAGATGTGTCCGTCGTCCAAGAACTTCTATCTCCGGAACCTGTCATGATTAGTAGAAACAAGAAACAAAATTCAAGAATAATGTTCCTATGAACTACTAGGATGTGGTTGTAAAGTGCTCACAATAAAGCAAATATCAATATGTTACAAGTTCTTACCATGCGACAGGTGGTGACATGCAACTAGCGGTGTCAAGTAACTCTGAAGATTGTGTAAAGCGATTACCAGGGGAATGTACGTATACACGGTGTAGAAATATGTGGAGCTGGGTTGGCTATATATGGTAGCAAAAAATTAGCAATAATCAATTCAAAGATGCAATGTTGAATAAACGCTCAACGATGATACTGTGCTGGTCCTAGGCTAGACCGGACTAGGGATGCGATCCTAGAACACTAATGAGGTCACGGCGTAGCACAACTAGCATCAATGAAGGATACTACGTAGCTCTGGCCAGCAAGATATAAGTGAAGATCACAACGGCAGTAAAGATAATGATGGAAAACAACTGCCAAGCAGGATATACAACAACTCTCTCTCCAACTTTCCTCTTGAAAAGTTTGAGCCAATTTTCTGATAATTTTTTCCAAAGAATTCTACTAACTCAAGCTTTCCAATACAAAAAGAATCACTCAATTCCGAGTTGATATGAGGAGTCAAAAAATTCTAAAACTGGCCTGAAAACTGGAACAAGCTGTGTTCGCGAACTTCGAAGGGCAAAAAGACCTACTTAGATGCCGATTTTGAGGTGCCAAATATGGAACTTTCTTCAGAAACTATTTAGATGCGTCTCGTCACGAGCTTTCATTTGAGTACTTGTGGAGTCAAAACGGACTTCGTATGAGAAAGTTATGCCTGTTTTACTAAACAGTGCACAAAACAGATTCCAATCCGGATTCAACTACGAGATTGACTCTAGATAGATCCGATTTCTTTTTCTTCTCTTTTTTTCCTCACACTTTTTTTCTTTTTCTTTCTCCATTTTTGACTTCTTTTTTACTTTTTTTCTTTTTTTTTCTCTGTCTTTTTTTTCTCTCTCACCCTTTCCAAAATAAACAAGATAAGATGCATATTGGATCAAGCGAAGATGTGAACGATCTCAACTATGATTATGACAATGAACGATGGGTAGCACGTGGTGGCAATTGATGGATGGGTGGTGGACAGCGGAAGGGATAACGATGCAGTGGCGGCGTGACTAATGTGAACAAAACTCTAAACTCTAAATGAACTAGACACTAAGACCAGCAACTCGACACGACGATGCAACCGATAATTCAATAATGCAAACAATGAAAAGAAAATTGCAAAGGCTCAGACTGGCTAGGACAAAGGATGAATAGATCTAATGTTTTTTTGTGGTTTTTTCTTGGACAATAGGTAAGAAAATAAATCTAATCTAGCGAAAACTGGAAATTCTCACCGAGCAAACTGAAAACTAATACCACTTGTGTCACGCCCAATATGCGATACTATCCTAAAGAGACTCGAAGGTCCCACCAAGGATAGAACCGCATATTGATACGCTTTTGCAAGGTGGATATCATTACATAATAGATGGGGATACATACATAAGGCATAAAATGCCACATGAATACAACAATACATCATACATAAGATCAACATCCGACTACGGATGAAACACAAACAGAAACTCAAACGACATCCACCACCTAGCCGGGCTGCCGACTGGAACCTATCCCCTGATCAAAGAAGAAGCAGAAGAAGAACTCCAAAACAAGCAAACATCACTCTCACGTCATGATCATCGCATAACCTGTACCTGCAACCGTTGTTGTAGTAATCTGTGAGCCACGAGGACTCAACAATCCCATTACCATGGGTAACAAGACTAGCAAAGCTTAATGGGGAAGGAAGGGGTAAAGTGGTGAGGTTGCAGCAGCGACTAAGCATATATGGTGGCTAACATACGCAAATAAGAGCGAGAAGAGAGCAAATGGAACGGTCGTCAACTAGTAATGATCAAGAAGTGATCCTGAACTCCTACTTACGTCAAACATAACCCAAAACCGAGTTCACTTCCCGGACTCCGTCGAAAAGAGACCATCACGGCTACACACACGGTTGATGCGTTTTAAATCGGATCTGGTGTCAAGTTATCTACAACCGGACATTAACAAATTCCCATCTGCCACATAACCGCGGGCACGGCTTTCGAAAGATAATACCCTGCAGGGGTGTCCCAACTTAGCCCATGATAAGCTCTCGTGATCTACGAAGGATATTCCTTCTCCCAGGAAGACCCGATCAGTCTCGAAATCCCGGTTTACAAGACATTTCAACAATGGTAAAACAAGACCAGCAAAGCCGCCCGATGTGCCGACAAATCCCGATAGGAGCTGCACATATCTCGTTCTCAGGGCACACCGGATAAGCGAAGCGTACAGGTACCGACGTAACCCAAGTTGCCAAGGGATGGTCCCGCACGGTGCTCTAGTTTGGACCAACACTCGGAGGAGCACTGGCCCGGGGGGGGGGGTAAAATAAAGATGACCCTCGGGCTCCGGAAACCCAAGGGAAAAAGGGCTAGGTGAGGAAAATGGTAAAACCAAGGTTGGGCCTTGCTGGAGGAGTTTTATTCAAAGCGAACTGTCAAGGGGGTCCCATAAATCAGCCGACCGTGTAAGGAACACAAAATCCGGGAACATAACACCGGTATGACGGAAACTAGGGCAGCAAGAGTGGAACAAAACACCAGGCATAAGGCCGAGCCTTCCACCCTTTACCAAGTATATAGATGCATTAATTAAATAAGAGATATTGTGATATCCCAACATAACCCTGTCCACCATAGAGCAATCTTCAACTTCACCTGCAACTATCAACGCTATAAGAGGGGCTGAGCAAAAGCGGTAACATAGCCAAGCAATGGTTTGGTAGGAAGGGTGAAAAAGGTTAGAGGCTGACATGGCAAATTGGGAGGCTTGATCAACAAGAGATAGGTAGCGCGGCAAAGCGATAGAACGAAACAACTAGCATAGCAATTATAGTAGTGAGATCCAGGGTAGCGGTCATCTTGCCTAAAATCCCGCTAGGAAGAAAAACGAGTCCATGAAGAAGACGAACGGGTGAAGACGAACCAAGCGTAGTCGAACGGATCCTCACGATCGCAACGAAACAGGAACTAACGAGAAGAAGCACCACCGGAAAGAAGCAAACAACATGGTAAATGCACAAGCATAAACATGGCATGATGCACAAACAAGTATGATGCATGTCCGGTTTAATGAGGCATGGCATGGCAAAGGGCAACAAACAATACTACAAGTTAAGTGGAGCTCAATATGCAACGAGTTGCATATTGACGAAACACCACATCCGAGTTATTTAGTTCGCTCTCGTTTAGGTACACAACAATGTTAAATGTTGTTAAACATGGCAAGGGGTGTAACAAAAGTAAACTAACTATTTAGGCAAGTTTAAATGAGGCCGGAACAACAAACAACAATTCCGGAAAATCCTCATATGCAATTTATGAATTTGCTACTGTTCTGCCCTAAACATATTTTATTGTTGTTAAACAGGAAAATAAAGTCAACCATGTTAAACTATGCATTTTCCACCCCATTTACATATAAAGTTTATTAAAATTGGAGCTACTGTTATTTAGTTATGAAATAAATCATTTTAACATGGCATTTTAGCAAATTAATGCAAACAGCAACTTAAACTTCTTTAACATGGATGAAAGTGGCATATTATGAAAGTGCATGAAAAACTGAGCAAGTTACATATATGACATGTTTAAATCCGATGCACGGTTATTTAGTTGTGAGTAATTTAAAATCATGGCATTTTCTACAATTATTAATGCACTGGTTTAAATCGCAAAATCGTCCAGGCAAAAAAAAACATGAGATGGGCGAAACTCTTTGGCGCGGGACCTCGGCAGCGATGGCGTAATCGGGCCAAGCCCAAGTAGGAACAGAGGAGTGGCGCTGGGGATCTGCTCACCATGGGCTCTGGCCCAGTCGGAGGAGAGGAGCTGGGCTCCGGTCAACGGGTGAAGGGGAGGTGGCCCAGGCACAAGCTGGCGCTGGACTTGCCGAAGGCGCGGTCAACGCGAGCCACGGGCGAACGGGCGCCTCGTCCTCTGCTTGTCAGGAAGCAGAGCAGCGGTGGCGTCTTCAGGCGTTGCAGGGTGTGGCGGCGGATGGAGCTCCTGCTCCGGTGACGCGGCGGTGCAAGGAACGAAGGGAGGTGTGGAACCGGGTGCTGTAACAGAGAACAACGAGAGAAGGGGTCGTGTGAGAGAGCGGAAGCTTCAGCGAAGAAGAGAAGGGGAAGGGAGCAGTGCGGCAAGGGCGACCTGCTGGTGCTGCTCACTGCGGACGACGGCGAGGGTGGAGCAAAGGCGGCGGCGTGGGCGACGAGGTGGAGGTTGGGGACGGCCCGATCTGGCCGGAGACGAGACCATGGCGACGCTGAAGTAGGCGGCGCACGTCCTCTGTTCAAAAGACAGAGAGTTTGAGCAACAGAGGGAGAGAGCGAGAGAAACGACAGGAGGAGGAGAACGAAGGGAGAGAGAAGGAAGCAGGGGCATGGCCTGGCCGTGGTCGATGCGGCGCCGGGCGTGCTCGGGGCGAGGGTGCCATGGACCAAGAGGAGGGAGCTGCGGCCAACCATGGATGTTCCTGGTACAGAGAGGAAGAGGCATGAGAGACGAGGGAGAGAACCAGAGGGAGGAGGGACGGAGGAGAAGAAGAGGGGAAAGGGCGACGGGTCCTGGTTGCTTCGTTGCCGATGGCGTTTGGGTGCCCCGACGAGCTGCGGCTTGTCGCCGGCAGCGACGGAAAACGGAGGAGATGCTCGGGCGAGAGGCTGTTGCCTCGGCTCGATCTAGATCAAGTGGGGCTGGGGCTGCACTGGTTGGTGGCTTCGATTGCCGGCGGGAGCTAGTGGATTGGGTCGATGGGGAAAACGAGGAGGAGACCAGGGGAGGCGCTGGTTGGATCGCTGGTGATCCCGAGGGGAACCAGAGAGAGTGGCGGCTGGGAGGAGGATCCCTAGAAAATAGGGTTTGGTCCAAAATGGACTAGGGGTAGACTATATATATATGGGGAAAAGAGAGGAGTTGGATCATCCGATCAAAATCCGACGGCCGAGAAAAGATAGGTTAGGACAGTCTAAATAGGAAACGGCGATGTTTTATAGATGTTAGGGGATGATCCGGACCCAACGGTGATGACTGTCCGGGTCGGGTTCGGGGGAGTTTCGGACACGCGCGCGAGGGGGCTGCGAGCTGGCAAGAGAGGTTAGGTGGTCGGACAAGAGGGAAACGAAAACACGGTTGGTCTCGGGACGGTCAACGAAAGCAAGGGGGACGCGGCAACTACGAGCGGGTGCGAGTTTTATGAAAACATGCGGATGCAATGCGGATGATGCTATGAGATGAAATGCAAGACACGAACAAAAGCAAAACAAAAGACAAAAACCCAACCACGAAGGAAATATCATATCGCATCTCCGGAAAAGGCAAGAGTTGGAGTTACGAATATGGAAAGTTGTATCCGGGGTGTTACAACTTGATAGAGGCGGAGGTGTCCCGATCTTTCGATGAGATGATAACTATCGATTTGGTGAAGGTGACTTTGACGATCCGAGTACAAACATGCACGATGTTGCGCCTTAGCAGTCGCTAAACCAACTCCGAGAGGTTATTGACCACGCCGGAGCACAATCAACCTGACCACGAAGGTCTATTATTGCAAGCAATCAAAGAAAGAGCAAGAATATGATAAAACAATCTGAATATTGCAAGTATATATGAAGTATTGATAAAGGTGGGGATCCGTAAGCGGTCTTGGTCTGGTCGTTGGACACAAACGAAGTACACGAAGTTGCAATGACTAACTTTTAACTAAACAAATCCCAAGGGAAAAGCTACTTGATGGATCTACTTATATAGGAGCAAGGGGTGGCGGCCAAGGAGGTGGAGGACGTCCCAAGGCATCCTAAAACTAACCCTATGTCGTACAAGGCCAATGGGCCCAAGTGGAGGTGATTTAACACCTTTGGACTTGTAGTTTGACTCGGATTCTGCTGCAGCATCAGATTGTTTCATCCATAACTCAATGCTCTGGACGAATTTGAAGGTGAATCCAATTGGTTGGAAAGTGCACGAAATCTAGTTTCCAACAGAAAAAGAATCACCCAATTCGGAGTCCGTATGAAAAAGTTGTTGGCATTTTGAGCCAGATATGTCTGTGCAGTCCGAATCTGAATCCAGAACGTGAGAGACTTGGACTCTACCTTCTCTTAGCCCAAAAGTGACGTGAGAGGACTTTTTGAACAGAACCTAAACTTCTCCTTTTCCCTTATCTTCATATGTGGATTGTACAAATGTCCCATACACCTGCAATTGGACAAAACACAAAAGTGTGGGAAGTATTTTTGTTCTGGATAACATAAATAGATTATTGAATGTTTGCACTAGAAATCACATGACAAATATGCATGTATGCAATATTTTTGGTCTTATCCAAGGTAGTTATGTCCTCATCACTTTGTGTTTGTACTAGGAGGGCTACGATCTCGATTTTCGACTTTAGAGTTTGGACGTTCGACCCAACTCCACCCACGGGAGGAGCTAGGAGGTGGAGCGTTGCCGAACAAGCCCTTACTCGATGTTTGACAAAGAAAAGATACTCAAGAAAGTAAGCAAAATCGATTTAGACAAGCAAGACTACCATTAATTATTCATCGTCAAATCAGATGCATGCTAAAAGTAGAGAAGTTCCTTGTAGCAAACATTTTAATAGCATAGCTATGTATAGCATCTTGCAAGGACAATATCCCTGGACATGTTGCAATAGTGATATTCGTAACTCAATACCAAAAAAGGTTCGCGCCCCACTTACAAGGACAAATATCCCTGGACATGTTGCAATAGTTGTGTTGTGGTCAGAATGCAACTCTACAAACACCATGCGGTACCACAACATACGCACCCAAGATAGATACAAAGGTAGGAACAACTACGTAGCCCCCTACTACTCCAAGCAATCTACAAGTAGGAAGAGAAGCCTTGAGGACCCTCCACCGTGAATAGGTCACCGCGAGGAGAAGCCATGTATGACAATCTGGATGCTTCAAGGCAATGCGTTCATGAAGGATGCATCACCGTAATGCCGCCATCACCTGATCCAGGATCGGGGTTCCCCTGGTGCGAGAAGGGGGACAAAGTGTTGGGAAACATAGTCGAAAACAAAAAAAATGCCCTACGATCACCCGGGAACAATATGAAGATGCATATAGGGTTTGGATCAACGATCATTACCGACTCCGGAGTGCAAGGGAAGTAGATGAGTCGGTGCAGATTGTACTTGGAGTCCCTCGAACCATATATGACGATCCCACGAACTACCCTCAAACGATCCCTGGAACGGAATATTGAAAGCACGATCTCTCTACTTGGTTGCAACCGTACGGTCTTCATGATCCGGTAGCGCTTCGCCATCCAGAGTGACTCCGGAGTGCAGCGGAAGTAGACAAGTCAGTGTAGATCGTACTTGGAGTCCCTCAAATCGTTGATGACGATCCGTCGAACCGTCCATGAACAATGCCTCGAACAGAAGACTGAAAGCATGGCCTCTCGACTTGGTTGCAAGTGTACAATCTTCATGATGCGGCAGTGCTTTGCCGTCTAGAGCTTAATCATCGCTAGTGAATTAGAGGGAGGAGATCAGGACCACAATGGGCTTCTAATTATGAGGATTAGAGGAACTAGGTCTAGCTCTAATTAGTCAGATAGGACCAACTAGAACTATACTAGATGTACTAGAGGAGGCTCCAAAATTGTATCCCAAAGGGCAAAATCCTCTAGTATATATAGGAGCCATTCCACACACACCACGTGGTACAAGGGGGGAGGGAGGAGGGGCGCCACAAGAGGGAGGGAAAGTCCCCTCCCTTGGCCAGCCAAGGAGGAGGAGGACTCCCTCTCCTCTTTCCATGGGGAGAAGGGGCACCACCCTTCTTGGGCCCAAGTGGCCCAAGTAGCGTTCCGCTACTTGGCCTTTTAAGGCTCGTTCATATTAAATTAAATATAAAAGCCTCATAACAATTACTAGAGCCTTTTATTATTAATAATTTAAGATCACTAGAAACATTTTCCACCTATATATTTTTTATCGGTAATACCCGATATTGCCTGATAAACTCTGAAACCCTTCCGGTGACCCCGAAACGCTTCCGGTACCTCTAGGAACTATTCCAAATATTAATGAAACAATTCCACAAATAAATCCTTGGTATTCCCATCCTACTAACACAACAGATCATGATTACCTTAAGCTTGTGACCTCATAGGTGCGGTAAAACATAGACATGAATGAAACCCCTTTGGTCAATGACCGATAACGGAACCGTGGACGTCCTTATCAATCCCTATGATTACACGAATGACATTCGAGTGAGCCTTTCGTGATCACGTGTTGTTCCCTTTTCTTCGTGATACTTTACAAAACCCGAGGTGCATCAGTATCCTCTTGAGTCATACACATGCTCACTATACCGTCATCCTCGTTACTAGTTTTGTTCTTCTTTCTTGTTGACATGTTCCAGCATCCCCGTGACATAGTGATTGATACGTCTCAAACGTATCTATAATTTTTGCTTGTTCCATGCTGTTATATTATCATTCTTGGTTGTTTTACAATCATTTTATAGGAACTTTATATATTTTTTGGGACTAACCTATTAACATAGTGCCCAGTGCCAGTTGCTGTTTTTTGCTTGTTTTTTACTTAGTAGAAAATCAATACCAAATGGAGTCCAAATGCAACAAAACTTTTTGGAGATTTTTTTTGGAGAAGAAGACATCAAGTGGGCCAAAGAAGTACCAGAGGAGGGCTCTGAGGGGAGCACAACCCACCAGGGCGCGCCTGGAGACCCAGGTGCGCCCAGGTGGGTTGTGCCCACCTCGGTGGCCTCCCGCACCGCCTCTTCGTCCTATAAATCCCCAAATATTCCAGAAACCCTAGGGGAGTCGACGAAACACAATTCCAGCCGCCCCAATTTCCAAAACCACGAGATCCAATCTAGACACCATCACGAAGGGGTTCATCATCCTCATTGGTGCCTCTCCGATGATGCGTGAGTAGTTCAACATAGACCTATCGGCCCGTAGGCAGTAGCTAGATGGCTTCCTCTCTCTCTTTTGATTCTCAATACAATGGTCTCTTGGAGATCTATTGGATGTAACTCTTTTTGCGGTGTGTTGTTGGGATCCGATGAACTTTGAGTTTATGATCAGATCTGTATCCATGAATATTATTTGAGTCTTCTTTTGATCTCTTATATGCAAGATTATTTATAGCCTCATATTTTCTTTGAATCTTTGGTTTAGTTAGGCCAATTAGATTGATTTTTCTTGCCATGGGAAGAGGTGCTTTGTGATGGTTCGATCGTGCGGTGTTCTTTCCCATTGACAGAAGGGGCAGCAAGACACACATGTATCGTTGCTATTAAGGATAACAAGAAGGGGGCTATTCCTACATGAATAGATCTCGTCTACATCATGTCATCGTTCTTATTGCATTACTCTGTTTCTCCATGAACTTAATACACTAGATGCATGCTGGATAGCGGTCGATATGTGGAGTAATTGTAGTAGATGCAGGCAGGAGTCGGTCTATTAATCTTGGACATGATGCCTATATATTGATCATTGCCTTGGATATAGTCATAACTATCCGATTTCTATCAATTGCCCAACGGTAATCTGTTTACCCACATTATGCTATTTCTTGAGAGAAGCCACAAGTGAAATCTACGCCCCCCGAGTCTATTCTTTATCATATTTGCTTTGAGATCTATTTTTATTTGCTTTTGTTTTCTGATCTATTATTCCAAAAAACAAAAATACCTTGCTGCACCTTTTATTTGCATCTTTTATTTCACGTTTTATCGAGATCAATTTATCCAATCTACATAATTTTTTATCGCGTTAACTTGACAATCTCTGGTGCCGTTACCCGAAAAAGGGATTGACAACCCCTTATAAGCATCAAGTTGTAAGTATTTGTTCTTTATGTGCAGGTACCATTTACATAGTGTTGCTTGGTTCTCCTACTGGATTGATACCTTGGTTTCATGACCGAGGGAAATACCTCCCATAGTTGTGCCGCTTCATCCCTTCCTCTTTGGGGAAATACCGATGTAGTTAAAGCGACATCAGAAAGAATTTCTGGCGCCGTTGCCGGGGAGACATCATCAACATATATCAGGTTCCTAATCACAAATCTCACCTCCTTAAAATTTACATTATTTGCCATTTGCCCCTCGTTCTCATCTCCCCCACTTCTAAAACGTTTTTGCGAAAAGCACAAAAATATTTGCTTTCGCCTTTTTCTTGTTTGCCTCTTTGCTTGTGTTGCCATGCGTCTTCCATTTGCTTGCATCTTTGCTTGCTAAAAATCTATTGATATGGATCCTCATGCACTTGCTAACCTTTTCAAAAGATCCAATTATGATGAACGATTTGATAGTGAATTGAGTTCACTAGATTATCTTTATGAAGTTTTGCTTGAGATTCATGAATCTGAAAATTGTGATGAAGTGTTAAACAAAGGAAGTTATAAAATTATTCATGGTAGCTCCTTGAATGAAAATCATGATTGCAATGATGTTATTATAAATTCTATCAATGTCAATTGTGTGCAAAACCCCAAGCTTGGGGATGCTTGTTTTTGTTATGTCCACTACTTATAACAATGATCATGATTGGGGTGATAAGGATTCTGATGATCTTGAAAATTTATTTAAACCTCATGATGAATATGCTTGTTATAATATTAAAAGTAGATTTGGAAGAGTGTCAACTTTAGCTAAAAATAATCCCACATATTTGGAGAATGTTCAATTTATGAAATTTTTGAGAAAAGTGGGCTTGGAGAGGCCATGTTTTTATTTGATGATAATCCCACTATTTTGGAAGAGTGTCAACTTTGCATGCATGTGGATCATGAAGAATATTTTATATGATAGTTATATTGTTGAACTTGATTATGATCCTACATGTAATTATTATGAGAGAGGAAAATATAGTTGCAGAAATTTTCATGTTACTAAATTAGCTCCCTTTATGTTGAGATCGTCAATGTTTTATTCCTTTTCTTTGCATATGTTAGATGTTTCTTGTCTTGATAATTTGTTTGCTTATAAAATTCCTATGCATAGGAAGTATGTTAGACTTAACTGTGTTTATCATATGATTCATAATGTTTTCTTTGTGTTTCAATTCTTATCTTTCCTATGAGCATCATTGAAATATTAAGCCTATCTTAATGGCTAAAGAAAGAGCTCGTTGGGAGGCAACCCAATGAATAAAATTTATTTTTGCCATTTTCTTTCTATTCTTGAGTGTTCACACAATTATGCTACTGTTATGATTGTGTTTTTATGTTTAATTAGTGTTTGTGCCAACTAAGGCCTTTGGAATCATGTTTGGTGATAAATAATTTGATCTTGTTGAAAAATAGAAACTTTTGCACCCAGTAACAGAATTGATGTGCTTTGCTGGAGCGTGATAAAATTCTGAAGTTTTTACAAAATATTGATAAACAAATTGCCTACGTTATCCTAAGTTTTCAGAATTTTTGGAGTTACAAAAGTATACAAGTTTTCTGATTACTACATACTGTTCTGTTTTTGACAGATTCTGTTTTCTTTGCATTGTGTGCTTATTTTGATGAATCTATGGATTGTATTGGAGGGTATAAGCCATTTAAAAGTTAGAATACAGTAGATGTAATGCAAAAATAAAATATGAATGGGTTTGCAATGGTACTTAGAGTAGTGATTTGCTTTCTTATACTAACGGATCTCATGAAGGTTTTGGTTAGTTTTGTGTGATTGAAGTTTTCAAGTTTTGGGTGAGATCATGATGGATGAAGGAATAAGGAGTGAAAAGAGCCTAAGCTTGGGGATGCCCCAAGAAGGCAACCAATAAGGGCATCCATGTTCCGCTATTGGTTATTGACGGGGGAGGTGTCTCAGTCATGTCTACATAGTTCTCGAACCCATAGGGTCCGCACGCTTAACGTTCGATGTCGATTTGGTATTATATGAGTTATGTGGTTTGGTGACCAAATGTTGTTTGGAGTCTCGGATGAGATCACAGACATGACAAGGAGCTCCGGAATGGTCCGTAGGTAAATATTGATATATACGACGATGCTATTTGGTCTCTGGAATGGTTTTGGAATGCACCGGAAAGTTATCGGAATACCGGAGGGGTTCGAGAGGCACCGGGAGAGTATTGTGCCTTACTGAGCCATGCAGAGGGAACACACCAGCCCACATAGGCTGGTGCGCCCCCCTTAAGGTAGCCGCACCCAATTAGATGGAAGGGGGAGGCGCCACCTCCTCCTACCATATCTCCAGAAGGGAGAAGGGAAGAAGAAGGGGTGGCTCCCCCCTTTCCTTCTCCCTTGTGCATTATATGGAAGGGGGGGCACACCACTAGGAAATCCCTAGGGTGGCAGCCGACCCTATTGGAGGCGTCCTAGGGTTGCCTCCTCCCCTGCCACGCCTATATATATGTGGGGAGGGGTGCCTACAATACACAACTTATTCCACACTGTGTGTCGGCACCCCTCCACCGTTTACACCCCCGGTCATATTTTCGTAGTGCTTAGGCGAAGCCCTGAGGAGATCACTTCATCATCACCATCACCATGTTGTCCTGCTGCCGGAACTCATCTACTACCTCACCATTTTGCTAGATCAAGAAGGCGGAGGACGTCATCGAGCTGAACGTGTGCAGAACACGGAGGTGTCGTACGTTCGGTACTTGATCGGTTGGAGCGTGAAGAATTTCGACTACATCAACCACGTTGTTAAACGCTTCCGCTTAGGTCTACGAGAGTACGTAGACACACTCTTCCCCTTGTTGCTATGCATCTCCATGGATAGATATTGCGTGTACGTAGAATTTTTTATGTTTTCCATGCAACGTTTCCCAACAGTGGCATTAGAGCCAGGTCCATGCGTAGATGATATGCAGAGTAGAACACAAAGAGTTGTGGGCGGTGATAGTCATACTGCTTACCACCAACGTCTTATTTTGAGTCGGCAATATTGTGGGATGAAGCAGCCTGGACCAACCCCACGCACATGAGACCGGTTCCACCGACTGGCATGCAACTAATTTTGCATAAAGGTGGCTGGCAGGTGTCTATTTCTCCTACTTTAGTTGAATCGAATTTTACTACGGCCATTCCTTGAAGAAGGTTAAAACAACAAACTTGATAATCACCATTGTGGTTTTGTGTAGGTAAGAACGGTTCTTTAGCAGCCACGTAAGACTTGCAGCAACAAAGTAGAGGACGTCTAACTTGTTTTTGCAGGGCATGTTGTGATGCGATATGGTCAAGATATGATGTGATATATGTTGATGTATGAAATGATCATGTTTTGTAACATCGACAACCGTCAGGAGCCTTAGGGTTGTCTCTTTATTGTATGAAGTGCAAGCCCCATGTAATTGCTTTACTTTATCACTATGCATTAGCGATAGTTGTAGAAGCAATAGTTAGCGTGACAACCTCGACGCAATGACGCTACGATGGAGATATGGGTGTCAAGCCGGTGACGATGGAGATCATGACATTGCTTTGGAGATGGAGATCAAAAGCACAAGATGATGATGGCCATATCATGTCACATATTTTGATTACATGTGATGTTTATCTTTCATGCATCTTATTTTGCTTAGAACGGCGGTAGCATTATAATATGATCCCTTCACTTAATTTCAAGATAAAAGTGTTCTCCCTGAGTATGCACCTTTGCCATAGTTCGTCATTTCGAGACACCGCGTGATGATCGGGTGCGATAGACTCTATGTTCACATACAATGGGTGCAAGAAAGTTTTGCAAAGGCATAATACTTGGGTTAAACTTGACGAGCCAAGCATGTACAGACATGGTCTCGGAACACTGGAGACAGAAAGGTCGAACATGAGTCATATAGTAGATATGATCAACATAGAGATGTTCACCATTGATGACTACCCCATCTCACGTGATGATCGAACATGGGTTAGTTGATTTGGATCATGTATCACTTAGATAAACTTGAGGGATGTTTATTTAAGTGGGAGTTCATTAGTAATTTGATTAATTAAACTTAATTTATCATGAACTTAGTCTTGATAGTTTTGCATATCTATGTTGCAGATCAATAGCTCGCGATATAGCTCCTATATATTTTTGATATGTTCCTTGAGAAAACTAAGTTGAAAGATGATAATAGCAATGATGCGGACTGGGTCCATGATCTGAGGATTATCCTCATTGCTGCACAGAAGAATTATGTCCTTGATGCACCACTAGGTGACAAACCTGTTGCAGGAGCAGATGCAGACATTATGAACGTTTTGCAAGCTCGATATGATGACTACTTGATAGTTTAGTGCGCCATGCTTTACGGCTTAGAACCGGGACTTAAAAATGTTTTGAACGCCACGAAGCACATGAGATGTTTGAAGAGATGAAAATTGGTACTTCAGACTCATGCCCGTGTCGATAGGTATGAGACCTCTGATGAGTACTTTGCCTACAAGATGGAGGAGAATATCTCAGCCAGTGAGCATGTACTCAGAATGTCTGGGTACTATAATCGCTTGAATCAAGTGGGAGTTAATCTTCCAGATAAGATAGTGATTGATAGAGTTCTCTAGTCACTATTACCAAGCTACTAGAACTTCGTGATGAACTATAATATGCAAGGGATGACAAAAACGATTCTCAAGCTCTTCGCGATGCTGAAATCAGCGAAGGTAGAAATCAAGAAAGAGCATCAAGTGTTGATGGTTAACAAGACCACTAGTTTCGAGAAAGAGGGCGAGGGAAAGAAAGGGAACTTCAAGAAGAATGGCAAGCAAGTTGCCATTCCCGTGAAGAAGCCCAAAGCTGGACCCAAGCCTGAAACTGAGTGCTTTTACTGCAAAGGAAATGGTCACTGGAAGTGGAACTACCCCAAATACTTGGCGGATAAGAAGGATGACAAAGTAAACAAAAGTATATTTAATATACATGTTATTGATGTGTACCTTACTAGTGTTCGTAGTAGCCCCTGGGTATTCGATACGGGTTCAGTTTCTAAGATTAATGACACGAAACGGAAGTTGCAGAATAAACAGAGACTAGTTAAGTGCGAGGTGACGATGTGTGTTGGAAGTGATTCCAAAGTTGATACGATGACCATTGCTCACTCCCTCTACCTTCGGGATTAGTGTTGAACCTAAATAAATGTTATTTGGTGTTTGCATTGAGCATGAATATAATTAGATTGTGTTTATTGCAATATGATTATTCATTTAAGTTAGAGAATAGTTGTTGTTTTGTTTACATGAATAAAACCTCCTATGGTCATACACCCTATGTGAATGGTTTACTGAATCTCGATTGTAGTGATGCACACACTAGTAAGCGTCGGTGCTATACAAACGGTTTTTAACCCCTTTCCACGATGGCATTTGGAACCGCCGCCAAGTGAGTCTGGGCGATAGGGGGGTCCTTCCCACACGAGCCAGAAACCGGGGGGGATAGGCCCTCCTGGCACACAAGCCGGGGCAAAATGAGCTCGTGTGCGATCAGGCGAGGCATCGAAACCCAATTGTTTCCGTTCGTATGTACATCCCACACGGTAAATCCAAGAAAAACATTTCCGTTCGTTTGTACATCACATACAGTCAATCCAAGGAGAACGTTTCCGTTCTCATGTAAATCCCACACTATGAATCTAGGGAAAATGTTTCTATTCGTATGTACTTCCCACAAAGTCAATCCAGGGAAATATTTCCGTTTGTATGTACATCCCACACAGTCAATCCAGGGAAAACGTTTCCGTTCGTATGTACACCCCACACATGTTTATGTATAGGCTCGTGTGTGATACGTGTAACTATCACACACGCTCTGCCTTGGTAAACCGTTTGCTTTTATCAACTACATCACACACGATTTGATGAAGAAAACTGTGTGGCATTGGGCTATCCATCACAAGTGCTTTTACGTCTAGAACCGTTTGCAAAGTTCCATGACCCATTTTGCAGGTTTATTAGTTTACAATTAATAATTCCAGTATTATGCAAATTCACATTTCATATTGAACAGCTGTTTGCCAATTTCATATCAGGCACATAGATATATTTTAACATCACAGTACGATAGCTACCGGAAAACAACACAGTACAACATATAGATAGTTCAACTTCATAAGAACAATATTAGAACAATATATTCATTTTCTTAATCGAGACCATCCAGGCTCGCCTTATCCACCTCTGCTTTCAATTCAGTAAGAACCTATTTTGCACTGGCCAACTGGGAAAGTGCCTCCTCCTTCGCCAACACCATATTAGCAATGTCTGATTTTAAAAATCTAAGCTCATTCTCCACCTTCCTCTTTTTATCCCGCATCTTCAAATATTCTTCAGCGTTAACAACACTTTCTCCAAGCCTACCTCTAGTCTCTTCCTGATACATGCTCCAGAGCTTTGCTAGGCACATCTTCAAAGACTGTGGCCACTCTTGATCAGCCCACTCCAAGTAAGAACACTTCCGTTCATCCTATAATGTTTAAAACTAGACCAGTAACAATTGTAGGGAAAATGGGTTTATAGCAACATAGAAAATCACCAATACTTATTTTGAAAAACTAAGGAAACAGGTTAATTATGACATATCTTCCCAAAAAGATCAATGTGCAAATGAATTAATTGCTACTGACACAACAACCAAGTTCCGAAACATCAGAAGCTATAATTAACTACAACAATGCTACAAGTTCTTACTCATGTACTATAAATAACAAATTGAACATTTTAAGAGGAAGGTAAATATAACTGCAACATCATAGCAATAGTGTATGAATGACAACAAATTGATACTAACAGGTGTGTACATGCACAAATTTAGTAACACAGAACTAATAGCACTAAGGCGCCCACTATGTATGCCAAAACCGGTGTAAAGACAACTGTTGCTACATCTCGCATCGGTGCCCTGCACTGGCGAGCTGATGCAGCGGAAAAAAATTAGGGACCCGAACTCTGGAGCCCCTAGTTGCTTCGACGCCCGGTTCCTTCGTGCCATAAAGATTTAGTATTTTACTGCTTGGCTGCTCGAATGTGTGGACAAGTTGGCTCCACAAACTGCTAAAGCGGTGCAAAATAATTTTCTAATGGCATCGCTGATGAGATGGCAACATTTTTAGATACTAGGTACAAACTGTGACACTATCTTAGGATGCGTTTGGTCGAAGGTGTGGTATGAATGGGTTGGGACCGTGACAGTGTCTGAATCACATCTAACAAATGTTGTAACATCCCAAATTTTCAATTTGGAATGTTATACATTAGATCATCATTGCATATCATATTTTATTGCATTTTGGCTTGATCCTAGAAATTGTACGCAACTCAAGGACCCATGGAGAGAGTTGAGGATTTCGTTATTTTCATATTTGAGTTTTCTCAAATTTTGAAAAGAGGATCATTTGATTTTAATTATTTTCTCTTTGAATATTTATTTTATGAAAATAAAAGAGAGGGGAGAAAAATGACTTCCCCAAAATAAAGAAATACCGGAGATTAAATATAAAAATCAAATAAGAATTTTATTCGGAGTTTTATCGATATTTTATTTGAATTAGAAAAAATATGCGTTTTTCAAAATTGCATTAGAGGCCCAAATAAATGTTCACTTTGTCAGCTATATTTTTAGAGGACGGGGAAAATTTATTTCAGGATTTTTGGAGTCCGTCTAGTATATCTTTTCTTTGTTTTTCTGCGCGCAGAATTAATTAAAAAAAGAAACCGACTTAGCCGTGGGCGACCCGGACTCCCCGCCGCCTCAGGCTTTAAAAGCCGCCCCCGCTGCCCTCCACAGCCCACCAGCCCACCCACCACCGCCACCTAACCCTAACCCTAGCCCGCACCGCCGCCGCCATCGCCGTCGCGCCTAAGCCTTCTTAGCCCCGCCGCAACGCCGCTCCTCGCCGTCGCCGCCGCCGCCGACCTCGCCACCACGCGTCGCCGCCCCGCCACCCGCCGCTGTTGCCGACCACCGCCGGAGCTGCCTCCACCCTCGCCGGACCTCGTCGAGGTAGCCGCCGTTGCCGCCGCCGGTTTTCATTAGAAAACCGTTCGATTTTTTAGAACCCGCGGTTATTTTTTTCTAGATCTGTTTATTTTTTTCCCGGTTTAGTTATTTAGCGAACGCCCGTTCGTATGTTTGTTTTAACGAACGGTTTTCACCCATTAACCACAGACAACGAATGTTCGTTCGTTAGCCTGTTCGTTAGTTTTTTTCAAGGTTTTTTCCGCGATTATTTTCGATCGCGATTTCTGCCCTGATTTTTGTTTTAGTTTATCTTTTCGCTCGTTTACCGGAATCAGAAGATTCAAGCGCCTAGATCTTCGTCTCGAAGCCCTCTTTCTTTTTAACAAACTTGAACAATATTTTGCTACTGTAAAATTTGACTTAAGTCCAGATTAGTAAATGGAGCTTGTTTCTTTCGCAGTTTGAGTTTCGTTGCTTCGTTTGATTTGATTCTTTTTGCAAACCGGAGTTCTTAAGTTGAACTTTCTGGTTAGATCTCTTATTTGAGTTTTACTCGTGCTTCTAGTTGAGTGCTTATTGTATGCTTGTGTGTTTGCGGTAGAGTACCCGAAGTGCGAAGCGTCCTACTATGAGTCTCTAGGTTTCACGAATCATCAGCAAGGCAAGTAACACTTTGATCATACCTCTTTACTACCCAGTTTTATTGCATTAGGTCGATCCTCAAACAATTGCATGGTTAGGATCTGATTAACATGTGGGTTTTGGGAAGTAGATGAGGTAGTACCTATTTACCTATTTATTATCAAACCTTTGGGAGTTACTTCTACGTTGCTTATATTGCTATGCTATGCTCGTAGACGTGGTTTGGTTCGAGTGATTCATGACAGATGTGAGTATTGTTATTTAATGGTGGAATTAAGGTGGCTACTTAAATACACATCTGGGTGGATTGCTTGAGGCACCCTGGAGTACCCAGTGCTTGTCAGGGCACTTGGAGAATCCAGTGTTGTCCTAGGATATCCCGGAGAACCCGTGTGATCATCCTACGGCCCACCACCCAGGCTCAAAGGGATCATAAGATTATTCATGCTAGAAACTTCTGTGTGCAGAAGCAAGCCAATATGGGCTCTGGCATAGTTGAGTAAGATGCGTGAAGCTCTTGAAGAGGTAGACTAGCAGAGGTAGTGGGTTGTAGGTGGTACCGTCTATCCAGAGTAGAGAGTTAATGCTTCAGAAAGACTGTGTCTCGAATCTTCGACCATGGATGTATTCGAGCCTTGTGGGGGAAAGTGCGCAAACCTCTGCAGAGTGTACAAACTAGTCATGGTTAGCCGTGTCCCCAGTTGTGGACGTCTTGAGTATCTAGTTCTTGGATGATCATGTTGATCTCATCACTCTTAATATAATTTGATTGGGTTTAATGATGATGTTTAATTGGGATTGAGTTGGAGGAACCTTCTCAATGTTTAACAACCACCATGATAGTTAAATAAAATTTATTCCTTTGTTGTAGGAAAAAATTGGCTTTATGCAAAACTGTTAACCATAGAGCTTTCCACCAGCCAAATATGCATGTAGTGATAGCATTTATTCTATTCATTACTCTGTGTTACATTGCCGGCATATTCCATGTGCTGACCCGTTTTCGGCTGCAACATTCATGTTGCAGACTTTTCCGATGACGAGTAAGGTGCCATAGGTCGTTGTCTTTCACTCAGTGATGCCGTTGGAGTTGATGGACTCACTTTATCTTCCAAGCCTCCCACTATTATCGTTTTTAGATGGCCTTAAGCCATATTTATGGTAATAAGTTCTCTTTTGAGACTTTTGATGTAATAAGTGTGTGATTGCTACTCTGTTATAAATCCTCAAGTACTATGCGTGTCAGCATTACCGATCCAAGGATGACACTGATGCACAGAGATCAGACTACTTGAGGTGTGGTTGCTACAAGATGGTATCAGAGCACACGCTGAATGTAGGACACGACCACTAAGCTAAAGCCCTAGATCACTGCTCTCTTCTCATTTCTGACTCCTCTCCATTTTCTACCCTATAGGATGGCGGATGCAAGGAAGAAGTTCACACAACCGGATGAAGATACACCTTTTGGACGACACTTGAAGGAAGTCACTACATACCTGAACATCCGAATACCAAGCTTCACCGGGACCTACATCGCCACTTTACCAGAAGAAGAGAGTTGGTTGATTCGAGTTCAAGTTCTAGGAAGGACGTTTATGCCAGTCACCGAGCCTATAGAGTTTTCCTTTGATGCACCAACCTGGAGTCTAGGAAAGAGCATGGCAGCCCACATCACCATGGGACGCATTGGAGAAGTTCACCACAAGGATATCAAGGATACTATCTACCAGATTTGTGGGCGCCGAGATGAGCAATGGGAGCTAATCAGCACCAGGAAGGATAGATCTATTGCAGCTTTCATCCAGGAGTTAAACCAGCACATTCGTCGCCAGGAGAACCAGATGTGCGCCGGCATGATAGATCTGAAGAAGGTAATGACCAGGATCACGGAGCTGGAGGAAGAACTCAAGTCTACACATGAT
Organism: Aegilops speltoides; assembly: GCA_021437245.1. Classification (NCBI taxonomy): domain Eukaryota; kingdom Viridiplantae; phylum Streptophyta; class Magnoliopsida; order Poales; family Poaceae; genus Aegilops; species Aegilops speltoides. The sequence goes on from CM038143.1 coordinate 204,027,327, forward strand.
GGATATGAGTAAGAAATGACGATACTCATGGAGAATAATGACGATTTGACGAAGAAGCTAGGAGTATTCATGGGAGACCCCGCACCTGGAGGAGAAGACGACGATTCCACTTGCCCGGAGAACTACATAATCATCGATGACACCGACTCGGACCCCAACGATAGCAATGATGACTTTGTTGATGAAGCTGGAGCAGATATCATGGAGTCTTCCACCGATCAATTTTTCTTGTCGACCACCATATCAGTAGTAGTATTTCCCCATGTATAGTCCGAGAACTTTTGTAACAATAGTTAGATCGATTGTATGCCCTTGTTTGAATTGATTGAAGTGATATGATTGTGTTTGTCTCATGTGCATATGGGTAGTGTTTTCCCTCTAGACCTCATTCTATTCTATTTTCTCATCTTTTCTAAACCCATCAGATGCCTCCGAGACCCGACAATGGTTCCCGCCGGAGCTCACTCAGTTGATCCAGCAACAGAATGCATTGATGCAGATACTAGTCCAGAATCAGAACCAGGGGAACAACAACAACAACAACCCACCGCCACCACCACCTGTTGATCACTTAGCCCGTTTCTTACGGCTGAATCCACCGGTGTTCTCCAGTAGCACCGAGCCGATTGTTGCAGATGATTGGCTCCACAAGATTGGAAGGGAGTTGACCACTATAGGATGCACAGATGCGGACAGAGTGTGATTGGCCGCACATCAGCTTGATGGACCCGCAGCATCATGGTGGGAGAATTTCACAGCCACTTATGCCATCGACATTGTTACATGGGACCAGTTTCAACAAGCTTTTCGCACTGCCCATGTTTCAGCAGAAGCTATGGCCATGAAGAAGTGCAAGTTTCGCAACTTGCGCCATGGAGGACTCACAGTGGGCCAGTATGTGGATGATTTTAGCAAGTTAGCACGTTATGCCCCAGATGACGTTGCTACGGATGCAGCTAAGCAGGAGAAGTTTCTGGAAGGACTTAATGATGAGCTGAGCATGCAGTTGATGGTGGCAACCTTCAACAACTATCAGGAGTTGGTAGATAGAGCTCTCATGATTGAAGGGAAGCAACAACAGATTGACATCCGCAAGAGGAAGTATGGACAATGTAAGTACAATTCTGGAGCTCAGTAGAGACCCCATTTTACCCCGAACTCGGGAGGACCCCTTCAACATAACCATGGAGGTCACAATCACAATGGAGGGAGTTCGCACAACCATAGTGGCCCCAAGAACGGGAATGGTAATAGAGGAAGCAACGGTCAGAACTATTCCAACCCAGCAACGCCCACCAAGAAGGATCTAAGTCACATTACTTGTTTCAATTGTGGTAAGAATGGACATTACGCCACAGAGTGTTCTGAAGCAAAGAATGGAAATGACAATGGAAGCTCTGGGAAGAAGCCCAACCCTTTCAACAGGGGACAAGTGAACCACGTTAGCGTGGAGGAGGTTGAAGCGCAACTTGATGCAGTAATAGGTAAGTTTTTGGTTAAGTCATTTACTGCAATCGTTCTTTTTGATACTGGTGCATCACATTCATACATATCAAGGGGATTTATGGATATGTTTAAACTGCCAACCCAAGCCCTTAGGTCACCCATGTTAGTAACCTCGCCAGGAGCAGAGTATCTGGCTAGCCTATGGTGTGATCGGTTACCATTAAGGATTGGTAACTACGTGTTTCCCTCAGACCTAATATTATTGGAGTCATAAGGACTGGATGTGATATTAGGCATGGATTGGTTATCGAAGTATGGAGGGAACATTGACTGCGCCAGTAAGTCGATTTTGCTTACCACCCCAGAAGGAAGAAGGATTAAGTATGTATCCCGGCATGTGCCGAAGAGGACTCAAGGGCATTCCTTATCAGGAGTTGTACAGGAGGAAGTACCAGTGGTGAAGGATTTCCCTGATGTATTTCCAGAAGAGTTGCCAGGCATGCCATCGGATAGAGACATTGAGTTTTTGATTGAGCTTTTGCCAGGCACAGGGCTAATATCTAAGAGACCGTACAGGATGCCCGCAAAGGATTTGGAGGAAATTAAGAAGCAAATTAAGGAGTTACTGGATAAAGGCTATATTCGCCCAAGTTCGTCACCTTGGGGATCACTAGTGCTTCTAGTGGAGAAGAAGGATGGATCATTGAGGATGGTTGTTGATTACCGTGGATTGAATGAAGTGACGATCAAGAGCAAGTACCTGCTGCCGATGATCAATGATCTGTTTGACCAGTTGCAAGGAGCTAAAGTATTTTCCAAGATCGATCTGCGATCAGGATACCACCAGCTGAAGATTCGGGAGCAGGATATACCTAAGACAACTTTTACCACCAGGTACAGGCTATATGAGTATACCGTTATGTCATTTGGCCTGACTAACGCACCTTCCTATTTCATGAACATGATGAACAAGGTGTTTATGGAGTTTTTGGATAAAGTTCATCGTGGTATTTATTGATGATATATTAGTCTACTCGAAGAATGAAGAGGAGCATAAGGAGCATTTGCGTTTGGTACTTGGGAAGCTCAGAGAACATCAGTGATATGCCAAGTTCAGCAAATGTGAGTTTTGGTTGAAGGAAGTTGGATTCCTTGGACATGTTATATAAGGAGAAGGAATAGCAGTAGACCCTACCAAGGTTGTCACTGTGACAAACTGGGAAGCATCCACGTCAGTTGGGGAGATCCGGAGTTTTCTTGTACTCACAGGATTCTATCGGAGATTCATTGAGAATTTCTCGAAGATTGCAAAACCCATGACGGAGTTGTTGAAGAAAGACACCAAGTTCAAATGGACTGAGGAATGTGAGGCCAGTTTTCAGGAGTTGAAGAAACATTTGGTTATAGCTCCAGTGTTGATTCTGCCAGATCAACGCAAGGATTATCAAGTGTATTATGACGCTTCTTGTCGAGGACTTGGAGCAGTGCTTATGTAGGAGGGAAGAGTTGTTTCATATGCCTCATGACAACTTAAACCCCATGAGTTGATTTTTGCTACCCATGATTTGGAGTTAGCAGCCGTAGTGCATGCGTTGAAGACTTGGAGACACTTTCTCATCGGAAAACATTGTGAGGTGTACACGGATCATATGAGTTTGAAATATATCTTCACGCAGAAGGAGTTAAATCTCAGGCAGAGGAGATGGTTGGAGCTCATTAAGGATTATGATATGAGATTGCATTATCACCCCGGGAAGGCTAACGTAGTAGCTGATGCGTTGAGTCGCAAGAGCCATGTTAACACACTCATGACCAGAGAGTTACCCAAGGAGTTAGCAGAGGATCTTCGTGAGCTATCTTTGGAGATAGTTCCAAGAGGCTCTGTAGCAGCATTGGAGATTCAGTCTACTATGATGGATAAGATCAGAGAAGCTCAGAAGACGGACAAGGAGATTGCTGAGATAAAGTAAAGGATGAGCAAAGTAAAGGCTAAAGGATTTTGTGAGGATGAACACGATACATTATGGTTTGAGGACCGCGTATATGTGCCCAATGACCCGGATTAGGAAGTTGATTCTGCAAGAGGCCCATGATTCGTCGTATTCGATTCAACCAGGAAATACCAAGATGTATCTGGATTTGAAGGATAGTTTCTGGTGGACCGGAATGAAGAAGGATATTGCGGAGTATGTAGCAGTTTGTGATGTATGTCAGAGAGTGAAGGCAGGGCATCATAATCCACTAGGATTGCTACAGCCATTGCCGATACCCGAATGGAAGTGGGATAAACTAGGCATGGACTTTATCACGGGATTGCCCAGGACTCGTTCAGGCTATGACTCGATATGGGTTGTAGTTGATCGTTTGACGAAGGTAGCTCATTTCATCCCAGTGAAGATTTACACCAGTGTGAAGTTGGCAAAGATATACATGACCAGGATCGTATGTCTGCATGGAGTTCCGAGGACCATTGTATTAGATAGAGGAGCCCGGTTTACCTCAAAGTTCTGGAATCAGTTGCACGAAACTTTGGGTACCAGGCTAGAATTCAGTACAGCCTTTCATCCACAGACAGATGGACAGACCGAGAGAGTCAATAAGATTCTAGAGGATATGTTGAGAGCTTATGCACTAGACTATGGGTTTAGTTGGGACGACAATTTGCCATATGCAGAGTTCTCTTACAACAACAACTATCAAGCCAGTTTGAAGATGTCCCCTTTCGAAGCTTTGTACGGAAGGAGGTGCAGGACACCATTGTTGTGGGATGAAGTTGCAGACCGTCAGTTGTTTGGACCAGATTTGATTAAAGAGCCTGAAGAGAAGGTTAAGTTGATTCGCGATAGACTCAAGGTAGCCAGTCCAGGCAGAAGAGCTATGCGGATTCTAAACGCAAGGAGACAGTTTACGAAGTTGGAGACAGAGTGTATCTTCGTGTGTCCCCACTTCGAGGAGTTAAGCGTTTTGGAGTTAAGGGAAAGTTAGCACCACGTTTTGTGGGACCATACAAAGTTTTGGAATGTATGGGAGAAGTTGCTTACAAGTTGGAGTTGCCTAAAGGATTGTCAGGAGTTGGCGATGTGTTCCACATTTTCCAGTTGAAGAAGTGCCACGCAGAGATGGCTGATATTCCTCTGAGAGATACAGTACCACTGGAAGCGATTCAGTTGGATAGCAATTTGACCTACGAGGAGAAACCAGTGAAGATTACCTAGTTTTCCAGCCGAGTCACACGCAGCAAGGTTATCAAGTTCTGCAAAGTTTAGTGGAGCCACCTTATCGAGGATGAAGCCACCTGGGAACGAGAGGAAGATTTACGGAAGGACCACCCTCACCTATTTTCTAGCCAACCCGAATCTCGAGGGCGAGATTCATCTTAAGGGGGTAGGTTTGTAACATCCCAAAATTTTAATTTGGAATGTTATACATTATATCATCATTGCATATCATATTTTATTGCATTTTGGCTTGATCCTAAAATTTCTACGCAATTCAAGGACCCACAGAGAGAGTTGGGGATTTCGTTATTTTCATATTTGAGTTTTCTCAAATTTTGAAAAGGATCGTTTGATTTTAATTATTTTCTCTTCGAATATTTCTTTTATGAAAATAAAAGAGAGGGGATAAAATGACTTCCCCAAAATAAAGAAATATTGGAGATTAAATATTAAAATCAAATAAGAATTTTATTCGGAGTTTTATCGCTATTTTATTTGAATTAGGAAAAATATGCGTTTTTCAAAATTGCATTAGGGGCCCAAATAAATGTTCACTTTGTCCTATTTTTAGAGGACGGGGAAAATTTATTTCCGGATTTTTGGAGTCTGTTTAGTATTTCTTTTCTTTTTTTTCTACGCGCGGAATTATTTAAAAAACGAAACCGACTTAACGGGCCGTGGGCGACCCGGACTCCCCGTCGCCTCAGGCTTTAAAAGCCGCCCCGCCGAGCCTGGCAGCCCACCAGCCCACCCGCCGCGGCCACCCAACCCTAACCCAAGCCCACGCCGCCGCCGCCGTCGCGCCTCACGCCAAGCCACGCCATCTCGCCGCCTCCCTTGTGACGCCGTTGCCGACCCGTCACCACTCGTCGCCGCCCGCCGCCGTCGCCGACCACCGCCGGAGTTGCCGCCGCTGTCGCCGGACCTCGTCGAGGTAGCCGCCGCCGCCGGTTTTCATTAGAAAACCGTTCGGGTTTTTTAGAAGCCGCGATTATTTTTTTCTAGATCGGTTTATTTTTTCCCCGGTTTAGTTATTTAGCGAACGCCCGTTCGTACATTCGTTTTAATGAACGGTTTTACCCCTCAACCACAGACAGCGAACGTTCGTTCGTTAGCCTGTTCGTCCATTTTTCTTTTTTCAGGGATTTTTCCGCGATTATTTTCAATCGTGATTTCTGCCCTGATTTTCGTTTTAGTTTATCCTTTCGCTCGTTTATCGGAATCAGGCGATTCAAGCGCCTAGATCTTTGTCTCGAAGCCCTCTTTCTGTTTAAGCAACTTGAACAATATTTTGCTACTGTAAAATTTGACTTCAGTCCATATTAGTAAACGGAGCTTGTTTCTTTCGCAATTTGAGTTTCGTTGCTTCGTTTGATTTGATTCTTTTTGCAAAATGGAGTTCTTAAGTTGAACTTTCTGGTTAGATCTCTTATTTGAGTTTTACCCGTGCTTCTAGTTGAGTGCTTATTGTATGCTTGTTTGTTTGCGATAGAGTACCCGGAGTGCGAAGCGTGCTACTATGAGTCTCTAGGTTTCACGGATCATCAGCAAGGCAAGTAACACTTTGATCATACCTCTTTACTACCCAGTTTTATTCTATTAGATCAATCCTCAAACAATTGCATGGTTAGGATCTGATTAACATGTGGGTTTTGGGAAGTAGATGAGGTAGTACCTATTTACCTGTTTATTATCAAACCTTTGGGAGTTACTTCTACGTTGCTTATATTGCTATGCTATGCTCGTAGACGTGGTTTGGTTCGAGTGATTCATGACAGATGTGAGTATTGTTATTTAATGGTTGAATTAAGGTGGCTACTTAAATACACATCTGGGTGGATTTCTTGAGGCACCCTTGAGTACTTAGTGGTTGTCAGGGTACCTGGAGAATCCAGTGTTGTCCTAGGATATCCCGGAGAACCCGTGTGATCATCCTACGGTCCGCCACCCAGGTTCAATGGGATCATAAGATTATTCATGCTAGAAACTTCCGTGTGCAGCCACAAGCCAATATGGGCTCTGGCATAGTTGAGTAAGTTGCGCGAAGCTCTTGAAGAGGTAGACTAGCAGAGGTAGTGGGTTGTAGGTGGTACTGTCTATCCAGAGTAGAGAGTTAATGCTTCAGAAAGACTGTGTCTCCAATCTCCGACCATGGATGTATTCGAGTCTTGTGGGGAAAAGTGTGCAAACCTCTGCAGAGTGTACAAACTAATCATGGTTAGCCGTGTCCCCGGTTATGGACGTCTTGAGTATCTAGTTCTTGGATTATCATGTTGATCTCATCACTCTTAATATAATTTGATTGGGTTTAATGATGATATTTAATTGGGATTGAGTTGGAGGAACCTTCTCAATGTTTAACAACCACCATGATAGTTAAATAAAATTTATTCCTTTGTCATAGGGAAAAATTGGCTTTATGCTAAACTGTTAACCATAGAGCTTTCCACCAGCCAAATATGCATGTAGTGATAGCATTTATTCTGTTCATTACTCTATGTGTTACATTGCCGGCATATTCCATGTGCTGACCCGTTTAGGGCTGCAAAGTTCATGTTGCAGACTTTTCAGACGACGAGTAAGGTGCCATAGGTCATTGTCTTTCACTCAGTGATGCCGTTGGAGTTGATGGACTCACTTCATCTTCCAAGACTTCCGCTGTTATCGTTTTTAGATGGCCTTAAGCCATATTTATTGTAATAAGTTCTCTTTTGAGACATTCGATGTAATAAGTTTGTGATTGCTACTCTGTTATAAATCCTCAAGTACTATGCGTGTCAGCATTACCAATCCAGGGATGACACTGATGCACAGAGATCAGACAGTTTGAGGTCTAGTCGATACAAATGATTTGTAACAACGAAAGAGGGTCTAACCTTCTCTGCACATGCCAGAAACTTCCTCCCAGTGTCCATAGATTCAAACGCAACTAGCTTCACGCATGGAGATTGATGGTGACAACGAGCAGACAGATCTTCAGCCACCCCACTCCATTCGTTGCAACTGATGGTCCTAGGGAACTACAAGAGGAAGAAATGACTCAAATCAACCACCGGGTAAAAATCCTTCATTCCAAGTCATAGCCCAAGCGAGAGAAGAGAGGCATACCCGGGTGGTGAAGGAGTCGTCGTCGGAGGAGGAACCATTGGAGAGGTCTTTGAAGAAGAACATGGCAACCCTGGCGGTAGGATGCGAGACGGTGAGAGCGAGGAAGCAAGCGAGGAAGCGGCTATAGCTTAGGAAGGAAGGAAGGGGGAAAGAGGGGAAATGTGACTTGTGGACGGGAAGAAATGGGGATGGGGAGGGGGGAGGGTAGATATTTTGGCGGTAGGCCAAAAATTTTAAAATGTGGAGGGAAACTTTGCGTGCGGTGCCGCCGGACACCATTCACTTTGAACGATAGTGTGCATCGCAAATGATTCTTTTGCTTAACGCGCATGTGATGAGTTTGATAATTGAAATTTTGGTGGAAATTTCCCCATGTATGTCATTGCATAATTTAACATCACTTGCTAATTTGGACACACAAAAGAGCGTACATCACACAGACCAGACTTAATGAATCAAGCAAGTTTAGTATTTACACAGAGACAGTTCACCTAAACATTGCTTTAACAAAAGACCAGCATTACAAACAAAGCCTAAGTACAAATAATTTTAACAAATCCACGGCCGCGCCGGCCTGTGCATCGCCGATGTGAGATGAGACGTCGATGACTTGTTCTGGTGACATGCCGATGTTGGTGGACTCCATGTCCCCCCTATTGAAGTAGACCGCGGCCTCATCCTCGTCCTCGACGCCGCCCTCAAGGCTGTAGTACTCGTAGTAGTGGCTGCGCCAGAGCTCGCGTTGGTACTCCACTACCGATTCCTCAATGGATAGACTCTTCTCTACCTCGACCTGGGCCACGTGCAACTCCTCCTCCCGGCGCTCCTTGATCTCTGCCGCCTCCTGCATCTCCAGCTCCCGCTTGATGACCTCATGAGGAAGCAGGTGCTCCATGGCCACCGTCGCCTTTTCGGACGTGGGTTGCATGCTGGATTCCGAGGTGGCCTGGAATATCTTGGCGTGGATGGCCTCGACCCGGGCTAGGGTGACATCGGCGGCACGGACGGCAGCTCGAGCGCTCTCGGCGTTTGCAGCCGCCGTCGCAGCAGCAACTGCAGCTGTCTCGGCTGCTGCAGCTGCCTTGTCGGCTACCACAGATGCCCTCTCGGTGGAAGCTGCCGCGCTCAACGCGGATGCGGCGGCACTCTCGGCGTAGACGGCCACGCTCTCGGCACAGGCGGTGGTGCTTGGGGGGGGGGACGCGGCCGTGGTACGGGCATTCACGAGCATTTCCACGACGTCATCTTTGCAAGAAGGGGTGCGGGAATGGGAATTAGGATTTGTGGATTCGGGGGTTGTAGACACTGGAGCAGATGAGCCGACGAAGCTTAAGGAGCAAGACTTAAATAGACCCAGAATTTTTCATCACAAACGATTCCTACAAAACAACTGTGTGATGTTGTATATATTTTTTATTAGTTGTGAAAGATGAATTTGGAGTAAAGTGGCAACGGATGGTGTTTTAAATGTACGAGAAAATTTGTAGTACTAATATAATTGTAATGTCAAACTTTGGAAAATTTCAGGGGTCATTTGACCTTTTAAGTCATTTAAGTGATTTTCTAGCCATTTAATGACCGTAATTGAAATTTGAACTACATGTACATGCATCAGCTAACCAAAACGGTTTGAAAAGTCATATTTTGTGTAGTTGTGTGCGATTTAAATTGGAAGAAATTTTCAAACATATTGGTCTAACGGCTACGACACAATTAAGCATGGAGTGCTATGGCATTTAAATTCCAAAAAATTAAAAACATGAAACCTTGCTTGATGTAATGTCATACCACCAAGATGATGTGGTACAAAAATTGGCCTGTTTGACGAAAGTTTGGACACACACCCCTCACAAACCGGAGCAACTCACTAGAAGGCTCGTGGTTCCGAGAGGGAACAATGCATGTTTAATGACGAACGGCAGATAGCTTCCTCTTACAGACTTAAAAAAATTTCTACGTGTAATGTGCACTGGTACAAACTGTCATGTGAAAATTTGGAAAATTTCAGGGGTCATTTGACCTTTTGAAGACATTTAAGTGATTTCCTAGCGATTTAATGACCGTAATTCAAATTTGAACTAGATGTACATGTAACGACTAACCATAATGGCTTGAAAAATCATAGTCCCTCCGTCCCAAAATAAATGTCGCAATTTTGTACTAGCTCTAGTATAAATTTGTACTAAGCTCAAGACACTTATTTTTGGATGGAGGGAGTATTTGTGTACTTGTGTGCGAGTTAATTACTTGTCCAGCAAATTAGAAGGAATTTTCAAACATATTGGTCTCACGGCATGGACACATGCATGGAGTGCCATAGCATTTTAATTGCAAAAATTTAAAAAATGATCAGGAAAACATGAAATCTTGCTTGATGTAATGTCATGCCACCAAGATGATGTGACACTACTGGAATTTGCTAATTTGCCGTCTGCCAACTTGTTGCCGTCAGCTGGCGGACGGCAAAGAGAGGCTTTGCCATCAACCACCAAAAAACAGACGGCAAAGAGGCAGTGGATAGCAACGGAGGGCTTTGTCATCAGCAAATCTTTGTCGTCCGCCAGCCGACGGCAAAGAGCGTGGGTGGTGGGCGTACGGTGACGACCTAACGGCCGTTTTCTTTGCCGTCTGCTGGTGGACGGCAAAACTTCATTGCCGTTTGCCAGCGGATGGCAGAGAGAACGGCCGTTAGGTCGTGCGTTTCCCCCCGACCCCACCGACTAGGTACGTTCTTTGTCGTCTGCTAGCAGATGGCAAAGAACTGACCTACTATAGAAAAGGGGCCGCGCCCGCGGCCCCTCCCCTCTCTCTCTCGATCTCCTCTTCACCAACGGCGCCGCCGCCCTCGACCGCCACTCTGCCCCACCGCCCCAGCCCGGTGCCCGCCCCATCGCCCGGCCTGGCTGGCCTCCCGCCCGCACCAAGACCCCCCCGCGCGGTGCTCGGCTCGACTCCCGCCCGCACCACCCGACACGGTGCCGGCTCACCGCCCGCCCGCACCACCACCTGGCCCACGGTGGCGCCCACCGCTTCCTCCACCACCGCCGAGCCGCCCAAGGCTTGCCGCCTCGGCGGCGCCCCGGCCCCGCCGCCCAAGGTGATTTTTTTACTGTTTTTGTGTGTTTAGGTTTAGGTTTCAGTTGTAGGATTAGGTTACTGCCAGATTTAGGTTTAGATAGTTAGAAGAAGAAAATAATTGAAAAAAGAAAAATAAGTAGAAGAAGAGGAAAAAGGGAAAAAAGGAAGAGGGTTGCCGAGGGGATAGATGGTGGAGCCAGTGGTGGGTCCCGCCGGTCCCGACGCCCATGCCGAGAACCCCCGGTCCGAGTGCTGACCCGTCGACCGTGCGTCGACTGTTCTCGGTGTCGATGGCGGTTGAACACCATTGCGAATTAGGGGGTTAATTAGGGGGTTCCTCGGTGTTGATGGTACCCTAAATAGTAAGTATCGTCAGTGCGAGGTACATGTGGCCGTCGGTGTCGAATACTACATCCACGTCCCACAAGTGACACAGTGGTCCTGCGTCCAGTAGCAACAGTTCTCGGCGTCGATGGCGGTCGAACACCATTGCAAATTTGTCTGGCAGCCTCAGAGATGACGATTGAAATCTACGTGTTGAAACTTGAAACACCCAAACTAACTCAAGTCAGTTTGGTTGTTTGAAAATTTCAAAACTTGGCTTTAATCCTCATCGCAGAGGCTACCAGACAAATTCGCCAAGGTGTTCGACCGACATTGGCCAGCAGAACTATTGTTTCGGGACGCCGGGTGCCGGCTTCACTTGTGGGATGTGGATCTAGTGTTCAACGTTGACCGCCTCATGTACCTTGCACCGATGGTAGTTGCTATTTAGTTTACCCGGGGACGAGCGGGTTAGAGGGTTCCTCGGTGTCGATGGTACCATAAATAGCAAGTATCGTTAGTGCGAGGTACATGTGGCCGTCGGTGTCGAATACTTGCTATGTTACTCATCTTTCAATTTAAATATGCATTTATTTCGTCGTTGCGAGGGTCTAGTGCTCGACGAGCTCCGCCCCTGCGTTCGTTGGTGAGCACAAATGACATCTCCTCCTCCCCCTTCATTTGCTTGGTTCCGGTCTTTGTGCCGATGAAACTTGCTAGCTATAGGTGTCAATCATCAGTATGCGTAACCACTATGCATCTCCCATTCGAAAGGGTTACATCTACAAATATGCATGCATATTTATAACCGTGATTCTTTCGAATTGTCCAACGGTATCCATGGACAGCCCGAGTATGTGTAGATTGGATTCGTTTTCCCATATTCTCAACTCCGGATCCGATGCAGAATTTCGTCAGTGCCTCCCTGTTGTTCTCCGGGTACACATCCTCTCTGCTTATTGCCGAGACATGTATCAGGAGAACAGTGGGGAGGTGCTGCCGAAATTTTGCGCCGGATCCGGAGCAGAGCAGGGGAAAACGAACCCGATCTACACATACTCGGGTGGGATTATGACCTATCCTTACCTATTAGCATGTAGGTTGCATGGACGCAATAAAACTAACAAACTCCATTAACTGATGGATATGGTTTGCCTAATTATGTATATATTTCTTGTGTGTCCAGTAGGAAGTCAATATGAGTGATCGTGCGTGGATGTACACCGGTTACACTAGTCAGTATGTTTGGAGCAAGGAATAGTTAACAAAAACTAAGGGGTTTGTTAGAGCCGCATTTGCAAATGGCCAAAAATTTAGCTGGTGCCCCTGTGTCCGGTGCGACAACTATAATCAGAGGGACGAGCTTCAAATGAGTAAACACCTGCAGAAGTTTGGTTTTACGCCTGGTTACACGATCTAGACATTACATGATGAGTCTGCCCAACATGCCAGAGTCGAGGTGGTTCAATAACTCGCACCGCCGAGCATGGTACTGGGACTGCAGACATGGTGCAAGACTTTGACGATGCTCGGGACTCGGACGAGGAGATGGAGGAATCTGCAAAGGCCTTCACTGAAATGTTGGAGTCCTCAAAACGTCCTCTCCAATAGCACACTGAGCTTTGTCAGCTGGATGCCATCTCACAAATAATGGCTTTGAAGGCTCAATTCAACTAGGGCAGAGAATGCTACGACGCGATGATGACGGGTTTTGGACGATTTCTACCCAAAGGCCATGTGCTACCTCCAAACCTGTACCAGTCAGACAAAATCCTCCGTGGTCTTAAGATGCCCTATGAGAAGATACATGCCTGTGAGAAAGGATGTGTATTATGTAGGCTTCAGTATGAGGATTTGAACTATTGTCCCATTTGCAATTCTTCCAGGTATGTTGTGGTAGACAACGGTATGGGTGAGAAGATGCAGACCAAAATACCCATTAATGTTCTTCGGTATATGCCAATCGTACCAAGACTTCTACGTCTTTTCATGGTCGAAGAGACGTCCAGACAGATGACATGGCATAAAACGGGCAAAAGAACCGAACTAGATGCAGATGGAAATGTGATGATGGTGCACACATCGGATGGCGAAGCGTGGAAGTGCTTCGATGCATTACATAAGGAAAAAACGGCAGATCCAAGGCATCCTCAAGTCGCCGTCAGCACAGATGGGTTCAGTGTGTTTGGTCAGATGGTAGCCCCATATAGCTGTTGGCCCGTGTTTGTCATTCCACTCAATCTCCCCCCCGGGCAGATTATGCAAAGAAAGAACATTTTCCTGACGTTGATAATTCCAGGGCCCAACTATTCGGGGAAGAATATGAATGTGTACATGCAGACGCTTAAGGACGAATTGCAAGAAGCTTGGGATAATGGGTTAAAGACATATGACGCCTTTAGCAAAGAGAACTTCATAGTGTGTGCCTGATACATGTACTCGACGCATGACTTGCCGGCGTATGCGCTATTCGTTGGCTGGTGTGTGCATGGAAGGTTCCCGTGCCCCACATGCAAGGGAGCTCTTGAGTTTCGTTGGCTGACGGCGGGGCGCAAGTATAGTTGCTTTGACTTGCATAGTCAGTTTCTAGATCCTCGCCATAAGTTCAGGAAAGACAAGAAGAACTTCATGAAAGGTAGAGTTGTCAAACACTCTGCACCACCTGCGTTGACAGGCCAACAGACCCTAGATCAGATAAACGCTCTCGAGCCAGATCTAGAGTGTCCAGGGTATTTCAAGGGGTATAATAAGGAACACGCATGGACTCACAAGACATGCTTCTGGGATCTGCCTTACTTCAAAGGCCTCCTTTGCCCACACAACATCGACGTGATGCACACTGAAAAGAATATCGCCGAAGCCATTTTGGTACATTGTTCGGCATAGAGGGGAAATCAAAGGATAATACTAAGGCTAGAGACAATCTAGAGGAGCTCTGTGATAGACCGTTACAAAACACGCAAGAACCGAAAGGAAAGCGGAACTAGAAGAAACCAAAGGCATGGTTCAATCTTGGAAGGCCGGCTATGAAAGAAATTATTTTGTGGGTGAAAATGCAATTGATGTTCCCCGATGGGTATGCAGCAAATATAAAGAGGGGAGCGAGTCTTGATAAATTGAAAATATTTGGTCTAAAAAGTCATGATTGGCACATATGGATAGAGCGGATAATGTCGGTGATGTTGTGTGGCTTCATCCCTGAGGATGAATGGCTAGTACTGGCAGAGCTGAGCTATTTCTTCTGTGTTCTTTGTGCGAATGAACTATCTCCTGGCCTCCTAGAAGAAATGGAACAATTGGCGCCGAAGTTGATCTGCAAGTTAGAGATGATCTTTCCGCCAAGCTTCTTTAATCCAATGCAACACTTGATTTTGCATCTCCCGACCGAGGCACGATTGGGGGGGCCCGTGCAAAATCGTTGGTGCTACTCAACTGAGAGGATGCAGAAGATGCTTCGAGCAAAATGTAAAAATAAACGTAGAATAGAAGCATCGATGGCCGAGGCATTCATCACTTAGGAGGCGTCAAACTTCATGACAACACACTACGAAGCCAAAAAACATCATTTGCATAATCCGAAGCCTCGGTACAATGCTGACAAGCCTACAAAGGGTCAATCCAACCTCAACCTATTCAAAGGGAATCTCACACCATCCAGTGCTTGGAAACCAGTATCATTGGATGTTGAAGAATGGCGGACCATTTCGCTGTATCTCTTTAACAACCTAACAGAAGTGCGACCGTACATCGAGTAAGATCTCGTTACATTGTTTCGCAACTTCTAATTTCTTTGAGCTGCTCTTATTCCTGGATATTTGATGTAGTCGATACGTCGCCATATTCTTGTATGGAGCGGTGATCCAAAAGGATTCCATCGAAGAGTATAAGCTTCTGGCAAAGCAAGGAGGCGAATATCCCGGTTTCATCTCTTGGTTCAAAAAATGGTAATTTCCATTAGACCCTTTCATTTCTTTGGCTAATTTGCGACTAATGCAACAATCCTTTCTTATTAAACTTGTAGGCTAATTTAGAGATTATGGATGCCGAATTGAGACAAGTAGCTAATGGTTTTGACTATAAGGTCCGTTCATTTGACAATTACGACATCAACGGGTATCGCTTTCGTACCTATGGCAAAGAGCTATCTATGGCCGATTGAAAGTCTACAAATTGTTGTGTCTCTGCTATCGGCAAAGGAGGTGTCGAGTATTATGGAAGAGTTGAAGCAATTTATGAACTTCAATTCTATGGTGATAACCCACCAAACGTCGTACTCTTCAGATGTTATTGGTTCCAGCCCAGGGAGACTAGAAGGACTCATGAACATATAGGGCTAGTCGAAATCAAACAAAGCACCCATTTGGATGTTCCCGATGTCTATATTACGGCTCAACACGCAACCCAAGTTTTCTATCTACCGTGGGCCTATCAAAGTGATCCAAATCTCAGTGGTTGGGATGTCGTTTATGAAGTGCCGCCACGTGTTAGACCACCTCCCCCCAATGAAGAGGATTATGAACGTCACATTAACCAAGACACATATGATGAAGGAGAATTCTTCCAAGAAACACGTCTTGCCAAAAAACGTTTCAAGAAACGCTCTACTCCACCCCAGAACATTGAAGTAGACAACGATAGTGAATCCGACCCTGAGCCGGAACAAGAAGAGCCGAAAGAAGAAGAAGTTACTGCTGCAGATGACCTGCCAATGCTTGAACGATTACGTAAAGGTGGCCTTCCACATGATGATGCATTTATTAATGATGATGATGAGCATGCCATTATAGATAGTGATGATGATGATGCATTTATTAATGATGATGAAAGGATCGATATGGTTGACTAGAGGGGGGGGGTGAATAGGCAACTAACATTTTTTAAGCTTTTCTTTACCAAATTAAACTTTGCAACAAATAGGTTGTCTAGATATGCAACTAAGTGAGCACCTATATGATGCAATAACAACTAGCAAGCAAGCAAGCAAGAGATGTAACAATAAGTAAGCTTGTGAAAGTAAAGGCACGAAATAACCAAGAGTGGAGACGGTGGAGACGAGGATGTGTTACCGGAGTTCCTTCCTTTTAAGGGGAAGTACGTCTCCGTTAAAGCGGTGTGGAGGCACAATGCTCCCCAAGAAGCCACTAGGGCCACCGTATTCTCCTCACGCCCTCACACGATGCGAGATGCCGTGATTCCACTATTGGTGCCCTTGAAGGCGGCGACCGAACCTTTACAAGCAAGGTTGGGGCAATATCCACAACAATCGGAGGCTCCCAACAACAACACCACCACGAAGCTTCACCACAATGGAGTATGGCTTCGAGGTGACCTCAACCGTCTAGGGTGCTCAACACCCAAGAGTAACAAGATCCTCAAGGGATAAGCGGGGGGAATCAAATATCCTTTGGTGGAAGTGTAGATCGGGCCCTTGTCACCCAATCCCGAGCAAATCAACAAGTTTGATTGGCTAGGGAGAGAGATCGAGCGAAAATGGAGCTTGGAGCAACAATGGATCTTAGAGGTGGAAGAGGTAGTCAACTAGAGGTAGAAGACATCCCTTATATAGTCGGGGAAAAGATCCAACCGTTATCCACTAGTTCTGCCCGCGACTCACGGTACTACCGCTCCAAGGGAGCGGTACTACCGCGACGACACGCAGTACTACCGTGGGTGACCACGGTACTACCGTGGCAGCTGCACAGGCCGGAACAAGCCTGAGCTAGGAGTAGTACTACCGCTCCCCCTTGCGGTACTACCACAAGGCAGGAGGGTCACGGCCTGGGAAGGGCGCGGACGAAATAAATTTCATCCGTGCCTACTTCCGCAGAAACTAGGGTGGTGCAAAAACCCGACGCGTACTACCGCATGCAAGGCGCTGTATTACCGTGGTAAACACGGATGTAAAATTACATCGCGCCTACTACCGCGACGCAGCGGTACTAAGCGAAGAAGACCCACGGTACTACAACTCAAGGGAGCGGTACTACCGTGGGCCCCAGCAATACTACCGCTGCAGAACGCAGCGGTACTACCATGGGTGCCGCGGATATAAAAATTACATCCGCCTTTACTACAAGACCGAGCGGCACTAGGCAGTCTGCGGCGGTACTACCGCGCCCATGGAGCGGTACTACCGTGAGGGGCGCGGATGTAAAAAATTACATCCGCCCCTACTACCGCACTGGAGCGGCACTAGGCCAAGGTACCGCGGTACTACCGCGCCCGAGGGGCGGTACTACCGTGGCCTGTCGCGGTACTATCGCTGGTACTTGCGGTACTACCGCAAGTACAACAGTAGTCGTCAGTTTTTCGCACAACCATGATAACGATGGGTAGCTCCAAAGTGCAAGGAAAGGAGGGGCAAGTGTACGTGTGATTCCACCCTACCTTTCCGACGCGGACCCCCTCTTAATAGCTGTCAGGACCCCGACTCAATGTCACATCGATCTAGCCTGTAACACCTCATATCACTTTGCGGCCTCACGCACGGTATTCCCATGGGTGTCGCCTTACCTTTGCCCGGGACCGTTTGCGCCTTTTGGCACACGTATATGATAGTGTCGCTAGCATCCATATGAAAAGGAGCCCGGCTGACATGGCTAGTCATAAACCCAAAGTGGCACAGACTTACAGGACAGCATCCATGACCCAAAGATCGAACGTGTCGGTCATCACGCGAGTGAGTTCCGGCTGTAGCACTGGGCTAGCAGACTCGTAAACCGGGCAGTGGCGGCTAACAGACTCCGGTACTCAACGTGACATTTCCCGAAGGGATGACACAGAACGAAGAAGGACACATGCGGCCAGCCTAAGTGTTCGGAGCAAGAGCAAGCTACCATGGCTCGGTGGAAACACTAGGAGACATTTCCGTAAGAGAGGCTACTAAAGATAAACAACTAGATAGTCGATCCCACACATACCAAGCATTTCAATAACATACACACAATATGCTCGATATGTGCAAATACAACATGGCATCACAACATGACTCTACGACTCAAGTATTTTATTCAATAGGCTCCGAGGAGCGAGATATTACAAACAGGGGTCTCATGACCCAACATTCAGAGCATACAAATCAAAGCACAAGCGGAAGCTAATATGTCTGAGTACAGACATCTATAAATGAAAAAGGCTTATAAGCCTGACTATCTACTAGATCCTGCCGAGGGCACAAGATCGTAGCTGAGGTATCAAGCTAAACGTCGAAGTCCACGCGGAACTACTAGCGAGACCGAGGTCTCTCTGCAAAAACATAAAATAGGCAAACGTGAGTACAAATGTACCCAGAAGACTTACATCGTAACTAACTACATATGCATCATTATCAACAAAGGGGGTGGTGGAGTTTAACAGCAGCAAGCCAGCTTTGACTCGGTGGCTATCCTGAACTACGACTGCAAGTAACTCTTTTGAGGTGGCGCACACGAGTCCACATATTCACCATATCAATACACCACTATGGATCCGCTCCGTCTCCCTACGAGAACGCCATCCATAGCACTCACGCTTATCTTGCGCATTTTAGAGTATCCACTTTCACTTGTCTATGAACTGTTATAGGCAACCCAGAAGTCCTTTACCGCGGACACGGCTATTCGAATAGATGATGTTAACCCTGCAGGGGTGTACTTCTTCACACACGCTCTCACCGCTTACCGCCGTTTACACGACATGTACTCGGCAACCTTCAAGCGGAAGCCCAACGTGGGTGTCGGCCACGGCCTACCTAAACACTCAAGTCCCTAGTCCAGGTTTATCGCCTATTTGGGTTCCATCTATGAGGAGTTCCGGCCGAAGTTTCGCTCACAGCCCCAAACGATGTGAACAGGGTTCCCGAGACACCAAACGGGCGCCCGGTACACCGTGCCACGTGCCTACCGTGATCACAGCCCACCCCTACGGTCAGCAATGCGCACGGCCTCCAAAGATACTACAAACACCGAAACTACTTGCAACTCCCGGACAGAGGACAAGGGTGATTAAGAAGCCGAGAGGGTCCATTGGTTTCGGGCCCAATGCGTGGTAGTAATCAGTATCATGGATCACAAACACGTAACTCAGTTCTGAGGACGGCCGCAATGAGACAACCCACCATGTACTCCTACATGGCCTCTCACCGCTACCTTTACCAAATCGTGTTCACACACTTAGCTCACACACAGTAGGACATGTTCACACACCTCTGATTCATCCTCGATGAATCAGACCCGACTCAACTCTAAGCAGTAGCAGGCATGACAAACAAGCATGTATGAGTAGGCACAACAGGGCTCAAACAACTCCTACTCATGCTAGTGGGTTTCATCTATTCTTGTGGAATGACAGTCATGCAAAGGATAAAGGGGTTCAGCTACATGCAGCAGTAATGATGAATCGTTGTTGTCCTAATGCAGTAAAAGAGAGCAAGGCGAGAGAGTGGGATTGTATCGGAATGAACAAGGGGGTTTTGCTTGCCTGGCACTTCTGAAGATATTATACTTCTTCATCGGTGTCATCGAACTCGTCGTCGAAACCACGGCTATCGAGAGGGGACAAACACCGACAAACACAGAAGAACACAATCAATGCAATGCGACAATATGATGCATGCTATGACATGGCAATATGATGTGTGATAGGTCTAATGCAATTTGGGACATAAAGGTTGAGTCCATTTGAACCAAGGATTCAAATGATCACCCAAGATAATAAGTGATATAAGTGCATTAGCTTGTTTCACCTAAACAGCGAGGTTAAAGTGTTCTGACATGCATGAAACTAGTACAGATGGAAAGATTGGATTTTTCTGATCATTTTTCATATATAATTTATTTGATTTGGAGCTACGGTTGATTTTATATGAATTTTAGAAGTTTTGGCTATTTTCTGGAATTTCTTATATAGAAATAAATGCAGAAAATAAGTTACTGCGTCAGCCTGACATCATCATGACGTCAGCAGGTCAGCTGGGCGCCTCAGTCAAACCTGACCAGTGGGGCCCATCGTCGTTGTCTCGATTAATTAACGGAGTTAATTAGCCCTAAGCTAACACTAACTAAAATGTCGCCAGGTCGGGCCCACATGTCGGCCAACGGTGGGTAAGCGAAGTTAATTAGCACTAACTAAACTAACAGTAATTAAACAGGGGCCTGGGCCCACACGTCAGCGACCCAGGGGGTCAACCTGGGCCCGCAGGTCAACGGTCAGTGGGTCAAACCCGCCGGCGTCTAGCCGCCGGCGAGGCCCGAGACGGTGGCGGCCGTCGGAAACACGCAACAGGGCACGGGCGAGGCCGTGCTTGGGCTCGTTGGAGAGCCCTTGCTCCCGCGCATCTAGTGGTGGTGGTGGCCGGGCCTGGGGTGGCCGGAGTTGTCGCCGGCGATGACCTTGGCGGTCGACGGAGTTCGGACGAGGTCAGCTCCGAAGCTAGGGGGCTCGGCGAGGCGCGTGAGGAGGTGCTACGGGCTCGTGCGAGTGCGGCGGAGACGATGACGTGCTTAGTATCGATCCAACGTGGCTGTGGCCATGACGGCGACGTGCGGTGGCGGCGGCGGGTGCGGCCGAGCTCGGTGCTGTTGCTGTGGTGCTCGAGAGCGAGAACGGAAAGGGGAAGGAGGAAGAGGAGCTCACAGCGGGGTCGGAGTTGGTCTCAGCGAGCTCGGGAGGCGAGACGGCGGCAAATCGACGGCAGCGGCGGTCCTTGGTGGCGAGGAGGGAACGGCGGAGCTAGCGGCATCCAGGGCTTCCGCGCCTTCGTCTGGGTGAGGATGAAGAGGGAGGCGGCGGAGCTTCTGAGGCGTCGGCCGAGGCGGGCGGTGGCTGTGGCATGCGCGAAGCAGCGTCGGTGGCGGCAATGCCTTCGGCCATGAGAGGGAGAAAGAGCAGAGGAGGAGAGAGCTCGAGAGAGAGTGAGGCGGTCGGGAGGCTGCATGGCGTCGCGGAGGCATCGAGGCGACGGTTCTGCAGAGCAGGAGGAGCTCGCGTGGCGCGCGGAGCGCACGCGCGCGTCGGGCACGCGCCCTGTCCGACTGGCGAGAGGACAACGATGACTGGCACAGGCCAATGGGCTGGGCCGTGCTGGGCCAGGCCAGGTGAGCGCCAGGTAAAACTCCTTTCCACTGTTTTTCTATTTTGTTTATGTTTTCTATTATTTTTGCAAGTTTGTGGCATTATTAAAAATACTTAGGCATCTTCAAAAACTACCAAACTGCTCATGCCCACTGAATAGGGTATAGAAAACATGGAACATTTCAGTTTGGAATTATTTGGACATTTAAAATATTATATAGCATTTAAATGCCCAAATTCAATATAGAGTATGATTTAATTCAGAGCCCAATATGTCCTGCAAAAATATAAACCATTTTTGGTAGATGCTTCCACCTCAAACCAGAAATGTTGAACATTTTTAGAGGGCATTTTGAGTTCAATGGGAAAGATTTTATTTTGACCCTAGTTGAATTCATTTGGTGCTAGGGTTTAAACAATCCCCATTTCAGGTTTAAATGAAATTTAAACATGATGCAACACTCTAATACATGCACTAGGCATTGTCAGAACTAGGGATGTGACAGCTCACCCCCACTAAACAAGAATCTCGTCCCGAGATTCAAGACGTGAGGTAAGAAGACAGAGGGACACAAGCTATTACAATCTTCAGCATCCAACTGTCTTTCTCGAGGATGCTGATTCAGTGCTCCAATTGATCTTGACGCCTTTGCTTTTGAGATTTTCATTCAACACGAGGACAAAGACACTCTACAAGGATGGATCATCTTAATGATCACAAGATCAACTCACGGAATGAGATGTAGAACATCTCTTGAGCTGAGAGGTAAATCACACATCATGAGGGACGGAGGAAAACAATTTGATGAGGTTTCAAAGTAGCAAGGAAAATGGTTGTCATGATACCACAACGAGAGACCTTAGGAAGGTAACTCATAGATATATCCCTAAAGTGGCAAAAAGAATTACCTTTGATTCGAGATCATTGAAACTCTTTATACCAGCCTAAGGCAAATCACAATCAATTATTTGAAAGAGTCCAAAAGAATGACATTCTCGGTCGGGTTGGATGATGTGGATTACCTTGTTGAAGACAACACAAAGGATGATTTTTAGTAACGGGAGAAGCTCAACAAGAGAGAGTGATTCCACTATTGGAGTGGTTATAGCATAACCGAAAAGACTAGGAACAATTCCAGTTAGTGCGGTGATAATACATAGTGCTTGTGCGTGCTCTCAAGAACTTGAGCATTTCCATATTCATCAAGGTTTTATCAACATCCGTGTCAAGGGTGCCGACAACACAACATACTACCATGATGAGTAGCGATGGACGATGCGAGATAAAAAGGAAGACAACACTTTCTCAGATTTCACCTTAAGCGGGGCCAAGGGGACTAAATCTGGATGATCGACCGAGAGACATTTAGCACTCCGCTTCTAATGTTCTCCTTGATGTACTAGCGTATCCCATTCATTGAAATGGTCTGGCATCTAGAACATCAAGTAAAGGTCGGACTTCGGAACACAAAAATCATAAGGCATAGCTAGGGAGTAAATCCTAAAAAGTCCTTATGGGGAGGTGGCCAACTACTTCAATCAAGATATTACAATAACAGGTCTTCCGGCTGGGTGTGTTGGCCACGACATCCATTTTACCGGGTTACAGAGAGACCAATAATATAATTCTTGGGAAATGTTCCAACCATCATATCCGCCTGAGATTCAGATCTGGTTGGTGTCAGAATAATCCAGACTCATCGAGTCTAGAAAGAAAAATGAAAGTTTGCAACACAAACCGACGAGATGATGTTGCGTGATTCTCGGGAAATGAACTACGATAGCAAGCTCCAAAACATGAGCTGGTTCTGCTACAAACCTGTGAACACGCTGTCCAAGACAAGCATGACCACATAGTAGTCTTATAATAAAACACTAGCAAGTTCAGGAGGGAAACCATCATCGAGGATATCAAGTCCTGGCATAAGTCTCGAGCCTCACGAAGGAACTTCTTCTCCTTGAACAAATCAATCGGTGGCTTGGTGTGCTAGTAACACATATGGAGTGGAGGTAATTAATCTACCAAACCATAGAATACTTCAATGCGTATGCATGACTGATTTGGGATGATTCCAAAGGAAGCAACATTGACTTTCTCGAATTCACGGCGACAACTTGCATCAAATGCACATGAATTAGAGGAGTCACTTCTTTCTTCGAGCATATGCTTCATGAGCTAAACACGAAGATAATGCTTACACAAGTTTCCAACACTAGCCTGATGTTCATCATGGATTATGGAGGAGGTAAAATGTTGCTGATGGGCTCAACAACAACTCATCAGAATTTCCATATCACTGGAATTCCGCCATTATGTGAACAAGGTGATAGTATTGGTCAGACCAAAAGATGGAATGGTGTATGCTCGAGGGATCAACCACGAGTAAGACAACATTACGAACATCGTTGGTTCTGATTTGACTTGACGATAGCCCATACTCAAATCAAAGTTTTGACAAGACAATAGATCCAACAACTGATCACGAGGACCAATTGGTGAAGATATCATCTTTCTTCAACACACACACACACACACAAGAAGATATCCCTTAACATGAACCAAGTCAGACAAGCTTTTATCTTCCAACTCTCCAAGTTGTTGTTTAGCTTAACCAACTAGCTCAGGGGTATCCAACATGGATTCTTGGAGAAAGGGTGGTTTACAGGAATAAACCAACTTGATCACGAACTCAACATAGCGGTCAGGTGACGACCTGGTGATACCTCCAGGAAGACAATCGGAGAATCATGAACCACCGATATGTTACTAAGCCCGAGAACAATCTTGCTTTCGGAGCAAGATGATATGATCAAATAAGCAAGGGACTGAATAATTCTAACTCATTGATCGAGGAGTGCACTAGAAATAAGGACTAGGTAGCACGATCAATCTTAGGATGATGATTTAATAACCAACACGCTAAGAATGAGAATATTGTCCATTAACTACCAAGCAACGGAGTTACTAGCAGTATTGATTTCACACACCACGATTCACTTGTCGGCATTCCGGTTACAATAACACGGAAACCGAGGAATGATCAATGATGGCAAGAAGTATCACTGTACCAAGAGTTCATAGGATGGTGTGTAATTCCTATAATAATCCCGATATAAAAGATGGTAATACTCCAAGGTAGAACAGAACAAAAGCTGGACTGGCATTTTGATCTGTGGAATACAACTGCTTTGACCCAATCCTAGAAATGGATGAGGTACTGGAGTTTGTTTCTCCTAGTCATTCCAGAATAGAATGGCTTGACGGACCACCAGAGTAATAGGTATCGATGAACAATCGCACGCATAATCTTGACTATCAAATGATAGATGGGGGTCAGAATACAACTAAAGAGGGACAACCCAAAAGGACATACGATTTTCTGAGTTGTGGGTGCATAGATTAGTATGTCGAACCAAGTTCAACATGTTTCTTCCGGATAACCCATGCAGAGAGGTGGGACTGGCAGAGTCACGATATAGCAAGGAGAACTCATCGAGAGCACTCCCGTTGTGATCCTTTGATCCAACAAACTTCTGCCATAGATGGTTCACGGTATTTGGAAGAAGGAAATACCACGGACCTCGAGGACTAATTCAATGGTTACTAATAACCTATAGGAACTAGCAAACACTATCAACATGAGGTAAGTAGGGTGAATTTTGGGCTCAGAAACCCAGGATTAGAATACCTACTACTAAGTAGCATCACGGGATGCTTTCGGGAATGAAGGCCAGAATCATCACACTAGGATACAAATCATGGCTAGATTACTAGATGATCCCCTAAGACACCTAGGGTCATAATAATAACTCCAACATATATGTCGAGGCAATAGAATACCTCAACTCAGCATTTAGTGTGATTAACCTGGCTCGAAGGAGCATCAAAATCAGAGGGAAAGGATTTGCAAGTGCATCAGACTATTTAGAAACCTGGGATGACTCGGACAGCATAACGGCTGTAAATGCTCAAAAGATTGGAGACATGCTACAAAAATGGTGGCATAGCCACTCCGAAGCACAATATCAAGGTTTCAAGATCAACAGTTATGAACATACGGAAGTAGTAAAACTGAACTGAGATTTGAAACTAACAATTCTATAAGTCTATGGACTAGTAACACGTCATCCTGATAGATAGATGAGAAGACCTAGTTCTTAATCCCCGTAGAAGAGAAGAGGATGACTCAGATCAGAAGGCCATGAGGTATAAGGAGTAAAAAGAGCCTTACGTTCCATCCCACAATCAATTCCCTTATATAACTAAAGAATTTCTAGACGCGACTTCGACCAGTTTGGCTTGGTAATCCTACAGGCAGTCAAGCTCTGATACCAAAGCTGTCAGGACCCCGACTCAATGTCACATCGATCTAGCCTGTAACACCTCATATCACTTTGCGGCCTCACGCACGGTATTCCCACGGGTGTCGCCTTACCTTTGCCCGGGACCGTTTGAACCCTTTTGGCACACGTATATGATAGTGTCGCTAGCATCCATATGATAAGGAGCCCGGGCTGACATGGCTAGTCGTAAACCCAAAGTGGCACAGACTTACAGGACAGCATCCATGACCCAAAGATCGAATGTGTCGGTCATCACGAGTGAGTTACGGGCTGTAGCACTGGGCTAGCAGACTCGTAAACCGGCTGTGGCGGGCTAACAGACTCCGGACTCAACGCGTGACATTTCCCGAAGGACGCACACGAGAACGAAGAAGGACACATGCCGGCCAGCCTAAGTGTTCCGGAGTAGTAGCAAGCTACCATGGCTCGGTGGAAACACTAGGAGACATTTCCCGGTAAGAGAGGCTACTAAAGATAAACAACTAGATAGTCAGATCCCACACATACCAAGCATTTCAATAACATACACACAATATGCTCGATATGTGCAAATACAACATGGCATCACAACATGACTCTACGACTCAAGTATTTTATTCAATAGGCTCCGAGGAGCGAGATATTACAAACAGGGGTCTCATGACCCAACATTCAGAGCATACAAATCAAAGCACAAGCGGAAGCTAATATGTCTGAGTACAGATATCTATAAATGAAAAAGGCTTAGAAGCCTGACTATCTACCAGATCCTGCCGAGGGCACAAGATCGTAGCTGAGGTATCAAGCTAAACGTCGAAGTCCACGCGGAACTACTAGCGAGACCGAGGTCTCTCTGCAAAAACATAAAATAGGCAAACGTGAGTACAAATGTACCCAAAGAAGACTTACATCGTAACTAACTACATATGCATCATTATCAACAAAGGGGTGGAGGAGTTTAACAGCAGCAAGCCAGCTTTGACTCGGTGGCTATCCCGAACTACATTTGCAAGTAACTCTTTTGAGGTGGCGCACACGAGTCCACATATTCACCATATCAATACACCACTATGGATCCGCTCCGTCTCCCTATGAGAACGCCATCCATAGCACTCACGCTTATCTTGCGCATTTTAGAGTATCCACTTTCACTTGTCTATGAACTGTTATAGGCAACCCGAAGTCCTTTACCATGGACACGGCTATTCAATAGATGATGTTAACCTGCGGGGTGTACTTCTTCACACACGCTCACCGCTTACGCGTTTACACGACATGTACTCGGCAACCTTCAAGCGGAAGCCCAACATGGGTGTCGGCCACGGCCTACCTAAACACTCAAGTCCCTAGTCCAGGTTTATCGCCTATTTGGGTTCCATCTATGAGGAGTTCCGGCCGAAGTTTCGCTCACAGCCCCAAACGATGTGAACAGGTTCCCAAGACACCAAACAGGCGCCGGTACACGTGCCACGTGCCTACCGCATCACAGCCCACCCCTACGGTCAGCGCTGCAAGCACGGCCTCCAAAGATACTACAAACACCGAAACTACTTGCAACTCCCGGACAGAGGACAAGGGTGATTAAGAAGCCGAGAGGGTCCATTGGTTTCGGCCCAATGGGTGGTAGTAATCAGATCATGGATCACAAACACGAACTCAGTTCTCGAGGACGGCTGCAATGAGACAACCCACCATGTACTCCTACATGGCCTCTCACCGCTACCTTTACCAAATCGTGTTCACACACTTAGCTCACACACAAGAGGGACATGTTCACACACCTCTGAATCATCCTCGATGAATCGGACCCGACTCAACTCTAAGCGATGCGTGCATGACAAACAAGCATGTATGAGTAGGCACAACAGGCTCAAATAACTCCTACTCATGCTAGTGGGTTTCATCTATTTACCGTGGAATGACAGTCATGCAAAGGATAAGGGGTTCAGCTACCGCAGCAGTAATGCAGATGAATCGTTGTTGTCCTAATGCAGAAAAAGAGAGCAGGCGAGAGAGTGGGATTGTATCGAATGAACAAGGGGTTTTGCTTGCACGGCACTTCAAGATATTATACTTCTTCATCGGTGTCATCGAACTCGTCGTCGAAACCACGGTTATCGAGAGGGGACAAACACCGACAAACACAGAAGAACACAATCAATGCAATGCGACAATATGATGCATGCTATGACATGGCAATATGATGTGTGATAGGTCTAATGCAATTTGGGACATAAAGGTTGAGTCCATTTGAACCAAGGATTCAAATGATCACCCAAGATAATAAGTGATATAAGTGCATTAGCTTGTTTCACCTAAACAGCAAGGTTAAAGTGTTCTGACATGCATGAAACTAGTACAGATGGAAAGATTGGATTTTTCTGATCATTTTTCTTATATAATTTATTTGATTTGGAGCTACGGTTGATTTTATATGAATTTTAGAAGTTTTGGCTATTTTCTGGAATTTCTTATATAGAAATAAATCCAGAAAATAAGTTATCAGCCTGACATCATCATGACGTCAGCAGGTCAGCTGGGCGCCTCAGTCAAACCCGACTAGTGGGGCCCATACGTCGTTGTCTCGCTTAATTAACGGAGTTAATTAGCCTAAGCTAACACTAACTAAAATGTCGCAGGTGGGCCCACATGTCACCAACAAGGTTAACCGAGTTAATTAGCACTAACTAAACTAACAAGAATTAAACAGGGCCCGGGCCACACGTCGGCGACCTGGGGTCAACCCGGGCCCGCAGGTCAACGGTCAGCGGGTCAAACCCGCCGGCGTCTAGCAGCCACGGCGAGGCCCGAGACGGTGGCGGCCGTCGGAAACACGCAACAGGGCACGGGCGAGGCCGTGCTTGGGCTCGTTGGAGAGCCCTTGCTCCCGCGCATCTAGTGGTGGTGGTGGCCGGGCCTGGGGTGGCCAGAGTTGTCGTCGGCGATGACCTTGGCGGTCGCCGGAGTTCGGACGAGGTCGGCTCCGAAGCTAGGGGGCTCGGCGAGGCGCGTGAGGAGGTGCTACGGGCTCGTGCAAGTGCGGCGGAGACGATGACGTGCTCAGAATCGATCCAACATGGCTGTGGCCACGACGGCGACGTGCAGTGGCGGCGGCGGGTGCGGCAGAGCTCGATGCTGTTGCTGTGGTGCTCGAGAGCGAGAACGGAAAGGGGAAGGAGGAAGAGGAGCTCACAGCGGGGTCGGAGTTGGTCTCAGCGAGCTCGGGGAGGCGGAGACGGCGGCAAATCGACGGCGGCGGTCCTCGGTGGCCGAGGAGGGGCACGTGGAGCTAGCGGCATCCAGGGGCTTCCGCGCCTTTCGTGCAGGTGAGGATGAAGAGGGAGGCGGCGGAGCTTCTGAGGCGCCGCGAGGCGGGCGGTGGTTGTGCCATGGCGAAGCAGCGTCGGTGGCGACGGCTGTGCTCGGCCATGAGAGGGAGAAAGAGCAGAGGAGGGAGAGAGCTCGAGAGAGAGTGAGGGGCGGTCGGGGAGGCTGCGTGGCGTGCGCGGAGGCATCCAGGGCGACGGGGACGCAGGCAGGGAGGAGCTGGCGCTGGCGCGCTGCAGCGCACGCTGCTGCGAACACGCGCCTGTCCGATCGGGCGAGAGGACAACGATGACTGCACAGCCAATGGGCTGGGCCGTGCTGGGCCAGGCCAGGTGAGCGCCAGGTAAAACTCCTTTCCACTGTTTTCTATTTTGTTTATGTTTTCTATTATTTATGCAAGTTTGTGGCATTATTAAAAATACTTAGGCATCTTCAAAAACTACCAAACTGCTCATGCCCACTGAATAGGGTATAGAAAACATGGAACATTTCAGTTTGGAATTATTTGGACATTTAAAATATTATATAGCATTTAAATGCCCAAATTCAATATAGAGTATGATTTAATTCAGAGCCCAATATGTCCTGCAAAAATATAAACCATTTTTGGTAGATGCTTCCACCTCAAACCAGAAATGTTGAACATTTTTAGAGGGCATTTTGAGTTCAATGGGAAAGATTTTATTTTGACCCTAGTTGAATTCATTTGGTGCTAGGGTTTAAACAATCCCCATTTCAGGTTTAAATGAAATTTAAACATGATGCAACACTCTAATACATGCACTAGGCATTGTCAGAACTAGGGATGTGACAATAGTACGGCTCTCCTACGACTCAACTCCACCAAAGAGAAACGTAGAACAACGCCGAACCGTTAGTCTCCGAGGGCACCAATCGCCTTGTGCTGATAATGAAGTATCTGTGGGACTCAAGGCACACGATTAGTCCGCACGAGTATTGTCATCAATCACCAAAACACTTAGGGATAAATATGCCCTTACAATCTCCGCCTTTTTGGTGTATTGATGACAACATGGGATTTGCACATAGATAAGATATGATTAAAGCAGTGGCAAACCCCACTCCTCTAAAATATAGACGGGGCTCCCCCTAGATGTGTGCACTATATATGAATGCTTTGGACTGCATGGCACACACACTAGGATCAACACTCCCCCTATATTTTAGAGACCAAGACATGGTAATAAGCCTAGCATAGCGAGAGTAGCACAATATAACACAAGCTGGCTAGGATAGATAGAGTGCATATGTCTTACACCATATGAGATAAGATAACCAAGGTTCAAACGATAAAAGTAGCAAAGAGTTCAACTGGCAAACACACAAACTCGCAAATTCAAATCCCTACACTCTCTCCCCCTTTGGCATCGAGACGCCAAAAAGGCAGAGAGGACACCTAAACACACAAGAGGTGGCTCAAGTGGAGAAGCGGTCCCACTCCTCTTCGTCAGACTCCTCCGCAGCTGGAATGGACTCCTCGACCTCCTCCTCAGAATCAGTCCACTTGTATCCTTGCTTCTCCATCCACTCGGTCTCAGGAGTGATGCGCTCCTCAGACCCGCCAGACACATCCTCGCCATAGAGCTGCATGATCTTGTTGTGCCGGCGACGACTCTCCTTGGACTCCACGTGAGCCCTGTACTGTCCCTTGGCTTGCATGCAGAAAAGAGACTTCATCTTATCCGTCAATCTGTTGGCCCAAGATGGCCTAGAGTCACTCTGAGTGGGCCTAGCGAGCGGCCCCAAAGAACATCCTCGGCTTCACCAAAGATCCTCATCAACAGCAGCAGCCCTAGCAGCAGACGCCTCAGCACGAGTAGCGGTGTTGGCCCAGTTGGGTTTGACCCTCAGACATATGGGCTCATGGCGAATCCAGTCTGGAGCTAGGAACTCCTCCTCGGGTACATCTTCTCCCAAGTCTTCAAATCAGCGAAAGCAGGTAGGGTCCATAAATAGGCACCTTGCGGTTGAACACAGCAAACCAAAGCTCACACCACATGATGTGAGAGACATCAAGTGGCTGAGTCTGAGACGAGCGAGCCTCCTCGCACAGAAGCATCATGTCCACCATGTAGGCATGAACCTTGTCTTTGTCGCCGATGCGTGGGAACAGAGAGTTGCGGAAGATGCGGTACATGATATCCAGAAACGGGTTGAGAACCGTGGCTATCTTGCCAGTGGCGAGCTTCTTCTCAACCATGAACGGAGTGAGCTTGTCCTTATCAGCAGAGTCAGCATTGCCGTGAGGGCGAACACCAACAGGAGTGTCAAGTCCATCATCAGCAACCTGAAGCAAATCCATGAACTCCTTCCAGGTAGCAGACAGCTGGCGGCCATTGGTCATCCACGTTATCCTCCTCTCATCATTGGTGTGAAAGTACACTGAGGCAAAGAACTGACAGATGATCTCAGGGTCATAGTCCATGTGGAACAAGATCACATGCTCAATTCCAAACTGCTCCACCAAGTCCAGAGCCTCCCCAAAGTAGTCACGAAACTTGTCCTTCCTCATGTGGTGCATCTCAATCCACTTCACCTCCACATAGGTATTCTGCTTGTTCTTGATGACATCCAAGTAGATCTGGGTTTGAGTCTTGTTCCAGAACAGTTCACATCCTCTGATAGTGGAGCGTGGGGTCGCATATGGGTGAAGCTGCCTGAGACGGACATACTCTTGAGCACCTATCTCATCCATGCCCCTGGCGGGCTCCTTGTGCTTGCTGGCGGTGGACTTGACATTGCGCTTCGAAGCAGATGACCCCTCGGGAACTTCTCCTGGATTGCGCAGACGCTTGGAACCGGTGTCACGAACGGTATTGGCCTGGCGAGAACCACCACCTAAAACACACACACAAATCACCCAAAACAAGTCTAAAAGGATCAATGCAAAGGCTATAAGACAGCATATGAAACCCATAGAAGATAAACGAGAAAGTTAGCATGCGATAGATGTGAGCGACGGTAGAACTGCCATGGGGTGCGATACTAAAGTCTTAGTACAGCTCCAGACGCGGTAGTACCGTGAGGGGTCACGGTAGTACCGTGGCTGGGGCCGAAGTAAGGCTTTAGTACCGCACGGCGCGCGGTAGTACCGCACCCTAGGGGCGGTAGTACCGCAAGAGCGGTAGTACTGCTCCCTACGGGCGGTAGTACCGCGCCGCGTCGGATCTAGCGGATTTGAATCTGAAAAAGACCCGCGAAGCCATGGCGGTGCTACGGTGATCAGATCTAGTGCAAGACAACAATACAAGTGTAAATCCTATGCAATACCACACTCCTTCATCCTACTCTTGCAGAGATCTAGACTAAGAACCTCAAGAACATACAAGCCTTCCCCAAAACCTAGAAGAACCAAAAACAATCTAAACGGAGAAGGATTTGGGGAAAAACCTTGGTCCATAGCAAGAGCATGCGGTGGGGAACGATCCCACCGGACGGAATCACGGGAGGGCAGCCGGTGGAGGAGATCCGGCGACGAACGCTGGCTCCGTTCGTGAGCACGAGAGAGGAAAGGGCGATGTGGAGAGAAGGGACGAATGGGTATGGGGGAGTTAGAACTCCCCCTGCCCGACCTTATCCCCACGCGCCCGAACCGGCGCGGTAGTACCGCAGGTCATCGCGTAGTACCGCCGGGCGGAAGTATCAGCGCCGAGGCGGTAGTACCGCTCAACCAGCGGCATAAAAATTACTGCCGCTTGGGACGGTAGTATACCGTGCTCCCATCAGCGGTAGTACCGTGATTGGTCATGATAGTACTGCGTGACCGATCATGTAGTACCGTGAGCTCACGCCACCGAGGGTTTCGAACAAGAGAGAAAAGTGCCTTTGCATCAAAAACAAACACAACCCAAAACAGCACAAACACAAGCACATACCAATCGAACAACAAGCAATCCCTAAGTGACAAAACCTCTTGAGGAGAGGGCGGTGGCCGAGGCCACCTATGTTTGAGTTGGATGGTATGGCACCGCGAAGAATTATCCTTGGGCCCATGACCAAAACTCGTCTCTGAAGCACAAGTACCATCAAAAATGGTGAATATGAAAGAGGTGATCTATTTATGCATAATGGGGGGAGGGAGAGTTCATTGAGAGAACAACACTCCCCCTATGTCCATGCCTACACCTAGACTAGACAATAAGTTGAGTGTGGAGGGGGGTGCACGGGTTCAAGTCACATTGCTCTAATCAATGATATTTAGCTCATGCCTTAACTCGCGGAATCTTGCTTCATCCAAGGGCTTCGTGAAAATATCTGCAAGGTTATCATGAGTGTTGACATACTTGAGCTCGATCTCCCCTCGCCTAATGTGGTCCCGAATGAAGTGATATCGAATCTCAATGTGCTTTGTCTTGAAGTGTTGCACCGGGTTGAGAGAAATCTTGATGGCACTTTCATTATCACACCAAAGAGGCACTTTGTCACAAATGACACCGTACTCCTTTAAAGTTTGCCTCATCCATAGGAGTTGAGCACAACAACTACCGGTCGCCACATACTCCGCTTCGGTGGACGAGAGAGACACACAACTTTGCTTCTTGGAAGACCAACTTACCAAGAGCAACCAAGAAATTGGCACCCTCCGGAAGTGGACTTCCTATCCACTTTGTTTCCGGCCCAATCGGAATCTGTGAAACCTTCAAGCTTGAAGTTTGCTCCTCTTGGGTACCATAAGCCAAAGTTTGGGGTATGAGCCAAATATCGAAAGATTAAACTTGACCGCCACATAGTGACTTTCCTTTGGTGCGGCTTGAAAACGTGCACACATCCCCACACTCAACATGATATCCGGTCTAGATGCACAAAGGTAAAGCAAGGAGCCAATCATGGAGCGATATACCTTTTGATCCACCGCTTTACCATTGGGATCGATGTCAAGTTGGCACTTGGTAGGCATTGGTGTAGTAGCCGGCTTGACATCACTTAGCTTGAATCTTTTAAGCATGTCTTGAGTATATTTGGCTTGGTTGATGAAGGTTCCTTCTCTTCTTTGCTTGATGTCGAAACCAAGGAAGAACTTCAACTCTCCCATCGAAGACATCTTAAACTTGGAGGTCATGAGAGCGGCAAATTCTTCATTGAAAGCTTTGTTAGGGAACCAAAGATAATATCATCAACATATAGTTGGCATACAAACAACTCCCCGTTGACCTTCTTAGTAAAAAGAGTGGGGTCGATTAGCCCTACTTCAAAACCACGATCTTGTAGCAACTCAGTAAGGTGGTCATACCATGCACGTGGGGCTTGTTTAAGGCCATAGAGTGCCTTATCGAGTTGATACACATGATCCGGAAAGTAGGGATCCTCGAACCCGGGGGGTTGCTTGACATAGACCAACTCATTAATGGGACCATTAAGAAAAGCACTTTTCACATCCATTTGTTGCAACTTAAAGTTGTGATGGGAAGCATAAGCAATCAACAAACGAATGGATTCAAGACGAGCAACGGGAGCGAAGGTTTCACCATAGTCGATACCCTCGACTTGGGAGTAGCCTTGTGCTACCAATCTTGCCTTGTTGCGAATGATG
This sequence comes from Aegilops speltoides, assembly GCA_021437245.1. Classification (NCBI taxonomy): domain Eukaryota; kingdom Viridiplantae; phylum Streptophyta; class Magnoliopsida; order Poales; family Poaceae; genus Aegilops; species Aegilops speltoides. The sequence goes on from CM038143.1 coordinate 204,061,752, forward strand.
TTCCCATGGGCATCTTGCTTGTTCTTGAAGATCCACTTGGTCCCAATGACATTGTGGTTGCCAGATGGTCTTGGCACCAATCTCCACACCTTGTTGTACTCGAAGTTGTTGAGTTCTTCATGCATGGCATTGAGCCAGTCCGGGTCTTCGAGCGCCTCATAGACCTTTTGGGGTTCAACACAAGAGACAAACGCGTGATGTTCACAATAGTTTGCTAATTTTCTACGAGTGCTTACCCCCTTTCTTAGGCTTCCAACCACATTTTCCATGAGATGGCCTTGGGTGGTGAGCTTGGAAGCAATCTTCGCGGCACGACGCTCTAATTCCTCCTCGGGTGTGGAAGGAGGAGGGTTGACTTGATGATCTTGAGCGCCGTCTTGAGTTTGTTCTTGATCTTGAGGTTGCTCTTGATCTTGAACTAGCTCGAGGGGGAGAACTTGACCTTGGGCATCATTTCGTGGTTCATCACCTTCTTGAGGTAGATCTTGCCCTTGGTCTTGTTCACGAGGTTGAGGGCCTTCACATTGTTCTTCGGAAGCGTGTGGGTCTTGATGAGGTGATGGCTCTACTTGAGTAGAGCATTGTCCTTCTCCTTCGGCCACAAGGGGTTCCTCAATGGGTAGGATGTGACCAATACCCATTCTTATTATGGCTTGGGGAGGAATTTCATCACCTATATCACAAGTACCACTTTGCTCCACTTGGGAGCCGTTATTTTCGTCAAACTCCACGTTACACCGTCTCCTCATGAGTCCGGTGGACTTGTTGAGGACACGGTAAGCATGAGAGTTTGTAGCATAACCAACAAATATGCCCTCATGAGCTCTAGCTTCAAATTTAGACAACCGAACACCTTTCTTGAGAATGAAACACTTACAACCGAACACCTGGAAGTACTTGAGGTTGGGCTTGTTGCCGGTGAGGATCTCATAAGAAGTCTTGTTCAAGCCTTTGCGAAGATAGAGCCGATTGGATGCATGACATGCGGTGTTGATGGCTTCGGCCCAAAAGTTGTATGGAGACTTGAACTCCGCCATCATGGTCCTTGCCGCATCCATCAACGTCCGGTTCTTCCTCTCTGCAACACCATTTTGTTGAGGGGCATAAGGTGCCGCATATTGATGCTTGATCCCCTCGTCACTAAGAAACTCATCCAAGGTGTAGTTCTTGAACTCGGTGCCGTTGTCGCTTCTTATTGTCAAGATTTTTGCATTATGTTGACGTTGAGCTTCATTTGCAAAGTTGATGACGGTTTGTTGGGTCTCACTCTTCCTCTTGAAGAAGTATACCCAAGTGTATCTTGAATAATCATCCACAATCACCAAGCAATACTTTCTTCCTCCAAGACTATCAAAAGATGGAGGCCCAAAGAGATCCATGTGAAGGAGCTCCAAGGGTCTCTTCGAGTAGATGATGGTTGAGGGAGGGTGAGCCTTTTCATGAAGCTTTCCTTCGATACACGCACTGCAAGCACGATCTTTGGCAAAACTCACATTTGTTAGTCCACGAACATGGTCCCCCTTGAGGAGACTTTGCAAAGATCTCATATTGACGTGGGCTAAACGGCGATGCCAAAGCCATCCCACGTCAACTTTAGCCATTAGGCATGTCGCGGTCTTAGTGAGTTGCTCCGAAAAGTTAACCACATAGAGACCGTTCTCGACATGCCCAACAAAGGCTACTTTAAGAGTCTTGCTCCACAAGAAGGCAACGGTATCAATATCAAAGAATGTGGCAAAGCCCATGAGTGCAAGTTGACGGACGGAAAGTAAATTGAATGCAAGGGACTCAACAAGCATGACTTTCTCGATCGTTAGATCATGAGAAATGACAACCTTGCCGAGACCTAATACCTTAGAATGTGATGCATCACCCCACTTGACATTGGTGGGCATAGATGGAATCTCTTGCACATCCACCACCAAGTCCTTGCTCCCGGTCATATGATTTGTTGCTCCACTATCGAGCAACCATGATCCCCCACCTGAAGCAAACACCTACACGAGATCAATGCTTGGTTTTAGGTACCCATTTAGTAATGGGTCCTTTGATGTTAGTAACAAGGGCCTTGGTAACCCAAATAGACCATTCAATGTACTCATAAGGAGAACCAGCAAATTTAGCATAAACATGTCCATCACTAGCACGACACAACACATATGAAGGGTTAAAGTCGCCGGCTTTGTTTGAGGAAACGTTCTTGCCCTTTTGGACATCAACTTCCTTCACTTTCTCCTTCTTCTTCTTGGAAGCTCCGTCTCCTTCTTTCACAAATGTTTGTTTGAGGGGAGGAGGACGATTGGCCTTGTTGTTCTTCTTCTTCTTGCTCTTGGACTTGGGTGCAAACCAAATTCCTTCTTTGCCCACAACTTCCTTTTGATTTCTCAAAAGGTCGTTGAGGTTTTTCTCACCTTGAATGCAAGTCACAAGGCCCTTCTCAAGTTGATCCTTCAACTTAGCATTTTCCTCCACAAGATGCACATGCTCACAACAAGGGTTAGTAGCACATGCATTATCAATTAATACCATATGAGGAAAGGTGGCTTTTTCCTTGATTAGCTTAACTTGGAGTTGAGCATGAGACTCTTTGAGGCTAGCATGAGTACCCTTTAAGACCTTGTGGGCCTTGTCAAGTATCTCAAACTCCTCTTTGAGTCTAGCATGATCAACCCCAAGTTTAGCCTTCTCGGAGGTTAGCACACGAGACATGACAAGAGCATGATCAAGATCTTTCTTTAACTTAGCATGGGCATCATTGCGTGACTCCTCAAGAGTCAAACGATGCACACGCTCTTCCTCAAGAGCATTAGAGATATCCGATATTTCATCGGCATAGTCACGACTATGACCTTCCATCTTGGAGATGGTTTCTTCGTGAGCCTCGATCATGTCATTGGCCTCACCAAGTTGTTCCAAGAGAGCAACAAAGTGCTTCTTGGACTTTCCTTGAGCTTACTCATGAAGGACTCAAATTCATTCACTTCCTCATTAGACTCAACATGTCCATCAATGCAATCCTCCACGGAGGGATTAGTAATGATGGTGGTTGTGATGTTGGGGGTTACCTTGTTTGAAGCCTTCGCCATGAGGCATCTAACGGTGATGTTTTCGTTGGGTGATTCGAAGAGAGACACCCGAGGAGTAGCAATGGCAATGGATGCCATGGCCGTTGCTTCTTCATTCTCATCATCATCGTCATCCTCTTGGTATTCTTCTTGAACCACCAACCCACGAGAGGGAGTCTTCTTGGCGAAGTCGTTCTTGTTGGGGACGGACTTGGCTTTGTCTTTCCGAATGAACTTGCCACCATTGTCTTCCCGCTTCTCATAAGGACAATCCGCAACGAAATGACTCACATTGCCACAGTTGAAGCAAGTTCTAACTCGTTGCTTGCCCTTGACGCCACTAGAGTTGTTCTTGTTGAAGTTGGGTCTTGAGCTCTTCTTGCTCCAAAATTGTCTTGAAGCAAGAGCCATGTGCTCATGGTAGTCGAACTTGGTGTCTTCGGGGTTGCTTTCCTCATCTTCCACTTCTTCCTCTTCTTCGACAATGAGCTTGGCCTTCAAGGCAAGGTTAGGCTTCTTAGCTCTTTGAGAACGGAGCACCGCATTTTCGGCGGTCTTGTCCAAGATGCTCATTGCAACGAACTCATCCAACACTTCACTTGAGGTCATGGTGTGGAAGTACGGTCGTTGACGAATGACGGAGGACATGGCTTTGTTGTAGGGCATCATGGCCTTGAGGAACTTTCGCTTGATCCAATTGTCATCCGTGTCCTTGCTTCCATGATCTCGAAGTGCCACCGCGAGGTTGGTCACTCTTCGAAAGAGCTCACGAGGTTCTTCATCTTCTTTCATTGCAAACTCGTCGGCTTCATCTTGCACCACTTCATAGTTGGACCGTTGAATGCTAGCACTTCCACGATAGAGGCCCTCAACACATTTCCATGCTTCTTTAGCCACGACATGGGGTCGAAGGTGAGGGAGATCTTCGGGAAGAATTGCATCTTGAATGATGAAGAGAGCACTCTCATTGAATTGATTGTCCACGGCTTCTCGAGGGGTGAAGTTGCTTGGGTCATGAGGATAAAAACCTTCTTCAATGACTCTCCAAAGGTTAGTATTCACATGTTTCAAATGACGCTTAAAGCGATAGACCCAATTATCGAAATCTACACCTTTTTCATACTTAGGAGGTGGACCGGCATGATTCAAATGAGTGGAGGGGATTGGCCCTCCATAGACCGGGGGTTCCACATGGGCAAAGATGCCGGTACCATTTCTACCACTAGTAGAAGGACTCTTTTCATTGTTAGCTTCCCCCTTGTTGGAGAAAGCATCCGTCACCTTGTTAGTAGGATCACCCACTTTCATAGGTGCGGTAGATAATTTAAGTCCCTCTAAGAAATCATTAAACATGCTTTTAACCTCGGCTGTCATGGAGGTTTTCAATGTGTCTAAAGCCACATTGAACTCCTCACGAGACCGAGGCTCCCCTTCGGCGAAGATGAGATAGGATTCACACCGAGTGTTCCTCCACACCATCGTGGGTGTCAACCATACTCTTGGACGGTAAAGTTCTTAATAAAGAGACGAGGCTCGATACCAATTGAAAGGATCGATATGGTTGACTAGAGGGGGGTGAATAGGCAACTAACAATTTTAAGCTTTTCTTTACCAAATTAAACTTTGCAACAAATAGGTTGTCTAGATATGCAACTAAGTGAGCAACCTATATGATGCAATAACAACTAACAAGCAAGCAAGCAAGAGATGTAACAATAAGTAAGTTTGCAAAGTAAAGGCACGAAATAACCAAGAGTGGAGACGGTGGAGACGAGGATGTGTTACCGAGTTCCTTCCTTTAAGGGAAATACGTCTCCGTTAGAGCGGTGTGGAGGCACAATGCTCCCCAAGAAGCCACTAGGGCCACCGTATTCTCCTCACGCCCTCACACGATGCGAGATGCCGTGATTCCACTATTGGTGCCCTTGAAGGCGGCGACCGAACCTTTACAAGCAAGGTTGGGGCAATCTCCACAACAATCGAAGGCTCCCAACAACAACACCACCACGAAGCTTCACCACAATGGAGTATGGCTTCGAGGTGACCTCAACCGTCTAGGGTGCTCAACACCCAAGAGTAACAAGATCCGCAAGGGATAAGCGGGGGGAATCAAATATCCTTTGGTGGAAGTGTAGATCGGGCCCTTGTCACCCAATCCCGAGCAAATCAACAAGTTTGATTCGCTAGGGAGAGATATCGAGCGAAAATGGAGCTTGGAGCAACAATGGAGCTTAGAGGTGGAAGAGGTAGTCAACTAGAGGTAGAAGACATCCCTTATATAGTCGGGGAAAAGATCCAACCATTATCCACTAGTTCTTCACGACTCACGGTACTACCGCTCAAGGGAGCGGTACTACCGCTGGCGACACGCCGTGTACTACCGTGGGTGACCACGGTACTACCGTGGCAGCTGCCTGAGCCGAACAAGCTGAGCTAGGAGCGATACTACACGGCGCGGTACTACCGCTCCTCCTTGCGGTACTACCGCAAGGCGGGAGGGTCACGGCTCGAAGGGCGCGACGAAATAAATTTCATCCATGCCTACTTCGCAGAAACTAGGGTGGTGCAAAACCCGACGCGATACTACCGCATGCAAGGCGCGGTACTACGATGGTAAACACGGATGTAAAAATTACATCCGCGCCTACTACCGCGACGCAGCGGTATTAGGGTAAGGGCCACGGTACTACAACTCAAGGAGCGGTACTACCGTGGGCCCCATACTACTACCGCAGAGCAGCGGTACTACCGTGGGTGCCGCGGATGTAAAAAATTACATCCGCCCCTACTACCGCACCGGAGCGGCACTAGGCCAGAGTGCGGCGGTACTACCGCGCCCATGGAGCGGTACTACCGTGAGGGGCGCGGATGTAAAAAATTACATCCGCCCCTACTACCACACTGGAGCGGCACTAGGCCAAGGTACCGTGGTACTACCGCACCCGAGGGGCGGTACTACCGTGGCCTATCGCCCGTACTACCGCTGGTACTTGCGGTACTACCGCAAGTACAGCAGTAGTCGTCAGTTTTTCGCACAACCATGATAACGATGGGTAGCTCCAAAGTGCAAGGAAAGGAGGGGCAAGTGTACGTGTGATTCCACCCTACCTTTCCGACGCGAACCCCCTCATAATAGTACGGCTCTCCTACGACTCAACTCCACCAAAGAGAAACGTAGAACAACGCCGGCTTCGTTAGTCTCCGAGGGGCACCGAATCGTCTTGTGCCTGATAATGAAGTATCTGTGGGACTCAAGGCACACGATTAGTCCGCACGAGTATTGTCATCAATCACCAAAATTCTTTGGGATAAATATGCCCTTACAGATGATGAGTACGCCATTACCGATAGTGATTCTTAGGTATTCAAATTTTTATGTTGTACTTTGTATGATTTATATAGTTGGTATGTATAATTTTCTTACTTTGTATGATTGTTTCTTATACATAGTGCCATGGTCTTGATTTCCGTCCCCGTCAACCCTCGCCCGCTTTATGATTCGGATGTGGTAAATTCTCTTTCATAACTATTTGTTGCATTTCACATTTATGACAATTATGGCCATCAAGTTGACATAGAGATATTTTAATCTAGGAGGTATGTGAACCGGAATTTGAAACCAACCCTCTTGTTGAGAAGTTAAATTTAGTTGAAAAAGAAAATGAGTATTTGAAAGAAAAAATTAAAAGAATTGAAGCAGAGAAGATGACATTGGAGTTGTATGTTGCCGATGTCATCGATGATCACAAGATGAAGATGAATGCAATGCGCTTGAAGATGGATGCAATGCGGTTGAAGATGGATGCAATGCGCCTGAAGCTTAAGAAGATTAGAAAATATGCCATTGATAATGAGGCTTGGTATCATTATGCCGTTGGATCAATTGTTACCTTAGTTGCGATCTTCATCATATTTGTTGTGATGAGGGTAAGTTTTCTCTAATGTTTTGCTTTACAAATGGTACTTAGCTTATTTTCCTCCTAAATGGCATAATTACCTAAGTTAGATAAAAAATGAGCTATACTTAGCTTATTCAGTTCATTTATGACATACTTAGCAAACTTAGGTCAAAAATGGCATGACAATCTTTGTTACCTCCAAAATGATATAGACTTAGCTTATTTTCCTCGAAAATGACATAATAACCTTACTAAGCTCCAAAATGACCTATTTACCTAGCTTAGCTCTAAAATGACCTACACTTAGCATTTTTACCTAGCTTAGCAATAAATTGACCTTTTTACTTACCTTAGTTAGAAGAAGAAGAAGATAAAGAAGAGGAGAGGAGAAAAAGAAAGAGAAGAAAAAAAATCTTCTTCTTCTTCTTCTTCTTCTTCTTTTTCTTCTTCTTCTTCTTCTTCTTCTTCTTCTTCTTCTTCTTCTTCTTCTTGTTCTTCTTCTTCTTCTTCTTCTTCTTCTTCTTCTTCTTCTTCTTCTTCTTCTTCTTCTAGCTAGTCTTCTTCTTACCTTCTTCTAACTTTCTTCTTTCCCTATTTGCAGATTTGCTTTAGATGAGGAAGCTTGCATCGATGGAGTCTACTCTTCTCTTTATGCTTCCATTTTGTTTTGATTTCGTAGGATGAACAATGTGAAACTTGCTACCTATATATGCATGTATGGATGAAACCATTGTATGCTTGTTGTCGGATATGTTGGCTAGCTATATATGTTGCATATGGACTTTTGATTTGCTATGTATATGTGTTGGATGATCATATCCATATGGCAGGGATATGATTTCGTATGTATATGTGTTGGTATGCTTGTCGAAAGTATTTTCATATGTGTGTGTGCATATATATATATATCTATGAAATTCTGTGAAATTGAATGAATTTAAGAAAAAACAGAAAAAACAAGGGCTATACAGGATCTTTGCCGTCTGCTAGCGGACGGCAAAGCTTGCCGTCCGCTAGCAGACAGCAAAGAGGACACGTGGCAGTCACCTGTGCAAACTAGCAACGCTGGCTGCCTATTTGGTCATTTTGCCGTCTGCAAGCGGACGACAAAGTGACCAAATAGGCCTGGCAAACAGGGCCATCTATGGAGTCTGCTGGCCGACGCATAGCTGGCCATGTGGCAGCATCCCAGTGCTACCCTAGCTAAGATCTTTGCCGTCCGTCAGCGGACGGCAAAGAGTTTTGCCTCTTTGCCGTCGGCCAGCGGATGGCAAAAAATGCCGTTAACCCCCTAACGGCTCTCACCTCACACCGCTGCAATCCGTCGTCGTTGCCGTCCGCTGGCCTCAGGTGGCTGACGGCACAATGCATGTTTGATGATGAACGGCAGATAGCTTCCTCTTACAGCCTTCAAAACTTTTCTACGTGTAATGTGCACTGATACAAACTGTCATGTGAAAAATTGGAAAATTTCAGGGGTCATTTGACCTTTTGAACACATTTAAGTAATTTCCTAGCCATTTAATGACCGTAATTGAAATTTGAACTAGATGTACATGCAATGGCTGACCATAACGGTCTGAAAAATCATATTTGTGTACTTGTGTGCGAGTTAATTCCATGTGCAGTAAATTAGAAGGAATTTTCAAACATATTGGTCTCACGACATGGATACATGTACATGCATGGAGTGCCATGGCATTTTAATTAAAAAAATTAAAAAATGACCAGGAAAACATGAAACCTTGCTTCATGTAATGTCATGCCACGAAGATGATGTGGTACAAAAATTGGCCTGTTTGACAAAGGTTTGGAGACACACCCCTCACGAACCGGAGCAACTCACTAGAAGGCTCGTGGTTTCGAGACGGAACAATGCATGTTTGATGACGAACGACAGATAGCTTCCTCTTACGGCCTTAAAAAAATTTCTACGTGTAATGTGCACTAATACAAACTATCATGTGAAAAAATGGAAAATTTCAGGGTCATTTGACCTTTTGAAGACATTAAAGTGATTTTCTAGCCATTTAATGACCGTAATTCAAATTTGAAATAGATGTACATGCAAGGACTAACTATAACGGTGTGAAAAATCATATTTGTGTACTTGTGTGTGAGTTAATTCCAAGTGCGCTAAATTAGAAGGAATTTTCGAACAAATTGGTCTCACGGCATGGACACATGTACATGCATGGAGTGCCATGGCATTTTTATTCCAAAAAAAAATTAAAAAATGATCAGAAAAACATGAAACCTTGCTTGATGTAATGTCATGCCACCAAGATGATGTGGAAAAAAATTTGGTCTATTTGACGAAAGTTTGGACACACACCCCTCACAAACCGGAGCAACTCACTAGAAGGCTCGTGGTTCCGAGAGGGAGCAATGCATGTTTGATTACGAACGATAGATAGCTTCCTCTTACGGCCTTCAAAATGTTTCTATGTGTAATGTGCACTGATACAAACCGTCATGTGAAAATTTGGAAAATTTCAGGGGTCATTTGACCTTTTGAAGACATTTAAGTGATTTCCTAGACATTTGATGACCGTAATTCAAATTTGAACTAGATGTACATGTAACGGCTAACCATAATGCTTTGAAAAATCATATTTGTGTACTTATGTGCAAGTTAATTCCATGTGCAGTAAATTAGAAGGAATTTTCAAACATATTGGTTTCACGACATGGACATATGCATGGAGTGCCATGACATTTTAATTCCAAAAAAATAAAAAATGATCAGAAAAACATGAAACCTTGGTTGACGTAATGTCATGCCACCAAGATTATGTGGTAAAAAACTTGGCCTATTTGACGAAAGTTTGGACACACACCCTCACAAACCGGAGCAACTCACTAGAAGGCTCGTGGTTCCGAGAAGGCAACAATGCATGTTTGATGATGAACGACGGATAACTTCCTCTTACGACCTTCAATTTTTTTCTACGTGTAACGTGCACTAATACAACTGTCATGTGAAAATTTGGAAAATTTCAGGGGTCATTTGACTTTTTGAAGACATTGAAGTGATTTTATAGCCATTTAATGACCGTAATTCAAATTTGAACTACATGTACATGCAATGGTTAACCATAACGGTTTGAAAATCATATTTGTGTACTTGTGTGCGAGCTAGAAAAATCATCAGACGATGTAAAATGTCTGGTGTTCAAAAAAGAAAATGTAAAATCTGGCAAGACAACCGGCCCCACACGATTGGCACTCTATTTCGCGCCTCGAGGTTTAGAAGGTGAGTGGCGGGCTTTATTAATCAGACACGGTTCTGTATTGGGAACCGTCAGCTATTATGTTCACACATGGATTTTGCTGCGGGAATCGTGTGTAATTCACACTGCAGTACTCGTAAATTCCGGCGACAGCGTGTGTACTGTTCCTGTCGATCTAGATTCCGACCGCCAATAAATACCACCTTGCTCACATCGTCCCGCCTGCATTCTCATCTAGATCCTCCCCTTGCTCGCCCTCTCTCTCTCTCTCTCTCTCTCTCTCTCTCTCTCTCTCTTAAATCTCTATCATGGCATGGCCGATCTGCCCACACGCCGACGAGGAGTCGCCACCCCCCGAGGACACTCACTCGAAGAGCACCGACGAGGACACCTACGCGCCACCGGACAAGGTTGCGCCAGACCCCCCAACTTTGGATTGGTTTTGGGGCCAGTACGATCTTTGTCTTTGGAAGTCGCTGCCGCCACCTGAGAAAGCCACACAAGTGGCTTTCAAGAAGGAGATGGCGGAGGAGGATGCCAGGTACTAGGCGGCATGTGAAGCCCGTGATGCTGCCTGGAAAAAGGTGGCGGTGGAGCTTTGGGGGCAGGCGCGTCGTCGTGTAGAGGAGGTCTACAAAGACGGGTACATCGCGAGGAAAGCCAGAGGTGCTAGGTGCCTCATCGCTACGTGGAGCTGGGCCAATAAGCTCTAGCGTGCCACCGACGAGGAGCTCCGATGGGCACCCAACGAAATGACAAGATCGTTCGTGTGTGTCTGCCTACAAGAGGCAGATCGGTACGTCAAATGCTGCGAGGCGGAGGAGGCGGAGAACTGCCTCCGCTCTGGGAAGACTCCGCGCACCAGGGAGCTGCTCGCGAGGGGCTGCCGGAATACTAGCCCCAGGAGGATTATTAGTTTTAGTATTGTTCGTTTTCAATTTTATGCATTGTACCTAGTTGTTAAGTATCATCACGTATATGTGATGATATTATATATATTTTGTGATGAACTAATGAACAATTAATATTATATATATTATGAATTCCATTTTCTATCTATTTTTGTATACTAATTTGAATCTATCTGTTATCATCCACGTATACAGAATGGAAAGCGTATAAACACACGTTGAAACAGAACATATAAGAACGGAAAACAAAGTACACACATTGAAACAGAGCAATAAACAGAGCAATAGTATGATTGTTCTGAATACATAGCTATCCACGTCGAAACGACTCAACACAATAAAATGTGTCCATGAGACCATGACCACCAGCCCTTGCCTACGACAGCTCTTGGCTCGGCCTGAACTCATGCAGGCATTCGTCCAAGCGGTCGACACGCTCGCGGTACATCCGGAGCACGATCTCGAGCTCCAAGTTGGCTATTTCATCGAAGATCACCACCACGAGGATGCGATGACCATGTTCCTCTACTGCGCCCAGGTGGACACCTGGGCCAAGGAGGCGGTCGAGCCTACTGACGAGAACATTGGCATCGAGTAGGCCGCGGACAAGGTGAACGACACGACCCATGCGATCGGCGCGGAGGGCATCCGGTGCAAGTATGGCGCGGCCGGCCCCTGGTGCAAGTACGACGCAGAGGGCCTGTGCCCACTCCTAGCAAGGAATGGGGGTACTGACGGGACGTGTACCCAACTACGACACTCTGTCGACAGCAGGCAAGCACCGATGGATCCGCTCTTGTTGTGCGGTGTGTTGCGCCTCTCGCTCTGCGGCGCCCCAAGGGTCTCGTCGTGCGGTGAGCCACAGCCTATCGGCGCGGATGCGCCTAGCTTGCTCTGCGGCGCGCCATCGATCATGTTGTGCGGGAGCTACAGCCTCTTGGCGCTGACATGCCTATCTTGATCCACGGCGCTGAAGCGCCATGTGCCAAGGGTCTGCTCAACCCTGGCGATGATGCGCATCACGATATCCTCCATTGCATTGCTAGGGAGCGCTGTGGCCTCGACGCGCCGTGGCGCCTTCTGGTTTTCCTCGTCGATGAGGTTGATGGCAGAGGCAGCGCTTTGGTGCGTTGGCATGCTTGGAAAAGGTGGATGTGCTACAAGCTGTGCTTGTTGCCTTCTTGCGTCGCGCCGCGCCTAGGTTCGCAATATCGCTGGGTGGCAGGAAACAGGTGAGAAAATGGCGGGAAACGGTGGCGTGTTCATAGAACGCCATCAATTAATGGAAACTTAGCATATAAGGAACATCGAGCTAGCACAAGAAGTAGATGATGATGAGATGAACACTGACCACACTAGGGAACCCGTCGGTGATGAATTCATCAATCGCAAATGGTTGTACATTAGCAAGCATTTGCCCACAACACACACGACTTATTCCATCACAAACAGGTCGGATGGATCAACTGTATGCCACGTATACACATTGTCAAAAAGTAATGCGATAGACCTTCTTTAACATATGTTAAAAAATAAAATAAAAATAAAAAACAAGGACAACAACAACAACAACAAAGCCTTTAGTCCCAAACAAGTTGGGGTAGGCTAGAGGTGAAACCCATAAGGTCTCGCAACCAACTCATGGCTCTGGCACATGGATAGCAAGCTTCCACGCACCCCTGTCCATAGCTAGCTCTTTGGCGATACTCCAATCCTTCAGGTCTCTCTTAACGGACTCCTCCCATGCCAAATTCGGTCGACCCCGCCCTCTGATACGTCTCCGTCGTATCTATAATTTTTGATTGTTCCATGCCAATATTATTCACTTTCATATACTTTTTGGCAACTTTTTATATTATTTTGGGGACTAACATATTGATCCGATTGCCAAGGCAGTTCTGTCATGTTGCATGTTTTTGTTTCGTGAACCCAATATCAAACGGAGTCCAAACGGGATAAAAACGGATGGAGATTTTTTTTGGAATATTTATGATTTTTGGGAACTAAAATCAACGCGAAATGGTGTCCGAGGTGGTCACGAGGTAGGGGGGGTGCACCCTACCCCCCAGGCACGCCCCTGGCCCTCGTGGTCCACCCGTAAGGTGGTTGCTGCTCTTCTTCTGGCGCAAGAAAGATAATTTTATGAGAAAGATCTGGGCGAAAGATTCACTCCAATCGGAGTTACGGATCTCCGGATATTTAAGAAACGGTGAAGGGGTAGAATCTGAGAACGCAGAAACAGAGAGATAGATCCAATCTCGAAGGGGCTCTTGCCCCTCCCAAGCCATGGGAGCCAAGGACCAGAGGGGAAACCCTTCTCCCATCTAGGGAGGAGGTCAAGGAAGAAGAAGAAGAAGGGGGTCCCTCTCCCCCTTGCTTCCGGTGGCGCCGGAACGCCGCCGGGGTCCATCATCATCACCGCTATCTTCACCAACACCGCCGTCATCTTCACCAACATCTCCATCACCTTCCCCCATATATATCCAGCGGTCCACTCTCCCGCATCCCGCTGTACCCTCTACTTGAACATGGTGCTTTATGCTTCATATTATTATCCAATGATGTGTTGCCATCCTATGATGTCTGAGTAGATTTCTATTGCCCTATCGGTGATTGATGAATTGCTATGATTGGTTTGAGTTGCATGTTTTATTATTGGTGCTGTCCTATGGTGCCCTCCGTGTCGCGCAAGCGTGAGGGATTCCCGCTGTAGGGTTTGCAATATGTTTATGATTTTCTTATGGTGGGTTGCGTGAGTGACGGAAACACAAACCCGAGTAAGTAGGTTGTTTGCGTATGGGATAAAAGGGGACTTGATACTTTAATGCTATGGTTGGGTTTTGCCTTAATGAATCTTTAGTAGTTGCGGATGCTTGCTAGAGTTCCAATCGTAAGTGCATATGATCCAAGTAGAGAAAGTATGTTAGCTTATGCCTCTCCCTCAAATAGAATTGCAATAGCCATTACCGGTCTAGTAACATAGTCAATTGCTTAGGGACAATTCCACAACTCCTACAACCACTTTTCCACACTCGCTATATTTACTTTATTGCATCTTTATCTAAACAGCCCCTAGTTTATATTTATGTGTTCTTTACTTTCTTGCAAGCTTACCCAAAAACACCTACAAAGTACTTCTAATTTCATACTTGTTCTAGGTAAAGCGAACGTCAAGTGTGCGTAGAGTTGTATCGGTGGTCGATAGAACTCGAGGGAATATTTATTCTACCTTTAGCTCCTCGTTGGGTTCGACACTCTTACTTATTGAAAAATGTTGCGATTCCCTACACTTGTGGGTTATCAAGACCTTTTTCTGGTGCCGTTGCCGGGGAGTCATAGCGTGGGATGAATATTCTCGTGTGTGCTTGTTTGCTTTATCACTAAGTAATTTTTATTTGCTGTTCTAAGTTGTTCTCTATCTTTGGTTATGGATATGGAACGCAAAATACCAAAAAAATAGTTGTACTTGCTACTCATGAGGATGGGGTAACTCCTAAAACCCTCGATTCTCATTATGCGAAAGATATTGTGTACTACTTTGATAATCCAGAGAAAACCCCATTCAACTTTATAATGGGAGACACGTTGGATCAACGTGAATACTTTAGGGATTATCGCTCGACACAAAAAGGGAAACTATTATGGGATCAATTTATTATGTTGCGTTGGTATGCCTGGGCTCTATGCTTGAGATATGATATTACTTGTTGCTCCAGGATGGAGGCTCCACACCTTCCCTTTTCATGCAAATTTAATGTTAATGAAACCTTAGCTTCTTATGCTAATGGTATATATGATTACTATGATGTGGAACAAATAGAAGAATTTGTTGCTTTTAAGGCTGCTTATGAAATTGAATCTTTGTTTGAAAAGTATGAAGCTTTAGATGATGATGTTTATAGGCCTGAAAATCTTGCTATACTTAGATATTGCTATGAAAATTATGAATACAATTACTACATTAATGCATTTATTAAGAAAGTCTCCGCTGTCCAAGAAGAGACTAATATTTTGCAGGAAGCTATGGAAGAAGAAATTGATGAAACTGTGAGCTCATTGGATGAAAAAGATGATGAGGAGAGCGAAGAACAAAAGGAGGAGGAGCGGATTAGCTACCCGTGCCCACCTTCTAATGAGAGTAACCCTCCAACTCATACATTATTTAATTCCCCTTCGTGCTTACCGAAGGATGGTTGCTATGATGATTGCCATGATGATTGCTATGATGATTGTTATGATCCCGTTGATTCTCTTTCAATATCCCTTTTTGATTATGCTTGCTATGCTTGTGGCCAAGATGCCAATATGAATTATGCTTATGGAGATGAACTTGCTATAGTTCCTTATGTTAAACATTAAATTGTTGCTATTGCACCCACGCATGATAGTCCTATTATCTTTTTGAATTCTCCCGACTACACTATATCGGAGAAGTTTGTGCTTATTAAGGATTATATTGATGGGTTGCCTTTTACTACTACATATGATGATTTTGATGAATATAATATGCATGTGCTTGCTGCTCCTACTTGCAATTATTATGAGAGAGGAACTATGTCTCCACCTCTCTATGTTTCCAACACGATAGAATTGCAAGAAACTGCTTATACTATGCATTGGTCTTTACTATGTGTGCATGAATTGTTCTCTTATGACATGCCGATGCATAGGAAGAGAGTTAGACTTTTTTGTTGCATGATATATGTTACTTTGTGCTCACTACTAAATTACAAATCATTGTTAATTAAAATTGGCTTTGATATACCTTGGGATCCGGGTGGATTCATTACTTGAGCACTAAATGCCTAGCTTAATGGCTTTAAAGAAAGCGCTGCCAGGGAGACAACCCGGAAGTTTTAGAGAGTCATTTATTTCTGTTGAGTGCTTTCTTATAGTTTAAAAAACAAAAAAAATAAAGAGGGGAACCTAAAAACTTTTCAAAAAGGAAAGTGAAAGTAAGAAAGACAAGCATTGTTGAAGTGGGAGAGCTCCTTGAACTTTGTTCATGCTCACGGAAACTTTGTGAATCTTGATTACAGAAACTTTTAAACAAAAATAATTATCCCCTTGTACAATTCCATTGTATTATAAAAATAATGTGCCAAGGTTTGCCTTTAGGATGTTTACAATGCTTGTTGGTTTGTATGGTGCAGGACAGAAACTTTGGCTGTAGTGCACGATTTTACATTTTTAACTGGAATGTCAATTGGTTCTTATTCCTTTTGCACTGTATTGCTATACAAATTGTTTTTTTTTCCTAATTTTGGTAGAAATTTTGGGGTACGATAAGTATGGTGGATGTTCAGATTACTACAGACTGTTCTGTTTTTGACAGATTCTGTTTTTGATGCATAGTTTGCTTGGTTTGATGAATCTATCAATTTATATCAGTGGACTAAGCCATGGAAAAGTTATATTACAGTAGACACAATGCAAAAACAAAATATGAATTGGTTTGCGATAGTACTTAGAGTGGTGATTTGCTTTATTATACTAACGGATCTTACCGAGTTTTCTGTCGAAGTTTTGTATGGATGTAGTGTCTAATCGAGGATGTTTCGATATGAGAAGAAGGAAGAGAGGCAAGAGCTCAAGCTTGGGGATTCCCGAGGCACCCCAAGTAAATATTCACGGAGACTCAAGCGTCTAAGCTTGGGGATGCTGGGGAGGCATCCCCTCTTTCTTCAACAAGTATTGGTATGTTTCGGATTCGTTTCGTTCATGCATTATGTGCAAGTCTTGGAGCGTCTTTTGCAATTAGGCTTTTATTTTTCTCTTATGCACCATGCTGGTATGAGATAGTCCTCGGTTGATTTATAGAATGCTCATTGCACTTCACTTAAATATTTTGAGTGTGGCTTTATAGAATGCTTCATGTGCTTCACTTATATCATTTGAAGTTGGATTGCCTGTTTCTCTTTACATAGAAAACCGCCATTTGTAGAATGCTCTTTTGCTTCTCTTATATTTGTTAGAGCGTGGGCATATCTTTTGTAGAAAGAATTAAACTCTCTTGCTTCACTTATATCTTTTTATAGAGATGACATGAATTGGTCATTCACATGGTTAGTCATAAAATCCTACATAAACTTGTAGATCGCTGAATATGATATGTTTGATCCCTTGCAATAGTTTTGCGATATAAAGGTGGTGATATTAGAGTCATGCTAGTGGGTGGTTGTGGATTGTAGAGACACTTGTGTTGAGGTTTGCAAGTCCCGTAGCATGCACATATGGTAACCGTTGTGTGACAAATTTGAAGCATGGGGTGTTTCTTTGATTGTCTTCCTTATGAGTGGTGGTCGGGGACGAGCGATGGTCTTTTCCTACCAATCTATCCCCCTAGGGGCATGCGTAGTAGTACTTTGCTTTGAGGGCTAATAAATTCTTGCAATAAGTATATGATTTCTTTATGACTAATGTGAGTCCATGGATTATACGCACTTTTACCTTTCCATCATTGCTAGCCTCTTGATGCTGTGCATTGCCCTTTCTCACCTCGAGTCGATGCAAACTTCGCGGTGCATCAAACCCGTGATACGATACGCTCTATCACACATAAGCCTCATTATATCTTCCTCAAAACAGCCACCATGCCTACCTATCATGGCATTTTCATAGCCATTCCGAGATATATTGCCATGCAACTTCCATCATCATCATATACATGACTTGAGCATTTATTGTCATATTGCTTTGCATGATCGTAAGATAGCTAGCATGATATTTTGATGTCATTGCTATGCTAGATCATTGCACATCCCGGTATACCACCGGAGGCATTCATATAGAGTCATATCTTTGTTCTAGATATCGAGTTGTAATATTGAGTTGTAAGTAAATAAAGGTGTGATGATCATTGAGGGAGTCCTGGACTAGGGGGTGTCCGGATAGCCGGACTATCAATATCCACCGGACTCCCAGACTACGAAGATAGAAGATTGAAGACTCCGGCTCGTGTCCGGAAGGTACTTTACTTGGCGTGGAAGGCAAGCTTGGCAATCTGATATGTAGATCTCCTACCATTGTAACCGACTCTGTAAACCCTAGCCTCTCGGTGTCAATATAAACCGGAGGGCTTTAGTCCGTAGGACACAACATTACATCTCAACAATCATACCATAGGCTAGCTTCTAGGGTTTAGCCTCATTGATCTCGTGGTAGATCTACTCTTGTACTACCCATATCATCAATATTAATCAAGCGGGGCGTAGGGTATTACCTCCATCGAGAGGGCTGAACACAGGTAAAACATCGTGTCCCTCGTCTCCTGTTACCATCCGCCTAGACGCACAGTTCGGGACCCCCTACCCGAGATCCGCCGGTTCTGACACCGACATTGGTGCTTTCATTGAGAGTTCCTCTGTGTCGTCACCGATGGAGCGGATGCCTTCACCCGTCTTCAAAGACGGTGTTTTCGCCGGAGAAGCCTTGGCTGCCGGTCAAACTATCCGGCTTGGTGGCTTCCTTATGGCCGCCTCTCCGGCCGTCGCTTCGGCAATGACTTCTCATGTCGTCGAAAGCAATCTGCGCGTCAGCCCTAAAGCTGCCGAACGGTTAGATCCGATCGAGCTCTCGTCTGTCAACGAGCTCTTGGATCGCATCGCCGCCCTGGGAGTCGCAACAGACTACAATCAGATTGGGCTTAAAACCGATCCGAGAGAGATTAACTCTCCCCAGGCTACCCACCACATCGAAGTGGTAGAAGAACAACTCGGCAATTCGTTGCCATTGTTGAAAACAATCTGTGTCCGGATTCCCGAACCCTCCATGCCGGACTCCTGCGGAGGGACGAACTCTGATCGAGCATCGAACCTAAAATCGTGCGTCGCCCCGGACTCACTGGGCTGTTTCCAGCAAATCAAGCTTCCGAATTCGGAAGTCCCTCGGCCATTGAGCCCAAAGACGGGCAGGGATCCGGATTTTATTCCACCCTCCCGCCCAGACATACGCGACCTATCTCTAATTCGGCAAGAGCCCTTAGAAACAGTACATCATTACTAGTCCAGATTCCTCCTGGTTATGGACAGGATAAAGGAATGTCGAGAGGAGAACACAATCTCAATATTCTGCAATAACTGCACGGACAAGGGAATCCTGAACGCCATCGATCGTCGCAAGATTACGCGTTTTACCGATCTGGCGTCCATAGTCTTGAAGTATCTTGTCGACGGAAAGTTTCGGAAAACTAAAAATCAATTTTGGGATAATCCGCCCCAAACCCAGTCCATGGTAAAAGGCGCCTCACAATCAGGCCCCGGATGCAAAAATCAAAAGCAAAAACCCAGCAAGGAAGCGGAACCGTCTTCGGAGGGATGGCTCAATGGACCTTGTAAACTTCACAATCTGAGGAGCTGTCCCAGCGCATAGCCTTCGAGCATGTTGGATATTACGGTAGGTGGCCAAAAGTGGCGAAGAGCTTCGCTCGGAAACCACTCCAACAATACCAAAGCACGGTGTCAGCAGTCTTGAGACTTTTGCATCAAATAATATCAAAACGAACAATCTCTTAACTCGCGAAGTCTACCAAGTAGCAACAGCAAATCCATGGGCGACACAGCTATCACCTTCAACGCTAGCGACGAGCCCACATCTCGAACTACGAGCCCACCAGACCGGTACTTAGTCCCATAGTGGGCGGCTTTCGACCGACAAAGGTCCTCATGGACGGCGGCAATGACTAAACCTCATTCTGAGGAAACCTGCGGAAAATGGAAATCGATTGGAGCCGTATTGAGCGAAGCAGCACAACCTTCAGAGGAATAATCCCTAGCCGGAAGCGCTGCACCGAAAAATCACACTCGATGCGGTGTTCGGCTCTCCGGACAATTACAGATCGAAGAAGTCACATTCGGGTAGCCCGTTCAGCAGCGGCTATCACGCCATATTAGGACGAGAGGCATTCACAATTTTTCAAGCAATACCTCATTACGGGTACATGAAGCTCAAAATGCCTGGGCCCAGCGGAATAATCACTCTCGTCAGTGATCCGGACACAGCACTCCGCGCCGAAAATAAGACAGCCGCACTAGCCCTCGAGGCACTATCCGAAGCCTTAGCGGCAGAGGAACTTACCGCGCTACGCTCTACGGTAAACAGGGACGACGTGATACTTGATAAAAGATCCAAGTCCACCTCCTTCAAACCAGCAGAGGAGATAGTTAAATTTCAGGTCCACCCAACGGACCCAACAAAGACGGCCTCCATCGGGGCACAGTTGAACCCCGAAGTCGACGCCGCACTGCGCGAATTCCTTCGGGAAAATTGGGACATCTTCGCCTGGCACCCTTCGGACATGCCCGGAATCCCTCGCAGGTTGGTAGAACACAGCCTAAACATCCTGAAAGGATTCAAACCAATCAAACAGGCTCTTCGACGATTTTCCGAGCCCAAAAGACAAGCAATGGGAGAAGAGCTAGCCAAGTTATTGGAAGCCGGATTCATCATAGATATCAAACATCCGGACTGGCTAGCAAATTTGGTGATGGTACCAAGAAGGACAAATCCTGGCGCCTCTGCGTCGACTTCAAAGACCTCAATAAGGCTTGCCCAAAGGATCCTTTCCCCCTCCCCCGCATCGATCAAATTATCGATGCCACGGCAGGACACGATTCGTTGTGCTTCCTGGATGCATACTCTGGCTATCGTCAAATCAAGATGGCGGAAGTAGACCAAGCCGCAACGGCATTTATCACTCCATACAGACCATTCTGCTTCAACACGATGCCCTTCGGACTCAAAAACGCCGGCGCAACATATCAGCGCATGATTCAAACATGTCTGGCTACCCAGATAGGCAAAACAGTCAAGGCATACGTAGACGACGTAGTCATCAAAACAAAACACGTCGAAACTTTAGTAGACGATTTGAGGCTCACATTCGACAACCTCAGAGCATATGACATTAAGCTGAATCCGGAGAAATGTGTTTTCGGCGTACCAGCCGGAAGCTGCTGGGCTTCATTGTATCCGGTAGAGGAATCGAAGCAAATCCGGCCAAGATCCGAGCTCATCACGCTTGGATATCCCAAAGGACCTCAAGCAAATACAAAATTAACGGGATGCATGGCAGCCTTAAGCCGTTTATCTCCCGTTTAGGAGAGAAGGCGTTGCCCTTTATCGCCTCCTAAAGGCGCACGAACACCAGTGGGCGGATGCGCCCCTTCTTGCCGACTTCGAAGAAATAAAGGCCATATTGGCAACAAATCCGGTCTGGCTGCGCCCACTCAAAGCGAACCGATGTTGTTATACATCGCTGCAACACATCAAGTTGTGGCGCTGTCCTCGTCGTCGAGCGAGCAGCGAAGGGCATAAATTCCCTCTTCAAAACCATGTATTACGTATCCACCGTGTTAACCCCTGCAAATCCGTTACCGCACTATCAAAAGATAGCATATCACGGTGTTCATGGCGTCCGGAAGCTCGGCACTACTTTCAAGAGTGCTCGATAACGATGGCCTCTGAAGTACCACTCAACGACATTGTAAATAAGCTGCGGCGCAGCGGGCGGGATTGCAAAATGGGCCATTGAGCTCTTGCCATTCGACATAACTTACAAACCTCGGCGAGCCATAAAGTCGCAAGTCTTGGCTGACTTCATCGCCGAATGGATGAAGCGAACTACCTAAAAGTACGGCGCATACTCCAATTGGACTATGCATTTTGACGGCTCCAAAATGTTGGCGGATGGGGGCTGGCGTCGTCTTGGCGTCCCCACGGAGATCTGATCCGATATGTACTTCAAATAATGTACGGACTCCAACAACGCAGCGAAATCTGAGGCCTTGTTACATGGTCTCCGGATGGCGATCTCCATGGGCATTCAACGCCTAGAGGTGCGCGATTCAAACCTCGCAATATCCCAAATAAATGGAGACTTTGGCGCCAAGGATCCGAAAATGGCAGCATATCGTAATGCTGTCCTGAAAATGTCAGCTTCGGTTTGAAGGACTCGAATTCCATCACATAGCCCGAGATAACAACCAAGCGGCCGACATTACGCGCGCATCGGTGCGAAACGTGATGTTGTCCTCAAATATCTTCTGGAGCGGCTCTTCAAGCCATCCGTCTTGTGGGAAGAGGAGTCCGGTAGCGACAAACCGGAGAGAGCCGCACCAACCGGTGATTCAGCGGAACAACGTAACACAATCCGTCCACGATATAATGGCGATAATCGCGGCGTGGACAGAACCTTTCTAGCCTACTTACTTAGGCGAGAACTTCCGAAGACCAAAATGAGGCCCGCTGCATAGTCCGGCGATCTAAGGCCTACAAGGTTCATGAGGAGAACTTTATAAGAAAAGTACTACGGAGTCCTTCAAAGGTGTATCTCCGAAGAAGAAGGGCGAAACCTCCTGGATGAAATCCATGACGGACTAGGTGGACACCACGCAGCAGCCCGGGCCCTGGTAGGAAAGGCGTTCGTGCATCGATTTTATTGGCCAACAGCTCGGGCGGATGCAGGACTTGGTCCAGCGATCGTCGGTTGCCGCTCTTCGCTAATCAGAGCCATATGCCACCCACCGCCCTCAAAACTATACCCATTACCTGGCCATTCGCGGTCTGGGGGCTTGACATGGTGGGACCCCTTAAAGGGGGAACCCACAAGAAAAAATATCTATTGGTCATGGTGGATAAATTCACCAAATGGATAGAGGCCAAACCGGTCAAAACGGCAGAGTCCGGACCAGTGATAGACTTTATATCAGAAGTGGTACACCGTTACGGAGTCCCCCATAGCATCATCACCGATAACGGCACGAACTTCACAGCCGATGAGGTCAAGGCATGGTGCAAAAATATGGGCATTAAGCTCGACTATCGTCGATCTATCACCCTCAAACCAGCGGTCAAGTGGAAAGAGCAAGCGGTCTAATAATGGCGGCATTAAACCCGGACTAGTGAGGTCACTCACTAAATCAGACACCAATGGGTCGAGGAGCTCGACTCCGTACTCTGGGGCTGCGGACAACGCCTAACCATACTACGGATTCACACCATTTTTATGGTATCGGCGCAGAGGCGCTTATGCCTGCGACATTATTCATGACTCACCTCGAGTGCGCATGTATGAGGAAAGAAAGCCGAGCTCGATCGGCGGGACAGCTTGGACACATTGGAGGAAGAGCGTGGCGTCGCAAAGGCTCGTTCCGCATTTTACCAGCAGCGAGCTCGAAGATATCAAAGCGAGAAATGCGGGACAAGACCTATAACATTGGCGAACTAGTTCTCGCCCACGGACAAGAAAAGGACAAGCTCAAACCCGGATGGGAAGGCCCTTCATCATTGATCAAGTACTAACCGGCGGAGCATACCGTCTCACAAATCGTTGGACAACCGACTCGAGCGAACCCATGGAGCGCAGCCCGACTCCGGCGATTCTATGCCTAGCGCTGGACTAAGAGTTCGTCCCCTTCCCCCGTCCAACCTTTTATATTTCGGCTGTCTTCCTTTTCTCTTTTGTATCCTTTTAAATTAACAAAACCCCTCGGGGCCCATTTTCGCATTTTTTGCATACACACGATGTGCCACCTGCACTCATTATTCTTGGGGGCTTCTTTTACAGAAGCTCAACTATCTGAGTTTATACCCAACACATGTGTCATGCTTCCACATGTACCTTTTACTCACCATTATATGCATCGATATGACTTAAGTTTTGGCCAAGCTGGGTTGCTGGCTCTGTGCTTACCCCTCGTTCCCGATTGTTCGGCTAGGTGGTAAAGGAGCACCTCTGCGATTATTCTTGCCGGGTCACCGGATGTGTACCTCGGTAGGTGAAGCCAAAGCTAAGCGTTCTTAAGGGAATATTCGGTCGGTGATTTAAAGATGACTTTTACCTATTTTTCCATCTGCCCCGGATGTTTCTTTGCTCCATTGGCAGTCCGGACATGCACTTTAGGGCATGCCACCCCAGCGAAAGGAACCCTTAACGGAACTATTCTCCTGGAAGATGTTTCTTACTAACCATGTAATATAACATAACTAGTTGGGCACTTGCACGATAAAGCACTAATGACCCTCGCCTAGTCTCCATGCATACCACGGTTATTTATTAACCAAAAAGGTATTCGGACACACTTCGGACTCTAGGGTCCCGAGGTCGAAGCGAAAAGGTCGGCAATGGCAAACGATCTACAATCCGGCTAGAAGGCATTTCACATGTCATTTTTAAGGATAACATACATTCTCAAGTTTATTGATTGTATTCCTCCTCAATCCCGTCTAACAGGCTGTCTAGCTTACAGTCCCGTTGGGAAAATTTAGCAGCCAGTTCTACCTGGCTGTACACTAAACTCACAGGGATCTCCTTCCCGTCGGGCCCCACCGGTCCAACTTCGGCCATATGGTTGGGATCCGCCTTCTTGTACCGCGTCTTCACCATGGCCCAAGCGTCCACAGCACCTTGACGGCAGGCGAAACCTTCCACAAGCAGGCGCTGCCGCACTCCTGTAGCTTCTCTACAAGCTCCCGAGGCCCTCGGGGGAAGGATAGCCATAAAGCTTGTCTGGCGCCACTCATTGCTGCCGAACTTCGTTCGCACACTGCAACAGTTCGGAAGTTGATCACCCATCGATCACGGGCATCTCCTCCGCAGGATGGCCCGTGAGTATACCTACAAGACATGTTATGTCAAATCACTTCCTCGCCGAACTCTTCTTCCTTAGAGAGTTCGCTCAAGCACTACTATAGATGCCGCGGCGAAGTCGTTGATTCTCCTTAGCGAGCTGGACAGCTCGGCTTTGCGCCTTTAAGATCTTCTCCGAGCTTGGCGTTGGCATCTTGGAGTTTGTTCCTTTCTGCTGAACTCTGTTCAAGACGCGTTCTCGCCACCTTTAGTTGGCGCAGCAGCGCTTGCTGTCCGGATCTTGTTGGCGGCACTGCGATGTCATTATTAGACTCACGCGCATAACGCACAGCGCTTATATTCATTTATACAAATGTGTTACCGGGAGGGGTCTTTCCGGCTCCTCCTCGGCAGCAAGTCTTGACCTCAAGTTGGGCCTTGCAATCTTGCAGCTCCGGGACAGCTGGGTGTTCTTCTCGTTAAGAGCACGAAAGTTTACATGATCCTTAAATCAGTTAACATAACTAATTTAAGTCTCGGGGGTCTCTTGGTGTATACAACCATTAAAATTCCCTTACCCGTATGTCTTTAACATACTGCTCCGTGGCTCTGGTAAAACCATTTTGAGCAGCCCGGAGATGTGCGTCCCCTGCGTTAAAGGCATCCAATGCCTCAGGGGAAAAGCACGCTTCTTGAAAAACTGTCCGTCGGCGTCTATGATTCATAGCGCTCTCCACCTCGGCTGGGTGGCGGACAGCTGTCGGTATCCTCCGTTGGAGCAGGTCGATTCGCGTCTTGCGCTTGCCTCCCCCTCCGTCCGGCGCCGGAGCCTGGCTGGTGTTGGTTGGGTCGGCAATTCCTGCGCTCGCATGATCCGTGGCGCTTTTTCTCCTATAAAATCATGAGCACTTAGATGTTTCCCGGGCGTTGCTCCAAAATATCAAACACGATCTATACCTCTGCGGTGGCGTTTCGCCCGCGACGGCGCTCCTTTTCCTCCTGCTAGTTCGGATGACCTCAGTGGGTCGGCCGCGCGCACTTCGACTTCTGCCGTAATGGCGCTTCTGCAAAATACCATCGTTCGCGAAGGTCGAAGCGAGCAAGGATAGGATAGCGGTGTCCGGACTTTGGTCGTGGTCACAGGATGCGAACTTAGCCGGGGCAGTCCGCCGTAATGGCGACCAAAGCATTGTCAATGCTGAGCTGGTGATACACCCGTCAATCAGCTCCACCCGATGTCCGGATCCTCTTCGAGGCGGACCGAGGACCCTTCCGGATCCTCGGCTTGTGGGCAGGACTCACCATGTCCTCCACAGTCGGCGTAGACCTGCGCCGAAGACATAATGTAAGAAGCTTAAACTTGAAAGCACGGTAGAACCCTTCGAGGTGTTAAACACCCATCCTCTGGGATTGACCACGAAAAACCCATCCATAGGGTTGGACGAAGAAATCCTCCTTCTCCCCTTATGCAGACCGGACAGGATCTTCACGGATCCTCGGTCAAATCCGCCCTTTGCTTGCCGTGCGAAATAGCATCGTCCTCCCGTTGAAATCCCACATGGGGTGGCCTCTGTATTGCGTGGCTGCACCCCGCTTGATACTGCGTCGCCATGACTCCAAACATGGTCAAGCGGAATGAGCCATTAACCTTATCCGGCCCATCAAGTAATGGGCGCTCTTGTCTTCCTCAAGCGGGGCTCCTCGGCGCCCGGTGGCGTTTCTTCAAGGAGCAGCATCAAACTCCGGAGGCCAATCCGGACTGGGTCGAGCAACGGGGCGTCTACTATATAAAACCACTCCGAGGGCGGTCGGACGCCCTCTTGGGGGTGCGGATAGGTATCCGGTCCCAGCGATCGCCATATTTGGCGCCGCCCACTTGATATATGGACCCTGGTGAGAGCGAGTGCGAGGCGAATAGCCTCTTCCACAATGCGAAATGGGGCTCGATGCCCAGGAATAGCTCGCAAAGAGCTACGTAGCCCGTGATGTGCAACACAGAAGCGGGCGTGAGGTGGTGGAGCTGAAGTCCGTAAAACTTCAGGAGCCCGCGGAGGAACGGGTGTATTGGAAACCCGAGCCCCCTTATTAGATAAGGGACAAAGCACACCCGATCTCCCCTGTTGGGGCTTGGGGTGTCCTCCGCCTGGCTCCCTCCTCGATAAGTAACCAGTCCGGCTCGGACCAGAACCATGAAGGCCGGAGGAAGCCATCCCTCTGTTTGGAGCTTTACTAGCTCGTTGTGCAAAATAGAGCACCTCCTCCAATCCCCCGGCGATGGGCTGGGAGCACGTGAGGAAGAGCCACGTTGACGATTCATGGTGGAATGGATTTCAGAGTTAGAGGTGCTTCGATGGGGTATACGCGGGAGGAGGATGGTGCGGTTTGGATCTGGATCCCTGCCCCTTTAATAGGCTGGTGACCCGCACAACCAGGGGGTGAAATGTAAAAGACTCCCTGGCTTTTCGCATTCGTGCGACGCATGGAAGAGGGCCATAATTTGGCGTAGAAGCCAAGAAGCACAGATATTCGAGTAAAGCGGACAACATTCGGCAGAACATGGAATTGAAGGAGAACCCGCTTGCAACGCCAAGACTACAAGCACGCTGGACTTATCGTCATTGAAGCCTGGTTCGGGGCTCTTGAGGAGTCTGGACTAGGGGTTGTCCGGATAGCGGACTATCAATATCCGCCGGACTCCCGGACTACGAAGATAGAAGATTGAAGACTCGGCTCGTGTCGGAAGGTACTTTACTTGGCGTGGAAGGCAAGCTTGGCAATACGGATATGTAGATCTCCTACCATTGTAACCGACTACTGTGTAACCCTAGCCTCTCGGTGTCAATATAAACCGGAGGGCTTTAGTCCGTAGGACACAACATTACATCTCAGCAATCATACCATAGGCTAGCTTCTAGGGTTTAGCCTCATTGATCTCGTGGTAGATCTACTCTTGTACTACCCATATCATCAATATTAATCAAGCGGGGCGTAGGGTATTACCTCCATCGAGAGGGCTGAACACAGGTAAAAACATTGTGTCCCTCGTCTCCTGTTACCATCCGCCTAGACGCACAGTTCGGGACCCCCTACCCGAGATCCGCCGGTTTTGACACCGACAATCATCATTATTAGAGCATTGCCCCAATGAGGAAAGGATGATGGAGACCATGATTCCCCCACAAGTCGGGATGAGACTCCGGACGAAGAAAAAATATAATACAAAAAAAAAGAGAAAGGCCAAAAAAAGAGAAGGCCCAAAAAAATCAAAAAAATGAGAGAAAAAGAGAGAAGGGGCAATGTTACTATCCTTTTACAGCACTTGTGCTTCAAAGTAGCACCATGTTCTTCATAGAGAGAGTATCCTATGCTTTCAGTTTCATATACTAGTGGGAATTTTGATTATAGAACTTGGCTTGTATATTCCAGCGATGGGCTTCCTCAAATGCCCTAGGTCTTCATGAGCAAGCAAGTTGGATGCACACCCACTTAGTTTCTTTTGTTGAGCTTTCATACACTTATAGCTCTTAGTGCATCCGTTGCATGGCAATCCCTACTCCTCGCATTGACATCAATTGATGGGCATCTCCATAGCCCGCTGATTAGCCGCGTCGATGTGAGACTTTCTCCCTTTTTTTTCTTCTCCACCTAACCTCCATCATTATATTCTATTCCACCTACAGTGTTATATCCACGGCTTGCGCTCATGTATTGTGCGAGGGTTGAAAAAGCTGAAGCGCGTTAAAAAGTATGAACCAATTGCTCGGCTTGTCATCGGGGTTGTCCATGATGGGGGCATTTTGTGTGACGAAAATGAAGCATGGCCAAACTGTATGATTTTGTAGGGATAAGCTTGCTTTTGCCTTGTTGTTTTGAAAAGACATGATTGCTTTATGGGTACGCTCGAAGTATTATTGTTTTTATGTCAAATGATAGACTATTGCTTTGAATCACTCGTGTCTTAATATTCATGCCATGATTAGACTCATGATCAAGATTATGCTAGGTAGCATTCCACATCAAAAATTATTCTTTTTTTATCATTTACCTACTCGAGGACGAGCAGGAATTAAGCTTGGGGATGCTGATACGTCTCCGTTGTATCTATAATTTTGATTGTTCCATGCCAATATTATTCACTTTCATACACTTTTTGGCAACTTTTATATTATTTTTGGGACTAACATATTGATCCGATTGCCGTGCGGTTCTCGTCTGTTGCATGTTTTTGTTTCATGAAACCCAATATCAAATGGAGTCAAAACGGGATAAAAGCGGATGGAGATTTTTTGGAATATTTATGATTTTTGGGAACTAAAATCAGCGAAATGGTGTCCGAGGTGGTCACGAGGTAGGGGTGCACCCTACCCCCTGGCACGCCCTGGCCCTCGTGGTCCACCGTAAGGTGGTTGATGCTCTTCTTCTGGCGCAAGAAAGATAATTTTATGAGAAAGATCTGGGCGAAAGATTCACCCCAATCGAAGTCTGGATCTCCGGATATTTAATAAGCGGTGAAGGGTAGAATCGAGAACGCGTAAACAGAGAGATAGATCCAATCTCGGAGGGGCTCTCGCCCCTCCCAAGCCATGGGAGCCAAGGACCAGAGGGGAAACCCTTCTCCCATCTAGGGAGGAGGTCAAGGAAGAAGAAGAAGAAGGGGGGCCCACTCCCCCTTGCTTTCGGTGGCGCCGGAACGCCGCCGGGGGCCATCATCATCACCGCTATCTTCACCAACACCACCGTCATCTTCACCAACATCTCCATCACCTTCCCCCATCTATATCCAGCGGTCCACTCTCCCACATCCCGGTGTACCCTCTACTTGAACATGGTGCTTTATGCTTCATATTATTATCCAATGATGTGTTGCCATCCTATGATGTCTGAGTAGATTTCTATTGTCCTATCGGTGATTGATGAATTGCTATGATTGGTTTGAGTTGCATGTTTTATTATTGGTGCTGTCCTATGGTGCCCTCCGTGTCGCATAGCTTGAGGATTCCGCTGTAGGGTTTGCAATATGTTTATGATTTGCTTATGGTGGGTTGCGTGAGTGACGGAAACACAAACCCGAGTAAGTAGGTTGTTTGCGTACGGGATAAAGGGGACTTGATACTTTAATGCTATGGTTGGGTTTTACCTTAATGAATCTTTAGTAGTTGCGGATGCTTGCTAGAGTTCCAATCATAAGTGCATATGATCCAAGTAGAGAAAGTATGTTAGCTTATGCCTCTCCCTCAAATAGAATTGCAATAGTCATTACCGGTCTAGTAACATAGTCAATTGCTTAGGGACAATTCCACAACTCCTACCACCACTTTTCCACACTCGCTATATTTACTTTATTGCATCTTTATCTAAACAGCCCCTAGTTTATATTTACGTGTTCTTTACTTTCTTGCAAGCTTACCCAAAAACACCTACAAAGTACTTCTAGTTTCATACTTCTTCTAGGTAAAGCGAACGTCAAGCGTGTGTAGAGTTGTATCGGTGGTCGATAGAACTTGAGGGAATATTTATTCTACCTTTAGCTCCTCGTTGGGTTCGACACTCTTACTTATCGAAAACTGTTGCAATCCCCTACACTTGTGGGTTATCACCCTCTCTTGACATTCTCCGCACGCTTTAGCCGTCCGCTATGCACTAGAGCTTCTGGAGGCCTGCGCTGAATATGCCCAAACCATCTCAGACGATGTTCGACAAGCTTCTCCTCAATTGGTGCTACCCCAACTCTATCTCGTATATCATCATTCTGGACTCGATCCTTCCTTGTGTGGCCACACATCCATCTCAACATACGCGTCTCCGCCACACCTAACTGTTGAACATGTCGCCTTTTAGTCGGCCAACACTCGCGCCATAGAACATTGCGGGTCGAACCGCCGATCTGTAGAACTTGCCTTTTAGCTTTTGTGGCACTCTCTTGTCACATAGAATGCGAAAGCTTGGCGCCACTTCATCCATCTGCTTTGATTCGATGGTTCACATCTTCATGAATACCCCATCCTCCTGCAACATTGACCCCAAATACGAAGGTGTCCTTCGAGGTACCACCGCCATCAAGGCTAACCTCCTCCTCCTCACACCTAGTAATCTTGAAACCGCACATCATGTACTCGGTTTTAGTTCTACTAAGCCTAAACCCTTCGATTCCAAGGTTTGTCTCCATAACTCTAACTTCCTATTCACCCCGTCGACTATCGTCAACTAGCACCACATCATCCATAAAGAGCATCGCCATGGGATATCTCCTTGTATACCCTTGTGACCTCATCCATCACCAATGCAAAAGATAAGGGCTCAAAGCTGACCCTGAAGCAGTCCTATCTTAATCGGGAAGTCATCGGTGTCGACATCACTTGTTGAACACTGGTCACACCATTATCGTACATGTCCTTGATGAGGGTAATGTACTTTCTTTGGGACTTTGTGTTTCTCCAAGGCCCACCACATGACATTCCAGCGGTATCTTATCATAGACCTTCTCCAAGTCAATGAACACCATATGCAAGTCCTTCTTTTGCTCCTATATCTCTCCATAAGTTGTCGTACCAAGAAAATGGCTTCCATGGTCGACCTCCCAGGCATGAAACCAAACTGATTTTTGGTCACGCTTGTCATTCTTCTTAAGCGGTGCTCAATGACTCTCTCCCATAGCTTCATTGTATGGCTCATCAGCTTAATTCCACGGTAATCAGTACAACTATGAACATCCCCCTTGTTCTTGAAGATTGGTACTAATATACTCCGTCTCCATTCTTCTGGCATCTTGTTTGCCTAAAAAATGAGGTTGAAAGCTTGGTTAGCCATACTATCGCTATGTCCCCAAGACCTTTCCACACCTCAATGGGGATACAATCAGGGCCCATCGCCTTGCCTCCTTTCATCCTTTTTAAAAGCCTCCTTCAGCTCAGACTCCTGGATGCGCCGCACAAAACGCATGCTGGTCTCATCAAAGGAGTCGTCTAGTTCAATGGTAGAACTCTTATTCTCCCCATTGAACAGCTTGTCGAAGTACTCCTGCCATCTATGCTTAATCTCCTCGTCCTTCACCAAGAGTTGGCCTGCTCCGTCCTTGATGCATTTGACTTGGCCAATATCCCTCGTCTTCCTCTCCCGGATCTTAGCCATCTTATAGATGTCCCTTTCACCTTCCTTCGTGCCTAACCGTTGGTAGAGGTCCTCATATGCCCGACCCTTGCTTCACCAACAGCTAAACTGCGGCCTTCTTCGCCATCTTGTACTTCTCTATGTTATGCACTCCTATCCGGGCATAGGCGTCAAAGCAATCTTTCTTCTCTTTAATCGCCTTTTGGACATCATCATTCCACCACCAGTATCCTTATCTTCGCTTCTCCTTCCTTGGACACTCCAAACTCCTCCGAGGCCACCTTACGAATGCAAGTCGCCATCTTCATCCACACATTGTCCGCATCCCTGCTTCCTCCCAAGGGCCCTCCTTAATTACCCTCTCCTTGAACACCGAGCTACCTCCCGTGAGCTTCCACCACTTCGTTCTAGCGACTTTGGCACGCTTATCCCACTGGACACGAATCCAGCGGATGTCGGCAACCACCAGCTTATCTTTGGGGTACAACACTCTCTCGGTATCACCTTACGTCTAGGCACGCACGCCTATCTTCTCTTCTCGAGAGGATGAAATCAATCTGGTTAGAGCGTTGGCCCTTGCTAAAAGTCACGGATGTGATTCTCTCTTTCTAAAGAGGGTGTTAGCTACAATCATGTTGTAGGCTAGAGCAAAGCTTAAGACATCTTCTCCTTCTTGATTCCTGATGCCATAGCCAAAGCCCCCATGCGCCCCTTCAAAAGCTGTGTTAGATGTACCCATGTGGCCACTGAGGTCTCCTCCTATGAAGAGCTTTTCACCAATCGGTACACTCCTAACCATGCCTTCCAAGCCTTCCCAGAACTCCCTCTTGGTGGCCTACTTGCGGGGCATGGGTCATTTCGGTCATTTGACCGAAATGACCCATCCTGTCAGTTAATTTAACATCAACACAACTTCCCATCCAGTCACCCATCTGATGGCTGCTCCAGCCTAAGCACACTTAACTTGAGAGTTCTCTTTGATGAGCTAGTGATGGAACAACTAGTCCTTGCTGATATAGGATGCATCTTCGCATCCTTATGGCGTATCCGGATGACTGCCCGTCCCCCAGTGGCCAATACATGTTGTGTAGACAGAGCATATCACATACGTCTTATTAGAAGCAATCGTCTGTGTTAGTATCGGTCTTCGCACACATTTCTGATTACAGAACTGTTTGCCGCGTATCACACACATCTTGTTATATTGAACCGTTTCTGTTCTCTTATCTCAATGCAAACAGTTCATCCGAGTGAACCGCGTGCCGTATATCGCACACACCTTGATCTGCCTGACCATCTCTTTTGTGTTGCCTAATCACAAACAGTTCATCCGAGTGAACCGTATGCTGTATATCGCACACACCATCATCTAGATGCCCGTTTACTTTGTTCCTCCTCATCGCAAACTGTTAAATGAACTGAACCGTATGCCCTGCATCGCACATGGAACCAAAATCTGAACCGTGTTTGATGCATCCATCATTGCAAATGTTTTGCACCTTTTTTGACGGGTTTTTTGCATCACCGTTTGCGATTATTGATCGCACACAGTTTTGTCGAAGGATCTCTGATCGTAGTGTCACGTTAGCAGCATCCTACAGTAGTGACATATTCATAATATTGATGCCAAAAGATGCAAAGTTGATAATGATAGTGCAACATACTTGTGGCACTGCTGTTTAGGTCATATTGGTGTAAAGCGCATGAAGAAACTCCATGCATATGGACTTTTGGAATCACTTGATTATGAATCATTTGATACTTGCAAACCGTGCCTCATGGGCAAGATGACTAAAACTCCGTTCTCCAGAGCAATGGACGAGCTAATAACTTATTGGAAATAATACATACCGATGTATGCGGTCCGATGAGTGTTGAAGCACGCGGCGAGTATCGTTATTTTCTGAACTTCACAGATGATTTGAGTAGATATGGGTATGTCTACGTAATGAAACACAACTATGAAACATTTGAAAAGTTCAAAGAACTTCAGAGTGAAGTGGAGAATCATCGTAACAAGAAAAATAAAGTTTCTATGATCTGTCGCGGAGGCGAATATTTGAGTTAGAGTTTGGCCTTCATTTAAAACAATGTGGAATAGTTTCACAACTCACGCCACCTGGAACACCACAGCGTAATGGTGTGTCCGAACGTCGTAACCGTACTTTATTAGATATGGTGCATTCTATCATGTCTCTTACTGGTTTACCATTATCGTTTTGGGGTTATGCATTAGAGACGGTCGCATTCACGTTAAATAGGGCACCGTCTAAATCCGTTGAGATGACATCGTATGAACTGCGGTTTGGCAACAAACCTAAGCTGTCATTTTTTAAAGTTTGGGGATGCGACGCTTATGTCAAAAGGCTTCAGCTTGATAAGCTCGAACCCAAAGCGGAGAAGTGCGTCTTCATAGGATACCGTAAAGAAACTATTGGGTATACCTTCTACCACAGGTCCGAAGGCAAAATCTTTGTTGCTAAGAATGGGTCCTTTCTTGAGAAGGAGTTTCTCTCGAAAGAAGTGAGTGGGAGGAAAGTAGAACTTGATGAGGTAATTGTACCTTCTCTCAATTTGGAAAGTAGCATATCTGAGAAACCTGTTCTCGTGATGCCTACACCAACTATGGAGGAAGCTAATGATGATGATCATAGAACTTCAGATCAAGTTACTACTGGACCTCGTAGGTCGAACAGAGCATGTTCCACACCAGAGTGGTATGGTAATCCTGTCCTGGAAGTCATGTTACTAGACCAAGGCGAACCTACGAACTATGAAGAAGCTATGCTGAGCCGAGATTCCGATAAATGGCTTGAGGCCATGAAATCTAAGATAGGATCCATGTATGAGAAAAAAGTGTGGACTTTGGTGGACTTGCCCGATGATAGACAAGCCATTGAGAATAAATGGATCTTCAAGAAGAAGACAAACGCTGATGGTAATGTCACCATCTACAAAGCTCGACTTGTCGCAAAAGGTTTTCGACGAGTTCAAGGGGTTGACTACGATGAGACCTTCTCACACATAGCAATGCTTAAGTCAGTCCAAATCATGTTAGCAATTGCCACATTTTATAATTATGAAATTTGGCAAATGGACTTCAAAACTGCATTCCTTAATGGATTTCTTAAAGAAGAGTTGTATATGATGCAACCAGAAGGTTTTGTCGATCCTAAAGGTTCTAACAAAGTGTGCAAGCTCTAGCGATCCATCTATGGACTGGTGCAAGCATCTTAGAGTTGGAATATACGCTTTGATGAGGTGATCAAAGCATATGGTTTATACAGACTTATGATGAAGCCTGTATTTACAAGAAAATGAGTGAGAGCTATGTAGCATTTCTGATATTAAATGTGGATGACATATTGTTGATTGGAAATGATATAGAATTCTGGATAGCATAAAAGGATACTTGAATAAGAATTTTTCAATGAAATACCTCGGTGAAGCTACTTACGTATTGAGCATCAAGATCTATAGGGATAGATCGCGACGCTTAATCGGACTTTCACAATGCACATACCATGACAAAAGTTTTGAAGAAGTTCAAAATGGATCAGTCAAAGAAGGAGTTCTAACCTATATTGTAAGGTGTGAAGTTGAATAAGACTCAAAGACCGACCACGACAGAAGATAGAGAGAGAATGAAAGTCATTTCATATGCCTCAGCCATAGGTTCTATAAAGTATGTCATACTGTGTACCAGACCTATTATGTACCTTGCCATGAGTTTGGTAAGGGGGTACAATAGTGATCGAGGAGTAGATCACTAGACAACGGTCAAAATTATCCTTAGTTACCTAAGAGGAGTAAGGAAATATTTCTCAGTTGTGGAGGTGATAAAGAGTTTGCCGTAAAGAGTTACGTCGATGCAAGCTTTGACACCGATCCGGATGACTCTGAGTCTCAATCTGGATAGATATGGAAAGTTGGAGCAATCAGCTAGAGTAGCTCCATGCATACATACTGACTTGAATGTGACAGATCCGTTGACTAAACTTCTCTCACAAGCAAAAAACATGATCACAACTTAGTACTCCCTGGGTGTTGATACATCTCCAACGTATCTACAATTTTTGATTGTTCCATTCTATTATATTATTTGTTTTGGATGTTTTATATGCATTAATATGCTATTTTATATTATTTTTTGGGACTAACCTATTAACCTAGAGCCCAATGTCAGTTTCTCTTTTTTTCCTTGTTTTTGAGCTTCACAGGAAAGGAATACCAAAAGGAGTCCAAACAGAATAAAACCTTCGTGATGATTTTTCTTGGACCAGAAGACACCTCGGAGACTTGGAGCTGAAGTTAGAAGAGCCGCGAGGCGGTGGCAAGGGGGGAGGCCGTGCCCCCTGCCTTGCCACCTCCTCGGGACTCCTCTGACCTAACCCTTGGACCTGTATATTCACATATATCCCCAAACCACCAGAAGCATCCACAAAAACACTTTTCCACTGCCGCAACCTTCTATACCCGTGAGATTCCATATAGGGGACTTTTCCGGCACCCTATTGGAGGGGGATTCAATCATGGAGGGCTTTTACATTGTCGGTGTTCTGGGAACGGGGGTCCCCGGACATGCCTGCCTGCGGCCTGCGGCATGGCTCAAAGGGGGCCCAGCGCAGCCCATCTTCAACAACACAAGCTCAAGACCCTCGCGAGGGGCCAAGCCTCGCGGGGCGGACGACAAGGAGCTTCCTCAGGCACGGCCTCATCAGGCTGGCTCACGAGTAGGCGGAGAGTTCAAGGCGGGGTACCTCGCGAGGTGCCCATGACGCAAGCCATGACGACCAAGGGCGCCCGGTCGAGGCGCGAGCCAGCAGATGTCCTCCTTTCCTCTTTGGTGCAAAGGGAGCAAGCGCAGGCGAGAGCATCAAGCAAAGGCATCCATTTCGGTGCAACAAGACCAAGACCAGCCCAACGGCAGGAAGGAAGTCATTGTGGAGCCCAAGCAGGCGTCACCACCAAAGCCTTTGGCAGGCGAGGACCAACTTTAGTCAGGATAAGTGTACCCGCTGTTCCCCTTCAAAATGGCCAATTGTTGGCACCCTTCCCGCTCAATATTTGGGAAGAGGCCCAGGGTCTTTGCCTATAAATAGGAGTAGCCACCCCCGGGGTAGAGGCATCTGGATCCTCACCAAGAAACCAGTAGATAGAGCGACTGAACTCCCCCTAGCAGTTCGTCGCACCAGTGAAGAACTGACCCTCGCGAGGCTGTTCTTCCTTGTATTGTTCATCATCAGCCCAAGAGGCAATCCACCACACCACACATTGGAGTAGGGTATTACACCACAATGGTGGCTTGAACCAGTATAAACCCTGTGTCTCTTGTGCTGTTTCTTTCGTAGTTTAGATCCAAGCGATTCGGTGAGGAGCAGGTAGGTAGAGGGGGAAATCTCCGCACGCACCCTAGTGTTCGAACCTCAAGGGACTGCCGGAACCCGAAATCCGACATTTGGCGTGCCAGGTAGGGGTGCTCCGGGATCCCCTTCTGCCGCTTCGCATCCCGTCGCATCGTCGTCACCATGTCCAGCGACCAGGCAGGCAACCCTGATCCCTGGGCGGCTTGGCCCGCCCGAGCAGAGCCGCTCGCCCCGGGCGACCCCATGCCCCATGCAGCTCGCGGTCGGCAGGGCGCTGCGGGCTGTGGTAGCGCGACAGGCCCGACAGCTCTAACACCGTGGCGAGACGCGTCGGCAGCAAGGGCCTCCAACCACGCGCGACCACGGCGCCGTACACCCGCCGGGGCAAAGCGAACTCAAGGGCGTGCTCACGGTGGCGAGAGAGCTGCTGCAGCGGTGATGGAAGGCGGCCGCGACGTCTTGCTAGGCGGGTGGCGAGCTCTTGGGCCGCCGCCTCGGGCTCACCCTTCGCACCCAGCTCCGTCTCGGGCCAGGCGGCCAGCCAGGGCCCCACGCGCACCGCTGGCTCAAGGCTACTCCAACACCGGCGGTTGTCGGCACTGGCCCGCGACAAGATCGACCTTGCTTCTCGCCAATAAGAAGGACTTGTCGTGACCCACGGCCCGATGGGCCGCCTACCACCCCTGGTTGGCACATCAAGCGAGCTGCATGGCACGCGAGCACTATGGCGCTGACCTTTGGGATGGCGGCCCCAAAAAGTCGTGCCCACATGATGGACCAAGGGCACCCGCGTGAGGGCGAACAAGGCTCGCTCCTCAGCCCAAGCTGGGGGACGAGGCGCCAGAAGCTGAGCTCTTCCAGGAACCCAGGGACGGCCCCACCGGCCACGCTGGAAGCGACGATTATCGGGTACCACTAATTCCTCAGGACCAGGCATATGCTAATCATGGGTCGCAGGAGGTGCAGGTCGCCACAGCGAGCAGCTGCCCCGCTCCCGCAGTGTCCTACCCCTCAGGAGGAGGGCATCAGGGGCTGCAGGAGAGGGGCCGGGATCCGACATCACCACCGCGGTGTTCAGAGCAAGGCGTTCCCAGGAGGTAGGCCCTCCGCTGGGGAGGTGCCTCAGGGCCTGCCCCTGGCGGAGGACCCGTGGTCGTCGGGGGAACCGCTGGCGACCGCTCTACCCCATCGGTGGCGTCCTGGTTTCGGGTCGTTGTTGATGGCACTAGAGTGTGGCGCAAGGCGGGGCCCTCATCTGGCGATATGAAGCAAGGCCGGTACCTGTGAAGAAGGCCCAGTGCCTGTGAAGCTCGCCGCCCCGTGACACTCTCACATAATAATGAGTGGGGCTGTACACGCCCCGGAGTCTCAGGGGTGCCGGCCTCAGGCCCTGGGGCTCCCTCCCACGCCCAGCGGCAGCACTTAGCTCCGCGCTAGTGAGAAGTCGTCCAAGACTAGACTAGGTGACGAACGCGGCCTTTTTCTGCTTTCATTGCTTTTCCCTTGGTTGTTGCTTTCCCCCGCTGGATTTAAGTTGGACTCGAATTTGAGATTTGCGTGTGTTTGGGGAAGGGGTGCTTAGTCTCGTTCGAGCAATCTCTTGCATTTCGGTTACAACCTCGTCTCAGCTGCCTCCCCTCGTGAGCCCCTCGGGAGTCGGGTCTGGCCTAGCTTGCGTGCAGCCCAGACTACCGCTGTCATCTCCTCTCAGGAGGTTTGTCACTGCAGATCCTACGGATTCGATCAGGAGGCATTCGAGGCACCACAGCCTCCCACAAGTTATCTCAGGACCCTCACGGGACAAAGGTAAACTAGCCAGCCAGCTGGTCACCTAGCCGACCACTTGGCGCGGGCATATGGGTGATGTAGCATCCACTAGTATGTTGAACATAAGTTTTACATGAGGGGCACCCCCTCCCAAAAATGCTCTTACAACCATCAGGAAAAAAGCCTGAGTTCTATTCATGTAGGGTAAGGAAACAGGAGCAATGCGCTGTCAGTCGGATAAATCCCCCAATGAATCCTCAGGAACACCGCCCGAACTGTCGCTGGCCTCGCCATCCCCCTCTGCGTTGTCGTCAGTGGCGTCGGGGCTGTTCACCACGCCGCCCTCGTCGGCGGCCACGATCGCGTCATCATCATCTGAGGCGAAGGCCCTAACAAGAGCGTCCACGTTGTCTTCCACCCAGTACGCCAGGTCGTCCCGGACGGCCTGGGGGACTGGGGCGATGGCGGCGTCAAAGTCGAAGTGAGGATCCATGTTCCGGAGATGGCTGAAGACGCGGGAAAAGGCGTGCCCGAGCAGGGCTCGGCTCCTCTCCTCCACCAACCTGTTGGCCCTGACCGACCGCGCCTCCAGCTGCGTCACGATGTCGGTGAAGAACTGAAGGTTGCCGGCATAGTTAATGGCGTGCGGCTCGCCAATGGCCGCCTCGCAGATGTTACCTAAGGCCGTGTTGGCTCTCTCCCGAAGCGTGGTGAGCATGGGGGCGTGCTCATGTTCCAGGAGCCGCCGCTGACGTATCTCGTCCACATTCTGGCGCGCGACAGCCTCAGCCTCGTCCGCCCGTTGGCGAAGAAGAAGCACCTCGGCATGGGAAGTAGTTGACTCCCCCTGTGCCACCTCAAGTGCGGCCCGCAAAGCATCAACCCGCCGCATTGCTTCCTCCAGCTTGGTCCTCAGGATGGTGGTCCTACCTTCGGCCTCGGTCCGGACCAACTCCAGCCTCTCCTCGAACTCGCGCTCGAGGTTCAAGCGCGCCGTCGTCACCCGACGTCCGACCTCCTCCGAGACACGGGTTTCCCGCGTAGCGACATCATCCTCCGCCCGTGTCACCAAGCGCTCCCTTGTCTCCAGGCGCTCATACTCACGTGCGCGTTTGGCGGCTTCCAGCGTCTGCGCCTCCTCACGCATCTGGAGATCCGCTGGGTCGCCGGAAGCCACCTTCATCGACGCGAGGGCCGCCTCGCGCAGCTCCACCTGCTCCTCCTGTGAGCGGCACCGGGCCAGGAGTTCCCGTGCCCGCTCCTTCGTGGCCTCTTGCTGTCGGTCAGCTTCCCGGGCTTCTTTGACGGCCCAGGAACGGACCTCCCGAGAGGCCGCCAGCGACGCCTTGGCCTCCTCATCGTCGAGATCGCGCTGACGACGCGCGAGGGCGACAGCTGCCTCCAGCTCGCGCCTCTCTACAACCAGGCGCAGGCCCTCGGCCTCAAGGCGCGCGTCCTCATCAGTGAGCTCTTCACCAAGCAGGCTCACCGCGTCAGCCGCCCTCTGGAGAAACCCTTGGCGAAGAGCGCGATGCTCCCGAGCGCGCTCGAGTACGTCTTCCACACCATCATCCGCCCCAAGCGAGCGCCGGGGGGCACGGATCAGCACTCCCCCTCCGGGTAGGGGGCTGGGGGCTGGCGCCCTTGAGGCGACCGGGCACGCCCTACCAGAAGCCCGACCTGGAGCCAGTCCATCTCCAAGTGAAGAGCGCGGGGAGTACCCTAGCCAATCACGGTCCACGACCAGACGAGAAGCCCACGGCAGGCTGGCTATGCTATGAGAAGGCTCGCAAAGGAAGGTCGCGGGGCGCGCAGGGCCGCGTTGCGCCTCGGGATGGTTCGTCTCTCCAACCGGCCTCACCACGAGGGCCCTGCTGCTCGAAGCGATC
This sequence comes from Aegilops speltoides, assembly GCA_021437245.1. Taxonomy (NCBI): domain Eukaryota; kingdom Viridiplantae; phylum Streptophyta; class Magnoliopsida; order Poales; family Poaceae; genus Aegilops; species Aegilops speltoides. The sequence continues at coordinate 204,102,556 of CM038143.1, forward strand.
GAAGACGGCGGAGAGGGCGGAGGCGAGGGGGATGGCTCCTCAGTCATCTCCATGAGCTCGGAAGGAAGGGCCCTGCGGAGCAAGGATCAGGAAAGGCAACAGAAGAATCTGGAGCTGGGAAGGGAGAAGGCTTACTCATCGATGGCGAAGTACTTCCTACGCTTCAGCAGGCGACAAGGGTAATCATCGCCCAGGGCCTCCCTTCTCTTCTGGAGGGCCTCAAAGTCCACGCAGCGACCCAAGAGTTGGCGCAGGGTCAGCCTCGTCGGGGCATCTACGTCTTGCGCCCGCCATCCCCACCAAGAAGAGAAGCTGGGGCCTCGGGGGCCTCACCCGCAGGCACTGCGGGCGGCTGCTCGCCGCCGTCAGCCGCGGCAGCACGGGCCTGAGGGGCTGCTCCCTCATGAGTGCCGCCCTGTGCTGTCACCCTGGCAGGGGCACCCTCGGCCTCTGGAGGCTCATGCCTCCCTGCTCTGCCGCTTGAGGAAGAGTCGCCTTGGCTGACTGCAAGGGCGGCCACCACCACTAGGTTCTCGCGAGGCCCCTGGAGGCCAGCAGGGCGCGGCCCCCACTCATCGAAGATGGGCATCTGACTCACAAAGTCACTTCTATTCGAGCAGAGGTACAACAAGGCCCCCCCTTGCCGGATGCCGCCGGGGGAAGGATCCCCAGTCAAGACCAAGAGCACCTTCCTTAGTGCTTCAGGCGTCAGGTCCTCTTCCTGGAGCCTCATTCGATCCCCACGCCCGCTGAAGGCCCACATCCGGTGAGAATGGCGTTGGAGAGGGGCAACACGGCGAAGTAGGAACTCCTTCACCACCTTGGGCGCCGTCACACCGAGCTCCCTCAAGAACTCGAAGCGACGCCAGACGAAGGCGAGCCGGGGGCTCGTGAGCGTCTCCTGGCCCCAACCTGAGTTGGGGACAACAGGCGAAGATAGCTCCGTCAGTAGGGGGCTGGGCACCCCTACGTCCACATACAGCCACCGCTCGTGAAACCCAGGCGCGGGCGGAGGAAGACTGAAGTCAATTCCTGAAGCCGATGTCTCAGGCGCAGCGATGAAGCTCACGCACCCCGAACATTGGGTGGGATCGACAAGACGCAGAGAGAAGAAGTGGCGCAGCAAGACAACGAAAGGAAGGATGCCCATCATTGCCTCGCAAACAAAGGCGAAAACCGCAAGAAGAGTGATGGATTTAGGACCCAAATGCATCATGTGGATCTGATAATGGGAGAGCGCGGCATTGAAGAAATTGGAAAAGGGGGGAACCAGTCCCGCCCACAGGGTGTCGACGAAATCGGACCTCGGTGGCAATCCTGTCAATGGAGAAGCGGGACGCGGGCCAGGCCGTCGTCCTCTTGCATTCGTTGAAGATGGTGGCCAGAGCCGAGCTGACCTTGCTCAAGCCCTCTTGATTGATTATGATCGACCGATCGATGGCGGGGGCCGCCGACGATGATGAGCGAGGCGGCGGCATGGGCTTCTTCCCCCTTCCCTTCCTCGGTGGAGCCATGACGGCAGAAAAGGGGGGAGGTTCGAGATTGGATTGGATGCGGAAACTGGAGTTCGAGAGGAGAAAGGATAGCGAGCGCTCGAGCAGCGGAAAGGGGAGGGGCTGTGTGCGGCTACGAGTCCGCCTAGCATGGCATAAAATAAGGAGGCGTGGGGGAACGATGTCGCCCACGTCCAATCAACCACCACGCGGCGCCCAAGGCCGCATGCTGTTAGGGCCCACGACGCTTCACACTTGCCCTTTCGCCTCTCTGCTCGGCCAAGTCCGGGTGCGCCGTGGGCCCGGGGGCTACTGTCGGCGTTCTGGGAACGGGGGTCCCCAGACTTGCCTGCCTGCGGCCTGCGGCGTGGCTCAAAGGGGGCCCAGCGCAGCCCATCTGCATCAACACAAGCTCAAGACCCTCGCGAGGGGCCAAGCCTCGCGGGGCGGACGACAAGGAGCTTCCTCAGGCATGGCCTCATCAGGATGGCTCACGAGGAGGCAGAGAGTTCAAGGTGGGGTACCTCATGAGGTGCCCATGACGCAAGCCATGACGACCAAGGGTGCCAGTCGGGCGCCAGCCTGCGCAGTGTCCTCCTTTCCTCTTTGGTGCAAAGGGAGCAAGCGCAGGTGAGAGCATCAAGCAAAGGCATCCATTTCGGTGCAACAAGACCAAGACCAGCCCAACGACAGGAAGGAAGTCATTGTGGAGCCCAAGCAGGCATCACCACCAGAGCCTTTGGCAGGCGAGGACCAACTTTAGTCAGGATAAGTGTACCCGCTGTTCCCCTTCAAAATGGCCAATTGTTGGCGCCCTTCCCGCTCAATATTTGGGAAGAGGCGCAGGGCCTTTGCCTATAAATAGGAGTAGCCACCCCCAGGGTAGAGGCATCTGGATCCTCACCAAGAAACCAGTAGATAGAGCGACTGAACTCCCCCTAGCAGTTCGTCGCACCAGCCAAGAACTGACCCTCGCGAGGGTGTTCTTCCTTGTATTGTTCATCATCAGCCCAAGAGGCAATCCACCACACCACACACTGGAGTAGGGTATTACACCACAATGGTGGCCTGAACCAGTATAAACCCTGTGTCTCTTGTGCTGTTTCTTTCGTAGTTTAGATCCAAGCGATTCGGCGAGGAGCAGGTAGGTAGAGGGCGAAATCTCCGCGCACACCCCAGTCTTCGAACCTCAAGGGTCTGCCGGAACCCGAAATCCGATATACATCAACTCTATTGCCCTTCCAGTGCAGCATGAGTAGTTTACCTCAGACCTACGGGTCCATAGATAGTAGCTAGATGGCTTCTTCTGTCTCTTTGATTCTCAATACCATGTTCTCCTTGATGTTCTTGGAGATCTATCCGATGTAATCTTCTTTTGAGGTGTGGTTGTCGAGATCCGATGAATTATGGATTTATGATCAACTTATCTATGAATATTGTTTTAATCGTCTCTGAATTCTTATATGCATGATTTGACATCTTTGTAATTCTCTTCGAACTATCAGTTTAGTTTGGCCAACTAGATAGGTTTTCCTTGCAATGGGAGAAGTGCTTAGCTTTGGGTTCAATCTTGTGGTGTCCTTTCCCAGTGACAGTAGGGGCAGCAAGGCACGTATTGTATTGTTGCCATCGAGGATAAAAAGATGGGGTTTACATCATATTGCTTGAGTTTATTCCTCTACATCATGTGATCTTACTTAATGCGTTACTGTGTTCTTCATGAACTTAATACTCTAGATGCAGGCAGGAGTTGGTCGGTGTGTGGAGTAATAGTAGTAGATGCAGAATCGTTTCAATCTACTTGACACGGACGTGATGCCTACATTTCATAATCATTGACTTAGATATCGTCATAACTTTGTGTTTTTCTATCAATTGCTCGACAGTAATTTGTTCACCTACCATATTATTTGCTATCTTGAGAGAAGCCACTAGTGAAACCTATGGCCCCCGGGTCTATTTTCCATCATATAAGTTTCCGATCTACCATTTTGCAATCTTTTACTTTCCGATCTATAAACCAAAAATACCAAAAATATTTACTTTATCTTTTTTTAGTTTATTCTATCTCTATCAGATCTCACTTCTGCAAGTAATCGTGAAGGGATTGACAACCCCTTTATTGCATTGGGTGCAAGTTGTTTGATTGTTTGTCTAGGTCTTGGTGATTCGTGCATTGTCTCCTACAAAATTGATACCTTGGTTCTCTAACTGAGGGAAATACTTATCTCTACTTTGCTACATCACCCTTTCCTCTTCAAGGGAAAAACCAATGCAAGCTCAAGAAGTAGCAGGAAGAATTTCCGGTGCCGTGCCGGGGAGATCTACGCCAAGTCAAGACATACCAAGTACCCATCATAAAACTCTCATCTCTTGCATTACATTATTCACTATTTGCCTCTCATTTTCCTCTCCCCCACTTCTAAAATGATTTTCGAAAAGATTCGTCTTTTTCTTCGCCCTTTTCTTCGCCCCTCTTCCATCCGTATTTTCGTTTGCCTTTTGCTTGCCCGATTGGTTTGTTGCCATCATGTCTGAACCTCGGGAGGTTATCGTTGAAAATCTTGAGGAAAAACTTGGGTCTTGTTCTTTGGATCATGAAACCGAAACTCCTCCTAATTACAAAGCAAAAAATTTCTGTGTGGGGGATGGTAATATTATTGGAAAAAGTGTTATTCAAGAATTCTTTGATTGTATGGGATCTATGCCTATGAGTAAAAAATCTATTCTTCTTGATACAAATTGTTATGCGGATGCCACTGTTATGCTCGTTGACGAACTAGAAAGAAAATTTGTGCACATCCATCCTGCTTTGCAAAAGGTGTTTTACGAACTTCCCAACATTAATCATCCTATAGCTAAAAAGATTGTTGCCATTATCCTTATGCGAGAATTTAATTCTATAATACAAGAAGCTAGGGATATTTTTGCTTTCTATAATAAAGATGTTGCACACCCTCCGATTGAAGATATCCTTCATGATAAAGAAACTATGCGTAGTTTGGAATCTAGGGATTATCAATCTTATAGTGAGAATCTTAGGAGGAGAGTTCCCTATTCAAAAATCTCTCAAACTTTGTACCTTGATACCTATGCGGAATTTGATTGGATTACAAGGGGAATTTATGCAGGATTTAATAGGGATTGGTTGAATAAGATGATGAAAGAACCCGTTAGAAACAAGATACGTGTTTCGTATGATGATATATATGGTGATGATCCTGATTACGGGTTTATGAATGTCAAAATCACTAGTCAAAGTCCTTTTCATGATTTAAATTCATATACTAAAAAGGAAATAAAGTAAAGGATAGATTTCTTAAGACGAGTTTTGGAGGATTCGATGAGAAAAGAATTGCATGCCAAAATGACAATACCTAGATCTATTCGTGTTTTTATGCCTAGCTAAGGACGTTAAACAATAGCGCTTGTTGGGAGGCAACCCAATTTTATTTTTATTCTTTGCTTTTTGCTCATGTTTTGCTTTTAATAATTCATCTAGCCTCTTGTTAGATGTGGTTTTGTGTTTTAATTAGTGTTTGTGCCAAGTAAGACCTTTGGGATGGCTTACGGTGATAGTTGTTTTGATCTTGCTGAAAGACAGAAACTTTTGCGCCCAGGGAAACAATTTTAGTAATTCACAAAAGCTTGTTTTTGATCTGATTCTTTTTGCACAGGATTGGTACACAAATTTACCAGGTTTGCCTAATTTTTCAGAATTTTTTGGAGTTATAGAAGTATTCAGAGTTTCCAGATTGCTACAGACTGTTCTGTTTTTGACAGATTCTGTTTTCTTTGTGTTGTTTGCTTATTTTGATGATTCTATGGATAGTATCGGGGGGTATGAACCATGGAAAAGTTGTAATACAGTAGATATTACACCAATATGAATAAAGAATGAGTTCAAAACAGTACCATAAAGTGGTGATTTATTTTCTTATACTAACGGAGCTTATGAGATTTTCTGTTGAATTTTGTGTTGTGAAGTTTTCAAGTTTTGGGTAAGGATTTGATGGACTATGGACTAAGGAGTGGCAAGAGCCTAAGCTTGGGGATGCACAAGGCACCCAAAGGTAATATTCAAGGACAACCAAGATCCTAAGCTTGGGCATGCCCCGGAAGGCATCCCCTCTTTCGTCTTCGTCTATCGGTAACTTTACTTGAGGCTATATTTTTATTCACCACATGATATGTGTTTTGCTTGTATAGTCTTGTATGATTAGAGTCTTTGCTTTTTAGTTTGACACAATCATCCTTGCTGTACACACCTTCTGTGAGGGACACGCATGAATCGTGATTTATTAGAATACTCAATGTGCTTCACTTATATCTTTTGAGCTAGGCAATATTGCTCTAGTGCTCCACTTATATCTTTTTAGAGCACGACAGTGGTTTTATTTTATAGAAATTGTTGAACTATCATGCCTCACTTATATTATTTTGAGAGTCCTTTTAAACAATATGGTAATTTTCTTTGGTTATAAAATTGGTCCTAATATGATAGGCATCCAAAAGGGATATAATAAAAACTTTCATATAAACTGCATTGAATACTATGAGAAGTTTGATTCCTTATGATTGTTTTAAGATATAAAGATGGTGATATTAGAGTCATGCTAGTGAGTAATTGTGAATTGGAGAAATACTTGTGTTGAGGTTTGTGATTCCTGTAGCATGCACGTATGGTGAACCATTATGTAACGAATTTGGAGCATGATGTATTTATTGATTGTCTTCCTTATGAGTGGTGGTCGGGGATGAGTGATGGTCTTTTCCTGCCAATCTGTCCCCCTAGGAGCATGCGCATAGTACTTAGTTTCGATGACTAATAGATTTTTGCAATAAGTATGTGAGTTCTTTATGACTAATGTTGAGTCTGTGGATTATACGCACTCTCACCCTTCCATCACTGCTAGCCTCTCTAGTACCGCGCAACTTTCGCCGGTACCATACACCCACCATATACCTTCCTCAAAACAGCCGCCATACCTACCTATTATGGCATTTCCATAGCCATTCTGAGATATATTGCCATGCAACTTTCCATCGTCCTGTTTATTATGACACGCTTCATCATTGTCATATTGCTTTGCATGATCATGTAGTTGACATCGTAATTGTGGCAGAGCCACCTTTCATAATTCTTCCTTACATGTCACTCTTGAGTCATCGTACATCCCAGTACACCGCCGGAGGCATTCATATAGAGTCATATTTTTGTTCTAAGTATGAAGTTGTAATTCTTGAGTTGTAAGCAAATAGAAGTGTGATGATCATAATTATTAGAGCATTGTCCCATGTGAGGAAATAAAAAAGGAGGCCAAAGAAGCCAAACAAAAAAAATAGGGAGAAAAAGAGAGAAGGGGCAATGTTACTATCCCTTTTCCACACTTGTGCTTCAAAGTAGCACCTTGATCTTGATGATAGAGAGTCTTCTATTTTGTCATTTTCATATACTAGTGGGAATTTTTCATTATAGAACTTGGCTTGTATCCGTCATTGCTGGCATTGTTAATCTCGAGCTCCTCTCAGTGGTCCACGACATATCTCAATATTGTTAGATGTTGAGTGTGATGTAGTTGTTGTTGTGAAGTGCTTGTAATATTAGTTATATCCACAAAACTGATTAATATATAGTTTTTCTGAGTTTGAAATAATGAATTATGTTCTAAAGCCCCTTAATTATGTAAACTTATGGTGTTCTACTCTGTTGTTGATTATGTTGCTGATGGTTCACCTAAACTTAAGAAACACACTAACAATTATCGTTATTTTGTCGCAATCATTCCCACAGGGTTATAAGTTGCACTGTGCATGCTTCCTTTGCATGGTATTGTTTGGATTTTTAATTTTGGAGCCAACCTGATTAGTGTCAAGCGATAGTGTATGGCCTCAATCATGCAAGTCATAAAATTCATGCAAGTTACTAGACAAATGAAGGTTATTTTTACTATGATGTGCTTTCGGTATACATAGTAAATTACAATGTGTTTGAATTACATCTTCTGATATACTATATTTTGTATGTGGGTAATGAGTACCATGGGCGATAGAACTTATTCATCCGTCACTATTTTTCTTTAGTAGCACTCTATTTTCCTATAGTGGTGTGCTGCATGACTAATGTTTCTAATATCTTAACTGTCTCTGTTCTCTTCGCTCTTTGCTCGGTGGAACATTTTCTGCATCCGAGGCACTATTTGGGGTTTACTTGCAACCGTATAGCTCCAAAGAAATAAAAATGACATATTGTTTCACTCTGATCATATAATGGTTGATTATATTTTACATTGGAATCCGCCGTGAACATGTAAATCAGCTTTTACTTACCATAATATTTTTCTTTAAATTAGGTGCATTAGTTTGTCTTATTTCCCTTCTATTGGAAATAAAATTCTTCATATCGATAATGATGCTTTATTAACAGTATTTATAAATTATTCATTTTGCAACTATACATGTTTAATTATTAATATTGGCATATATATTATACTCTTTTTTATTGGCTGAACAACCACCAATTCTCTCTGCTGTTAGCCGGTATAGGATTAACGAACACATTAATTAACTATTAGCTGTTTTAATTTTTCAAAACACCAAAGCATATTTTATACAATTTTGGATGACATATGGATATCAACTCTGTACTTATATATGTAGGAGAGTACAATGAAGGCAAATAAAGATCGTCTTCATGTGGTATACATGATATTTTCCATAAGTCAATGACGCTATCTATTGAGAAATTGAAGAAATTTTGGGCACAACATAGTTAAAATATTTTACTTTGAACTTTTAGTTTTATATCATATGTTAATAATTAAAAGTAACCATGTGATATTGTGTAACTTTTTTCTATGAATATTTTATGATAGTATTACAATCAAGAAAATACAACATATTCTTATATAAATTAATATAGACTAAATTGGAGAAGGTTGTTCACAAACTTTTTAGGACCACTCCATTCATTTGCAGTCACATGTTGCACAAAATACTATTATTCCATGTGCAAAGTCACACTAATGCATTTTCATACATGTGAAAAATATTTTAGGCAAAAAATAAAACTACTCAAAATGTTTTTTGTTAAAACATATTTTGAGATAATTACATGTATAAGAGGTCATGTCACTATGTTTAAGCAAATAAGCACTGTATTCGGCAGCTTCACAATCTTCCAAAACGAGACAAACAAATATATCTGTAGCGAGGCATGCATCACATGCCTGTATCCACCTTTTTCAAAATTCCTTAAATGATGGACTTTGGAATTCCAATATTGGGCTTACCACCATATATTGTCCCTATATATGAAATCCCATGTTTTTTTAATCTACATGATTGGACACACATCCGAGCAAAATCACAAATCAATATCAGATCATAACATAGACAACAAGATAAATTGAGATAACTAGCCCGTGTGAATGCACGGGTTGACGGCTAGTCATCATAATTATTCACTTTTCTATGAATTGCTCAGCAGTAATTGTTTACCCACCGTATGCGCCCTTTCAAGAGAGAAGCCTCTAGTGAAAACTATGGCCCCCGGGTCTATTTTTATCATAAAATTTTTTAGATCTATTAAATAAAAATACAAAAATACCCTATTGCAATTTATTTACCTTTATTTTATTCTGCACTTTTACTTATCTTTTATATCTATCACTATCAGATCTCATCCTTGCAAGTAACCATGAAGGGATTGACAAACCCTTTACCGCGTTGGGTCCAAGTATTTGTTTGTTTGTGTAGGTGCAACTATTGGTGACTTATGTGTTCCTCCTACTGGATTGATACGTTGGTTCTCAACTGAGGGAAATACTCATCTCTAATTTGCTGCATCACCCTTTCCTATTCAAGGGAAAAACCAACGCAAGCTCAAGAAGTAGCAGCAAGAATTTCTGGCGCCGTTGCCGGGGAGGATCTACATCAAGCCTACCAAGTACCCATCATAAACTCTCATCTCTTGCATTTACATTATTTGCCATTTGCCTCTTGTTTTCCTCTCCCCCACTTCTAAAACAATTTCAAAAAAATACAAAAATATTTGGCTTTTCCGTTTGCCTTTATGTCTTGGTTCGTTTGCTTGTTCGCTTGTCATAATTGTATGTTTATTCCAAATCAGAAAGTAAAAAATTTATAGATCCTCATCCACTTGCTAATCTTTTTAAAAGATCCAATTATGATGAACCAATTGCTAGTGAGTTGAGTGCACTAGATTATCTTCATGAAGTTTTGCTTAAAATCTGTGAATCTGAAAATTGTGAAGAAGTGTTAAGAGAAGTTACTTATAAAGTGATTCACGATAGCTCCTTGAATGAAAAGCATGATTGCAATGATGTTATTATAAATTCTATTAATGTCATTTCTGTTAATGATATGCAAAAACCCAAGCTTGGGGATTCTAATTTTGTTATGGCCACTACTTATTGTAATGATCATGATTGGGGTGATGCATCTTATGATCTTGAAAGTTTGTTTAAGCCTCATGATGAATATGATATTGATAATAATGTTTGCACTAATATTGAAAGTAGGTTTGAAAGAGTATCAACTTTACGTGATAATGATCTTACTACTTTGGAGATTGATCAATCTGATGAAATTATTGATAAAAGTGGGCTTGGAGAAGTCATGACCTTATTTTATGATAATCCCACTATTTTGGAAGAGTGTCAACTTTGCATGCATTTGGAAGAATTAGAGAATATGTTATGTGATAGCTATATTCTTGAATTTGAATATGATGCCACATGCAATTATTATGAGAGAGGAAAATACGGTTGTAGAAATCTTCATGTTACTAAATTACCTCTCTTCATGTTGAGATTGCTATCGTTTCTTTTTTCTTCCTTGCATATACTAGATATAACTTGTCTTCATAATTTTTTTGTTTATAAAGTGCCTATGCATAGAAAGTATGTTATACTTACATGTGATTTTCACATGCTATATGATGCTCTATTTGTGCTTCAATTCTTGTCTTCCATGTGAGCATCATTAAAATTATCAATGCCTAGCTAAAAGGCTTTAAAGAAAAGCGCTTGTTGGGAGACAACCCATTATTTTTATTTTTTGTTTTTATGAGTTTATGCAATTATACTTCTGTTATGTTTGTGTTTTAGTGTTTTAATTAGTATTTGTGCCAAGTAAGACCTTTGGGATGGTTTGGAAGATTGTTGATTTGATTTTGTGCAAAAATAGAAACTTTTAATCCAGTAGCAGAATTGTTAAAAATCACAGGAGCGACGAAAACTTGAGAAATTTTTACACTTTATTGATATACTAATTGCCCACGTTGTCCTAATGTTTCGGAATTTTGGAGTTACAGAAGTTTGGCTAAAGTCCAGATTACTACAGACTGTTCTGTTTTTGACACATTCTGTTTTCATTGTGTTGTTTGCTTATTTTGATGAATTTATAAGTAGTATCGGGGGTGGGGGGTATGAACCATGGAGAAGTTAGGATACAGTAGATATAATGCAAATATAAAATTGGAATGTGTTTACAACAGTACCTAAAAGTGGTTATTTACTTTGTTTCACTAACGGATCTCACGAGTTTTCTGTCGAGTTTTGTGTTGTGAAGTTTTCAAGTTTTGGGTGATGTTTTGATGGACTACAGAATAAGGAGTGGCAAGAGCCTAAGCTTGGGGATGCCAAAGGCACCCCAAAGTAATTATCGAGGCAACAAAGTATCTAAGCTTGGGGATGCCCCGGATTGCATCCCCTCTTTTGTCTACAATCCATCGGTAAATTACTTGAGGCTATATTTTTATTCACCACATGATATGTGTTTTGCTTGGAGCGTCTTGTATTATATGAGTCTTTGCTTTATTTGATTTTTAGTTTGCCACAATCATCCTTGTTGTACACACCTTTTGAGAGGGACACACATTAATCATGAATTTATTAGAATGCTCTATGTGCTTCACTTATATCTTTTGAGCTAGGTACCTCTAGTGCTTCACTTACATCTTTTAAGAGAACGATGGTGGTTTTATTTTAAAGAAATTGATGAACTCTCATGCTTCACTTATATTATTTTGGGAGTCTTATAAATAATATGGCAATTTTCTTGGGTTATGAATTTAGTCCTAATATGATAGGTACTCAAGAGGGATATAATAAAAAGTTTCATGAAGATCATTGCATATATGAGAAGTTCGATTCCTTCATTTGTTTTGAGATATAAAGAAGGTATTAGAGTCATGCTAGGGAGTAATTGTGGTTTAGTAAGAATATTTGTGTTAAGGTTTGTGATTCACTAAGCATGCACGTATGGTCTCTCGTTTTGCGATGAAATTGGAGCATGATTTATTATTGATTGTCATTCTTATGAGTGGCGGTCGAGGACGAGCGATGGTCTTTTCCTACTAATCTATCCCCCTAGGAGCATGCGTAGTAGTACTTTGCTTTGAGGGAGAATAAACTTTTGCAATAAGTATGTGATTTCTTTATGAATAATGTGAGTCCATGGATTATACACGCTCTCACCTTTCCGCAATTTGCTAGCCTCTTCTGTACCGTTCGTTGCCCTTTCTCACCTTGAGTTGTTGTGCAAACTTCATCGGTGCATCCAAACCCCATGATATGATACGCTCTTTCACACATAAGAAACTGTCAGGGCATATTTATCCCCAAGATGTTTTGGTGATTGATGACAATGCTTTTGTGGACTAATCATGTGCGTTAAGTTCTTTCAGAGATTCATCCTTTGGCACGAGACGATTACCTCCCCTCGGCGTTTTATTCAAGACGGTGTAGCTCCTTCGTTTCTCTGTTGGTGGACTAGTTTCTTAGGAGTCACCGTACTATCAAGAGGGGATCCGCTTTGGTAAGGCTAGGGTGGAATCAACACGTACACATCCTTATCGCACCCGCTGTTTCTTTCCGCATCATTGGAGCTGCCTCTCCTATCTGTGCCTACCTCGTTCTGCCCCAGCGGTAGTACCGTGGTCCTCAGCAGTAGTACCGCCGAAGCACGTCAAGCAGTAGTACCGCTCCGAAGCGGTAGTACCGCTCCCCAAGCGGTAGTACCGCTCCCCGAGTGGTAGTACCGCTTGTGGTCTTCGTCCGTAGTACTGCAGTGGTTCCGGGCTACTACCGCCTCGACTCGAGACCGCTGTTTTTCGTGTCGGGTTTTACGGTACTAGTAGCGATAGTAGTGCGGTAGTACCGCTCCAAGCGGTAGTACCGCCAATACTTCCGCGGTAGGACCGCTCTGGGCCAGGACCCTACATGTCTCGTCAGCGCGGCAATACCGCTGGGAGGGAGCGGTAGTACCGCTCTTCTACAGTAGTACCGTCCTGCCCAAGCGGTAGTACCACTCTGTGCGTGGCTGTTCAGGAGGGTAACGGTTGGATTGTTTCCCCCACTATATAAAGGTGTCTTCTTCCCCAAAGTTGACCTACCTCTTCCCCCAAAAGCTCCATTGTTGCTCCAAGCTCCATTTTCGCCCGATCTCTCTCACTAGCCAATCAAACTTGTTGATTTGCTCGGGATTGGTTGAGAAGGCCCCGATCTACACTTCCACCAAGAGAAATTTGATTCCCTCTCTTATCCCTAGCGGATCTTGTTACTCTTGGGTGTTTGAGCACCCTAGACGGTTGAGGTCACCTCGAAGCCATACTCCATTGTGGTGAAGCTTCGTGGTGCTGTTGGGAGCCTCCAATTATTGTGGAGATTGCCCCAACCTTGTTTGTAAAGGTTCGGTCGCCGCCTTCAAGGGCACCAATAGTGGAATCACGGCATCTCGCATCATGTGAGGGCGTGAGGAGAATACGGTGGCCCTAGTGGCTTCTTGGGGAGCATTGTGCCTCCACACCGCTCTAACAGAGACGTACTTCCCTTTAAAAGGAAGGAACTTTGGTAACACATCCTCGTCTCCACCGGCTCCACTCTTGGTTATTTCGTGCCTTTACTTTTGCAAGCCTACTTGTGTTGTATCCCTTGCTTGCTTTTGTGCTAGTTGTTATTGCATCATATAGGTTGCTCACATAGTTGCATATCTAGACAACCTATTTTGTTGCAAAGTTTAAATTGGTTAAGAAAAGCTTAAAAATTATTAGTTGCTTATTCACCCCCCCTCTAGTCAACCATATCGATCCTTTCAATTGGTATCAGAGCCTCGTCTCTTTATTAAGGACTTTGACGTCCGAAGAGTATGGTTGACACCACAGACAGTGCGGAGGAGCACTCAGGTGTGAATCCTATCTCGTCTACGGCCGATGGGGGAACCTCGGTCTCTCGTGAGGAATTCAATGTGGCTCTAGACACACTGAAAGACTCCATGACGACCAAGGTTGAAAGCATGCTTACTAAATTTCTTGAAGGGCTTAAACTGTCCACCTTGCCGATGAAAGTAGGTGATCCCACTAACAAGGTGACGGATGCTACCTCCGACAAGGGGGAAGCTAACAGTGAAAAGAGTCCTTCTACTGGTGGTAGAAATGGCATCGGCATCTTTGCCCATGTGAAACCCCCAATTTATGGAGGACCGATTCCCTCTACTCATTTGAATCATGCCGGTCCTCCTCCTAAGTATGAGAAAAATGAAGATTTTGATTCTTGGGTTTATCGCTTTGTCGGTGTACTAAGGTAGGGGTACCTCAGTACCCCAACTTGTGCACGGGCGGTTGCAGCTTCCCGCGGCAGGGTTTATCACGTGCTCGCCAAAGACCATTCAAAGACGAAGTATACAAGACAGAAGATCGAGACCCCGGCAAGCGGAGCTTGCCGGGAAGGCTGTTCCAGGCTCAAGCTTACATCACTCACGCAAGGCCCTGGCAAGAGGAGCTCGCCAGGAAGACTAGAAGATTACATCATAGAAGACACGCCTCGGCGCTATGTGCGTCGGCGAGGGCCCGGGAGCGACAAATTCTGAGCCCGACAAGCTCCGGGTCCGGCAAGGTCAAGACGCCGGCAAGGTGCTTGCCGGAGAGTTCTGCAGTGTGCCGCGCTCCAGCTCATCAGCCCACGCGTGCGCCAGGGCCTTTCGAGGGGCGCGTGGCGGATGGCTGTGCAGCCTGGGGACACGGTGGCACTTCACGGTGGTGGATCCATCGCCGCGTGGCGACGGAGACGCAAGGGCGGAGCTTTTGGGTCGACGGTGACGGGCATTAAATGCCCTTGTCCCCATCACAAAGTAGGTAGCGACCACTCGCTCACGACCGTAGCTTCACCGTTCCCTTGCTCCAACTACCACCTCTTTTACGTTTTTACCCTTTTCTCCTACGTTGACACCTGTCGGTGACCCCTTGCACTATAAAAGGAGGCCCATGTGCAACGTGGAGGGGGTGGCGATTCGGTTCGACTCATTCGATACTACAACTCACCTACGCTCTCGAGCAAGAAGAAAATAGAAACACAAAGCAGCAGTAGGAGTTTTATCTCTCCGGAGAGCTCCGAAGCTGGGTAAAAACTGCCCGCGTGCTCGCCTCGATCTGCTCTCTGTGCTCCCTCCGCCCTCGTGCCGCACAGACAAGGGGCTCCAGCCCCATAGGTGTTCGTGGCGGGCAGTTCCCCCCCCGACATCTTTGGCGCGCCAGGTAGGGGGCGTCGAGGTTGTGCGGACCTGATCCGGCGTTCACGCGGGCGCGTTCTTCATCAACCTCTCCAGTTTCATCAACCTTCGCCGACAATTGCGCCATGGCCCGAAGAGGAAGGCTTTGAGGTTGCGAGTTGTCTGCGTCTCATCCGCCGCCACCGGAGCCAGCGGTGGGCGGAGGAGACGCCGTCGAAGAGTAATCGCCGGCGAGAACACTCATGGCGCCACGAATCAGGGCGGGGCGGATGACCGCGCCTCGGTCTCGTGGACACGCCAGCGTCCATCTCGGCACGACAACCCAGCAGCGTCGTACCACGGAGGTGGTATCCGCTTTCTTTGGGGGAAGACGAACCAAGTCCGGCAAGTGCTCGGGGCCCACTCCGCAACCGCACCTCTTGAGTGCTTTGCCGCTGCCGAGGACGCGCCATCGAGCTCCACCGCGAGTGCAAGAAGGCAAAGGCAGATCTGTCAAAGACTAAGCCCGCAAAACAGCTCGTATCTGCTCGCAAGCGCACCTCTCCGGAGTGCTTTGCCGCCGTCGAGGACGTGCCATCGAGCTCCACCGCAAGTAGGGCAAAGAAAGCAGCCGTTTCAAACTTTTGAGTTATATTCTCGAAAATCCGTACCTTGTATGGAGAACACAGGCGCATAGGGGTCGAATCGTGGCTAAGTTAAGCCCGATCGCTTGAGTCCGCTCAACGATGAAGGCGCTGCAACTAGCCCGACAAGTTCTTCTGCGGAGGCAACACCGCCAGCGAACTGCTGATGTTCCGCACTCAGCAAGTGTGTTTCTTGCCGGCAGGTTCCACGAAGCGTGAGGGTGAAAACGTACAAGGGAGGAAATCAAGGGAGAAGTGCGGCCTTGCCGGATCGCAGAAGACGGAAAAGCTAAGTCGTCCGAGCTTTGTGCAGAGCACTCCTTAGTTCCATGCTTTTTTATGTTATGTTCCTCGTGCGTTCGTCCTTTGTACGCAAACCTGTGCGTGGAGGAACCTACCCGTGGATAGCCGCGCCCTTATCTTGTTTTCGAGCACGCTCAACGATTTAAGTGAGCTGCGACAAGTGTCGCGCCCTTGTTTCGTTTTCGAGCTCGCTCAGCAAGCTGAGTGCGTTGCGACTAGCCGCGGCAAGGTTGCTTGCCGGTAAGGCCTTGGCCAGCAGGCTGCTTCGAGTTCAGCACTCAGCGCTCGCGGCAAGGGCCCCTTGCCGGCAAGTTCCCTAGAAGCGTAGGGTAAAAACGTACAAAGGGTGTAAAGTAGAGGAAGTAACATAGCAAGCCTTGCCGTGAGACGTCCTTCGTATAAGAAAACTTGTGCGCAGAGGAGCTGACTCGCGGCTGAGTTGCACCCTTGATTTGTTTCCGAGTCCGCTCAACAATGAAAGCGCGCTGCAACTAGCCCGACGAGGTTTTCTTGCCGGAGGCAACACCGCCAGCGGGCTGCTGATGTTCCGCACTCAGCAAGCGTGTATGCACCGCAAGTTCCTAAAAGCGTGAGTATAAACATACGAAGGGCGAAGCACGGCATTGCGTTGCCCAACCTAAAGTTACGCCACGAAAGAGTAACTTATTGCGGCACTGTCTAAGTTATTTTCGTGACTAAAATAACAGCGACAAGGAAAGGACGGGAGGACGCGCCGGCACCTGGGCCCCGGCAAACCGGCTTTGCTGGGGGCTGCGAGTACCGAAATTCCTCCGCGGCAAGCCAGGATCCCCGGGGACCACGACGCCAGCGGCAAGGGCAAAGAAAGGCACACCGGCACCTGGGTCTCGGCGAAGCCAGCGTTGCCGGAGGATGCGAGTACTAAGATTCACCTCCGGCAAGCCAGAGTTGCTGGGGGCTGCGATATCAGATAAGTTTTTCATCCCTCGTCATGCATCCTCTCATGGACCGGGGAAAGCGGGGCTGCGTCCTTGAACGAGCGTGTCTTGTAAAACCCGTGCGCGGAGGAGCTGTGTCGTGCCGATTCGCCCTTGGTTTGTTTTCGAGCACGCTCAACGATTTAAGTGAGCTGCGACAAGTGTCGCGCCCTTGTTTCGTTTTCGAGCACGCTCAACGATTTAAGTGAGCTGCGACAAGTGTCGCGCCCTTGTTTCGTTTTCGAGTCCGCTCAACAAACACAAGTGCGCTGCAACTGGCCCGGCAAGGTTGCTTGCGGAAGCAACACCGCCAGCGGGCTGCTTGATGTCCCTTTTCAAGAAGCGTGTTCGCGCCGGCAAGCTCCCCGAGAGCGTAGGATGGGAACATACAAGGCACGAAGTCAAGTAAAAGACGCGGTCCGACAAGCGTTCCCCTCTTTTCATTAAAAACATCCTAGTTTAGTACAAGTCCATAGAGGATGAAAAACATGATAGAGAGGATTACAAGTTTTAAATGCAGCTAAGGCCCGAAGGCTTACAAGTTAAAAAGATAAGATGCCCGTAATCCCTCTCCTGTTTCTCTGTTCAGGAGTTCAGGAGGTAGGTCAAGGAGGCCCCGGCAAGAGAAGCTTGCCGGGAAGGGCAAAAGGGGCGCCTAGGAGAGCTACGGGCGCCAGAAGACACCAAGAGAACTTCCTGGGCGGCCAGAGCTTGGGGCGAGGCAGGCGCCGGAGGCAGAGCTTGAAGGCGGGCGGCGGGACATCAGCACGCTCGAGGGCACCTCGCCCTCGTGACTCGACTTGACGGCCTTGCCACCACCCTCTTCCTCTTCCGCAGCCTCCCTCGCCCGGCCGCCCAAGGAGGCGGCCCGGGGAGTTCAAGGCGGCGACCGGATGATGGGGTCGCCGGTGACGCGCGAGGCAGCGTCCGACGCCTAGTCGGACCCGCCATCCTCGTCGTCGTCGCTGTCGTTCCCCTCCTCGTCACTCTCGCTCGAGGAGGGACCTTCGCTATCGGAGGAGCTGTCCACACAGCATCTCGCCCGGGTCCCGGAATCCCCGAAGACCTTGACGGCGAGAAGGTCGCCCTCCATTAACTTGAAATGGAGGGTAAACCCCGCCGTCAAGCTGTGGATGCGGTGACGTCTTCCACCCTCGGTCGGTACATCACGCCGGGGCTGGGGACACGACACTCACTCGAGTGCCGCTGATCCCACAGCCCTCATGCGCAACTCCATCACCTCGGCGGGTCCGGTTCCATCGCGCTTCATGAACGGGCCGGCAGCCGGAGGCGGCGACGAGGTGCTCAGCGCAGCTTGATGAAGAACTCCGAGGATCGTCTCGGTATGGACCGCCTCGAGAAAGGAGCCGCCGGGAGGCGAGGGAGGCACATCGCCACGACCGCCTCTCCCCGACCGCCTCGACCACGCCCTCGGCCTCGTCATGCCTCGCCCCTCCCTCTCCCCTCGTGGCGGCTCCGCCGCCACGGGGTCTTGAGATAGGGAGAAGTCGCTACTGGGGCGACCCTCGCTGCCACCGTTGAGGAACTAGGATTTCCTCCTTCCATGGCAGAAAGAGGAACAGAAGCTGAAGACGAAGGAAGAAGAAGAAGTGTGAGACCATTGTGCTCCCTTTCCGCCCCTTTTAAAGGGCGAGGTGGGGGCTCAACCGCCTGCCCGCCAATCGGGAAGCGAGGAGGGCGAGGAGCGGGCCGACCCGCCATCTCCGCCCGTGGACGGCTCGGTCTCCCACCGCCGCCGCCCGACCCCCATGCATGAGGGCCGCAGCGTGGCGGGGCGGGACGGCGGCGGGTGAAGTGACCTCGCCTTTGCACCACGATCACGGGTGGATGCCCTAAAGACCGCCACGAGCCGCCCACGTCTCCCACGACGCCGCAATCGACGCGTGCTTGCTTCTGAGGGAGGCGGCGGATCTGAAGTGGATTCGGCGCCTTGTGGGCGCGTGTGCCGCAGCCTTGTTTTGGGCCTGGCCCAACAGCGCTCGGCACCGTGTGTAGCCCAGCCCGGGCTCTGTCGGTGTACTAAGGTAGGGGTACCTCGGTACCCCAACTTGTGCACGGCGGTTGCAGCTTCCCTGGCAGGGTTTATCACGTGCTCGCCAAAGACCATTCAAAGACGAAGTATACAAGACAGAAGATCGAGACCCCGGCAAGCGGAGCTTGCCGGGAAGGCCGTTCCAGGCTCAAGCTTACATCACTCACGCAAGGCCCTGGCAAGAGGAGCTCGCCAGGAAGACTAGAAGATTACATCATAGAAGACACGCCTCGGCGCTATATGCGTCCCGGCGAGGGCCCGGGGAGCGACAAGTTACAGAGCCCGACAAGCTCCCGGGTCCGGCAAGGTCAAGACCCCGGCAAGGTGCTTGCCGGGAGAGTTCTGTTGTGTGCCGCGCTCGACTCATCAGCCCACGCGTGCATACAGGGCCTTTCGAGGGCGCGTGGCGGATGGCTGTGCAGCCTGGGGGACACGGTGGCACTTCACGGTGGTGGATCCATCGCCGTGGCAGACGGAGACGCAAGGGCGGGAGCTTTTGGGGTCGACGGCGACGGGCATTAAATGCCCTTGTCCCCCACTGTCAAAGTAGGTAGCGACCACTGTTCACGCACTGTAGCTTCACTGTTCCCGCACTGTTCCAACTACCACCTCTTTTACGTTTTTACCCTTTTCTCCTACGTTGACACCTGTCGGTGACCCCTTGCACTATAAAAGGAGGCCCATGTGCAACGTGGAGGGGGTGGCGATTCGGTTCGACTCATTTGATACTACAACTCACCTACGCTCTCGAGCAAGAAGAAAATAGAAACACAAAGCAGCAGTAGGAGTTTTATCTCTCCGGAGAGCTCCGAAGCTGGGTAAAAACTGCCCGCGTGCTCGCCTCGATCTGCTCTCTGTGCTCCCTCCGCCCTCGTACCGCACAGACA
The DNA here is from genome assembly GCA_021437245.1 of Aegilops speltoides. Taxonomy (NCBI): domain Eukaryota; kingdom Viridiplantae; phylum Streptophyta; class Magnoliopsida; order Poales; family Poaceae; genus Aegilops; species Aegilops speltoides. The sequence goes on from CM038143.1 coordinate 204,122,401, forward strand.
AGGGGCTCCGGCCCCATAGGTGTTCGTGGCGGGCAGTTCCCCCCCGACACGCTTCAAGCGTCATTTAAAACATGTGAATACTAACCTTTGGAGAATCATTGAAGAAGGTTTCTATCCTCATGACCCAAGCAACTTCACCCCTCGAGAAGCCGTGGATAATCAATTCAATGAGAGTGCTCTCTTCATCATCCAAGATGCAATCCTTCCCGAAGATCTCTCTCATGTTCGACCTCATGCCGTGGCTAAAGACGCATGGCAATGTGTTGTGTCTCTCTATCGAGGAAGTGCTAGCATTCAACGCTCCAACTATGAAGTGGTGCAAGATGAAGCCGATGAGTTTGCAATGAAATAAGATGAAGAACCTCGTGAGCTCTTTCGAAGAGTGACCAAACTCGCGGTCTCACTCCGAGATCATGGAAGCAAGGACACGGATGACAATTGGATCAAGCGCAAGTTCCTCAAGGCCATGATGCCCTACAACAAGGCCATGTCCTCCGTCATCCGTCAAAGACCGGACTTCCACTCCATGAACTCAAGTGAAGTGTTGGATGAGTTTGTTGCAATGAGCATCTTGGACAAGACCGCCGACAATGCGGTGCTCCGTTCTCAAAGGGCAAAGAAGCCCAACCTTGCTTTGAAGGCCAAGGTTATTATGGAAGAAGAGGAAGAAGTGGAAGATGAGGAGAGCAACCCCGAAGACACCAAATATGATTATCATGAGCACATGGCCCTTGCTTCAAGACAATTTTGGAGCAAGAAGAATTCAAGACCCAACTTCAACAAGAACAACTCAAGTGGCGTCAAGGGCAAGCAACGAGTTAAACTTGCTTCAACTGTGGTAATGTGAGTCATTTCATTGCGGATTGTCCTTACAAGAAGCGGGAAGATAATGGTGGCAAGTTCATCCAAAAAGACAAAGCCAAGTCCTTCCCCAACAAGAACAACTTCGCCAAGAAGACTCCCACTCGTGGGTTGGTGGTTCAAGAAGAATACCAAGAGGATGACGATGATGATGAAAATGGAGAAGCGATGGCCATGGCGTCCGTAGCCATTGCTACTACTCCCCGGGTGTCTCTCTTTGATTCACCCAACGAGAACATCACCGCCAAGTGCCTCATGGCTAAAGCTTCAAACAAGGTAACCCCCAACATCAAAACCACCACCATTACTAATCCCTCCTTGGAGGATTGCATTGATGAACATGATGGGTCTAATGAGGAAGTGAATGAATTTGAGTCTTTTATGAGTAAGCTCAAGGGCAAGTCCAAGAAGCATTTTGTTGCTCTCTTGGAACAACTTGGTGAGGCCAATGACATGATCGAGGCTCACGAAGAAACCATCTCTAAGATGGAAGGTCGTAGTCGTGACTATGCCAATGAGATAGCGGATCTCTCTAATGCTCTTGAGGAAGAGTGTGTGCATCGTTTGACTTTTGAGGAGTCATACAACGATGACCACGCTAAGTTAAAGAAAGATCTTGATCATGCTCTTGTCGTGTCTCGTGTGCTAACTTCCGAGAAGGCTAAACTTGGGGTTGATCATGCTAGACTCAAAGAGGAGTTTGAGATACTTGACAAGGCCCACACGGTCTTGAAGGGTGCTCACACTAACCTCAAGGAGTCTCATGCTCAACTCCAAGTTAAGCTAACCAAGGAAAAGGCCACCTTCCCTTGTATGGTATTAATTGATAATGCATGTGCTACTAACCCGTGTTGTGAGCATGTGCACCTTGTGGAGGAGAATGCCAAGTTGAAGGATCAACTTGAGAAAGGCCTTGTGACATGCATTCAAGGTGAGAAGAACCTCAACGACCTCTTGAGCAATCAGAAGGAAGTTGTGGCCAAGGAGGGAATTGGGTTTGCACCCAAGTCCAAGAGCAAGAATAAGAACGACAAGACCAAACGTCCTCCTCCTCTCAAGCAAACTTTTGTGAAAGAGGGAGAGGATGCTCCTAAGGAGAAGAAGTAAAAAGTGAAAGGAGTTGATGTCCAAAAGGGCAAAAGCATTTCCTCCAACAAAGCCGGCGACTTTAACCCGTCATATGTGTTGTGCCGTGCTAGTGATGGACATGTTTATGCTAAATTTGTTGGTTCTCCTTATGAGTACATTGAATGGTCTATTGGGTTCCTAAGACCCTTGTTACTAACATCAAAGGACCCATTACTAAAAGGGTACCTAAAACCAAGCATTGATCTCTTGTAGGTGTTTGCTTCCGGTGGGGGATCATGGTTGCTCGATAGTGGAGCAACAAATCATATGACCGAGAGCAAGGACTTGGTGGTGGACGTGCAAAAGCTTCCATCTATGCCCACCAATGTTGAGTGGGGTGATGCTTCACATTCTAAGGTATTGGGTCTTGGCAAGGTTGTCATTTCTCATGATCTAACGATCGAGAAAGTCATGCTTGTTGAGTCCCTTGCATACAATTTTCTTTCCGTTCGTCAACTTGCACTCATGGGTTTCGCTACTTTCTTTGACATTGATACCGTGGCCCTCTTGTGGAGCAAGACTCTTAAAGTAGCCTTTGTTGGGCATGTCGAGAACGGTCTCTATGTGATTAACTTTTCGGAGCGACCCACTAAGACCGCGACATGCCTAATGGCTAAAGTTGACGTGGGATGGCTTTGGCATCGCCGTTTAGCCCACATCAATATGAGATCTTTGCAAAGTCTTCTCAAGGGGGACCATGTCCGTGGACTAACAAATGTTAGTTTTGCCAAAGATCGTGCTTGCAGTGCTTGTATTGAAGGAAAGCTCCATGAGAAGGCTCACCCTCCCACGACCATCATCTACTCGAAGAGACCCTTGGAGCTCCTTCACATGGATCTCTTTGGGCCTCCATCTTTTGATAGTCTTGGAGGTAGAAAGTATTTCTTGGTGATTGTGGATGATTATTCAAGATACACTTGGGTATACTTCTTCAAGAGGAAGAGTGAGACTCAACAAACCGTCATCAACTTTGCAAATGAAGCTCAACGTCAACATAATGCAAAGATCTTGACAATTAGAAGTGACAACGGCACCGAGTTCAAGAACTACACCTTGGATGAGTTTCTTAGTGATGAGGGGATCAAGCATCAATATGCTGCTCCATACACCCCTCAACAAAATGGTGTTGCGGAGAGAAAGAACCAGACGTTGATGGATGCGGCAAGGACCATGATGGCAGAATTCAAGTCTCCATACAACTTTTGGGCTGAAGCCATCAACACCGCATGTCATGCATCCAATCGGCTCTATCTCCGCAAAGGCTTGAACAAGACTCCTTATGAGATACTCACCGGCAACAAGCCCAATCTCAAGTACTTCCGGGTGTTCGTTTGTAAGTGTTTCATTCTCAAGAAAGGTGTTCGTTTGTCTAAATTTGAGGCTAGAGCTTATGAGGGCATATTTGTTGGTTATGCTACAAACTCTCATGCTTAACATGTTCTCAACAAGTCCACCGGACTCATTGAGGAGACGTGTAACGTGGAGTTTGATGAAAATAACGGCTCCCAAGTGGAGCAAAGTGGTACTTGTGATGTAGGTGATGAAATTCCTCCGCAAGCCATAAGAAGAATGAATATTGGTCATATTCTACCCATTGAGGAACCCCTTGTGGCCGAAGGAGAAGGACAATGCTCCACTCAAGTGGAACCATCACCTCCCCAAGACCCACACACTTCTAAAGAACAAAGTGAAGGCCCTCAACCTCGTGAACAAGACCAAGGGCAAGATCAACCTCAAGATGGTGGTGAACCTCTAAATGATGCCCAAGGTCAAGTTCTCCCCCTCGAGCAAGTTCAAGATCATGAGCAAGCTCAAGATCAAGAACAAGCTCAAGACGGCGCTCAAGATAATCAAGTTAACCCTCCTCCTTCCACATCCGAGGAGGAATTAGAGCGTCATGCCGCGAAGATTGCTTCCAAGCTCACCACCCAAGGCCATCTCATGGAAAATGTGGTTGGAAGCCTAAGAAAGGGGGTAAGCACTCGTAGACAATTAGCAAACTATTGTGAACATCACGCGTTTGTCCCGTGTGTTGAACCCCAAAAGGTCTATGAGGCGCTCGAAGACTCGGATTGGCTCAATGCCATGCATGAATAACTCAACAACTTTGAGTACAACAAGGTGTGGAGATTGGTGCCAAGGCCATCCGGGAACCATAACGTCATTGGAACCAAGTGGATTTTTAAGAACAAGCAAGATGCTCATGGGAACATCATTCGCAACAAGGCAAGATTGGTAGCACAAGGCTACTCCCAAGTCGAGGGTATCGACTATGGTGAAACCTTTGCTCCTGTTGCTCGTCTTGAATCCATACGTTTGTTGATTGCTTATGCTTCCCATCACAACTTTAAGTTGCAACAAATGGATGTGAAAAGTGCTTTTCTTAATGGTCCTATTAGTGAGTTGGTCTATGTCAAGCAACCCCCCGGGTTCGAGGATCCCTACTTCCCGGATCATGTGTATCAACTCGATAAGGCACTCTATGGCCTTAAACAAGCCCCACGTGCGTGGTATGACCACCTTACCGAGTTGTTACAAGATCATGGATTTGAGGTGGGGCTAATCGATCCCACTCTTTTTACTAAGAAGGTCAAAGGGGAGTTGTTTGTATGCCAACTATATGTTGATGATATTATCTTTGGTTCTTCCCCTAACAAAGCTTTCAATGAGGAATTTGCCGCTCTCATGACCTCCAAGTTCAAGATGTCTTCGATGGGAGAGTTGAAGTTCTTCCTTGGTTTTGATATCAAACAAAGAAGAGAAGGAACCTTCATCAACCAAGCCAAATATACTCAAGACATGCTGAAAAGATTCAAGCTAAGTGATGTCAAGCCGGCTTCTACTCCAATGCCTACCAAGTGCCAAATTGACAATGATCCCAATGGTAAAGCGGTGGATCAAAAGGTATATCGCTCCATGATTGGCTCCTTGCTTTACCTTTGTGAATCTAGACCGGATATCATGTTGAGTGTGGGAATGTGTGCACGGTTTCAAGCCGCACCGAAGGAAAGTCACTATGTGGCGGTCAAGCGAATCTTTCGATATTTGGCTCATACCCCAAACTTTGGCTTATGGTACCCAAGAGGGGCAAACTTCAAGCTTGAAGGATTTACGGATTCCGATTGGGCGGGAGACAAAGTGGATAGGAAGTCCACTTCCGGAGGGTGCCAATTTCTTGGGTGCTCTTTGGTGAGTTGGTCTTCCAAGAAGCAAAGTTGTGTGTCTCTCTCTTCCACCGAAGCGGAATATGTGGCTGCCGGTAGTTGTTGTGCACAACTCTTATGGATGAGGCTAACTTTAAAGGAATACGGTGTCATTTGTGAACAAGTGCCTCTTTGGTGTGATAACGAAAGTGCCATCAAGATTTCTCTCAACCCGGTGCAACACTTCAATACGAAGCATATTGAGATTCGGTATCATTTCATCCGGGATCACATTAGGCGAGGGGAGATCGAGCTCAAGTATGTCAACACTCATGATAACCTTGCAGATATTTTCACGAATCCCTTGGATGAAGCAAGATTTCGCGAGTTAAGGCATGAGCTAAATATCATTGATTCGAGCAATGTGACTTGAACCCTTGTACACCCCACCTCACTCAACTTGTTGTCTAGTTTAGATGTAGGCATGGACATAGGGGGAGTGTTGTTCTCTCAATGAACTCACCCTCCCCCCATTATGCATAAATTGATCTAGTCTTTCACTTTAACCATTTTTTTATGGTACTAGTGCTTCAAGGACGAGTTTTGGTCATGGGTCCAAGGTTAAAATCTTCGCGACGCCATACCTCTTGACTCAAACATAGGTGGCCTCGGCCACCGCCCTCTCTTGAAGAGGTGGGTTCTGGACCGTTGTTAGTGTGTTTTTGGCCGTGTTGGTCTTTCCTCTCTCTTGGCTGTGTTTTTCGTTTCTTTTTGAGCTTTTGCCCTGTGTCTAGATGCCTGTCGGTTGCTGAGCGGTACTACCGCTGCTGGTGCGCGGTACTACCACTCTAAGCGGTACTACCGCCCTCCAGCGCGGTACTACCACTACGAGGCGGGGGCAGGGGGTTATATCGGGGACAGGGGGAGTTTTCTTCTCCCACATACACATTCGCTCGCCCCCCTCGCCCTGTTCATCTCTCCAAAGAATCGGCGCCATGAGGGCTCCATGATCTCCCTCTCAGGCGTTCCTCTCCATTTCCTTCGGTGGAGACGATCCCCACCTTGTCCTCTTGCCATGGATGCCAGTATTACCCCCATTCCCTCTCTCTTCTTGTCTAGGTTTCCAATCTAGCATCTTAGGGGCAATAGTGGTTGCATCTCTAGTTTTTTGGCCAAATCTAGGCTTGAGTAGGATGGAGAAGGCATCTAGGCAGTTTGGATTGGTGGTTGGTAGATGTATTTTTGAATTTGGTAGGACGGTAGTGCTGGATCTGACCACGGTAGTAGGAAACTGTTGTTTCCCCGTCTCGAGCGGTACTACCACTCTTTCTAGAGCGGTACTACCGCTCGCAGGTCATGGTACTACCGCCCTCTACCAGATTCCACCATACTCTTATCTCTCAGTGATCTTTTTGGTTGTGTTTGGTGGCTTATGCTCGTTCTTTCTGGTTGTTTGCGTGTTCTTGTGTGTGGTTCGGTGATGAGCTTCACGAGCATCGAGCTCGGCGATCAACCCGGTCGTGCCACGTCCAAGCGTTACCGCACAACTGAGGCTGCAGGAGGTTCCTCAAGTGCTCCACCTCCACCTCAACTCAAAAAGAAGTCAGGTGTCAAGCCGAAGCCCTCTGGCAAAACCATGTCATAAATGCAACCCAAGGAGTTCTGGGCAAGGCGTAGCCGCAACCCCTATGAGGCTGACCAAGATCCCACTTTGGTCAATCGTCCGTTCTGGAACAGGTTTCAGTTTGCCATCTTCTTTGATGTCCTCAAAGCCAAGAAGAACCTCTTTGTCAACGTGCACTCCATCGACACCGACCATATGGAGAAGGATCCTGAATACTTTGGTGAAGCTCTTCTGATGTGCACTCAACTGAACATCCTTGGGTTCATGCAATTCAACAAAGATTATGATGTTGATATTGTGGCACGGTTCATCTCGGGACTGATGAGGACAGGACACTGACTTGGATGACCAATGGCAAGTTGCTTTCAGTCAAGTGGAAGGCGTTCATGGAGTTGATTGGGGTGGAAGATCAAGGGCTTGCGTCTCCTGTCGGCTTTCGCCCACACCGCAACACCACCACCACTCACAAGCAAGATCTATGGCCCTACTGCACTTTGAAGATCAACCCTGAGATGAAAAGGAAACGTATGAGCTGCCTGCCTTTCTGGACATTCTTCACCGTGTCTTCCGTGAGACTCTTTTCCCTCGCATCGGGAATCTAGATATGGTTCATTCTTATCTCGTGGACATGCTTCTCTTCTGCCAGCGTGAGAAGGAACAAAACACCAGAGAGTCCCTGGATATCTCTCATGTGATGTGGTCTGAGCTTTTATCTGCTATCTTCGAGCGCAAGTGCCCGATTTATGATCCGTTCATCATGCTGCTTATTGAGAAGGCCTGGGATCGTGTCTATCCCAAGGTGATGCTAGAGACTGGAGAGTTGGTTTCTCATGACATCAAGCATCTGAGGAAGTATGACAACTGGGGCACACAGGTCCATAAATCTGGAGGTCCTTCCTCTGCTACTGCCATGGAGACCGAGGAGGCTGAGGCTGAGGCTGAGGATGATGATGATGACTATGTGCCTTCTGCAATAGAGCCCTCTTGGGCAAAGAAGCTCAAGCTCAAGATGAAGAAGTTGTTCTGCATGGAGTCTCATGGTCAGTACATGACTCATGTGGCTGAGAAGAAGGCCCGAGGTCATCACAAGGAGCTCATGCGTCAGTTGGGTGCCACAGTTAACAGTGGATCTGAGGACCAGCTTACTGAGGAGGAGGAATGGATTCAGCAGCACTGCCCATGGACCGATTCTGATGCCGAGCACTTCCCGACCGACGACGGTGGCACAGATGATCCCGCAAAGATCTGATGTTTGAGTCCCTCTATTGCTATCACCTGGAGCCGTAGCAACACTCCCTCTCCTTTTTGGTGTCCCGATGCCAAAGGGGAGAGAGAGTTTAGGGATTTGTGTTTTTATGTCTTCCGTCTTCTGTGTTTGTGTTCTCTTGCAGTTTGCTTTGTTTGGTTTGTGTCAATGAGACCTAAGTTCCAGACATATGGTGTGAGACATATGCTACCTTATCTTTCAAGTATCATTATCTATGTCACTATCCAGCTTATGAGTTGCATGCTTATCCTGTTATCTATGCTACTCTCGTATGCCCTGCTTAGGTGGTTGGTCTCTAAAATGTAGGGGGAGCGTTGATCCTAGTATGTGTGCCGTGCAGTCCAAAACACTTATCTAGATAGCACACATCTAGGGGGAGCCCATCTACATTTTAGGACGGTGGGGTTTTTGCCCTTGTCCTATATCTTTCCTATTTGTGCAAATCTCGTATTGTCATCAATCCACCAAAAAGGGGGAGATTGTAAGGGCATATTTATCCCCAAGATGTATTGGTGATTGATGACAATGCTTTTGTGGACTAATCATGTGCGTTAAGTTCTTTCAGAGATTCATCCTTTGGCATGAGACGATTACCTCCCCTCGGCGTTTTATTCAAGACGGTGTAGCTCCTTCGTTTCTCTGTTGGTGGACTAGTTTCGTAGGAGTCACCGTACTATCAAGAGGGGATCCGCTTTGGTAAGGCTAGGGTGGAATAAACACGTACACATCCTTATCACACCCAATGTTTCTTTCCGCATCATTGGAGCTGCCTCTCATATCTCAGGCTCGCCTTGTTACGCCTGGTGAGTAGTACCATGGTCCTCAGCAGTAGTACCGCTGAAGCACGCCAGCGGTAGTACGCCTCCCAAGCGATAGTACGCTTGTGGTCTTCGGCCGTAGTACCGCAGTGGTTCCGGGCTACTACCGCCTTGACTCGAGACCGCTGTTTTTCGTGTCGGGTTTTACGGTACTAGTAGCGGCAGTAGTGGCGGTAGTACCGCTCCAAGCGGTAGTACTGCCAATACTTCCGCGGTAGTACCGCTCTGGGGCCAGGACCCTGCATGTCTCGTCAGCGTGGTAGTACCGCTGGGAGGGAGCGGTAGTACCGCTCTTCAGCGGTAGTACCGTCCTGCCCAAGCGGTAGTACCGCTCTGTGCGTGGCTGTTCAGGGGGGGTAACGGTTGGATTGTTTCCCCCACATATAAAGGTGTCTTCTTTCCCAAAGTTGACCTACCTCTTCCCCAAAAGCTCCATTGTTGCTCCAAGCTCCATTTTCGCCTGATCTCTCTCCCTAGCCAATCAAACTTGTTGATTTGCTCGGGATTGGTTGAGAAGGCCCCGATCTACACTTCCACCAAGAGAAATTTGATTCCCTCTCTTGTCCCTAGCGGATCTTGTTACTCTTGGGTGTTTGAGCACCTTAGATGGTTGAGGTCACCTCGAAGCCATACTCCATTGTGGTGAAGCTTCGTGGTGCCGTTGGGAGCCTCCAATTGTTGTGGAGATTGCCCCAACCTTGTTTGTAAAGGTTCGGTCGCCGCCTTCAAGGGCACCAATAGTGGAATCACGGCATCTCGCATCGTGTGAGGGCATGAGGAGAATACGGTGGCCCTAGTGGCTTCTTGGGGAGCATTGTGCCTCCACACCGCTCTAACGGAGACGTACTTCTGTTTAAAAGGAAGGAACTCCGGTAACACATCCTCGTCTCCACTGGCTCCACTCTTGGTTATTTCATGCCTTTACTTTTGCAAGCCTACTTGTGTTGTATCCCTTGCTTGCTTTTGTGCTAGTTGTTATTGCATCATATAGGTTGCTCACATAGTTGCATATCTAGACAACCTATTTTGTTGCAAAGTTTAAATTGGTAAAGAAAAGCTTAAAAATTGTTAGTTGCCTGTTCACCCCTCCCCCCTCTAGTCAACCATATCGATCCTTTCAGCAACCTTATATCTTCCTCAAAATAGCCACCGTACCTACCTATTATGGCATTTCCATAGCCATTCCGAGATATATTACCATGCAACTTCCACGTTCCATTTTATTATGACACATATCATCATTGTCATATTGCTTTGCATGATCAGATAGTTGAAATTGTATTCATGGTTTGGTCACCATTCATATTTTTTATACATGTCACGATAGATCATTGCACATCCCGGTATACCGCGTGAGGCATTCATATAGTCATATCTTTGTTCTGGTATCGAGTTGTAATTCTTGAGTTGTAAGTAAATAAAAGTGTGATTATGATCGTTATTAAAGCATTGTCCCATGTGAGGAAAGGATTATGGATACTATGATTCTCCCACAAGTCGGGATGAGACTCCGGACAAAAATAAAAAAAGAGGCCAAAGAGCCCCCCAAAAAAGAGGCCAAAGAGCCCCCCCAAAAAATGAGAGAAAAAGAGAGAAGGGACAACGTTACAATCCTTTTCCACACTTGTGCTTTAAAGTAGCACCATGTTCTTCATTATAGAGAGTCTCCTACTTTGTCACTTTCATATATTATGTCAGTGTACTAAAGTAGGGGCACTCCTTTGTACCCCTTACTTGTGCACGGGCAGTCAGAGCCGCGCCCACGGCCATGCTTAGCAGGGCAGAGGGAGGAGCCAAATCCGCAAGACGGTCAAAGCAATGCGAAGAAAAAGACACAAAGAGCAAGAGAGCAAAGTGGAGTCCCCCGGCAAGACCCTTGCCGGGGGCAGCCTTCGCAGCCACGGCAAGAACCTTGCCGGGGCGACTTGCCCAATGCCAACGGAGCGCGCCACCCTTGAGCCCCAGGTTTTCCAACACCACCAACCATGTTGGGACCAAGGCTCGGGAGGCGCCTCCATGATGGCATGCAGATCTTTGTGAAGACAAGAAGCACTCCAAATCAGGTGAGGATTAGAAGACGACGAACCTCGGCGAGATCCTTGCCGAGAAAACCACCAGACCCCTGGCAAGATCCTTGCCGGGGACGACCACCACACCACGGCAAGACCCTTGCCGGGGACCCAGCAGGCCCTTGCCGAGGACATCCGTGGGGCCATAGCCAGGCCCACGCCCGCCAAGTTTCCGCCGCCACTCCCATCCAGCTGCCTGCCTACCAGTTAGGCAGGCACATGCGCGTCGACGTGAGGTTTCCAAGCCAACTCACCGCATGCCTACGTGATGGCATGCAAATCTTCGTGAAGGCCCTACCACCGCGCCACCTCAGCAGCCTGCCAGTCTACATTGCGCTGAACGCCTCGCTGGCCCCGGCGCGTGTCAAAGTAGGGCAAGGCGGCGGTAAAGCAAGGGGACACTTTAGTGGCGCATTTAATGTGTCTTGTCCCGTAATGGCTAAGCGATAAGCTTAGCCACAGTACACCGATGCCACCTCCAGTGTGCCACTGTGGCTATCCCCTTGACTATAAAAGGAGGCCCGAGGCATCCAGGAGAAGGATTCGGACCCTTGGACAAGTTACACTCATCGTAGCTAGCTCAAGAACTCCAAGAACACTGATATACACACAGAAGTAGGACTAGGGTATTACGCATCCTTGCGGCCCGAACCTGGGTAAACGACCCGTGTGCTTGTGCTGACTGCTGATCCCGCTCTTCTCACGACCCCGCACCCCACAACCTTAATAGAGATTCTTGTGATCCCATAGGTGTCGTTTCCACCGACATCTTTGGCGCGCCAGGTAGGGGGCGCAGTAGTGAGGATCTAGTTCGGTCATCAGCCCAGCAGTTCTCTGTCGCCATGACTTAAGGAAGAAGGCAACCAAGCAAGCAGCATCGTCAGCAGATGCGGCAAGCGTCCACGCCATGATAGGAAAGCTAAGTCATGCAAAAGCTTTGAGTAATTCCTTTTTATATAAGGTTATCCTCCTCGGAGATCTTTCCTTTGTTTAAGAAACCTGCACGCAGTGGGGCCCTTCCATTATTGGCAATGCCCTTGGTCTGTTTTGAGTCCGCTCAACAGATCGAGCAGCTATGTCGAGAACGGCAGGGTGGCCTTCCGCTGTTGGCAATGCTCTCATTCTGTCTTGACTCTGCTCGACAGTTCGAGCGCCCGCTCTGAGAACGGCAAGGTGGTTCGCATGGCAGCAAGCACACCCTGTCGGCCGCTAAAGGATCCGTCCTTCAAAGCGCTGCGGTTTGGGTTCATGCGCAGGCAAGCCTGCCCAATTGGCGTAGGGTGGACATACAAGGAGGGGTTGAACAGGGAAATAACACGCATCGATTAAAATACTGTAGGGTTATATTACATCAATTGTTGTTGCGGTTCTAACTAAAGATATGAATTGTCTTGGTAGTGAACCTGCAGCGGCAACAAGAAACGGGGTGCCTAATCCCGGCACTGGCCCTCTACCCTCTGAATTCCGCCAACGCGGCTGATGATGGGCTCGATGCGCTCCTCGAGCACCGTGAGGTCTGCATCCCCCGGCAAGCTATCCAGCACGGCGTCAAAGTCAAGGTTGGGGTTCCAGTATGCCAGCTTGGTGAGGACCTTGGTCATGGCGCCCCGGCAAAGTGTCCGGGCTTCGCTGGCCAGGGAGCTCGTCCGGTTGGAATCAAATCGCTCCAGGGCTCCAAGAACGCCCTCGAAGAACAGGGTCATCTTGGCATTGGGGCTCACATTTGGGTCTGGGGCGTACCTCACATCCGGCATCCCCATGTCGGCCAATTGCTTGGTGATCCTGTTGGCAACGTCGGCGAGGCGGCTGATCCAGAGGTCCTCGCCCTTCACGAAATCCGCGTGGTTGGCGGCGTCGTTCTTCCACAGCCGCCTCTCCTCCGCCAGGCTCTTTGTCAGGGCTCCCTCCCGGGCTTTGGCCTCCGTAAGCGTCTTCTCAAGACCCTCCAACTTCAACTTCAGGTCCTTGATGGAGTCATTGGTGCGAGTGAGCTGCTCGGCCTTGGCGAGGATGTCATCCTGCGCCATCGTCAGGTCGCAGCTGGCCGTGTCCCTCTCCTTCGTCAGCTGGTCGACCCTGGCCTTCAGGCCGTCCCGCTCCGCCTCCAGCTCCTTCACCTTGTTGCCGTGGGCCAGAGCTTGGGCATCGAGCGCTTCCTTGTGCTTATGCTCCAGCTCACGGGTCCACGCTGCGGCAAGCTTCTCGACCTCCTCATCCTTGTCGCGGAGTGTGGCGGCAAGCATCGCCTCACGGGCGACGAGGTCCTCTTCCTGAGAGTCCAGCTCAGCTTGGCGCTGGGACCGGGCAGCCTCGGCCTTGGAGGCCTGATACATCTCCAACGTATCTATAATTTTTGATTGCTCCAGGCTACTTTATCTATTGTTTTGGACTATATTGGGCTTTATTTTCCACTTTTATATTACTTTTGGGACTAACCTATTAACCGGAGGCCCAGCCCAGAATTGCTGTTTTTCGCCTATTTCAGTGTTTTGAAGAAACGGAATATCAAACGGAGTCCAAACGGAATGAAACCTTCGGGAACGTGATTTTCCAACCGAACGTGATCCAGGAGACTTGGACCCTACTCCAAGAAGGGCCAGAGGCGGTCACGAGGGTGGAGGGCGCCCCCTGGGCACGCCCCTACCTCATGGGCCCCCTGACGCTCCACCGACGTACTCCTTCCTCCTATATATGTTGGGGAACGTAGTAATTTCAAAAATTTCCTACGCACACGCAAGATCATGGTGATGGCATAGCAACGAGAGGGGAGAGTGATGTCCACGTACCCTCGTAAATTGTAAGCGGAAGCGTTATGACAACGCGGTTGATGTAGTCGTACGTCTTAACGATCCGACCGATCCAAGCACCGAACGTACGGCACCTCCGAGTTCAGCACAAGTTCAGCTCAATGATGATCCCCGGGCTCCGATCCAGCAAAGCTTCGGGGATGAGTTCCATCAGCATGACGGCATGGTGACGATGATGATGTTCTACCGGCGCAGGGCTTCACCTAAACTCCGCAACGATATGACCGAGGTGGAATATGGTGGAGGGGGGCACCGCACACGGCTAAGGAACGATCACGTAGATCAACTTGTGTGTCATGGGGTGCCCCCCTACACCCGTATATAAAGGAGCAAGGGGAGGAGGGCCGGCCAAGGAGGAGGAGGCGCGCCCAAGGGGGGCAATCCTACTCCAAGTAGGATTCCCCCCTCTTTCCAAGTCCTACTAGGAGAAGGGAAGGAAGGGAGGAGAAGGAGAAGGAAGGAGAGGAGGAGAAGAAGGAAGGGGCCGCCCCTAGTCCAATCGGTTTGGGATAGGGGCAGCGCCCTACCTCCTCTCTTCCACCACTTGGCCCATGAGGCCCATTGCTTCTTCCTCGTATTCCCGTAACTCCCCGGTACCCCCGAAAATACCCGAATCACTCGGAACCTTTCCGAACTCCGAATATAGTCGTCCAATATATCGATCTTTACGTCTCGACCATGTCGAGACTCCTTGTCATGTCCCCGATCTCATCCGGGACTCCGAACTTCTTCGGTACATCAAAACTCATAAACTCATAATATAATTGTCATCGTAACGTTAAGCGTGCGGACCCTACGGGTTCGAGAACTATGTAGACATGACCTAGAACTATTCTCAGTCAATAACCAATAGCGGAACCTGGATGCTCATATTGGCTCCTACATATTCTACAAAGATTTTTATCGGTCAAACCGCATAACAACATACGTTGTTCCCTTTGTCATCGGTATGTTACTTGCCCGAGATTCGATCGTCGGTATCCAATACCTAGTTCAATCTCGTTACCGGCAAGTCTCTTTACTCGTTATGTAATGCATCATTCCGTAACTAACTCATTAGCTACATTGCTTGCAAGGCTTATAGTGATGTGCATTACCGAGAGGACCCAGAGATACCTCTCGACAATCGGAGTGACAAAACCTAATCTCAAATCGCCAACCCAACATGTACCTTTGGAGACACCTGTAGTACTCCTTTATAATCACCCAGATTCGTTGTGACGTTTGGTAGCACCAAAGTGTTCCTCCGTAAACGGAGTTGCATAATCTCATAGTTACAGGAACATGTATAAGTCATGAAGAAAGCAATAGCAACATACTAAACGATCAAGTGCTAGGCTAATGGAATGGGTCATGTCAATCACATCATTCTCCTAATGATGTGATCCCATTAATCAAATGACAACACATGTCTATGGTTAGGAAACATAACCATCTTTGATCAACAAGCTAGTCAAGTAGAGGCATACTAGTGACACTATGTTTGTCTATGTATTCACACTTGTATTATGTTACCGGTTAATACAATTCTAGCATGAATAATAAACATTTATCATGATATAAGGAAATAAATAATAACTTTATTATTTCCTCTAGGGCATATTTCCTTCAATATATACCTACGTATCCCCGAACGATCAGAACAGGAGCCAAAAAACCTAATTCCACCACCGCAACCTTCTGTATCCACGAGATCCCATCTTGGGCCCTGTTCTAGAGCTCCGCCGGAGGGGGCATCCACCACGGAGGGCTTCTACATCATCACCATAGCCCCTCCGATGAAGTGTGAGTAGTTTACTTCAGACCTTCGGGTCCATAGCTAGTAGCTAGATGGCTTCTTCTCTCTTTTTGGATCTCAATACAATGTTCTCCCCCTCTCTCGTGGAGATCTATTCGATGTAATCTTCTTTTTGCGGTGTGTTTGTTGAGACCGATGAATTGTGGGCTTATGATCCAGTATTATCTATGGAAAATATTTGATTCTTCTCTGTATTCTTTTATGTATGAGTGAGTTATCTTTGCAAGTCTCTTTGGATTATCCTTTTTGGTTTGGCCGACTAGATTGGTAGTTCTTGCAATGGGAGAAGTGCTTAGCTTTGGGTTCAATCTTGCGGTGTCCTTACCCAGTGACAGAAAGGGTTGGAAGGCACATATTGTATTGTTGCCATTGAGGATAACAAGATGTTTTTTATCATATTGCATGAATTTATCCCTCTACATCATGTCATCTTGCTTAAGGTGTTACTCTGTTTTTTACTTAATACTCTAGATGCATGCTGGATAGCGGTCGATGAGTGGAGTAATAGTAGTAGATGCAGAATCGTTTCGATCTACTTGTTTTGGACATGATGCCTATATACATGATCATTGCCTAGATATACTCATAACTATGCTCAATTCTGTCAATTGCTCAACAGTAATTTGTTCACCCACTGTAGAAAATCTATACTCTTGAGAGAAGCCACTAGTGAAACCTATATGGCCCCCGGGTCTATTCTCATCACATCAATCTCTATCACTTTATTTACTTGCTTTGTTTTACTTTGCCTTTTACTTTTTACTTTGCATCTATCTATCAAAAATACCAAAAATATTATTTATCATCTCTATCAGATCTCACTATCGTAAGTGACCGTGAAGGGATTAACAACCCCTAATCGCGTTGGTTGTGAGTTGTTATCGTTTTGTGTAGGTACGAGGGACTTGTGCGTGGTCTCCTACTGGATTGATACCTTGGTTCTCAAAAACCGAGGGAAATACTTACGCTACTTTGTTGCATCATCCTCTCCTCTTCAGGGAAAACCAACGCAGTGCTCAAGAGGTAGCAAGAAGAATTTCTGGCGCCGTTGCCGGAGAGGCTCACGCAAGCAAGTCAACAATACCAAGTACCCATCGCAATCCCTCTCTCTCGCATTACATTATTTGCCATTTGCCTCTCGTTTTCCTCTACCCCACTTCACCCTTGCCGTTTTATTTGCCCTCTCTTTCCCAATCTCCTTCTCTCTTTCCCGTTTGCCTTTTTCTCGTTGCCTTTCTGTTTGCTTGTGTGTTGGATTACTTGTTGCCATGGCGCAAGATAATACCAAATTGTGTGATTTCTTGAATACCAATAATAATGATTTCCTTAGTACTCCGATTGCTCCTCTTAATAATGATGAGTCTTGTGAAATCAATACTGCTTTGTTGAATCTTGTTATGACATATCAATTCGTCAGCCTTCCTAGTGAAGATGCCGCTACTCATCTAAACAATTTTGTTGATTTGTGTGATATGCAAAAGAAGAAAGATACGGATAACAATATTGTCAAATTGAAGTTATTTCCGTTTTCACTTAGAGATCGTGCTAAAGTTTGGTTTTCATCTTTGCCTAAAAATAGTATTGATTCTTGGAACAAGTGCAAAGATGTTTTTATCTCTAAGTATTTTCCTCCTGCTAAGATTATCACTCTTAGGAACGATATCATGAATTTTAAACAACTTGATCACGAGCATGTTGCCCAATCTTGGGAAAGAATGAAATTAATGCTTCGCAATTGCCCCACTCATGGTTTGAATTTATGGATGATCATACAAATTTTTTATGCCGGATTAAATTTTGCTTCTAAAAATCTTTTAGATTCGGCCGCGGGAGGCATGTTTATGGAAATTACGTTAGGGGATGCTCCCAAATTGCTTGATAATATTATGGCTAATTATTCTCAATGACACACCGAAAGATCTTCTAGTAAAAAAGTGCATGCTATAGAAGAAATCAATGTTTTGAGTGAAAATATGGATGAACTTATGAAGATGTTTGCTCCTAAAAATACTCCTCTTGATCCCAATGATATGCCTTTGTCCACTTTGCTTGAGAATAATAATGAATCTATGGATGTGAATTTTTTTGGTAGGAATAGTTTTGGAAACAACGCATATAGAGGGAATTTTAATCCTAGGTCTTATCCTAGTAATCCTTCTAATAATTATGGAAATTCCTACAACAACTCTTATGGAAATTTTAATAAGATGCCCTCTGAATTTGAGAGTAGTGTTAAAGAGTTTATGAATTCACAAAAGAATTTTAATGCTTTGCTTGAAGAGAAATTGCTTAAAGTTGATGATTTGGCTAGGAATGTTGATAGAATTTCTCTTGAAATTGATTCTTTAAAGCTTAGATCTATTCCTCCTAAGCATGATATCAATGAGTCCATTGATGAGTGCAAGGAAAGAACCGCTAGGATGCGTGCTTCCAAAGATGCCTTTATTGAAGCATGTTCTTCCAATTCCTATGAAAATCAAGATGAATATCTAAAAGTTATTTATGTGTCCCCTATTAAATCTTTGTTTTACAATATAAATCTTGATGAATCTGAATATGATCTTCCTTTACCTAGAAGGCGTTCTAAGAATTCGGAGTTTCTAGATCTTGATGATGACATTGATGAAAGTGGGATTGAAATAAATAAAAACCATGATGTTGCTAAACCCACTATTTTGGATCTCAAGGAATTTAATTATGAAAATTGCTCTTTGATTGGTTGTATTTCCTTGTCGCAATCCGTGCTAGATTCTCCTCATGCTTATAGTCAAAATAAGGCCTTTACCGAACACATTGTTGATGCTTTGATGCAATCTTATGAAGAAAAACTTGAGTTGAAAGTTTATATCCCTAGAAAACTCTATGATGAGTGGGAACCTACTATTAAAATTAAAATTAAAGATTTTGAGTTTCATGCCTTGTGTGATTTGGGTGCTAGTGTCTCTACTATTCCCAAAACTTTATGCGATTTGCTAGATTTCCTCGATTTTGATGATTGCTCTCTAAACTTGCATCTTGCTGATTCCACTATTAAAAAGCCAATGGGAAGAATTAATGATGTTCTTATTTTTGCAAATAGGAATTATGTGCCCGTAGATTTTATCGTTCTTGATATAGATTGCAATCCTTCATGTCCTACTATTCTTGGTAGACCTTTCCTTAAAACGATTGGTGCAATTATTGATATGAAGGAAGGGAATATTCGATTCCAATTTCCCTAAAGAAGGGAATGGAACACTTCCCTAGAATGAAAATAAAATTACCATAAGAATCTATCATGAGAGCCACTTATGGATTGCCTACCAAAGATGGCAATACCTAGATCTATCCTTGCTTTTATCCCTAGCTAGGGGCGTTAAACGATAGCGCTTGTTGGGAGGCAACCCAATTTTATTTTGTGTTTTTTGTTTTTGCTTCTGTTTAGGAATAAATAATCCATCGACCTTCTGTTTGGATGTAGTTTTATATTTTAATTAGTGTTTGTGCCAAGTAGAACCTATAGGATAACCTACGATGATAGTTGATTTGATTCTGCTGAAAAACAGAAACTTTGCGCGCACGAATGTAGTTATGATAAATCACAAAAACGTGATTTTGCGTTGATTCTTTTTTTTCTGTTCAATAAACAAATTTTCCATGACTTCCTATTTTGGTAGAATTTTTAGAGTTCCAGAAGTTTGCGTTAGTTACAGATTGCTACAGACTCTTCTGTTTTTGACAGATTCTGTTTTTCGTGTGTTGTTTGCTTATTTTGATGAATCTATGGCTAGTAAAATAGTTTATAAACCATAGAGAAGTTGGAATACAGTAGGTTTAACACCAATATAAATAAATAATGAGTTCATTACAGTACCTTAAGTAGTTCTTTGTTTTCTTTCTCTAACGGAGCTCACGAGATTTCTGTTGAGTTTTGTGTTGTGAAGTTTTCAAGTTTTGGGTGAATTCTTTCGATGGATTATGGAACAAGGAGTAGCAAGAGCCTAAGCTTGGGGATGCCCATGGTACCCCCAAGATAATCCAAGGACACCAAAAAGTCAAAGCTTGGGGATGCCCCGGAAGGCATCCCCTCTTTCGTCCACTTCCATCGGTAATTTACTTGGAGCTATATTTTTATTCACCACATGATATGTGTTTTGCTTGGAGCGTCTTGTATTATTTGCGTCTTTGCTTGTTAGTTTACCACAATAATCCTTGCTGTACACATCTTTTGAGAGAGCCATACATGAATTGGAATTTGTTGGAATACTCTATGTGCTTCACTTATATCTTTTGAGCTTGATAGTTTTGCTCATAGTGCTTCACTTATATCTTTTGAGCGTGATAATTTTTGCTCTAGTGCTTCACTTATATCTTTTAGAGCACGGTGGTGGATTTGTTTTAAAGAAACTATTGATCTCTCATGCTTCACTTAGATTATTTTGAGAGTCGTTAATAGCATGGTAATTTGCTTAATGTTAATATACTTAGTGTTCAAGATATGTGAATACTAAGATAAGTTTGATGCTTGATAATTGTTTTGAGATATGGAGGTGATAATATCAAAGTCGTGCTAGTTGATAATTGTGAATTTGAGAAATACTTGTGTTGAAGTTTGCAAGTCCCGTAGCATGCATGTATGGGTAAAGTTGTGTAACAAATTTGAAACATGAAGTGTACCTGGCTTGTGCATCCTTATGAGTGGCGGTCGGGGACAAGCGATGGTCTTTTCCTACCAATCTATCCCCCTAGGAGCATGCGCATAGTACTTGATTTTGATGGCTTCTGAATTTTTGCAATAAGTATATGAGTTCTTTTGACTAATGTTGAGTCCATGGATTATACGCACTCTCACCTTTCCACCTTTGCTAGCCTCTTGATGCACTGCATTGCCCTTTCTCACCTTGAGAGTTGGTGCAAACTTCGCTGGTGCATCAAACCCGTGATACGATCGCTCTATCACACATAAACCTCCTTATATCTTCCTCAAAACAGCCACCATACCTACCTATCATGGCATTTCCATAGCCATTCCGAGATATATTGCCATGCAACTTCCATCATCATTATTATGACATACATTACTTTTGTCATATTGCCATTGCATGATCATGCAGTTGACATCATATTTGTGGCAAAGCCACCATGCATTATTTTCCATACATGTCATCTTGATTCATTGCACCATCCCGGTACACCGCAGGAGGCATTCATATAGAGTCATATTTTGTTCTAAGTTTCGAGTTGTAATTGTTGAGTTGTAAGAAAAATAAAAGTGTGATGATCATCATTATTACAGCATTGTCCCAAGTGAGGAAAGGATGATGGAGACTATGATTCCCCCATAAGTCGGGATGAGATTCCGGACGGAAAAAAAATGAAAAAAAATATAAAAAGGGGGGAAAAGCAAGGCCAAAAAAAAGAGAAAGGCCCAAAAAGAAAAAATGAGAGAAAAAGAGAGAAGGGACAATGCTACTATCCTTTTACCACACTTGTGCTTCAAAGTAGCACCATGTTCTTCATGTAGTGAGTCTCATATATTGTGCTTCAAAGTAGCACCAAGATCTTCATGATAGAGAGTCTCTCATTTTGTCACTTTCATATACTAGTGGGAATTTTTCATTATAGAACTTGGCTTGTATATTCCAATGATGGGCTTCCTCAAAATGCCCTAGGTCTTCGTGAGCAAGCAAGTTGGATGCACACGCACTTAGTTTCTTTTGTAGAGCTTTCATATACTTATAGCTCTAGTGCATCCGTTGCATGGCAATCCATACTCCTCATGTTGACATCAATTGATGGGCATCTCCATAGCCCGTTGATTAGCCTCGTCAATGTGAGACTTTCTCATTTTTTTTTCTCCACACAATCCCCATCATCATATTCTATTCCACCCATAGTGCTATATCCATGGCTCGCGCTCATGTATTGCGTGAAGGTTGAAAAAGTTTGTGATTATTTGAGTATGAAACAATTGCTTGGCTTGTCATCGGGGGTATAGAAGTTGGGAACATCTTTGTGTGATGAAAATGAAGCATAGCCTAACTATATGGTTTTGTAGGGATGAACTTTCTTTTGCCATGTTATTTTGAGAAGACATGATTGCTTTGATTAGTATGCTTGAAGTATTATCATTTTTGTGTCAATATGAACTTTTGTCTTAAATCCTTCGGATCTGAATATTCATACCACAAGTAAGAAGATTTATATTGAAATTATGCCAAAGTATCACTCTGCATCAAAAGTTCTTTTTTTATCATTTACCTACTCGAGGACGAGCAGGAATTAAGCTTGGGGATGCCTGATACGTCTCCAACGTATATATAATTTTTGATTGCTCCATGCTACTTTATCTATTATTTTGGACTATATTGGGCTTTATTTTCCACTTTTATATTACTTTTGGGACTAACCTATTAACCAGAGGCCCACCCCAGAATTCCTGTTTTTTTGCCTATTTCAGTGTTTCGAAGAAAGGGAATATCAAACGGAGTCCAAATGGAATGAAACCTTCGGGAACGTGATTTTCCAACCGAACGTGATCCAGGAGACTTGGACCCTACTCCTAGAAGTGCCAGAGGCGGTCACGAGGGTGGAGGGCGCGCCCCCTACCTCGTGGGCCCCCTGACGCTCCACCGACGTACTCCTTCCTCCTATATATACCTTAGTATCCCCGAACGATCAGAATAGGAGCCAAAAAACCTAATTCCACCGCCACAACCTTCTGTATCCACGAGATCCCATCTTGGGGCCTGTTCCGGAGCTCCGCCAGAGGGGGCATCCACCACGGAGGGCTTCTACATCATCACCATAGCCCCTCCGATGAAGTGTGAGTAGTTTACTTCAGACCTTCGGGTCCATAGCTAGTAGCTAGATGGATTCTTCTCTCTTTTTGGATCTCAATACAATGTTCTCCCCCTCTCTCGTGGAGATCTATTCGATGTAATATTCTTTTTGCGGTGTGTTTGTTGAGACCGATGAATTGTGGGTTTATGATCCAGTATTATCTATGGAAAATATTTGATTCTTCTCTGAATTCTTTTATGTATGATTGAGTTATCTTTGCAAGTCTCTTCGAATTATCCTTTTTGGTTTGGACAACTAGATTGGTAGTTCTTGCAATGTGAGAAGTGCTTAGCTTTGGGTTCAATCTTGCGGTGTCCTTAACAAGTGACAGAAAGGGTTGCAAGGCACGTATTGTATTGTTGCCATCGAGGATAACAAGATGTTTTTTTATCATACTGCATGAATTTATCCCTCTACATCATGTCATCTTGCTTAAGGCGTTACTCTGTTTTTACTTAATACTCTAGATGCATGCTGGATAGCGGTCGATGAGTGGAGTAATAGTAGTAGATGCAGAATCATTTCGATCTACTTGTTTTGGACGTGATGCCTATATACATGATCATTGCCTAGATATACTCATAACTATGCTCAATTCTGTCAATTGCTCAACAGTAATTTGTTCACCCACCGTAGAAAATCTATACTCTTGAGAGAAGCCACTAGTGAAACCTATGGCCCCCGGGTCTATTCTCATCATATCAATCTCTATCACTTTATTTACTTGCTTTGTTTTACTTTGCCTTTTACTTTTTACTTTGCATCTATCTATCAAAAATACCAAAAATATTATTTATCATCTCTATCAGATCTCACTATCGTAAGTGACCGTGAAGGATTGACAACCCCTAATCGCGTTGGTTGCGAGTTGCTATCGTTTTGTGTAGGTACGAGGGACTTGTCGTGGTCTCCTCTTGGATTGATACCTTGGTTCTCAAAAACTGAGGGAAATACTTACGCTACTTTGCTGCATCATCCTCTCCTCTTCGGGGAAAACCAACACAGTGCTCAAGAGGTAGCAAGGCCTCTTCCTTTGCCACCTCCTGGGCTTTCTCGATGTCGGCCTGCTTCAGGACAAGCTCCAGCCCGCGCTTCGCCAGCTAGCCTTGTGCGACCTTCATCTCCTCGTGGGCCTAGTGGAACCAGGCCTGCGCGTCGGCGACGCGCTTCTCGAAGTCTGCCTCCGTCTTGCCCGCCACCGCCTCCCTGGACTTTGCCTTGTCCTTGCGGGCGTGATGGAGCGCCTGCAGCTTCCAAAAGCTGGCACTCATGGCCCGAAGAAGCCGCTCCTCCTAGATGCCACCGCCACCGGCGTCCGGTTCCTTGACGACCTCGAGCCCGACGGCGGCGAGCACTTCTTCATTGAACACCTCACCCTCGGCCGGCGCCCTACTGCTCGCCGTCCCTGGGAGGTGGACGAACAAGTCGTCGCCCACCTTCAGATATTTGTCGGAGTTGGAGGCAGCGGACGAGGAGGGTTGGTCATCAACCACCTCCTCCTCGGCAGCGGTCTTGCTGGCCTCCTCCCCGGCAGCGGCCTTGCCGGCCTCTTCCTCGACAGCGCCCTTGCCAGCCTCCTCGGCGGCAGCCTCACCGGTCTCTCCAGCAAACCCCTTGGTAGCATCCTCAGCCGCCGTCTCGGCGACCTCCTCGGCGGCGACCTTGTCAGCCTCGGCCACGGCATCCATGGCGACCTCCTTGATGATGGTGTCGGCGCCCTCCTGGTCCGCCGGGGGGTCTGGTTGTCGAAGAAGAAAATAAGGCAGGGCCAAGATAAAAAAAGAATAAGAATAAGGGAAAACAGGTGACTCACCCGTGCTGGGCTGAGAAGAAGTGGCCCCCTCCCCCCAACATTTGTTGCTGGGACAGGGCCACCAGTGCTCAAGTCTACCTCCTCCTCCTCCATGCGCATGGGCTCGATGTCTGGTGCCCTTGCCGGGGACGCCCCTCGGGGCAATGTGGTCGATGGGGGCGGCGTGGTGGGGGTGGCCCTTGGTGGCTCCTCCTCCTGCTGCTTTCCTCCTGCCACCACGGCAAGGTCAGTACCAAAAAGCCACACCCCGGCGCATGTTGATGGGGAGTATGTGGTGAACGCACGCTGGGGGCTGAGCCGGGGGCTGCGCCGCGGGCTGCTCCCTACCACTAGCGGCACCTTTGAGGTACCTGCCGGGGGCTGGCTGCCCTTCGAGGCCTTGGCCCTCTTTGCTACCCGTTGGGCCAGCGTCTCATTTCCTTGCGCAGACAAAAATGAATCAAGGGAAGCGGCATGATTGGGGAGGACGAAAACGGCGAGGGGCAGAATACTTACTCGTCCTCCACCTCCTCTTCTGCTGCCTTCCTCTTCCTCCTCGGGCTGAGGGACGAAAAGTCGAAGGCGACCTCCGTGCCGGCGCTTGCGGGAGGAGGGGAAGGCGATGGAGACCGGTAGTGTTTGGGTGAAGAAGAGGCGGTCGCTTTCTTCTTCGCTACTGCGGCCTTCTTCTTCGCTGCCACAGCCCTTGTCACGCACACGGTCTCCCCCGGACCTCCTTGCCGCGGCTCGGCCCTGCCGGACCGGACCGGCTCGCCAGAGCTGGCCCGACGCAGGACGCATCTTTTCTTCGTAGCCAAGGGGTCGCCAGCCTCGGCCTCCTCCTCGGACGATTCTTCGCCGCCTGCCCCTGATGGGGGAGCCTCGGTGCTGGCGCTGCCTGCCTCCCTGGCGGACTTCACCCACTCGGCGAGCTCCTTCTCTTCTGTGGCCATGGCGGCCTCGTTCTCCATGCCGCCGGCGTCGCCGGCCAGCCTGGCGAGCTCCGCCTCCTCCGCTCTAGCGGCGATGTAGTTCAGCTCCTCCTAGGTGGTGTCTTGGATGAGCAGCGGCTCGTCATGATCGAGTTCTTCGACCAAGTTGGCGAAGAAATCCTCCACCTCGCGTGCCGGGGGCTCGACCCAGGCTGGGTCAAGACCGTGCGCGTTGAAGACCAGTATCATAGCGAGGATGTCGGCCTGTCGGGTGTTGTTGCTCAGCGGGACCACTCACGGCAGCAGCCCAAACAAGGGCCCCTTGATGACCTTGCCGGACTTCGCGGCCTTGCCGGTCCTCTCCACCTTATCGTCGGTGAACACGTCGAGCTGGAAGAGCCTCCGGCAATACCAGGAGTGCCCCATCACCATGAGGTTGTGCTTCAGGCCGGTGCAGAGCCTCATGATGTCGGCCGCGTTCCTGAAATCCTAGGCCAGCCTCCCCTTGTTGTGCAGTGCAGCGATTCGGCAACGGATGAAATTGGCCGCAATCATCTCGAGGGGCCCGACCTCGGTAAGGCCGCGAATCCTGGTGGTGGCGATCAAAAACTTCTTATCATTGGGGTCGAGGTCACTCCAGTCCGCACCATGGAGCAGCGGCTCCTGACGAACACCCCGGCAGAATTCTTGCGGGTTCTCCTCCACGATCCAGCACCACCAGCCCCGCCACTCCTCCCACATCTCCTTCGTGGCACCCTCTGGGTATGTGCCTTTCCCCTGGGCCCTCGGGATCCAGGCGATGGTTCCAGAAAGCGCGCCCCTGGGTTGGACACGGGGGGAGAAGTAGTGGCGGAAAAACGCCGTACTGGGAAACACCCCGGCGAAGCCCTCATAGAGGTGGGCAAAGCACGCCAAGCACGCCACAACATTCGGCGTAAGGTCCAACAGATGGAAGCCAAAAGTGCGTATGACGTCATTGAAGAAGTCGGAAAAAGGGGGGGAAATCCCGCAGAAGAAGAAGTCGACGAAGAATGGGTACCGTTTTGAGCCTCCCTTGTTGCAATCCGCGGGGAGGGTGCGCGTGGCGGGATGCGCCGTCGTCTCCGCCCCCCACAAAGGCTTGAAGTAGTCCTTGAGCTCGAAGACGTCGACTGACGACGGGGTGAAATAGGCGAACTGCGCCCGCCGCGCCGCCGCCTCGCTCTCCGGCGTGAAGGAAATATGCCCTAGAGGCAATAATAAAGTTATTATTTATTTCCTTATTTCATGATAAATGTTTATCATTCATGCTAGAATTGTATTAACCGGAAACATGATACATGTGTGAATGCATAGACAAACAATATGTCACTAGTATGCCTCTACTAGACTAGCTTGTTAATCAAAGATGGTTATGTTTCCTAACCATGAACAAAGAGTTGTTATTGGATTAACAAGGTCACATCATTAGTAGAATGATCTGATTGACATGACCCATTCCATTTGCTTAGCACACGATCGTTTAGTATGTTGCTACTGCTTTTATCCATAACTTATACATGTTCCTGTAACTATGAGATTATGCAACTCCCGTTTACCGGAGGAACACTTTGGGTACTACCAAACGTCACAACATAACTGGGTGATTATAAAGGAGTACTACAAGTGTCTCCAAAATTAGATGTTGGGTTGGCGTATTTCGAGATTAGGTTTTGTCACTACGATTGTCGGAGAGGTATCTCTGGGCCCTCTCGGTAATACACATCACTGAAGCCTTGCAAGCATTACAACTAATGAGTTAGCTGTGAGATGATGTATTACGGAACGAGTAAAGAGACTTGCCGGTAACGAGATTGAACTAGGTATTGGATACCGACGATCGAATCTCGGGCAAGTAACATACCGATGACAAAGGGAACAACGTATGTTGTTATGCGGTCTGACCGAGAAAGATCTTCGTAGAATATGTAGGAACCAATATGGGCATCCAGGTCCCGCTATTGGTTATTGACCGGAGACGTGTCTCGGTCATGTCTACATTGTTCTCGAACCGTAGGGTCCGCACGCTTAAGGTTTCGATGACGGTTATATTATGAGTTTATGTATTTTGATGTACCGAAGAAGTTGAGTCCCGGATGTGATCACGGACATGACGAGGAGTCTCGAAATGGTCGAGACATAAAGATTGATATATTGGAAGCCTATATTTGGAGTTTGGAATGGTTCCGGTGAAATCGATTTTTCTTAGGAAAACCGGGTTACTGGAACCCTCCGGGGCTATTGGGCCTTAGTGGGCCACGAGGAGAAGAGGAAGGGCCGGCCGGGGGGCCGCGCCCCCCCCCTAGTCCGAATAGGACAAGGAGAGGCGGCGCCCCTCTCTCTCTTCCCCTCCCCAATCCTACTCCAACTAGGAAGGGGAGTCCTACTCGATGGGAGTAGGACTCCTCCTGCCGCCTCCTTGGGCCGGCCGCCTCCCCCTCCCTCCTTTATATACGGGGGCAGGGGGGCACCCTAGGACACACAAGTTTGATCTACGGATCGTTCCTTAGCCGTGTGCGGTGCCCCCTTCCACCATATTCCACCTCGGTCATATCATCGCGAAGCTTAGGCGAAGCTCTGCGCCGGCAGAACATCAAGATCGTCACCACACCGTCGTGCTGACGGAACTCTCCCTCGACACTCGGCTGGATCGGAGTTCGTGGGACGTCATCGAGTTGTACGTGTGTCAAGAACTCGGGGGCGCCGGAGTAACGGCGCCGGGATCGGTCGGATCGCGAGGAGAACGTACGACTACTTCCTCTATGTTGTGATCGCTTCCGCTTTGGTCTACGAGGGTACGTAGACAACACTCTCCCCTCTCGTTGCTATACATCACCATGATCTTGCGTGTGCGTAGGAAATTTTTGAAATTACTCGTTCCCCAACATGGCATCCGAGCCTAGGTTTTATGGTTTGATGTTTTGCACGAGTAGAACACAAGTGAGTTGTGGGCGATACAAGTCATACTACCTACCAGCATGTCATACTTTGGTTCAGCGGTATTGTGAGATGAAGCGGCCGGACCGACATTACGCGTGACGCTTACGCGAGACTGGTTTCACCGCTATGAGCACTCGTTGCTTAAAGGTGACTGGCGGGTGTCTGTCTCTCTCACTTTAGTTGAACTGAGTGTGGCTCGCCGGTCCTTGAGAAGGTTAAAAGCGAGTCTATTTGACGAAATATCGTTGTGGTTTTGATGCGTAGGTGAGATTGGTTCTTGCTTAAGCCCGTAGCAGCCACGTAAAATTTGCAACAACAAAGTAGAGGACGTCTAACTTGTTTTTGCAGGGCATGTTGTGATGTGATATGGTCAAGGCGTGATGCTATATTTTATTGTATGAGATGATCATGTTTTGTAACCGGTTATCGGCAATCGGCGAGGAGCCATATGGTTGTGACTTTATTGCATGAAATGCAATCGCCCTGTAATGCTTTACTTTATCACTAAGCGGTAGCGATAGTCGTAGAAGCATAAGATTGGCGAGACGACAACGATGCTGCGATGGAGATCAAGGTGTCACGCCGGTGACGATGGTGATCATGATGGTGCTGCAGAGATGGAGATCACGAAGCACAAGATGATGATGACCATATCATATCACTTATATTGATTTGCATGTGATGTTTATCTTTTATGCATCTTATCTTGCTTTGATTGACGGTAGCATTATAAGATGATCTCTCACTAAATTATCAAGAAGTGTTCTCCCTGAGTATGCACCGTTGCCAAAGTTCGTCGTGCCCGGACACCACGTGATGATCGGGTGTGATAAGCTCTCGTCCATCTACAACGGGTGCAAGCCAGTTTTGCACACGCAGAATACTCGGGTTATACTTGACGAGCCTAGCATATGCGAGATATGGCCTCGGAACACGGAGACCGAAAGGTCGGCGTGAATCATATAGTAGATATGATCAACATAAGATGTTCACCATTGAAAACTACTCCATTTCACGTGATGATCGGTTATGGTTTAGTTGATTTGGATCACGTGATCACTTAGATGACTAGAGAGATGTCTCTAAGTGGGAGTTCTTAAGTAATATGATTAATTGAACTTAAATTTATCATGAACTTAGTACTGATAGTATCTTGCTTGTTTATGTTTGATTGTAGATAGATGGCTCGTCTTTGTTGTTCCGTTGAATTTTAATGCATTCCTTGAGAAAGCAAAGTTGAAAGATGATGGTAGCAACTACACGGATCGGGTCCGTAACTCGAGGATTATCCTCATTGCTGCATGAAAGAGTTACGTCTGGATGCACCGCTAGGTGCCGTGCCTCTTGTAGGAGCAACACCGGATGTTATGAGCGTCTGGCGAGCAAAGCTGATGACTACTCTATAGTTTAGTGTGCCATGCTTTACGGCTTAGAACCGGGACTTCAACGACGTTTTGAGCGTCATGGAGCATATGAGATGTTCCAGAGTTGAAGTTGATATTCCAATGTAATGCCCGGATTGAGAGATATGAAGTCTCAATAAGTTCTATAGCTGCAAGATGGAGGAGAATAGTTACATCGGTGAGCATATACTCAAAATGTCCGGGTATTACAATCACTTGACTCAACTGGGAGTTAATCTTCCGGATGATTGTGTCATTGATGAATTCTTCAATCACCGCCACCAAGCTACAAAGGCTTCGTGATGAACTATAATATGCAAGGGTTAGTAAAGACTATACAGAGCTCTTCGCAATGCTAAAGGCTGCGGAGGTAGAAATCAGAAGGAGCATCAAGTGTTGATGGTCAATAAGACCACTAGTTTCAAGAAGAAAGGCAAAGGGAAGAAGAAAGGAACTTCAAGAAGAACAGCAAGCAAGTTCTTTGCTCGGAGAAGAAACCCAAGTCTGGCCCTAAACCTGAAATCGAGTGCTTCTCTTACAAGCGATCTAGTCCTTTGAAGCGGAACTGCCCCAAGTATTTGGCGGATAAGAAGGATGGCAAGGTGAACAAAGGTATATGTGATATACATGTTATTGATGTGTACCTTACTAGAGCTCGCAGATAGCACTGGTATTTGATACTGGTTACATTGCTAATATTTGCAACTCAAAGCAGGGACTACGGATTGCGAACAACGGCAAAGGACGAGGTGACGATGCGGCGTGGGAAATGGTTCCAAAGTCGATGTGATCGCGGTCGGCACGCTACCTCTACATCTACCTTGAGATTAGTTTTAGACCTAAATAATTGTTATTTGGTGCCTGCGTTGAGCATGAACATTATATCTGGATCTTGTTTGATGCGAGGCGGTTATTCATTTAAATCGAGAGAATAATGGTTGTTCTATTTATATGAGTAATATCTTTTATGGTCATGCACCCTTGAAGAGTGGTCTATTTTGATGAATCTCGATTGTAGTGATACACATATTCATAATGTTGAAACCAAAAGATGCAGAGTTGATAATGATAGTGCAACTTATTTGTGGCACTTTGCCGTTTAGGTCATATCGGTGTAAAGCGCATGAAGAAACTCCATCTTGATGGACTTTTGGAGTCACTTGATTATGAATCACTTGGCACTTATGAACCGTGCCTCATGGGCAAGATGACCAAAACCCGTTCTCGGTACTATGGAGAGAGCAACAGATTTATTGGAAATCATACATACGTATGTATGTGGTCCGATGAATGTTGAGGCTCGTGGCGGATATCGTTATTTTCTCACCTTCACAGATGACTTAAGCGGATATGGGTATATCTACTTAATGAAACATAAGTCTGAAACATTTGAAAAGTTCAAAGAATTTGAGTGAAGTTGAAAATCATCGTAATAAGAAAATTAAGTTTCTACGATCGATCGTGGAGGTGAATATTTGAGTTACGAGTTTGGTCTACATTTGAAACAATGCGGAATAGTTTAGCAACTCCGCCACCCGAACACCACAACAGTAATGGTGTGTCCGAACGTCGTCGTACTTTACTAGATATGGTGCGATCAATGATGTCTCTTACAGATTTACCGCTATCGTTTTGGGGTTATGCTCTAGAGGCGGCCGCATTCACATGAATAGAACACCGTCGAAATCCGTTGAGACGACACCTTATGAACTGTGGTTTAGCAAGAAACCAAAGTTGTCGTTTCTTAAAGTTTGGGGATGCGATGCTTATGTGAAAAAGCTTCAACCCGATAAGCTCGAACCCAAATCGAGAAATGTGTCTTCATAGGATACCCAAAGGAGACAGTTGGGTACACCTTCTATCACAGATCCGAAGGCAAGACATTTGTTGCTAAAATGGATCCTTTCTAGAGAAGGAGTTTCTCTCGAAAGAAGTGAGTGGGAGGAAAGTAGAACTTGATGAGGTAATTGTACCTTCTCCCTTACTTGAAAGTAGTTTGTCGCGAAACCGGTTTACGAGACATCTACACCAAGTAGTGAGGAAGTTGATGATGTTGATCATGAAACTTGAGATCAAGTTGCTCTGAGAACCTCGTAGATCAACGAGTAAGATCCGCACTGAGTGGTGCGGTAATCCCGTTCGGAAATCATGCTACTAGATCATGATGAACCTACGAACTATGAAGAAGCGATGGTGAGCCCAGATTCATAAAATGGCTTGAGGCCATGAAATCTGAGATGGGATCCATGTATGAAAACAAAGTATGGACTTTGGTTGACTTGCCCGAGGGTAGGCAAGCAATAGAAAACAAGTGGATCTTCAAGAAGAAGACCGACACGACGGTAATATTCTCGTCTACAAAGCTCGACTTGTCGCGAAGGGTTTCGACAAGTTCAAGGGATTGACTACGATGAGACCTTCTCACCCGTAGCGATGCTTAAGTCTGTCGAATCATGTTAGCAATTGCCGCATTTTATGATTATGAAATTTGGCAAATGGATGTAAAGACTGCATTCTGAATGGATTTACGGAAGAAGAGTTGTATATGATGCAACGAGAAGGTTTTATCGATCCAAAGGAGCTAACAAAGTATGCAAGCTCCAGCGGTCCATTTATGGATTGGTGCAAGCATCTCGGAGTTGGAATAAGCGCTTTGATAGTGTGATTAAAGCATTTGGGTTCATCTGAGACTTTTGGAGAAGCTGTATTTACAAGAAAGTGAGTGGGAGCTCTGTAGCATTTACGATATTATATGTAGATGACATATTGCTGATCGGGAATGATATAGAATTCTGGATAGCATAAAGGGATACTTGAATAAGAGTTTTTCAATGAAAGACCTCGGTGAAGCTGCTTACATATTGGGCATTAAGATCTATAGAGATAGATCAAGGCGCTTAATTGGACTTTCACAAAGCACATACCTTGACAAAATTTTGAAGAAGTTCAAAATGGATCAAGCAAAGAAAGGGTTCTTGCACGTGTTACAAGGTGTGAAGTTGAGTAAGACTCAATGCCCGACCACCTGCGAGAAGATAGAGAGAAATGAAAGATGTTCCTATGCTTCACCATAGGCTCTATCATGTATGCAATCTTGTGTACAGGACTGATGTGTGCCTTGCTATAAGTTTAGCAGGAGGTACCAAAGTAATCGAGAGTGGATCATCGGGCAGCGTCAAGAACATCTGAAATACACGAAAAGGACTAAGGATATGTTTCTCGTATATGGAGGTGACAAAGAGCTCATCGTGGCAGTTACGTTGATGCAAGCTTTGACACCGATCCGACGATTCTAAATCGCAGACCGGATCGTATTTACACTAAGCGGAGGAGCTGTCGGTTGGTGCGGTTCTAAACAAAGCGTCGTGGCGGGATCTACAT